>HG995336.1:3281102-4510794 GCA_905333045.1 Lysandra bellargus | reverse complement strand
ACGAAGTGAAGTAGCTGCATACGAGTTTGACAGCTGTCAAACTCGCCTACGCGGCAGGGCTTCAAATAACGTTATTTTTTCATAATGTTACTGCTTCAAGGGCATAGATAACGTTATGAAAATTTAACCGATATTAAAAATAACGTTAAACATTGATATTAATAGCGGTTAATGTTATAACGTTATATATGATTTATAACGGTAAATATATGTTCTTTGATAACGTTATAGTCCGTCAAGAAAGGCATGACAAGCGGGAAAATTTTCTAAACGTAATCACGCTTATAAGGTGTATTTTTTCTTTGTATTTTCACACAAATCTCGCAAAAAAAGTGGGCTGCGAGTGAGATTTAGTGTACCGTGCACGATCGCATACCTGATACCAGAAAATAACGTTATATTTACCGTTATTATTATAACGATATTTTTTCGATAAGTATTATCGAAAAAATATCGTTATAACTAATAATAACGGTAAATATAACGTTATTTTACTAAATATCGTTAAAAAAATAACGTTATCTGGCTACCATTATGAAAATAACGGTACGTAACGATATTTTTTCTGTTATTCAATAACGTTATGAAGCCCTGTGTATGGGCTTTGTTCCCTTTGCCTGTCCTGAATGGGACGAATCAAACCAAAAAAAAAAAAATGTCTATGAACAAGTGTTTCTCTGTTATGATTTTTGTTTTCTGAAAATAATTTAATTTTTAAAAACTCTTAGCCAAAGAGGATGTAAACTGTATACTACGTAACAAGAGGTCGGACTTACAAGAAAAAAAATAAACATCCGTTATTTTTTTAATTTGAAACTGAAGTTAAAATTTTTAAGTGCAAAACCTTTCACTCTAAACATACCAAAAATTAAAAAAAATAAAATAAGCTCAAATAAATGTTTTATTTCAATAAAAATTATTGTACACAGCTAAATAAATAGGCTAATAAGGTAAATTAAACAATAAAACAGATTTAATCCACAAGCTTTTGTTGATTTCTATTACTCAATATTATAATATTACAGTACAGTTTTATGTATTTTATTTATAAATATAATAGAATAGCTGTCTATGCTACTCTACTAACTACTTGATTGGCTTACACAGTAAACTCTATATAGGGAGGGGATTAAAGCTGCGCGTCCACTAGGTCAGAATCGGGGCGTACGGTGCGGACTGCGCGTCTTGTCGTCATATATATTTTGTTAGGCGCAGAATGACGTTCCAGTACTTCTAGTGCAGTTCACAGTAGTCAGTACCATACATACAAAGCAACAAATCCGTCCGCTGCATACCTATGCAGTATGCTCCGATCCCGATCCAGTAGACGCGCACCTTTATACACGTAACACACTTAAGTATCATTACTTTGTTTTGTTACACCCTGTATACGACAGCTGAAATCTATCGCGTGGGCTCAGGCCAGCTGCATACCACCTCACGTCTTGATCAGAGGATTTTTCCTTGGTGGCCGTACCACTCATAATCCCACACCTTCCTTCTCCAGCTATTGTTTGCAGACTAAAATGTTGCAAACTAGTATAGGGACCTAAAAATCTGAAATTAATGAAACATTTTTCATTTACTGCATTTCCATACAGTTTACATAAATTATTAAGTATTCTTATCAACCTTATGTATTATTACAATAAAACAATATACACATTTAACATTTTCCAAATTAACTGCATACTGATATAGATTATAATATTTTCTATGAAATAATAATCTATCTTTTTCATATTAATATAGTTTATGTTGTAAATTATTGTACAAATATGCAAATAATACTGCGACATACTTTGTATTAGAACATGGTATGACATAGTTATGTTTTGCTTCAATTTATCAATTTACGGTTACATTTACATTTTACAATGGCTTACCTTTCGTTTTTCATTAATTAATCCACTTAATTTACAATTTTTGTATGAGTTGCTACAAAATAATTTCCACAAAATGAAAATCGAACTTTGAATTTTAAACTCCTTCTTCGTCTTTTTTCTCATGTAGTTTATATTCTCTATGGTCTTTTTTATCAGCCAATCACAGTCGACCTTGCACAGATTATCTGATTGGGTACAGTTGCTACGTTTAAATTTGGAACCCAAATTTTTTTTTGTTCGAGAATTTCGTCCACCTGCTCTTAGCTTTCTTGAAATTTTCTATAACAATGGAAAATGAAATATCTATTTTTTAAATAAGGATGATAAGAATCCTAGTAAAATGTGATTTCCTTCCTAGTTTTATATTAATTGACTGTATCGTAAGATTTCTGCAAGAAAGAAGAAAATGAATTAAATTGTAAATATGAAGTTAAGGAAAACGAGTGAAAATGCTGTCGGCCTACGCAAGGTTCATCGTACGACATTCGTATGCATTTCTTTTCACAGTGACAGTTATTTGTACAATTTTAACTGTTATTCCACTGGTCTGTCACAGAATTCCTTCATTTTCCGATCCAATAACAGGATTCGAAACGAGAGGTACCACCCTCGCCCACCGTTTCATCGCGTGGGAGAATTTAATCGATGAAACGAGACCATCTAAAAGCCTTGCAGTCAACCCACAGGAAATTGAAGATCAAATACGAATGAACAAGACTTACAAACATAGAAAGAAGCAGGGAAGAGTCCGTTCGAGTCAAAAAGGCGCACAAAGACACAACAAATACAATAGCAACATAGGATTTGTGAAAACACTGTCCAATTCATCACAAACAAAGTTTTCCTCTGATCATATTCACTGGGGCTTCGGAAAGAATACAACTTACGAGGAGGAGGATACGGAACTGCTCAGGAACCATTCTAGGGAGCAGTGGAAGTCTCTCAGGGACATGCCCAACACACGCGACAATGTGGTGAACCACGGCTCCGGGGTATGTGGAGCCCCCTCTGCAGATTACGCACACCTAGTAGTTACATCCGCCAGCAGTAAGTCCATGCTGTCTTTTGAGAGTGTTAAGCAGTTGTGTAACTTACAGTCCTCGCTCATGAACATAGCTAACGATGAGTACAATAAATTGTGCCAGAGATCTCATTTGAATGATTACTGTTGTTCTATTTGGAGTGTGCCAAATTATATAGCTTTAATATCTGGCAAGAATTCATGCCATAATATAAATAGAGAGGATGTTAGGAAAACTATACATATTTTAAAGAAGTGTGCAGGGTACTTTCATAACTTTACCCTGATGGAGTCCTGCGAGCTGAACCGCTGTAAAGTGCCAAAATTCTGCACACAGTATGATGCTGTTTATAATTTGTTGTTCTATATTATAGATTCTGATGCATTTTCGCCAAAAAATATATCTAACACATTTGTTAAGAATGTGATGATCTTCCTGCCATTGCCGAGTAGTAGTACTATCTTAAACTATTATTTAAAGTTACAAAGCTCAAAAATGTCCTATGAATCTCTTACTATATCTGCCATAGATTTTGGTCTGAAGAATGCTCTTTTTGATATGTGGATTATTGAGGATACGTGGTTGATAGGTCTCGGCGGACTCTTTGTATTTGTGTTGGTGTTTGCGTATACTAAGTCATTAATACTTACTGTAATGTTATTCATTGCCATCACATATTCTCTCGGTGTAGCATACTTCTTGTATATCTATGTGTTGAACTTGGAGTTTTTTCCATTTATGAATTTATTAGTCATAGTTGTTGTGATAGGTATAGGGGCTGATGATGCATTTCTGTATGTGAAAGTTTGGAAAATGATAAGCTGGCAACTGATTAAAGATAATATTGTCAATGATAACTCTTTAGCCGATATTAAGAATATCTCGAGTGCCGGTGAAACTATTCTCATTCAAATTATAGAGGAAACTTTAAAACACACTTTGCTCGCTATATTTGTAACAACACTGACAACAGCGGTAGCATTTTTTGCCTCGTACATTAGTTACATTCCGGCTATCAATTGCTTCAGTGTATTTGCTGGAACAGCAGTATTAGTGAACTTTTTTCTAATGGTCTTTTGGCTCCCTGTGACTGTGTTTATCCTAGATGTGAAGTTGTGTACAAGTAGATGGTTTAAATGTAGCATTATCAGTAGAACATTTAATGGAGCTACTGAGGATATCAAAGTTATTATTAATAGGTTTCTGACCATGTGCATTGTGAGATTGCACATTGTTCTAGTATTATTGTTAGGTGCCATAGGAATTTACAGTATTATTGTAGTATTTTACTTTCCCGGTCTTCGACTTCCCGATTCGCAACAGTTTCAATTGTTTCAAATCGATCACCCTTTTGAAATTTACGATACGAAGTATAAGGACAAGTTTTTGTTTGAAAGATTGAGCAGGGATTCCGGGATGGGTATCAAAATGCCGCTGAGGTGGATCTGGGGAGTAAAGGCCATCGATAATGGGAATCATATGGATCCCTTTTCAAAGGGAGAGCTAGTATTTGAAGAGGAGTTTAGTATATCGAGTCCAACTTCTCAGGTATGGCTTCTAGACTTTTGCTCAAGAATAAAACGACAGCCATTCTATCAACACACCCTAGGGCCCCTGCTGCCGAATTGTTTTATCGAAAGTTTCAAAATGTATATGAGTAGAAAGTGTATAGATACGATCGACAAAATAAATAGAGCGCCATGTTGCGAGTCCTCACGTTTCCCGTACAGGAAGGAAGTGTTCGACTTTTGCATAATCAAAGCGATGGAGTCCCTCTACCAAACGTCGCGACAGCTTTTCATTCCTGGAGTAGCTGGTCCGAAGTTTCTGCGGAGTAGAAACCCACCCATAGTCGCAGCGATCGTCGTAGAATTCGAAAGTGTGATACCGTATTCCATGTCGTACAAAAAAATGCACGAATTCTTTGTTCAAGTAGAGAATTGGACGAGAACCGAGCTGGAAAATGCCCCAGCTGGTATGAAATACGGATGGTTCCTATCCGACTTGCAATTTTATGATCTTCAGCAGACTTTGGCCAGCGGAACCGTAACGGCTCTACTGTTATCCGCTGGACTAGGTTTCATCGTACTTCTTCCGTCTACCTTCAGTTTTATATTGAGCACTTGTGCTCTCGTAGCCATAATATTTTCGTGTACGGTGACGATAGCAATTCTGGTGGTGTGCGGATGGAAGTTGAACGTTCTGGAAAGCGTAGCTATTTCGACGTCGGCCGGTTTGGCCGTAGACTTCAGCTTACATTACGCTATTAGTTACACGAACGTCAGCGGCCCCAGGACGACCAGGGTGAAGTATGCTTTAGCTGCCTCGGCCGGGCCCACAGCCGCCGCCGCGCTGACAACTGGATCGGCTGGCATATTTCTCCTCCGCTCAAATCTTCTTCCCTACTCTCAAATAGGAGTGTTCCTAGCCCTAGTCATGTCGGCAAGTTGGATTTATGCGACGTTCTTCCTGTGCTCGCTCCTGTATATGTGCGGACCGGAGTCCTCAAAGGAGCCCCAAGTCGACGACCGGAAGACGGTGTCCCGGGTTAGTTCAGTTTGCTCTGGTGTGCCAAATCTTGAGAGTCACGAGTTGGAGCACCTGGCTGACAGCAATCCGACGAACATAACGCACTCCCATAGCCCGTCTAGTATGAGCGCCATGACCGTCGTCCTTCACGAGGACGTAGAAAATACGTATAAAAGTGATAACTGTAGTAACACATTAGATAACGACTGACTGTTTACAGTGTAGTGTATTGCTATCGAGCGTTATGTACTTATTTCAGCAGTATTATTTTGTATCGCATTATTGTATGCCAGTATTAGTTTATAATGATTGTTATTGATGTTATAGAATCACTGGACAATAATTATCACTATATATAAATACATGTAAGATCTTGATGAGCTTTCGCACATTTAGTTATAATTATTATATAGACGGTATTAAGTTGCTTTCTTTTCGAATATCTGTATTATTATTATTTAAGACGACTAATCTATCGTTGAATAATGTGTAAGCTCAAACATTTAAAGGTGTCAATTTGTATGAATGTAAGTACATATTAAACTATATGTACTAGCAGTACCTGTATGTCTATAATTATTATTTACAATGGAAAACTATATTTTGGATACAATATTACGTCTTCTGGTAAAATGAGTATTGAATATTGATAAGACTTAAGATATATAATAAGATTCTATGTGTAAAGTTATATCCCTTCATAATTTATCCCCGAAATGTAGTCGTCATTTAAAATTATACATAATATATTATATTATTTAAGCCTTTGATTTTATAATCATATTTCTTGCTTTTATAACAAGAAATAAAATCCTAGATCTCCTAGTCACTATTATTGTAGAAAAAATAGAGCAAAATGTATCTTCCGACGAATAAAAATTATTTGACCCTCAATAACATTATAACGCTGACTAAATAATAATTTCCGCGTATGGCGTATTATCCGGCTCGAAGGACCATTACGGAGCCATTTTAGTAGTACTTTGCCACTTGTAGTCCTTTTTAGTACTGAACGCCTGCACGCCTATCTTAAATAAATTACCTTTAATTTATCCAGTTATATTTTATTTTTACAAAACTCTACATACATAAATGATACTGTTAGTTAAAATTATAATTACTTATAATATTATTACTTTGTAAGTTTGTGTTGTTTACCTGATACTAGAACCTTGATGTTTAGCAAACAGCACCTGTGTTATTATTTTTTATACAAACATTAAATGCTATTTATAGTTGGTGTAATTTTTATGTATTATACGTACTACTTTGAGAGTAACCTATCTCATTGAGATATAAAAAAATTCTCTTAGTTCAGTAATACACTGCATTAATTATACAATTCTGTTTTGTCATTAATTTGTAAAAATATATCTTATTATTTCAAAATTGATGTACCTATACTATTAATAAATGGAATAAAATGTTAATTTTATACAAACATGGAGTTTTATTGGAAGATGACGAGTTATTTTTTAATTAATAGGGAAAGTGTCTGCCCTCTTCACGTTAAAACTACTAAACAGATTTTGGAGGTCCAGAATAGATGATATTGTGGTCTATACCAGTGGTACCTTTTATTTATTAACCTAATTAATTTATTAACCTTTTTAGGGTTCCGTAGTCAACAAGGAACCCTAATAGTTTCGGTCTGTCCGTCCATCTCTGTCCGTCTGTCTGTCCGTCTGTCTGTCTATCCGCGATATTGCTCAGAGACTATAGGACCTACAAAGCTGTAATTTGGCATGAATTCACATATTAATGATGACAACAAAATGGTACATGAAATCTTTAAAAAGTATTTTTCTTATGGTACCTTCCATACACATCAAGCGGGGATGAAAATTTTTTTTCGCGTCCACCCCATCGTGTGGGATGTCATTGGATAGGTTTTTTAAAACTTATGAGTATTCACTATTCATAGATCATTTTCCGATTTAGGGATCCGTTTGTAAAATACTAAGTTTTAAAGTGGAAAAAATCGTTAGAGTCCAGTTCTACCAGCTAACTGCTAAACGGTTGCTTCTGGAAATGTGAAAAAATTCATGGGAATGGGAAATATGATGAATTTAAAAGGAAAACTACGGCTAAGAAGACTCCATAAGTTATTGAGTAACAGTCGATCAACTAAAAAAAATGTTTTCGGCGAAGTATAAAGGAACTTTTCGTTCAAATTCCTTTGAAAGTAACTGAGATGATGTTGTTAGTAGTGTAAAACACGTTATAAATGTACATTCATTGACCACACAAAAAAATTTACGGAATCCAGGCGCGGTCGCAGGCTGAAATTTGGGGGGGAGGGGGTTGCACTCATTAGTCACTGCCAATATGTATATTATTGTTTTTATCTGCGCCCTCGGACGGTTCTGGGTTGACAGTCACAGCTGTCTGAGGTCGGACGTACCTACTGGTGGTTAGGGGATAGATAGAAATTTCCTTTTACTATTTGGCAAGATTTTGAGATTTTTCTATTTCACCTTAGATTTGGGGGGGGGGGGGTCATGTCCCCTGTCTCCCCCCCTTCGGACCGCGCCTGACGGAACCCTATATTGCGCGTTGCCCGACACGCACTTGGCCGGTTTTAATCCGTAGGTGGAGAAAGTTACAAAGTAGAGATAAACTACGATAACATGGCGCGCCCCTCCAAATTACTGTTTCAACTTTAAATATGTGTAGTCACATCCTTGATCCTTATGGGGGGTATTACATTATCATTTATATTGGATCATTTATAGGATCATATATTATGGGATCCAATCAAAAATAATTATTTGATCTTTTTTTTGATTTTTGATTAGATCCTATAATATATGATCCTTTAAATGATCCAATATAAATGATAATGTAATACCCCTTTAGAGGACCGGTTGGTCTCTCTAAGAGTTCACTAGAGGTCGGAGGAGTAAAGAGTGAAACTCGATTTACTGTGGTGAACTGGAGTGATTTATTGAGATATTTGTGCTGCTTATATACAAAATTTTACGTAATTATTATTATTACAAAACTGTACACAAAGTTAAAAGATTTTGTCAATTGTTTGTGATTGGCTATTAACATTAGAGAAGGACATACAGAAAGGGATACAAAATATTTACAAAATTGAGAAAGAGAAAAAAATCGAATAAGAAATATTTACAAATCTAAAAGATTGCCGCCCGGGAAACTGGCCGTCCCGCGATACGTGGCGCTGGTATCGCGCGAGTATAAATATAGGCTCGCGTGCCGCTGTGAATTCAGCTTCTCTAAATGCGGCAACTAGACCGCCTCGTCACCTGTATAAACGCCCCTCCCTGCCTCGCCACGTAGCCGAACTCGTAGCCGAAAAGCGGAAGGCCCGTTGGCTTTGGCAGTCCACGAGGTGCCCAACCGCCAAAAGAAGGCTTAACCGGCTGAACGAGCAGGTCGGTCAAGCGCTCAACGACCTGAAGGCGGCAGACTGGACCCAGCGCCTCCAGGAGGCAGGCGAGGACTGGCCGTCCCTCCACCGCTTTTGCCGTACCCTTATCAAAGCCGCTCCCCCCGTGAGACCGCTCTTGCACCCGGACGGCAACTTACGATACCGTGCCGAAGACAGAGCGGAGATACATGCCGAACACCTCGAACGCCAATTCTCCCCACTTCTGACCACCGCAACAGACCACGTCCAGGCCGTTTCCGAGGAGGTAAGGACAGCCCTTCTCTCCCCTTCAGGCCCCCTCAATTTTAGTTTTTCCCCGTCTCGGCTGAAGCCTCGCAAGGCCCCCGGGGCGGATGGTATCCCAAACTCCGCCCTGCGCCATCTCCCCTTTAGAACAGTGGCCGCCCTGACCCGCCTTTACAACGGGATAGTAAGGACCGGCCACTTTCCCCCGGCCTGGAAAAAGGGGATTATAATCACCATCCCCAAGCCTCACAAGGACCTCAAACGGGCCGCGGGCTACCGGCCCATTACACTTCTTTCTACTATGTCCAAGACTTTTGAGGTCCTGCTTAAGAAGCATCTTTCCCCCTACCTTCCTCCTCGAGGGGACCAGTTCGGATTTCGCTCCGGGCTGAGTACCACCCTCCAGCTTGTGCGCGTGGTAAACCACCTTTCTGTTGCGGCCAACAAAAAGGAATCCACTGTCGCTGTCTTCCTAGACATGGAGAAGGCGTTCGACAGTGTGTGGCATGACGGCCTTCTATGCAAACTCATCCGAGCCGGTGTCCCCCTTTTCTTGGTAAGGGTAATTGCATCTTTTCTTTCCGGCCGGACTTTTCAAGTCCGTGTCGACGGGGTCCTCTCACCCGAGCACCCCATAATCGCAGGTGTCCCCCAAGGGGGTGTCCTTTCCCCGGATCTTTATAATCACTACGGCAGTGTTGTGCCAAAAGATCCTGGCACCCTAGCGGCGCTGTATGCCGACGACACGGCCTACTTCGCCTCCTCCCTCACGGTAGATCATACGGCTATCAAGATTCAGAGGACGCTGAACCTCCTCCCAGACTGGCTGAGCAAATGGCGACTGGCTGTCAACGCAGCCAAGTCCCAAGCGCTCGCCGTCACCAGGAGGCGAGACTTTCCGGCCCCTCTGAAGATCGGAGACGCCGAGATCCCGTGGGGCAAAACGGCGAAATATCTCGGGGTGATCATTGACAGGTCCCTCTCCATGGCAGCCCAGTGTCAGGCAGCGGTGAATGGAGCCAAGGCAGCGGTAGCCCAGCTGCACCCGGCCTACTCACCACCGCAGATCCCGCTCAACATGCGCGTAGCGCTGTACAAACTGTGTGTTCGCAGCCGCCTCACGTACGCAGCCCCAGCGTGGCACCATCTGCTCTCTGCCACGCATAAACAAACGCTGCAGAGAGTACAGAACAAGGTGCTGCGCCGTATCGCAGGAGCGCCGTGGTACGTGAGGAACGAAACCATCGCGAGAGATCTGCGCGTGGAGAGCGTTGAGGCGTTCGTAGCGCAACTCTCCAAGAGCCTTTTCGCGCGAGCGGACGCCTCGCGCCTCCCTGAGTTGGCCGACCTGGCGCCGTGGCATGCACGGCCGCCGGACCGCCACCGACTGCCCCGAGATGCTGTCCCAGAGGACATCGCGGAAACTCCACCCCCCCACCAACGAAGAGGAGGAGACTGCACCGCGGCACCCAGCCGCGGTGTCCACTAACACCGTGGGATCGTTCTCCCCCCCTCCATTCCCCTGCGTCGGCAACTTACATGCCGGCGTATTTTTAGTCTTCTTTTCCGCCTGGGGTCTGACGGCCGCGACAGCCCTATTGTCGTAACCGTCGACCCCACGGCGTAACTTCCCCCGGCCGCCAATAGTAAAAAAGGCCGGGTTCGGAAGCTTTCCTCCCTCATTTCCTGATAGCTTTCCCCCCGTCCGCTAATAATAAAAAAGGCCGGGGGCCGAAAGTATTTTCCCCACACAACATTTCCCGGGTCGCTCGGTCTGCAGGCGTGGTAGTGTGGTGCGTGCGGGAGTGGACCCATACACGTTCCCCTGGTCCCGGCCAGGGGCCCGCATGCACCACTGGTTAACCTGCCGCGTCTGATGTACGATTGTGGCCTGGTCAGGCGTGTGTAAGGTCTGTTGGTCCCATGGTTTTCCCCGCGTTCCGTCGCGGGGGTTTTTCCTAAAACTGTATTCAAACGCTGTATTTTCCCATGTAGAGGGGCAAAGCCCCTGACCATGGTTTCCCACCCGAGGCTCCTTCGCGGGCCTTGGCGTGTGGGAAGTTGCGACGGTGAATTCAGTCCGCGCGCGAATTTCATACCGACGTCGTCACTCTGTCGCTCGGCGCCGGGCCGGTAATAATAGTAGTTGTGCCGCCATTTTGTGAAGATCTGAAGCTCGCGCAACGCCATGAAGACTGCAGCTGCGCTGCGAAGATTTCACGCTCGACGTAGCCTCGATGTGAAGATGCGTAGTGAAGTGTTGCGAAGAATTCTTATTATAAAAAGTCCTTTTCAGGGCTGGGACACGTTCGGTATTATTACACGGACGGTTTCTTTCGTTATTGCGAACGTACGTTCTTTGCAGAACGAGTTTCTTCTCTGTTTCATCTTCTACGACGAACGTATTCAAAGACGGCGGGCGTTCCTTTCGGAGCGCGTTGTATTCTCTGTTTCAATCGCCGAACGAACGTGTAGGTACTGCTACACCCCCCTAAGAAAGAGTTTGTTTATGTATTCTTCTTCTTTAAATTATCGCGGCCTCAGTGAGTTGCCAATGTCAGAGTGCTTTTGACGTAAACTATGCTCTATATTGCAGGTCTGGTGATTGGTGAAGGAACAAGGTAGTAGGTACAGTATCTAATAATAAATTAAATTCTGCTGAATACACCTAAAAACAAATACAAACATATAACCAATCATGACAGTACACGTAATATTTCAGTTAATGTCACTTATTACCAAGATTTGTTGGTCAATTAATCATAACTAGCCGACCGCGCAAGATAACTCACTTCAAATGTTTTGACAACGCACTTCAAACGTTTTGAATTTTGGAGGGGTGCAAAATGCTTTAACTATGCCACCGGCTAGTGCTGGCTACACGGTTAATTTTTCATCAATCTGATCCATCAATCTGGTGTCAATCTGATTGACGGAATATTGATGGTTATAAAAAGTTCATATTAAAAGTACGATCAATCCATCAATCCGTAGCGTACACAATCAAATTTTCGTCAATCCGTACCAGATTGATGGATCAGATTGATGAAAAATTGACCGTGTAGCTGGTTACTATGGAATAGATAGTGAATAGGTACTAAAAAAAAAGATGTTTATTGACGTTTGTTAATTATTATTTATTGTCATAGATTGTCATTGTCATTTGTCTGACGTCAGATGTTATGATTGTTTTGGACTTTGGGTGATTCACTCAATTACAAAGATAACACAGAAAGTTATATTCATCATTAAATCTTATTTACTGAACAAAAAGAGATTATCAGAATGTTTTCTTCAAATCCCAATTACACTAAACTAAAAACGCATTTGAGGCTTGCAATAAACCGTCTAAAATTATTGGAAAAGAAAAAAACTGAGCTAGCACAAAAGGCAAGGAAGGAAATAGCCGAATATATTGCAAGTGGCAAAAGTGAGAGGGCTAAAATTCGTGTGGAACACATTATCAGGTGAGTAGTTTCATTATATTGAAAGAGCTGTTCAAATTGTGTACAAATTACAATACGTTCCTGGAGATCATAAAACTTACGCTACATATGAATACTTTGCCATTGGGAACTTAGTATTTGATCTATGTTTAATCTATAACCTACTTAATTATAAAGCAAATATATCAATAAATAATGAAGGCCGACAACGCACCTGCAGCTCTTCTAATGTTGCGAGTGTCCATGAGCGACGGTAGTTGCTTTCCATCAAGTGACCCGTTTGCTCGTTTGCCCCCTTATTTTGTAAAAAAAATTAACATCATAAACATATCTTGTAGGGAGGACTACATGGTGGAGGCGATGGAGATAGTTGAGATGTACTGTGACCTGGTGCTTGCTCGGTTTGGCCTCGTCACTCAGATGAAGGAGCTGGACGAGGGGCTCTGCGAGGCCATCTCCAGCCTCATCTGGGTTGCTCCGAGGATGCACACCGATGTACAGGTATGAGGATGCTGCTTTGTACTATTTTATAAGACTTTTCACAAATTGTTTCCAAACGGTCCCACACACAGCTTATTTCTTAAGGGCCCCACATATTAACAGTCCACCTGCAGGCTCTGGTGGGCAGGCTGCCTGACAGTCATTAACCGTCAATACAAAATGTACAAAATTATCAGGGGAACTGTGAGTCTGTGATCTTTTCTGATAAACTGCCAGGCGGCGGCCTGCTGGTGAACAATTAATATGTTGGCCCTTAAGAAATAAGCTCATAAAAATGTGGATATTATCTTATTAGTTATTATGCATAAGAAAATCTTCAAAACATAAAATCTATCAAATGTTCTTCTGTTTAATAAAAATACACCATAAATATCACCAGACACTACAACTTTAAAATATCAAAATGTTTTAGGAACTGAAAGTTGTATCAGATTTGTTGACTGCCAAGTATGGGAAGGTGTATGCAGATGCCTGCAGGAATGAAAGTGTGGCGACAATCAGTGACAAACTGAAGCACAAACTATCCGTCCAGAGTCCACCGAAAATACTTGTGGAGAAGTACCTTATAGAGATTGCTAAAAATTACAACGTGGAGTACACACCTGATGAACAAGTTATGAGGGAGGAAGAAGGTTTCTAATTTTTTTTTAAAATATATAATACTTATTAGTTTGTGAAAACAGTATTATATTATAGTTGGGGAGGGGAAGAGGGGATTTCGGGAGTAGCTCGAGCGTGTCAGATTCATTCAGTCTAGTTATCATGGTATAGGAATCAGATTTCTCATGTGGTGGGTAAAATTTTTTTTTTCTTTTAATATTGAAATGTTGTTGGATCTGTTAGATTAAGATAGGGGATGTTTAGTATAAGTACCCCAAAGAAGCTTCCATATAAAGCACTGACGATTCGAAGGTCAGGTAAGCCTGTAGGGACATTTTAAAATGTAAAAATATAAAGCTTCATATTTTCTTAACTAAGCTTCGCAGATATTTTATTTTGCTCTAAACTAAATGATTTAGTTCTTGTTGTCTAAAATATATTTACAATTTACCTAAATCTGCAATTTTCTGAATATATTTTCTTTTTCAAAACTTTAAAATGGCTGCCGTTTCTGAACCCACCGCTAAAATAAAAAAAAACACTTATTATTTTTTTATTGGCTTTACCTAATGTACAAAACCTACTAGGTCTCCATGACGCTTGAGTGACTACAAAAATAGCACCCTCCCTCCTCTACTATTACATTTAAACCAATTAAAATGGTTGTGATTTTACTCAGTGACTCATGAACTGAAGAAATAATTAGGTTTCCATGTGTATTGTTAATGTAATCAGTTGTATATTATTTACAGCCAGGGATGCTATGCTGATAGACATAAATGGTCCTCCAAACCCCCCCGGCTTCATCGGTTATCCTGCTCCACCACCAATGCCACAAATACCAAACTTACCACCACCAACAGGGCAGCCTTTCAACTATCCATCTGTAAGTGGGATTAAAGTCATGTGAAGATGACTGTCTGTTACCTCTTCATGCCATAACCCTTGAATCAATTTTAAAAGAAATTAGTATGGAGATATTTTAAGTTCTGGGATAGGACATGGGATAGTTTTTAAAAGTCAACAAGGAACCCTTATAGTTTTGGTCTGTCCGTCCGTCTGTCCATCTGTCTGTCTGTCTGTCCACGGTTTTGCTCAGAGACTGTAGGACCTACTAAGCTGTAATTCGGCATGAATGCACATATTAATGATGGCAACAAAATGGTACATGAAATCTTAAAAAAATAATTTTTTTGATGGTACCTTCCATACACATCAAGAGGATGAAAATTTTTTTTCGCGTCCACCCCATCGTGTGGGGTGTCGTTGGATAGGTTTTTTACAACTATTATGAGTATTTATAGATCATTTTCCGATTTAGGGATCCGTTTGTGAAATATTAAGTTTTAAAGTGGAAAAAATCGTTAGAGTCCAGTGTCCACCCTTCTACCAGCTAAACGGTAGCTTCTGGAAATGTAAAAAAATTCACGGGAGTAGGAGATATGGTGAATTTAAAAGGAAAACTATCACGGCTAAGAAAACTTCATAAGTTATTGAGTAATAGTCGATCAACTAAAAAAAATGTTTTCGGCGAAGTATAAAGGAACTTTTCGTTCAAATTCCTTTGAAAGCAACTAAGATGATGTTGTTAGTAGTGTAAAACACGTTATAAATGTACATTCATTAACCATACACAAATTTTAAGAAACTAGCGGTACTACGGATAACGGAACCCTATATTGCGCGTGGCTCGACATGCACTTGGCCGGTTTTTAATTATTTGGAAAGTACTAGAAATTTGTCTACTTTCTGGTAGTATCTATTTTTTGTGTCTTGTGATTTTCAGCTAAACTTGATATAAAAAGTCGTTTACTTTTCTTTACTCCAACAAATTGACTTACAGCATGGCAAAGTTGGTGGTTTCATTGCTGGTCCACCCGGCGACAACAGGCCTCCCATGAATTATAATGTACCTCCAGGAGTTGATTCTAAGACCCTCAGTAACAGCTTCCTACAGGTATGTATTTAACATATTAAATTAGTTTTCATAACCAAAGGTAAAATCCAAGATTAAGTTATGAAAACTAGTTAATTTTTTTTATACATATAAGTTGCAAAATTTTTTTGATTACTTCTCTTGATCTTTTTCAACAAGCATTTTGGACCACCTTTTTATTTTATTTGTAGAATCATATTACTGTAGTAAACATGATAATATTCTACTTGCATAGGTATTTCACTCAACTGTAACACAATTTAACTATAGATAATAATTTGTTAAGGTTTTGTTCTTTTAGTTTGTTTTGTAGGTAATAAAGTATGAAATATTGTGCCTTTGCAGGACGAAATGCACAATCTACCGCCAGCTTATGACAGCATAGCTCATGATATGGTAATTGTTTTTAACTAGCTTGGCGTTGGGCGTTGGTTCTATATGTCGGGTGCTATTTTCGCTAAATGTAGCTAGGTACCATCGAGGAAATTGATTCCTATGCAGTTGATAGACCAACTTTATTTGGTCGAATATGTCAATTCACTGTTAATTGTGATCTGTCGGCTGGGTTTGACCATAGACTTATAATATATATAATATACTGTCGTATAGACCACCTGACAACCCGCTGCCTGATTATGTATCTTGCAACAGCAATGCGACAGGCGTAAATTGTACAAATATCGCTGTCAAACATAATTTTTGTATTATGTATTAGCAACAGCGACGCGATAGCGGACAATCGATGGTAGCGCGCTCAAGCGAACAATTGAGGAACTAAAAGTGCATCAAAGCTCATTGTAATGAAAAAAATCGGTATTACGTATGAGTGAGACCGCAACGCGACAGCAGATAGCGAGCAGCTAGCAAACAATTTGAATTGTCAAAGAGCGACAGCCCATTTAGGTTGTTGCCAAGTTGTTGCTAATGTGTTTTTGATATTTATTCTGCACTTATTAACACAAAAGTTCAAAATCAAAGTGTAGAAGTGTATTATTACTTCCTGTGTTATCACATAACTATATTTCACATAAATATCTTTCGTAATTGTTTTCTGTTTTTTTTAGGTTATTTGTTTTATTTCGATATGTCTCGTGCTTTTCTCATTCAGGAGGCATTAGAAGCACAAAATAGATTAGACGAGAACACGCGCGTGAGACGTTTACGACGACGATTGAGGAATGAGGCAAGACCCATGGAGACTCCTAACTTTAGTGCACATTACAGGTTAAGTAAAGAGTTGTTCGCTGAATTGTGCACTGAACTCGAACCCTTTTTGCCTCGAACTCGTAGGAAAACAAAAGTTACTGTAGAATGTAAAGTAAGTAAATACCCAATTATCATTATATTCCTTATTAGTACCTAATTGCAAAGTGTAGATAATCCTACATATATACACTACTTTTGCAGGTGTTAACAGCACTCTCTTTCTATGCAAGTGGCTCGTATCAAAAACCTGTAGGTATGAGCTATTTGCATGGACTTAGTCAGAGCAGCGTGTCTAAGGCAATTACAGATGTGACCATGGCCTTAAATCACCCGTCTATATTGAGAAAGCACATCCATTTTCCTCAAACCAGACAAGAAAGGCAAAGAATAGTAAATGGGTCGGTACTATTAAAATTATATTCATCATATTGATGCGTATTTTTAAAAAATTACCCACGTAAAACTTACATTTTATTTTTGGCAGGTTTTCAAATAAATTTGGCTTTCCTGGTGTTTTGGGGTGTATTGACGGCACACATGTTGCCTTGGTCAGGCCAAGTGAACACGAGGAGAGATTTCTTAATAGGAAGCACTACCATTCCAGGAATGTTCAAATTGTAAGTATTAATATTAGCAGTAGGTTGATTATGTAGCAGCTATATAATACTGCATTGCTACATTGTAGCTCAGTATAGAAATAATTTTCTCAATACTTATTTCTATAATAATTTGATAAGCTTAGTTGAAAATGTTTTTTTTTATCTTGTTTTAAGTTTTACTTTTTCTACAGATTTGTGATAGTGATCTGAACATATTAAATATTGATGCAACGTTTGGTGGTGCTACCCATGATGCATATATCTGGAAAAATTCAGAAATACACAATCATATGCAGCAGCTGAATCAAAATGGTGAAAGCATTTGGTTTCTTGGTATGTATTATTATATTATTATAGGTACCCAACAAATTTGCTTTGTCTCTACACTTACAGTCATACATTTTCATTTTAAAGATATGGGGTATTTTTTACCTGCTGTTTAAAAAGTTGTGACCACGAACCAAAATACTAATAAATCTGCAATTTTCATTCACACTTAATTTCTGCAAATTATTTTAATGTTGATTCATATAAATGGAGCTCTATTTACTATAAAATTCATTGATTTAAGTTCAAATATCTCAGTGTTTACCCCATCTCCTGCAGATATGTAACCTACTTTATTATAAAATATATTTTCTTAACAGGTGACTCTGGATATCCATTGAGAACTTGGCTTCTAACACCAATTGTTAACACACAACCTGGCAGTGCAGAAGAGAACTACACAAATATGCATTGCCGAACAAGAAACACAGTTGAGAGGTGTATTGGGGTATTGAAAGCCCGTTGGCGGTGTCTGTTGTCACATAGAGTACTACATTACAATCACCATGTTGTGGCTAAGATTGTTAATGCATGTGCTGTATTACACAACATCACCAACAAGCACAGGCTTCCTGTACCTGAATTACCTTCCAATGATATCCAGAGGGAAGCAGACTTCCTGGTACCTCGGCAGCCATACATTGAGGAAGGTCAACAGCTGGAAAGTGGCAGACAACAGAGACAACTTATTGTACAACGCTTATGGAGGAATAGATAAGAATTATTTAGTTATGTATTTACATTACATGACATATAATAATATGTAGTATTTTTAGCCATATGATTAGATTGTTTTATTTTATATTGTTTTGTATTATTATTTCAAGGTTGTCTGGAAGAAACCGCTTTTAGCGGTAAGACCGCCTGTTTGTACATATTCCTATTGTTTTATATTAAATTGTAAATTAGTTTAGTTTGTACAAATAAAGAATTTTCTATCTATCTATCTACATTTTGTATACTAATTCTGATTTCATGTTTTTCTTACTTGTTTTTATAATTAGTCATTTATAATGTTTTTTATTATTATGTTTGTGTAAGCTAAAATAGCAAACTAAAGTTAAAGTGTTTGTATAAAATGTTATGATAATATGTTGTTCTTTATTAATATCTGAACTTTAGTACAGTTTTATGCAATAAACACTTCTTTTTCTGGCCTTTTTAGGTATCTATTTTAAATAAAAGTTTATAAATAAGAACAGTCTTTAATTATAACATACATTGTAATTAATGAAGCAGGATGCACCAGAGGCACAATGTTTTGGTAAAAATCTTAATAAATTAATTATAAGCTAAGTTTCTACTAATTTTTAACTGTTTGAAGTTGTACCTAATTATTACAAGTACAAAAGTCTTATTTATCAATTTATGTACACAATATTAAACAATGAAATCTTATAACTAGGATACAATTTAGTACAATGGTACTACTTATTGTAAATTGGAATATCTTCCAGTAGACCCGATACAGGAGAACATAAAGAAAATTAACAGTACTAGGTGTGTACAGTTATTAATAGTGAGAAAACACATTTATAAGTTATTTATACAATAATTTATAATAATATAAAAATATCATAAGTATAGCTTAAATTAAGGGTTGGTATCAATTATTATTAACAGGTTAAGCTTAGATAATAGATTCTTATGTACTATTATGAAACTTAATAAAATAGGGTCACATTTCACTTTTTTATAGTCTCTATCAACTTGGCCATGAGTTCATAATGCATCTTAGCACATTCTGCATTTAACCGAGCAGTTTCTGCATTTGTTCGGGAGGCCTCTGCTATTATCATTGCAGCATTGGCTAATTTTTCCTCTGCTGCAACACGCCTAGACTCCAGTTCCACGACCCAAGCAGGTTCCACTTTTGTTCTATCTGTAACATGACAATTAATTTATGTTAAATTTTACAACTATTTCTGCCACAAATTA
Organism: Lysandra bellargus; assembly: GCA_905333045.1. NCBI lineage: Eukaryota > Metazoa > Arthropoda > Insecta > Lepidoptera > Lycaenidae > Lysandra > Lysandra bellargus. The sequence continues at coordinate 4,491,161 of HG995336.1, read as the reverse complement.
CTAAATAGTTACAATATTAGGCACTTTTCCTTTGAGAAGATTGCAATGATATATTGATAAAAATTAAAATAGCATAACATAGTGATTTTCAATTATGAATTAATCTAAGTCTTTACAGAAAATAACTCCAATTTAAAAATTTGGTCATACATAGATTGATAATAATAATCAGTCCCTTTACAATAATACTGAAAAAGTATTACACTTACTTGACTTATTGGAGTTTTTATTAATCTTTGAGTCCTGGAACAGTGAACGATTCAGAGGCCTGGATGTAGCGGGACTTGCCGTTGCTGAAATTAATAACATTTTTAAGTTTGAATTATCATACAGCAGTAATTAGATATTAACTGTTTTATAGTAGTAACCTTACCAGTTTTAACTTCACACACATTAGATTTTTTGTCCCCTGGTGGTGTATGCATAGTGTCTGTAAAAATTACAATGTTGATTGTAAAAAGCATTTGGGAGTAGTGTTTTTAATAAGGTGTAAAGTTTTAGTTACTTACATATTATTGTGCTTGTACGCCCAGTCTTTGAAGGTGACACCACTGTTGCAAGAGCTGATTCTAAAAACAAATAGGTATCTATATAATTTTGTTTACAAAGCAGAGAATATATTTTGTATTTATTATATTATTATGAATGTGTTAAGTATATTAAACATACCTGGCGTGCTTACAGGCACAACATCCTCATGTACTATAATATCCTCTATTACATTCACAGTCTGAGGTTCATTTTGGATTTCCTGCAAACTATGCAAGATGGTAATAATATATTTTTTCAGCAATAATTAATTAATTTAATACTGATTACTGACAAAAACGGGCACTCGGTGTTGAGAGTCTCCATACACGGCAGCATCCCCAATTATCCCCAAGATCTTTCGATCTGTTTCAGAGAGATCTTCTTCCCTTGAAGGTCCACCACCTGTGCCAGAAGCATCTCGCCGCCTAGCAGCAGCTCTTGACTTGGCTTTGTGTTTTATATCAGCCCAATACTGAATTCAAAGGAAAGAATATTATAGATTCTATATAGATAGATGAATATTATCACAACTTTATATCGAAGAAATGGGTATTCATGAATAAATTATGTACCTATTGCATAATAAATTTGCACTTAACCGAGGTGAACTCAATAAAAATTCACTTGCAAGTAATTTTTAGTAAGTAAAAAGAGTTATATTTTGTAAAGAATACTCACACGTTTCCACCGCTGACCACTTTTATTAGCTCCCGACCCATGAGCGTTTAATTTTTGGGCAAGGTTGTTCCACTCTCTGTCAATGGTCTCTTTCGACCTTGCCCCAAGACCAACACCTTTGGCTAATGACGAATGACCAGCCAAGTGGTCCAACAGTTCTTCAATCTGTGCGTTGGAGACTCTGTGTTCCATTTTATACTAAAAAAAATGCAAATACAATAAATTGTACGCGATTATATCTCAAAGAACCAACCACGGTGAAAACAAATCTCATAATACTGAATACTCACTTATTGCCTGCATACGTATAAGTTCTTGAAAGTTTGCTTCGAGTGCTTTTCCAGAGCCAATAAATCCACTTTTTCTCACCACTCCAGCCCATTTTTTGTATTAAATAACTAAGAATTCACTTGTACGTTTTGTAAACAAAACACTTGACTTTTTAAATTAGTTCCACGTGTTGCTACAAGATCGCTAGTGGCGCTTTTTTTGTCGCTAAAAATGCATTTAATAGCTAGCGGACAACAGCAGAGCAACAGGCTTAGATAATACGATTTTTGTCAGCGACTAACAACCGATTGCGCGACAACTGCGCGACCGGTTGCTGTCTGCTAACCGTCTGCTAAAGATACATAATCAGCCCGCCGACAATGCGTGACGATTTTTGATCTGTCAATGTGTGCGTGTGCTAGTGATGTATATTTTACTATCGATAGTATTGTCCGATCGAGTTATTTTACCTGCGTTTCTATGAGAAATTAATAATATGCAACTTTGACAGATTTTGTAATTCAATTTAGGTATATATTTTATTTGGCAGAAAGAAGGTGACGATTGAAAAGTAGGTACACATTTACGTTTGGGGTGATTTTTCAATCGTCGGATATGTTATAACATGAGGTTATAAGAATAAGGGTAAATAACATACACATTTTAAAGTTACTTTCTTATTATTCAGGTAAAAACTATCTGACAAATCAGCCCTTACATTAATAGAAATGCAAATATAAAGTTGAAAGTAAACGACAAACATAGTATATTATTTATTCTTAAATTAAATACATATCATAATACCCTTACACCCCAATTACATTTTTAGATTAGTTTTATGTTCTTGTTAAATACCGATAGGCATATCGATAAATTTGATTCAAGCCCTAGCGTATATGTAAACAATTTTGATGAAAAATTTTTCTTCAAAAATTGTGTAATTTAAGAAAAATAGTACCTTTAGTTATGCAAAATATGAAAGTAAAGGGGAGGATTAACAATATTTTATTTGAAATAAAGAACTAAAGACAGAATATAGCGAAAATAAACACATCGTAGCAATTAGGACATGAAGATTAATTACCTGTGAAATGTATATTTTTCAGGATTACTCTTATGATTTACACTGCAATCACTCACAGAACAAGTTACCATTGTTATATGTAATAGTATTTGTCGAAAATAATAAAGGATTAAAACAATAAATTGCAAATACCGAAAGGCAACCGAAAGGGCATAAAAACGGGTGACGACTTGTTGACGACCTGTCAAATGAAAGTGGTTAAAGTTCACATTAGACTTGTAGCAGTACCTACACGTTCGTTCGCCGATTGAAACAAAGATTTTTTTTTTTTTTTTTTTTTCGAAAGGGTCTAAGCTACTGGTCTGGTTAAGACCGTGGTAGTTTAATCGTGGCTATAACTAGTCTGTTGCTAGTTGGTTTGGAGATAAACAATGAGGGGGCCTGGCCCCCTCCCCTAAAGTCACACGTGTGACATTCTAATCGGGCAATATTGGGGAGAGCTACGAATAAGCTATTTTCATCTGACGTGGGGACACGGATCCCCCCTGCTCTTAAGGGGTCCGACCCCTTACTCACTCTCTGACGAGTGAGGCTGCTCGCGCGCGGTAGCACAAACTAGCTGCGTACGAGTTATCACGGTAGATGAGCTCAAGTTATTAATGTTATTGCATAAAAGAGGGCCGTCCCTCTCCCCTTCCGAGTCCGGTTGGGGTGACATACGCGTGTATGTTCTAATGTCAAAGTAATTGGTAGAGCTCTCTACGACAATGTCGCGGTCGCGGTCATGATTTAGGTGTGTTCCTATGCTATCCGCATGCGAACTCGAACCCGGGATCGAGCTCGGCACCGGATTTCGGTCGGTCTGTCTGTTTGTCGTTCGGGTCGTGTTAAGTCCTCGGGGAAGGCGCCGGCGTCGTCCCCGGTGCAGTACTAACCACGCGGGTGAGTGTGATTTGTGTTTGCGTAACTGTACACAGTACGTTACGTATTCTGTGATGGGATCTACAGGGTCGGCTAAGATATGCTTAGGCCGCCTGAAGGGGTATCGGAATGTCGGTGCGTCATGTTCGTAGTCCACAGCCTTACGAATGAGCGGATTGGGATGTACTTTTCCTTTCTCAAAGAATCTCTCCGAGAGTTCTTTGATATAGGCTTTGATAGTGATAAGCTCGCAGTCTCTATGCAAGTCGATGTTTCGCATGTAACGGGGGGCACCTGTTGCCATGCGCAAAAAACGGTTTTGAACTCGTTGCAATTGGTTCATCTGATTGTCACTTATGTGTGCGAAAGAGACGCACGCATAAGTGAGTATCGTTCTTATACATGTTTTGTATAAGGTGAGCTTATGTCTTAAGGACATTTTGCTACTCGCGTTGAGTAAAGGATATAATTTGTATAATACAAATTTCGCTTTACGTACGGTATTCGATATATGGTTCGTGAATGACATCGACTTGTTTAGTACTACTCCTAAGTATTTGACAGCCGTGACTTCGGGAATTAATTTTCCGTGCAGACTAATAGGTTGCATTTTCTTACGTTTTAGTCCGTTAAATAATATAGCGTGACTTTTGTCGGGGTTTAGTTCGATTCTCCATTTTGCGAACCATTTACCGAGTTCGGTAACTGCTTCTTGGAGTTTTTTGGACGCGAAAGCTATTTGGCGATGAGCAAAGAACAGGGCCGTGTCGTCTGCGAATAGCGCTTTTTGTACTCGAGGGTGGGTGGGCAAATCGGACGTGTAGAGATTGTAGAGGGTCGGGGAGAGAACCGAGCCCTGCGGTACTCCAGCCTCTAGATCTCTAAGTGAAGACAGAATGCCTTCGACTCTGAAACGAAATTTACGGTTTTTGAGGTAGTTACTTATTATTATAACAAGACTATCGGGAATGCCGAGTTTAAAAAGTTTATAAATTAGCCCATTGTGCCAAATTTTGTCGAATGCTTTTGCGACATCAAAGAAAACAGCGCAAGTCGGTCTCCTATTGTTCTTTTGTTCTAATATGTACTCCGTTAGGCGGTGTACCTGAGCGGGACAGCTGTGGAATTCGCGGAATGCGAATTGTTCGTCAGGTAAGAGTTTTTTATCAACTATGACGTCTTTTAGGCGTCTTAGTATAACTCTTTCGTAAATTTTACCGAGGCAACTAATTAAGCTAATTGGTCTGTAACTACTTGGTTCCGTCCGGAGTTTACCCGGTTTGTGGATACCTATTATTATAGCTACTTTCCATATATCTGGGAATGAACATCCTAGTAAAAGGGCGTTAAAGATGTTCACGAGCAATTCAATTATAGTGGCAGGTAGTAATTTAAGGGTTTTATTTGAGATACCGTCCAGGCCTGGGGCCTTTCTGGAATTCAAATCTTTAATAATATCTTTGATTTCCTCCATATCCACCGGCCTGAGAGGCTCTGATGGTGGGGCCATGAGTCGGCTTTCTACCTCGGTATTGACTAGATTATCATGATCAGGGTCGGTCGGGAGAGTACTAGGTCGGCACTGATTTTCTATGGTGTCGGCCAAGCATTCGGCTTTGTCGATATCCTCCAGTGCAGGAGGACGATTTGGTCTGTTTAGTGGAGGCATGTCGCTCTCCGTATCTTTTTTGAGGGACTTCGCGAGCGGCCAGTAGGCCGTGTGAGACGGTTCGAGTTCGCTAAGAAGTCGATCCCACCTCTCGGCTTTGTGTTGTTTGATTTTATATTTAACTTCCCTCTCGTAGTGACGGAGGGCCCTCCTCCAGTCTTCCGATGGGTAGCGATCGTATGTACGTTTAGCCGCGTTACGGAGTCTGATGGACTCTTTTATATCATCTGGGAGAGGCCAGCGATTCTCATGAATCGTTGGCATTTCCCTAGAAGATTTTTCGATGTTCTCTACCAGATGATCAGTCAAGTGGAGAGAGGCCTCAAGCGCCACTTTAGAGTTTTCGATGAAATCGGGAATGAGATCGAGGTGACTCGATTGAAGGTTTTCTAGGTTATCTGCTAGTAATTTATAATCAATTATCTTTTTAGTACTAGCAGCGAGTTGGTTAGAATTGCCAAGCGTAATTTTAACTGGTCTGTGGTCCGAGTTAAGCTCGTGGATTGTTTCCAAAGAGATGTTGAGGTTAATGTTTTTAACTAACGCAATATCAATAACACTAGGGTTATGAATAAGGTTGTTACTACGGCTAGCAGTGTCGTAGCGAGTGGGGTCGTTAGGGGCTAAAATTGCAAAATTTAAGGAGTCGCTTAAGACGGATAATCTAATGCCATTCGTATTAGATATGACATTGCCCCACTCTGTGTGTTTGCAGTTTAGGTCGCCGGCAATAATGACGGCATTGCCTAAATTAAATAGCGATCTTAATTCGCTAGAAGTTATGGGCATTTTGCTGGCTAAATAGGCAGATACAATTATGATAGGTTGATGGTCTGTCATGCTAATGTGACAAATAGAAGTTTCTAAGTTAGTTAGGGATGGGGGTTCTAGGGGAACACAGTGCAATGATTTTTTGTAATAAATCATTGTGCCTCCGAGTTGGGATCGGGTTCTGTCATTTCTAACTATTTTATAGTTAGCTATTTTTGGGCTTTTTCTACTAGGCTTAAGGAACGTCTCCTGCATTAGTAAAATATCGACATTGTGGTTTATGACGAATTCGCGGATTTCGTCTATATTATTATGTATGCCGTTTGTATTAAACGTAACTACCTGTAGGGAGCGCGGTTTTATTCTTCCGGTTGAATCCATTAGTTAAACGATAGTGATAAATTGAGAGAATTGATCCTGCGGATCAAATCGTTGTAAGTCGACAGACAGGCGGATAATTGTGAAAAAGTCCTAGCCGTCCGTAGTCCGTAGGAGAATTCGGCTACCTCTGACGGGTTTATGAGGCTTAGGAAGTCGGTCACGTCACGCAGGTCGTCTCCGTAATTGGAGGTTATATTCGCGGGGGGAGTGCGCTTTTTCGCGGGGTGCGCGGGTTTTGCCACGGGTGTTGCGGGCTTTGCCGCTGGGGGCGCAGGTTTTGTCGCGGAGGGCGCGGGTTTTTGCGCGGCGGTGGGCTGGGCCCTGTTGGGGAGCACGGGGAAGTTATTAGGGGCACTAGTGCTGTTCACCCAAGGTGATTTAGTGGGAAGCGGAGCAGGGATAAATCTCTGCTTTGTTTTTTCCTTATTGTTTTTCTTTGTTTGAGGCGCAATTCGTCTCTTTACTTTGGGTGCTTTTACACACCCTCTGTAATTAGCCGGATGGCCTTGTGTTTTGCATAGCACACAGCTGGGGGGTTCGGACTCCTCAGCTGGTGTTTTGCGTGGGCAGTCAGAGGTGCCGTGGTCTCCTAGGCACTTGACGCAACGCGGTCGGGCTTGGCAGTTTCGCGCGGAGTGCCCGTAAAGTTGGCACCTGTGGCATTGGCCAGGAGTGCCTCTTTTACGGGGGGGTTCCACGCGTATTCCGGTAATATTACATACGGCGCGTATGTTAAAAATTTCCTTACCCTCGGGGGTAAGGGGGAGGATCACTAGTACCATGTTGTACACGTGTTTTTTGACGGGGTGGTACATCCTGTGTACCTCGGTCGCGGGGTAACCTTGGGCTATTAGGTCTTCAAGTACATCCCTTTCGGAGATGAACTTGTCGACACCTACAATGACGACGCGGAGGACACGTTCGTCCTCTAAGGCATAGGTGTGGTAACCTATGTTTTTTCCACGGAGGAACGCAGTTAGGAGGCGATGGTCCTGAGGCGTTTGGACCTGGACCTTTATCCCGATCGGAGTTGTGGTAGCCGACGAGTAACGGAGCTTTTTCTCGTTTATCGCGGCCGAGATGATGTTCCATTTTTCCTTCTCCTGTACTATGACAGGAGGAGGCATTTTGGAAGCGGGTTCCGTCTCGGAAGTCAGAGGGGCCTGAGACGGAACTATTTGAGAGGCCTGCGAGGCCTGGGATGCCTGAGGGGCGATTGGGGGGCGAGCGGGGGACGCGGCAGTACTAGTCTGCACGGACATCGCGGGTAGCTCGGGCCTAGGGGCCGGTTTAGTCTTTCTAGACTTTGGTTTTCCGGCCTGTTTAGTCGGGGAGGACGAGACTGGAGAGGAAGAGCCTTCAGCGCGCTTCCTCTTCTTGGTCTTTTTACTGACGACCGTGGTGAAGTCGCCTTCACCAGGGTCAGTCTCTTGCTCCGAGCAAGACATCTCAGAAGGAGACGAGTATGTAAGTCGGGGGACTACGGACTCTACAGGAGTCACGGCGGTGTCACAGTCGGGAGACGCGGGGGAAACAGCATCGTGATTTCGCACGAAGTTGTCCCACCTTTTCGCGGCGTCAGGGTATTCTACTTTTAAGAAAGATAAAAATTTATCAATCATGTCGGCCATGATGTCGGTCGGTCAGTCTGCTCTTAATGAAAAATTTCCGAGAGGGTACAACCCCGCCCGGCAACCGGGAGGGGAGGTGTGTAAAGAGGTATAAACCTCGTGTAGTGTACCTAGTTTTCGTGTCGCCGTACTTACGATGTGTTCCAGGCGGTCGGGAAACACACACAAAACTCACAACACTAGCACTCGGGCGCTGGCGAGCAAGGCGCGGCGCGACCTACGGCGGCAAGCGCGGGCGAGAGCCCGCACTCGGGCGAGACGAAACAAGCGCCGGCGCAGAGTTCGCTCGATCGCGGACACACTAAAATCGAAAAACCTCGTGGCGCGGACGTGATCGCGAAATCGCAACAAGCACAAAGTGTGCCGAGCGAGAGCGCGCTGTCTATAGAAAGAGACAGCACCACAGACGCCTAGCAGCGTGCACTTGAGCGGGAAACACGTGCTTATCGGACGGGATCCGTAAGCAGACTGGAAACAAAGAAAACAACGTGCTCCGAAAGGAACACCCGCCGTCTTTGTATACGTCCGTCGTAGAAGATTGAAACAGAGAAGAAAATCGTTCTGCAAAGAACGTACGTTCGCAATAACGAAAGAAACCGTCCGTGTAATAATACCGGACGTGACCCAGCCCTGAAAAGGACTTTTTCTAATAAGAATTCTTCGCAACACTTCACTACGCGTCTCCACATCGTGCCTGCATCGAGAGAGGAATCTTCACAACATAGCTGCAGTCTTCATGGCATTGCGCGAGTTCCAGATCTTCACAAAATGGCGGCACAACTACTATTATTACCGGCGCGGCGCCGAGCGACAGAGTGACGACGTCGGTATGAAATTCGCGCGCGGACTGAATTCGCCGCGGCACGCGAGCCTATATTTATACTCGCGCGATACCAGCGCCACGTATCGCGGGACGGCCAGTTTCCCGCGCGGCTAATTTTTCCAACTTGTAAATATTTCTTATTCGATTTTTTTCTCTTTCTTGTTTTGTAAATATTTTTGTCTCTCTCTTTACATCTCTGTCTAATCTAGTTAACCAATCACAAATAACCTTTTTACCTTTGTACAGACTTGTAATAATAATAATTAACTCAAACTTTTGTATATAAACAGCACAGATTGTTCAATAAAGCACTTTAGTTCACCACAGTAAATCGAGTTTTACTCTTTACTCCTCCGACCTCTAGTGAACTCTTAGAGAGACCAACCGGTCCTCTAAACTGGTGACCCCGTGAACAACAAGCAACCTGGAGGAAAAAACTCTGCAAGAAGAAAACTCTGCTTGGACAAAACGCTGCACGACGAAACGCTGCTCGGACGAAACGCTGCACCACGAAACGCTGCTCAAATTTCTCTACACAATGGAATCCAGAGGCGAATCCCTGCCCGAAACCTCGACACTTACCAGCAACCCGGCTACGTCATCATCACAAGAGATCGCCGGCATCGCGCTCTCCATGAGGATACCGCCTTTCTGGAGGGACAAGCCTCGGCTCTGGTTTGTCACCTTCGAAGCAGCCACCAGCAGCCTGCAGAAGAACCAAAGCCAGCTCTCTCAGATGGTCATCGCTCGTCTGGAGAAAGAAGACATCGAGCAAATCGCCGACTTGCTATACAACCCACCAGAGACGAACGAGTACCAAGCTCTGAAGGACCGGCTCATCTCCGCATACGAGGAATCTGACAGCCGGCAGTTTCAACAGCTGCTGTCAGACATGGAATTGGGAGACCAAAAACCGTCGCAACTACTCAGACGTATGCGAAATCTGGCTCGCAACAAGGTCCCCGATTCCACCCTACAGCTCATGTGGGCCAATCTCCTCCCGACAAGTATCCGCTCCGTCCTGGCCGTCAGCGAAACATTCAAGACGAAGACCACACTCGACGAGCAAGCTGCACTGGCCGACAAGATAATGGAGCAAAATGTAAATACTGTAAATAGCATTTCATCATCATCTCATCGTGTAAATAGCTCCGCATCACCATCATCGAACATCGAGTGCCTTCTCATAGAAGAAATTAGAAAACTCTCCCTAGAGGTCGCCGAACTGAAAAAACAACAATTCAATAATAATAATTACTATCGAAGAGAAAATTATTATCATCACCCAAGGTCAAGACACAGATCATCATCAAGATTCCGGCAACGATCAACTTCGCGTCCACGGTCTACATCACCATCACCATTTTGCTACTACCACAGCAAATTCGGGAAAGAAGCGCGAAAATGTACACAGCCGTGTACGTTCAACAACCCGGAAAACTAGACAGAACGTTGGCAGCGGCGGAATCCGGCGTTCACAACAAACAATACCGCCTATTCGTCACGGACAAGACCACGAATTTAACTTTTTAACCGACTTCCAAAAAACGAGGAGGTTATATGTTCGGCTGTGGATATTTTTTTTTTTTTTTTTTTTTTGTATGTTCAACGATTACTCCGCCGTTTGTGAACCGATTTTCGAAATTTTTGTTTTGTTGTATTAGGTTTCACTCCAATTTGGTACCATGTTCACAAAAGTGGTGACCTGATGATGGGATCCAGGAGTAATCGAGGGAACTCCTCGAAATTTATATGGAAACATATGGTGATTTTGGTTTTATGTGAAGTGTACTAAGAATATGCTACCAAAAAGTCAAATATTGGGTCAAGGTATACCATGGTTTCGAAGATGCTGAGAGAACTCCTGACTCTTTATAGATACACGTTTGGGAGTTTCGGCGTTGTTTTAAGAACAGAAAGCATATGCTACCATGCAATTCAAATTCATCATCATCATCATCGTCATCATCATCATTACCACGTCGTGTTAAGGTCACCAATGTCTCATGGCACAAAATAGATAATAGTACAAGGCATAGGTATGGATACAATAATAATAATTATGTACATAACAACACCAATTACTATAGGCTGTTTAATATACACGGCGGTCGGCGCCGCAGAGGCAACGGCGTCGCCGCGCGGCGCGCGGCGGCGCGCGGCGACGCGTACGTAAACATCGTATTCAAGTTCTAACTGGAATGTCAGGGCATGCGGCATGCCGCCAGAGTAGACAGAATGATAGAGTATGCCGACTTAGAACTGATGTAATTTTTTTAAGTTTGACGTATTATGACAAAAGTCGTCGCTAGGGTCGTAACCTACAAATTTAGTTGTTTATATTTTGGCACATGCAAAGAAAACTGTCAGAATTCAATTTCAAAATCTTATCTACCTGATATTTGGGCCTTGGGGTATGCCGTATGACTCATATCAGTCTTAACAAATTGTAATAAGATACGTAGAATATACGCAGTACCACCGACGACCACTTATAAATTCGCGGACTATGACGGAGGTCAACTTAAGGTGAACGCAGATTTGGCCGCACTGTACGCACCGCAGTCGCCGCATTCGAAATTCTTTATATGAAGTTATAGGCAAGCTCGCATACCTACCTACCCGCGCCGCAGTCTTCGCAACTTCATAATAATATGAAGAATTGCGAATGCGGCGACTGCGGTGCGTGCGGTGCGGCCAAATCTGCGTTCACCTTTAATAACAATTATACGAGATCAATTACCACTCAATATTATGATTTATGTTGTCAATTCAATGCTCACTGCTCACACCAAGCTCACTGTTGAGTTGTCAGACGTCAGTTGCTCACAAACTTTCAACAACACAACGAAAATCTATTACGAGTTACAACTACCTATATAAAACTTCTACGTACAAGCGATAGCGCGACACAGGAGCGTCTCAGTGACATCTAGTGAAGACAATATGAAACTATTTTTTATACAATTTGAATTGGCACTAACAGTTTACCTACTAGGTAACTAAAAAGAGTGAAATTATTATTTTTAACAAAAAATTAAAACCGACTTCCAAGGTAAAAACAATATTAATAGCATCCTTATAATATGAACTAAAAAGTATTAAATAATTTTTCCTATCTAATATGTAGTGCCTTTTCCCGAATTCGGCTAAACTTCAACTATTTCTGTACTCAATCTTCATAATTTTGAAGTCGGTGCCAGTTCCAAAAGTTTCAAATTTTCTGTCAAAGAAATAAAGATTCAGCTATATCTGGTACCGACTTCAAAATGATAAAGAATGAGTACAGAAATAGTTGAAGTTTAGCCGAATTCGGGAAAAGGCACTACATATTAGATAGGAAAAATTATTTAATACTTTTTAGTTCATATTATAAGGATGCTATTAATATTGTTTTTACCTTGGAAGTCGGTTTTAATTTTTTGTTAAAAATAATTTGGTAGACACGGGTGCTAATATATCCGTCATACCGAAAAAGAAAGGCATTCATCTCCAGCCGCTACCTTTTCAACTCTACGCCGCCAACAACACCGTAATACCGACGTACGGCGAAAAAACACTAGAGCTCAACATCGGACTTCGCCGACCGTACAAATGGAAGTTTATCGTCGCAGCAGTATCGAAACCAATCCTCGGTGCCGACTTCCTGCAACACCACGAACTCATCGTCGACCTGAAAAACAGAAGACTCATCGACGGAAGAACCAGTCTACATATTAACGCTCCTGGACGCTACACGGACGTACCTACTGTCCGTAGTGTCGACAGCACGCAGTCGTATCACGACATACTAGCAGACTTCCCTGGAATCACACGATTGACAGCGATGAACATCACGCCGAAACACAGCGTCGAACATTACATCGAAACGTCTGGGCCACCGCTACACTGTCGCGCCCGACCGCTACAACCACATCGCTACAATCAAGTAAAAAAAGAATTCGAGAATATGATGCAACAAGGTCTCTGTCGCCCCAGCAAGAGCGCCTGGTCTTCTCCGCTTCACGTCGTACCAAAAAAGAACGGCGACATAAGGGTGTGCGGCGACTACCGACGACTCAACGCAGTAACGAAGCCCGACCGCTACCCTATACCACGACTTCGAGATTTCACTTTCCAACTCGCCGGAAAAACTATCTTCTCGACGATCGACTTAAACCGAGCCTACCAACAATTACCAGTCCATAAAGAAGATATAGAGAAGACAGCAATCATCACACCATTCGGATTATTCGAGTTTCCGAGAATGTGTCCCGGCCTAAGAAACGCAGGCCAGACATTCCAACGTTTTATACACGAAATACTGCAAGGATACGATTTCGTGTTTTCCTTCATCGACGACTTGCTAATAGCATCCAGCAGCGAAGAAGAACATCGCCAACATCTACGGTGTGTTCTTCAACGCCTAGAAGAAAACGGGATCACAATCAACCTAGCTAAATGTGTACTCGGCAAGCAAGAAGTTAAATTCCTCGGCTTTAGCGTAAACAGCGACGGAATCAAGCCACCACAAGACAAACTACAAGCTATTGAAGATTTCCCGCTACCGAAAAACATAGAAGAGTTACGTCGTTTTCTCGGCATGCTAAACTTCTACCGAGACAGCATTCCGAACGCCGCTACTATTCAAGCCCCGCTACACGCATACCTACATAATGCGAAAAAGCGAGATAAAACACCGATCGAATGGAACGAGACATCGAAAGAAGCATTCACGGCTTGCAAAAATAGCATCAAAAACGCTGTTTTGCTTGCCCACCCGAATCACAAAGCACCGATCGCTATTTTCTCCGACGCCTCGGACACCGCAGCGGGAGCCGTAATACAACAATATTACAATAACAAATGGCAACCACTCGGCTACTTCTCGAAGAAATTCACTACAGCGCAAACGAAGTACAGCACCTACGATCGCGAACTTCAAGCTATCTACATGGCAGTAAAATACTTCAGAAAAATATTCGAAGGCCGAGAACTCATCATATTCACCGACCACAAACCATTGACATTCGCCCTACAGAAGAAAACATCGACATCCGAAACTCCGAGAAGAACTCGGCAACTACTTTTCATCTCCGAGTTCACGCACGACATTCGTCACATCAGCGGAAAAGATAACATCGTCGCCGACACATTCAGCCGCATAGAAACAATAAACACGCCGTCAGCTGTAAACTATGAAGAAATATCTCGCGCGCAAGAGCGAGATAGCACGCTACCTACGCTGTACCGTCAAGAAAACCTAAGTTTCAAAACAACAACGCTACCTAACTCCGATATCAAGATTATATGCGAAACTTCAACAAAATACGTTCGCCCGTACATTCCGCAAGATTTTCGACGCGCCATTTTCAACTCTATTCACAACATAAGTCATCCTGGAACAAAGGCAACAAGAAAACTCATCGCGCAAAAATTCTTCTGGCCGTCTATGAACTCCGACATTAGCGAGTGGACGAAAACCTGCATACAATGTCAGCGAAGCAAAATACAACGACATACATCGAGCGCCGTATCGACTTTCCCGCAAGTCGATCGTTTTTCACATACGCACATCGACATAATCGGACCGCTAAGTACAACAGCGAGTGGTCATAGGTACCTACTTACTATGATCGATCGCTCGACAAAATGGCCTGAAGCTGTACCACTCACCGAGATCACCGCCGAAACCGTCGCAAGAACATTCTACGAACAATGGATCGCGAGATTCGGTTGTCCGACTACAATAACAACCGACCAAGGACGCCAGTTCGAGAGTCAGCTGTTCGTCAACTTAACACGTTGTATGGGAATCGATAAAACCCGTACAACGCCGTATCACCCGCAATCTAACGGCATGATCGAACGCTGGCATCGAAGTCTCAAGAATTCACTGAAATCAAGACTCATCAATAGTAATACATCGTGGATCGACGAGCTACCTACAGTTTTACTCGGACTTCGCGCCGCCATACGAGAGGACACCGGAGTCAGCGCCGCCGAATTAACCTACGGCCGTAACTTACGATTACCGGCCGACTTCTTCGAAACAACATCGTCACCGAGCCTAGATCATACCTACATCGAGCAATTACGAAAAAACATCAACTCTATCAAACCGAAAAACAATGTACATCGCCACGGTAATCAACGCAACATCTTCATACATCGTGATCTACTTACGTGCGAATACGTATTTTTACGTATAGACGCTGTAAGAAAACCACTTCAAAGTCCGTATAACGGGCCGTACAAAGTTCTTCGACGAGAAGAAAAATACTACGTAATACAGCTACCCGATCGCACAGCAACAGTATCCATCGATCGTTTGAAGCCCGCCTACATACTGAGTGAAGATTACCTCGGCGAGTCAACGAGCAATGTACAACAGTCACCGGTAATTACCAACTTACCTAATACCAATGTACCTGTTACCTTACCTTCACATACCAATAATTTACCTCAAAATACCTCATTACCTTTACCCGTTACCTCATTACCGTTACCTGTTACCTCACAACCATTACCAAGTGCAACACCAGTCAAGCAGAAGACAAGCAAGTCTAACACAGAAGATAACAAGAACGGGCCGTGCCGTCAGACTGCCGGTGCGCTTCGCTTGAGGGGGAGCACTGTAGCAGTACCTACACGTTCGTTCGCCGATTGAAACAAAGAAAACAACGTGCTCCGAAAGGAACACCCGCCGTCTTTGTATACGTCCGTCGTAGAAGATTGAAACAGAGAAGAAAATCGTTCTGCAAAGAACGTACGTTCGCAATAACGAAAGAAACCGTCCGTGTAATAATACCGGACGTGACCCAGCCCTGAAAAGGACTTTTTCTAATAAGAATTCTTCGCAACACTTCACTACGCGTCTCCACATCGTGCCTGCATCGAGAGAGGAATCTTCACAACATAGCTGCAGTCTTCATGGCATTGCGCGAGTTCCAGATCTTCACAAAATGGCGGCACAACTACTATTATTACCGGCGCGGCGCCGAGCGACAGAGTGACGACGTCGGTATGAAATTCGCGCGCGGACTGAATTCGCCGCGGCACGCGAGCCTATATTTATACTCGCGCGATACCAGCGCCACGTATCGCGGGACGGCCAGTTTCCCGCGCGGCTAATTTTTCCAACTTGTAAATATTTCTTATTCGATTTTTTTCTCTTTCTTGTTTTGTAAATATTTTTGTCTCTCTCTTTACATCTCTGTCTAATCTAGTTAACCAATCACAAATAACCTTTTTACCTTTGTACAGACTTGTAATAATAATAATTAACTCAAACTTTTGTATATAAACAGCACAGATTGTTCAATAAAGCACTTTAGTTCACCACAGTAAATCGAGTTTTACTCTTTACTCCTCCGACCTCTAGTGAACTCTTAGAGAGACCAACCGGTCCTCTAAAGACTGTCTCTCTCGTTTCATCTTGTTATAATTCCGTAAAGGATTTTCTTCTCTCTCGCACTTTTTGTTGGTCTTTAGCATCATACGTTTACCTATGGGTTTGACGTAACGCAACCAAACTACGTAGATCCCCGATCTGCATAGGAATCAACTTCTCTGATAGTACTATGCTGTTTTTAACCTTCCTTGTTTCATAAATAACAACAAATAATTTATTTAATTGAAATGGGTTGGTATTTTCATCGGTTATGCTTATTTTCCTGATGTGGGACTATCTATTTTTCTCATGAATAATTCTTATTTACTTTATATATAAGTAGTTAATAGAATCAGGCGTTACTTTGCGGAAATCCATAGCTTAAAATTTAGTTTGTTATTATTTTTAGCAGTATTCCGCGAAAAAAAACTTCCACCTTTAAGTAAATGAGTGAGTGCACGCATAGGCATGCGTACAGCACCTCCCTCCTCCCACACTGCCTATGCGTACACTCGCATGCAAGAACTTGCAAACACCACCACCACACAAGCAATAATGTTGGCAAATCCGTGCAAGGCCCTTCACCACCATGCAGGTTGAAAACCTCGACGCGCGTTTCGCTCCAACGTCCGTCAAGATCCGTTCCGTCCGTGACTTGACGGAAGTTGTTCGTAGAGTCCACATCCTGAGGATGCTCCGGTGTTGGAGCGAAACGCGCGTCGAGGTTTTCAACCTGCATGGTGGTGAGGGGCCTTGCACGGATTTGCCAACATTATTGCTTGTGTGGTGGTGGTGTTTGCAAGTTCTTGCATGCGAGTGTACGCATAGGCAGTGTGGGAGGAGGGAGGTGCTGTACGCATATGCCTATGCGTGCACTCACTCATTTACTTAAAGGTGGAAGTTTTTTTTTTCGCGGAATATTGCTAAAAATAATAACAAACTAAATTTTTATATATAAGTATTTAAAATGTAACATGCAATATTTCATAGCTTTTTAACCTACATTTACGCTTTTTTAATCTGTGTTTTGTGTACATCAACTTGAAATTTAATCATACATTTATGTATTTCTTTCATTACTTACATTTAAAAGGACGAAATAGACGTAAGTATATTTTCTCTTTATAAAGTTTAAATATTTTATCTCCACTTTATATTGTGGTCAGGAATACGCGACGAAAAAAAACACAATGTTGGCGCAGTTTGCACTAAGCTAAACCATATTGTATACGGTATACCATCAATTTCGTTATACACCTTTACATAATTTTTTTTTTGTACGACCTGTATATAAATTTGGTAACGAAGACGAAGAAATCCTACTTATATGTATACTTTTCACATGCACTATATACCTATCAGTGGCGAGGGGTGAATATTTTGAGAAGGGAAGCCGGAGTAAAAAATCTACTTACCAATTTTGGTAATTTATAATTGAATGACATGCTTTTAATTTTCAAAACTAAGTTTGGAAAACAAAGTTTCCTTCGACAGCAAAATATAATCTGTCAGACAACAGTCTTTCTGAATTAATGCCATATTTTCCGAACTACACGATTACGTCGTACGACTCACAATTCACAAGTCACAATATAAATTAATTTAATTCACGACACTCTTCTAAGTTCTAACGCTAAAACAAAATTTAAATTCGACAAAACAAAACAAACGACATGTTGTTTATAAACACACTATCCGCCATATTAATATGTCAATCTAAAAACCAGCAAAATAAAAATGTATTACGCGCCTGTCATATTTAGTACCGCTAAAGGCATTCTTAATAAAGTCGTATTACAAAAAATCCTACCAAAATAAAATGTATTACGCGCCAGCAAAAGTATAATGTCGCTACATTCATTCTTAAATTCGAATCATAACAATTTTACTTCATGACTCATCTATCTCGCTTGCACTTGTGCGTTGCTAATTAACCTTTCTCCGTAATAACTCGTCGGGCATCGAGTTATTTCCAAGTATATATCGCGCGTGCTAGAACGAGACAGAACATGACGACCAGTTCACAGGAATGAAAAGGACAGATGCTTACTATGAACTGTCGTTGTATGGAGAAATAAGCCGCTAATCCTGCGGCTTATTTGATTCTCTGCGCCCGCACATTGCATTGCCTTTTAAAATTTGTAGGCGATAGTTATTAATTCAAACTATGTATTTCAAGTGAGAGAAAAATTTATTGCATATAACATTGTGAATTCAAAGTTTTTTAAGTAGGTATGTAAAATATTTATTAGATAAATATGTCGTTGGCCCATATATTCGATTTTTCTAAGCCCTAAGGGAAGCCGATGGGAATCGGGTTATATGGACGCTTCGCCACTGATACCTATTATTTTTTACCAATATTATTCTAAATTATCAAATTACATTAAAAGATAATGTTTTTAAATCTAAGTTCAGTAAGTCAGTGTTTGTGCGCGAATTCCTCCAAAACGGCTCAACCGATTTTAATAAAATTTTGTACGCACAGGCCTGAGAATAGGTTTTTATTTACTTTTTATATTGATACTAGAAATAATTTATACGGCAAAACAACGGCGAGTCAGCTAATTGTATTTTTTTTCAGCCGTCGCATATACCCAACGCGCCCAACGTGTCCCCACCGCAGCCGCAACCGCGCACCAAACCCGCTACCAGCAACTACTTTCCCGAACTCCCGGAACTACCGTCCGTGCCGTCCGATCTACCAGCGGTACCGCAGGAGCCGAACGAAGGAGCTACAGGCCCGGACGAAATTGACTTTGAAGATCTGAACCGACGCTTCGAGGA
This sequence comes from Lysandra bellargus, assembly GCA_905333045.1. Classification (NCBI taxonomy): domain Eukaryota; kingdom Metazoa; phylum Arthropoda; class Insecta; order Lepidoptera; family Lycaenidae; genus Lysandra; species Lysandra bellargus. The sequence goes on along the minus strand of HG995336.1, from coordinate 4,472,303 downwards.
GTTGAAGAAGAAGAAATAAATGTTGATACCCATGTATACAGGGTGTAACAAAACTAAGTGATTATATTTTAGGGTGTGTACTGTGTATGTGTTCCTTATATGTATAGTTTACTGTGTAAGTAGCAGCGCTGAAAGAGCACATTTTTTGTTATTTGTATGGCAAGCGCCCGCGCGGCATTATTTTTTCCGTACAAAGGTGAAAAAAGGTTACTCTTTCAGCGCTTCTACTTTCACAGCGCACTCTGTATAAGTGACACATACTCACCCTAAAGTAATATCACTAAGTTTTGTTACAGCCTGTATATGTATGAGGCGCTCTTGGTAAAAAAATATATTATAGAAAATGCAGACTGCTGCCTCATCATAGTATGCGCGTATCTTAAAGAGGCAGTGAAATATGTTATCATTAATAATTGTCAATATAATTTTCTTTAGTTTGCGAGAAATAGACACTAATGCCTTTACTTCCTTGTTATCGCGAATAGACTGTAGTGTGTTTGTATTAAAATAAAACACAAAACAAATGTATACCATACATTCGCTGAATTTAAACATAATAATATCTACGGACGCTTCACATCACGTCATGTAGAGATCAACTACAATAACATGGCGCGCCCCTCCAAATGACTGTTTCAATGTGTGTAGTAGGGTTGCTGAGGATTCCTCTTCCGCTTCCTCATAATGAGGAAGTTCCGCAATATTTTGGGTTCCTCAACCGTTACCGCATCCTCATAAATAAAAATAAAAAAATCCCCTTCCGCTATCGCTTCCTCAAAATTTAAGAGGAATTTATGAGTAATTTCACTGCGCATGCGCGTTGCGTATCCAATCATGGCAACGCACACGCGGGACACGCCAGAGCGTGAGAATTGTATCATTCACTCATCATTTTTTTGTGTGCGTGTGTTGTGTATGTTAACTGTGTGCCGAGTGCGAGTTTTTTGTTTCACATTCGATCATGAACGCGTTTGGCGTTTACTAAGATTTTGTATGGGATTACTTTCTGGCTGAGCTCACTCCCGTGAGCAGGTGGCGCTGTACAAAACCCATACAAAATCTTAGTAAACGCCAAATGCGTTCACGATCGAATGTGAAACAAAAAATTCACACTAGGCACACGAAATCCTCCTTAACTGCTGGACCGATTTTGATGATTCTTTATTGTGTGTGTTTCGAGAATGGTTTAGACTTTAGAATTTAGATTCATATGTCCACTGGAAGATGCCCTTTCAATTATTTTTGTGTATTGTTATGTACAGACAGGACAAAGGCTAGTCACATCCTTATGAAAGAGTTTGTATGTAGTAAGTATTCAACCAATCACAGTACACGTAATATTCCTGTTAATGTCACTTATTACCAAGATTTGTTGGTCAACTAATCATAACTAGCCTACCGCGCAAGACAACGCACTTCAAAAGTTTTGAATTTTGGAGGGGCGCGCCATGTTGTCGTATTTGATCTCTATACCCAAAAGTTACTAGTAGCTTATATTTTAATTTTTCGCTTAATGTTTTTATTTTGAAACAAACACACTTAAGTATAACTATGCAACTCAATCATGTTCAGTAATCTCGCTTTGAAAACCATTTTATATAAGTTTATTACATGTAAATATTGTGTCTTATCTTTGTATTAATAGTTATCGTAATAAATAAGCTTTTGTACATTCATATAACAAAACATTTTACTTACATACATACATATTACATAACCTTAGAGAAAGCAGTTATCTTAAATACATGCCGAATTGTCCGAAAATTCTTATCCATCACTTAAGTTCATACTTACTTGTAGTTGTTTGGCCACAAGCTCGCAACTGCAGTAGCTACCCCGCAAGGGAGAAAAGGAAATTAAAAAAAAAAAAACAAATAATAATATCTATGGACGCTTCACACGTCAGTCTGGCCCCGTGTTAAGTACCTGAAGGACTTGTGTTACAGGTACCAGACAACAGAAATATATTTAATACTTTTATAGTATACATATATTTAAGATTTTTATTATATTATCATACACATATTTAATACACATCCAGACCCGGGAACACTGAAAACATTTTGTTCCGTCGGCGGGATTCGAACTCGCGACCCCCGGCTTGAGCTGCCACACACTCAACCAATTGAGGTTGGCTTATATCACTTCAATGTTAGCTATGATCGGTCGGATGGGTTTGACTTAACGCGACCAAATTACTTAGGTCCGCCATCTGCCTAGGAATCAACTTCTCTATTTGTGCATAGAAAATGTGTAAAAACAAAGCTTGGTGGTTTTAGGAATAGTATTTTTATAGTATGGATTTCCAAAGTTACAGAACAAATGTTATTATAAAAACTTATAACCAAAGTTCTTACTTAATGTTGTTGCTTTTGAAGCAGTTTCAATTGAGATCTTTATATTGCATCAGGTTGTCGCATATGAAAATGTTTTACATTAAAATTGGGCTCAAAATTTGCGCTTTGTAGGTAGGTAAAAGAGTTTAATTTGAAGTATTAAATTATGTTTATTAAATGTAGGAAATAATAAAATGTGTTGTGGTATAAAGTTTTTATTCAATGTATTGTATACCATATATTCGGAGAATCGTTACATCTTGACATATATTTTAATACATTATGAAAGTTTTGAGTTGTTTTTTAATGCAATTTTATTGCTTTAATAAGGCTAGCTTTACCCCAACGATGCACATAGCTTTATAGTACATTACGCACCTAGGGCAGGAAAATAAGAAATGTCTCAAATCACATGTAATTGGCCGAGGCGAAGCCGAGATCAACAAATATGTGATCTGAGGCTTTCTTATTTACTGCCCATGGTGCGTATACTATTTTTCTCATCGATGGAGGCGGAAAACGGCAACATCGGTAAGCGCAGCGGGAAGAAAGTTGACGTTTTCCGCCCGAAGGTGAGAAAAATATTTTACATAGTCCTTCCTTTTCACACATTTGTTTGAGAACAAAAAAGGCAATACTTTATTTTCAAAATCACTGTTTAAAGCTACGTGTATCTGAGTTACAAATACAAGTTTTAAAAATTTGAATAAATAACTAGTTCATAATAGTCGTAATATTTGTTGGGAGCACGACGCTATTTTCTTATACTTAGGATCACTGTTGTTGTTGCAGTCTGTTTTCAGTCGGTTGTGAACTTGAGTGTTGGACACAATCTTTGTTTGAATGATGAGTTTATCAGGGGACTCCGCTAGCAAGGTACCTAGAGCCACCAGTGCCCTGAAAAAATAATATGTATTTAGAATTTAATAATTTTACAACTAATAATCAAAATATCGAGAATTTCATACAAAAGACATTTTGTATTTTGCTTCTAATTTACTGTTTGGACTTTGTAAAAGTATACAAACTATAAAAGAATGAAAAGAAAGTGGGTAAAAAGGGACCAGTAAAAATCTGTGATACTCTTTTGTCAACACTAAAGAAGTTCGTTCTTTCAGCCTAGAAAATACTCTGGTTTTGGTAGTACGCTCGGTCAGGCCGAAGCTCGATAGAGAGGTTTCTTTTGTCGTTTGTGATATACATACGACAGCTGAGCTGATGCATTCAAAACCTTCGATAACACGATGGAGGATTGTGTTAGTTGTATACCCTCAATACCTACCAGTTACCACCTAGTATTTATTTATTGCCTATTTACACTCCCGTGCGAGCCGTTCACACTCAAGCGTATACCAGAGTAAACAGAAGTAACGAGTAGGCCAACTCAGAAGAGATCTCTAAAGGATAAGGTCCAAATTGGGCTAATTTTAAAAGTGCCGGCCAACGCAAATAAACCCATTATTTAAATAGAACATAATCTATACATATAATAAAATCGTAGAGGTGAAATTTTTGTACTTAAACTTGAAAAAACGAGTCAGGGGCATGTTAGAAGTGTAATAGAACAAATTTTAAGTATTTTTGAAATTTTTGTTTCTCTGTCTGTTTGTCTGTTTGTCTGTTTGTACAGGCTAATCTTTGAATCCGCTGAACCGATTTCAATGAAATTTGGCATGGTGATACCTTACATCCCTGGTTAACATCTTAGATACTTTTTTTAACCAAATTCAAAAATACACATCAACCTCCCATACAAATCAAGCAGGGGTGATTTATTTTTTCCGCGTCCACCCTACCGTGTGGGGTATCGTTGTATAGGTTTTTTAAAAATATTATCAGTATTCAAAGACCATTTTCCGATTTAGGGATCCGTTTGTCAAATATGAAGTTTTAAAGTGGAAAAAATCGTTAGAGTCCGGTGTCCCCCTTCTACCAGCTAAACGGTTGCTTCTGGAAATGTGAAAAAATTCACGGGGGTAGAAAATATACTGAATTTAAAATGAAAACTATCACAGCTAAGAAGACTTTATAAGTTTTTGAGTTGACTATAACTCGAAAACTTATAAAATCTTCTTAGCTTAGATCAAGTAAAAAAAAAATATTTGGTGAAGTATAAAATTAGAAGCGTTTCGTTCAAATTCCTTTGAACGTATCTCAGATGATGTTGTTAGTAGTGTAATACACGTTATGAATGTACATTCATAGATCATACAAAAATTACCTATCAAAAACTACCCTGTATAATTGCGCGTGGCCCGACACGCACCTGGCCGGTTTTTTGTTGTATAGATTGTGAGCCCGAATTCGATAGCATATTATGTTTACAAAAACGGTGACTTTATAATGATTCTCTCGGGATCCTCGAGGTAACGACGGAACTCCCCTTTATAACAAGAAACATTACAGTAATTTTCACTTTCTTGTAATAAGTAAAATCAACATAATATACTACCAAAAAGTAAGATTTGCAGTTTCTTCGCTGAACGGAACTCTTGACTCCTTATAGATATATTATGTAGGGGTTTTAGCGTTGTTTAAGATACTGGAAACACATGCCATACTCAATTATATTAATCATCATGATCACCACACCACCATCATTACACCATACATCCATTAACCATATTATTATGACGTTTTTATTGTTAGGGTTCCGTAGCCAAAATGGCAAAAAACGGAACCCTTATAGATTCGTCATGTCTGTCTGTCTGTCCGTCCGTCCGTATGTCACAGCCACTTTTCTCCGAAACTATAAGAGCTATACTATTGAAACTTGGTAAGTAGATGTAGTCTATGAACCGCATTAAGATTTTGATACAAAAATGGAAAAAATATTAAAAATTTTAGGGGTCCCCACAGGTACAACTGAAACAAAAAAAATTTTTTTTTCTCTAACCTATGCGTGTGGGGTATCTATGGATAGGTCGCCAAAAATCATATTGAGGTTTCTAATATCATTTTTTTCATAGTTTGCGAGAGAGACTCTTCCAAAGTGATAAAATGTGTGTCCCCCCCTCTAACTTCTAAAGTAGGGGCATGATAATTTTAAAAAATATATATGATGTATATTATTATAAAAAATACCAACGAAAATTGGTTTGAACGAGACCTAAAAAGTAGTTTTTTTTATACGTCATAAATGGTAAACCTTAATTTAACTTTCATTAAATCAACTAAAATATAAAAATAAATCAAAAACCTTTTAATTTTATAGAAATAAATCATTGCTGTTGCGGAACCCTTCATGGGCGAGTCCAACTCGCACTTGGCTGGTTTTTTTTTTGTATTCTTTTGCATTGAAATGCAACTTGACTGGAAATTGATTATGATTTCGCCGTTTCTGTGCCAATTTGGAAAATTCTTTTATTAATTTAAAGGCTATAATTTATATTTTGTCGAGATTGTAGAAATTCCAGCAAAGGTCGACATCGTTATAACATTTCTCTAATATTCGTGAACGTTTATCCAAACACTGCGTATTTTCTTATTCCTTACTAGCGACCCGCCCCGGCGTCGCGCGGGTATAAAATATATAACCACTGAAAAAATTATGCATATAGCCTTCCTAAAAAAATGGGCTATCTAACACTGAAATAATTTTTCAAATCGGACCAGTAGTTCCTGAGATTAGCGCATTCAAGTTAGCTCTTTCAAATAATTTTCCCCGTTTTTTCTACATTTTCCTCTATTTCTTCGCTCCTATTAGTCTTAGCGTGATAAAATATATCCTATAACCTTCCTCGATGAATGGGCTATCTAACACTGAAAGAATCATCAAAATCCGTTGCGTAGTTTTAAAGATAAAGGGAACAAAGGGGCATGAGGGAAAAAGGCGACTTTGTTTTATAATGAGTATAGATATAGATTTAAATATAATAATTATTCCTTACCGGCCATGTACATCTTAAAGTCAAACTTTACGGATCTAAATTAATAGCATCACAGCTATGTGCTTGACCAAATGCTGCGGTATGTTTGAACAAACCACGCATCATGTTTTCTGGGATAGTTTTTTCTGGCAAGACAAAAGAACCACAATGCTGCACAACCTACATTGTAACAAGCGTTATTTTATTCTGGTTTAATTTTAGGTCAGGAATCTGAACGTAAGAGGTAGGTTAAAGAGGGATAGATGCCTACATTAAGTATCCTGTCTTCTGCCGTCTATCGTCCCCTGTCCTGTGGCCTCTATCCTCTGTCCGGTGCCGTTAATAGGGCGGTGCCACCGGTGCTCAGGCACAGGGCGCAGACTCTGGGGGGCGCAAGAATGGCCAGACCGGGGAGGCCTATACAAGCATTGCTTTGGATATCTATAATATCTAAAAAACAAGGGCGCAGTTATAGAAGCTCGCACAGGGCGCAAAAAAAGGCTATTTACGTCACGGCTCTGTCCACGCCAAGTGGTCTTCGAAGAAAGGATTTTTCAAAACGATATCATTCACGCGGACGAAGTTGCGGGCAACAGCTAGTCTAAAGAATATTTTTTATTATTACACCAAAGTTCCCTATCCGAGTCATAGAACAGATTGAAGGCCAAATACCTACAAATGGTTTGAAAAACTCAAAGGAAGGGGGATACTCTACGTGCTTGGGGTACGCACGGCATTTGGCCAGTATTCCAAGTAAGCAATGAGCTGTGCCCTGCAAGCCTCAAGCACGTAGACGGTAGAGGTTCCCTCTTCCTTTGAATTTTTCCAAATCATTTGTAGGTATTTGGCCTCTAATCTGTTCTATGACTCGGATAGGGACGTTGGGACCGATTACTTATTGCTTTTAATTAATAAAATAAGTTTTATTACATACATTATAAAAAAAAGTTTCACCTTGAATAACAACTCAGAGACTTGACTTAGAACTTTGGTGTAATAATTAAAATTATTCCTTTGATTATGTTCTATTTAAATAGTGGGTTTATTTGCGTTGGCCGACACTTTTAAAATTAGCCCAAAATTGTATGGACGTTGGATCTTGTCCTTTATACATTTAACGCAGTATCACAGTATGTCATATCGACCGGCGCGCGCCGTACTAATGCGAGGGCTAGTACTACCACACGGCGCGTTGCGTCGACGCAGCGCTGCCGTTCCGTTTTACATACAATTAATAACCAAGGTGTTCACACGGTGCGCTGCGTCGTCGCAACGCATACATGACGGACAGCAGTCCACAAGACGAAGCGGGAGGGGGTGTTGACGTCAACGCTAAAACTCGCGCGGGCGCACGCTCGCGTGTGTATAAATGAAAAATAGTATGGGCAGCGTCGTCGCCCGCGTCCGCGCTTCGTCGCACGCGCCTGCGCTGCCTATACTGTTTTTCATTTATACACACGCGAGCGTGCGCCCGCGCGAGTTTTAGCGTTGGCCCTAAGACTGCTTCGTAATAACGCTGCAATGACGCAGCGTCAAACGGCAGCGCTGCCTCAACGCAACGCTGACGCAATGCGCCGGGTGGACTGGCTGTAACTCAGCATTATGAAACACGCGACACTTAGAGATCAACTACGATAACATGGCGCGCCATCCAAATTACTGTTTCAATGTGTGTAGTCACATCTTTATTTAATTCTGTCTACTCTGCGTATACGTACCGTAGATAAGCCTCGGCGTCGATGAGCGCGGGTAACAGCGCGAGCGTGGTGTCGGCGAGCTCCGCGCCGCTCGACGCTGCCAACGCCACACACATGTTTAGAGTCAACGACGCCGCCGCTATCTGTGAATAAGATGGACGTCAGTTTGAAACGAATAACTCCTATAGTGTGTGCGCAGTACACTCTTTATCTCTCATAACCCAGTAGGACAGAAGGCCGACACGACTGGCGAAAGATCAGGCGCACGACCGACTTTTTACATGCCCATCCGACGCATGGATCATCTTTCTTGTCAAACAATCAGATGGTAGCCTGCATTGTACTAACCAAACATAGAAATAACATGTTTCCAACGCGGGAATCGAGTCCACGACCTTAAGAGCAACGCTCTAATCCAACGGACCACGGAGGTGTTTATTTTTTTAGTTTAAAACAGCGCCTCCAGTGGCAAACAATAGTAGCTACTTAATTCCACATCATACAAATTTTTATACGCGTACAGCTGACACTTAAGGGTCCGTGTACGAAATTTGCCGATTTCGCTGATATAACAGACAGACATTAACAGTTAAAATACAGTATTTCTATAAGTTTTAATGCACAACATGTAAGATCATTTCAATTATAATCTAATGTTGGAGCTAGTTTTTTTTTTAAAGTATTTTTAAATAATCCAACTCAAACCCGCGAGAATTTTGTGATTTTTGCTGTAAAAGGTTTAGAATGTTACCTGTTTATGGATTGTATTGACGTCTTAACGGTATGAAAAAAATACAATGTACTGTTGAGAAAGTCGTCTATAAAATGTTAGAATTACTTTTTACCACTTTAATATGAAATAGTTGAGTAAAAAATGTATGTATGTAACTCGGCAAAATTTTAGAGAAAATGGGCAAAGAATTGCTGTTAATTTCGGCAACTTGGAGCTGTAATTCATAAAAAGAAAACGACAGAAATAATCTATAGATAAAATTCTATCCAATTCGAGAAAAAAGAAAAAATAAAGAAATTGTGCCAAAAAACACGATTCAAAACAACCTAAATCTCACATTATATTAAATATATTTTAAATCTAATAATTAATATATATTTTTTGACGTGATAACGTCTTATAATTCGATATGGGGTGCGCGCCCGAAAAACATGACAGTTCATGCGTCGTTACCTCGCTCTGAGGCGTTCCATATAAGGCTTGAAGTGCAAGCGAGAGCGCGGAACTAGCGACAAGGAAGCACAATCGGCCTTTGCGTTCGGCAGCGTTCGACATCCGTCTCTCTCCTAAGTCCTACTTGAGTGAGCGATGCTTATATTTTAAAAAAAGCGAAAATTAAGTATTGCCGCCGCGTGGACGCGAACCTGGAACTTGGCGCTGTGATATCTATCTTGTCCCGCTGGGCCAACAAGACACTGACGCAAGTGCTGCAATTGTCGATATCTTGTTACTCGAAGTTGGGAGTGAGGTGATACTTGTAGTAATTACTATCGTTTTTACGTAACATTTTTAAATTTTTAATTTTTTTATAAAATGTAGAGGTCCGATAGCAGTAAAAAATACAATAAAAGTACTTTGGTGATATATTCAAATAGAACTTTGTTCTTTGCATAGGTCGATTTGAAAGAAATACATCGAAATAACTTTAGGTTACAGTCGAAAAAGTTTGTTTCTATTTATAGAGATTCGGAAGCGAGGGTTAAGGGGTTAAGGATAGTTGAACGTGACAACGTCATACGTTGTCACGTTCAACTATCGTCAGTAAACCGACTTTACAGACAACCGATTTTTTAAGTCTAATAAGGGGAAAAAACCTAATAATATTTCTGTAGCGAACCTTCGCAATTTCGTATTCATCGGCAAAATTTCGTATACGAACTCTTAAGGCTCAGGACATAAAATATGGAAATCCTGGTTATGTTGAAGTAGTCTCAATATCCCTCATTGTAACTGAAATGTACCACCTACATTTCTGTCGTAAATATTGATTCTAACAAGTCCACGAGTCTATGATTTATGACTATTTGACTTACTACGATCTTGAATTTACTACTTATTTGAATGTACGGTTACTGCACAATAAACTTTTATGATTTTCGCCTATACTATTCAATTTAATTTTGATGGAATTTGGTATGGAGGTACTTTGAGTCTCGGAAAAGGACAAGGGATACTTTTTATCCCGGAAAATGTACGGTTCCCGCACAGTGAACTTTTATGATTAACTTTTATCATCCTTAAGACAGAACAATGTCTGTCGGGTCAGCTAGTACTGTAATAAAGCTAACCTACATACTACGCTAGTTAAAGCCTGTTAATAAGTCAGTAGTACCTGTGCGTTATTAGACAGCTTGTTAAGACATAACAGAGCATGTGCTATACTCTCCCGCGCCGCTAGCACCATCATCTCTCCAGGCAGGTCGCTGAACGCGTTAACCATAACACGCATAGTGAGCATTTGGTTCGCGGGGAGATTGTCTGAAATGGAGAATGAACTTCATTAGACCATGTAAAATGCTCGCACTGCATTCTGTTAACTTTAACAAAAACAAACCTTTAAAAAAACATAGCTTACTACAGCAACGGAAAATCTCTTACTATAGTTAAAATATTTTAAGGTCACACCAGCGGTCATTGAACTTTTTAGTCTAGGAGCTATATGAAAAATGCTCGCACTGTATTCTGTTAACTTAAGAAAAAAAATTGAACTATTATAAGAGACACTATTATAGATTCATCGGAAAACCTTTCGGTAGCTCTTAGAATTATAATCTTCAACTATTTATTAGATCGAAGTGATTGATATACTTTATACTCAGTTCACATCGTGTATGCAAAATACGCCATACTTGGACTAGATACATTTGTCACTTCATTGTCCATCGCGGTTTCAATAGAAAACCATGAAATACGACTAGTTTTTGACAGGGGGTCAATGACCGCTTCGGACAGAATTCAGCGATTTGAGAATAACATTTAGAATAATAATTATAGTCTCTAACTTTTTATCAGTTCATAGCTATTTACTGCATACTGAATACTCAGTTCTCGCCGAGTATGCAAAATACGATATCACCGCATACATTTTTCACGTCACAATTTTCAGTTGTTGGTTTTGGCTTCTAAATCAAGATGAACATGTTCTGCATCGCTCGACAATCCATTTTGTAATTTTTAATATTAAAGTTCTTTCATCTTTCAGATTTTTGCAGAGAATCTTTCAGAAAAATAATTCTTACCTGGTGTAAGTAGAGAGAGTAAAAATTCCATAAACTTCGGTCCAAATGAAGTATCAAATAATTGTCCGTTCACTGACTTATTTCTAACTGCTAGCCTCGTTATATCTAATGCTGGGAAGAGTATATCTGAAAATAAGTATATAGTTAAAAACAGTCAATTTCTTATTGTGTTCTATAATATCCTTTGAGTATTCATCAAGCCCCAAGCGGCCACATCCGGCCGCGATAACAATGAAAAAGCTATTGTGTGTCGTTTTGCCACAATTGATGGGTTAATAACAGTACTACTGTTATTAATACTCTAAGGGCCTGTTTCACCGCTTCCTGATAAGGCTATCCACCATTTAACTTGACAGATGGAGTATGGAAAATCTATCAAATAAGCGTATCCGGTACCTTATCAGGAAGCGGTGAAACAGGCCCTAAGTGTAATGTATACTAATTAACTCATATTTTAAGGCTTGTTGACATTCAATCACCTACCTTTTGGCCATTCCAATATTCTTTTTAGTAAGGAAATTGTTTGTTCACTAGCCACAGTATTCTGAAAAATAAATTGAGGTTATAAATCGCTATAAAACAAATCACTTATTTACAAGAATTATTTCTAACAGTATTGAGGGATAAAGCTTATGTGATGTAAACTTAGTAAGTCTGTTAAATTTTAACACTTTCACAATCTACGGTGTCCAAACGGATACGATAACGTAGTTACCGTGGACTGTGGAATCCATGTATCCAAAAGGATGCATTGGCACTGAATTCTAGACACAAAAATAATGAAAAAAAAAGCATATAAAATTATTTAACAAAAAAAAATCCTTTAAATAATCCGTTATAAATAAGAACTTTACAATGAATATTGGAGTGGACTTGAGGGATTAGATTTGTATAGTGGACTGTGAGAGTGTTAAAGATTCTTACCAAATCTCCTAGTTTAATAATTTCTTCTAATTGTTCATTGGTGAGTGCTGCACTATTGCCAGCTCTGCTGTTGAATTCTTTTAGTTTGTCGTGAATTGCTTTAACATTGGCATGATCAAATCTGCAAGTAGAATATTACACTTTTGACAAAAGATTTTAATAATAAAGCCATTCTAGTCTGTAATAACTAACAATGGCATCTGATTGGATGATAATAATATAGCACAACAAATATTACTATTTTACAGCTTTGGGTCTTTTTAATCTAAAATCTAATAGGCTGTCACTGTCTATGCTTAACAAAATGACCAAAAAGGCATATTATGACGATGGGTAGTTAGTTTAAGAACCTTGGTGTCCTTAAATCGTATGAGTTAAATCTACAAATATCACATGATATTATATAAGTCGTGCGGTATGAGCGGTCGCTCGTCCGCCACGCCCGCACTGGCGGCGCTCGGCGTGACGTACGCGCCCGTATACATGTCGCCCCGCCCCCTCAACACTATAACTCACCTGATATATGAGTCGTGCGGTATGAGCGGTCGCTCGTCCGCCACGCCCGCACTGGCGGCGCTCGGCGTGACGTACGCGCCCGCACCGGTGAAGGGATCTCGCGCCGCGCCGACATTAGCGGCCACTCCTGACCCGGGCACGTACCGAGATTCTCCCGTGAACGGATCCGCGAAGCTGAAAAATAGTTTAGACAAACTGTAACCTTACTATTCTTTTTAAGCAATAAAAATCACTAAGTAATTTTAAAAATATAGTATCTGAAACGATTTTCATCAAATTTTAAATAGAGACACTCCAAATAAAACTGTTCCATGTCCTTTACTTTTACTTGATGTAGAACTTACCCATTATTTGGAGTTGGCAGTGTAGTCAGTTTGGCGTTTGTAATAATAAAATTAGCTACTTGCTCCAAATATACTTGTGGTAAATTGTTTCTGAAAAAAGAGCGAAATTTCAGTTTATTATTAAAAACTGTTGCATGGCGGAAGATGGGTTATACTGCAGTTAATTCTCTGACATTAAAAAAAAACATCATAAGAACGATACACCCATCTAGCCCATGCTAGAGGCAAAATTTCTTTTCTAATTTGAAATTGTAATGCACCTGTCGCTATTATTTTGAAATTTCACTTATAATGCAAATAAAATTAGTTTACTTGAAAAAACATATTAATGTAAAAACAAATCGTAAAAAATGCACACTCACTTATGTATGAAGGATTGAGCCGCTACCCACGGGTCTTCAGTCTTATTGAATGGCAATTTGATCGGCGGTTCGCCGTCTTTGATGTCCACACTAAACACGAAATCATATTCCTGAAATACGAACAAAAAGAAATGTAATTTTTAACGTTTTAACACGCAAATACGTACGCACTTATGCGTACGTGAGTAAACTTAAGTGAATTTTTGTGTGGAGATTCTTTGAGTCCCGGGAAAAGACATAGACAGGTTTGTTTCGGATAAATATTATAGTGTTCCTGCGCGATAAGCGAATTAAGTCACGAGGTAGTGAAATTTAGTAGGCTACAATAAAAAATTCAATTCAAATTTTTTTAATGAAATAAGGGGGCAAACGAGCAAAGGGGTCACCTGATGGAAAGCAACTTCCGTCGCACCATGGACACTCGCAGCATCGGGAGAGCTGCAGGTGCGTTGCCGGCCTTTTAAGAGGGAATAGGGTAATAGGGGAGGGTACGGATGGGAAGGGAAGGGAATAGGGGGGGGTAGGGAAGGGAATAGGGTAGGGGAATGGGCCTCCGGTAAACTCACTCACTCGGCGAAACACAGCGCAAACGCCGTTTCATGCCTGCTTTCTGTGAGAACGTGGTATTTCTCCGGTCGAGCCGGCCCATTCGTGCCGAAGCATGGCTCTCCCACGTATAAAATTTAGATTAAAGCAGGCGAAATTTGCACAATATCTGCGGTCTGCCTGTCGCAAGCTACAAAATAACCCTGGCGAATATGAATTGTATATTATAGCCTACTAGATTTTTCCCGCAACTTCGTCGCGACTAAAATCACTTTAAAGCGCGCAGGGACAAAAATTACCTGTCTTTTCCCAGTGTTTTTTAACTATTACCTTGCCCTGATACATAGTCTTGCCCTCACTGGGCGGCTGCGTGCCCATGACGTCCCCGATTTCCGCCCAAGCGCCCTGTGCCGCGTCCCACGAGTAACACTTGACGTTGGTGCCCCGACGCACCATCTTGGTCTGACCGTGGGACTTTCCTGGCTCTAGCAGTGCCTCGGGCCCGGGTAATCTATAATCATTATTTATTTTAAAGGCAAAAGTTTGTGAGTATGACTGTTACTTGTTAGTTCTTTACATAAAAATTAAATTAACATGTTTTAGGTTTTATTACAGAATGTGTTAATTCTGTAGCTATATAATTACTGTTACTAAGATTTAGATAAATGCTAGATTTCATTTTAAAACACATGAAAGATTAATTGTAATTGGAACATTGGTTACTCATGTTTTTTCATCAGCGACAAATATTCTTATGGTATTTTTATTTAGAAACGCAATGAAAGCCCGAAAATAATATTAGTACAAGTAAATTGTAGAATGGGTCAATTTCTAAAATATACTACAATCATTTTAAAAGTAACACTTACTCAGAAAGTTTGAAACCTCCAATTTCTTGTTGAGATGCACTTATCATGTTTTCCACATCACTATCAAATTGTTTAAGCACACTTTCTTCTGCATATCTTTGTGGATCTTTGGTGAACACTCTTATAAGACCATCACTAGAACCTGTACATAAAATGGAAATCTTTTTTATCACATTTCAGTTTTTTAGGATATCACACACAAAGTATGGTTTGTTTTTGATTGGAATATAACTCAAATTATTTGATTTTCATTCATACCAGAGACCAGGTCATACTATGAATTATTATCTAAGACAACTATGATAGCATGAGCCATACAAAAAGTTGAGCCTTAGACTCTTTTTATTACAATCACCTATATTGACTGCCTTTCTATTACTATTATATAACAAATAATACCTGTAACTATGTCACCATTGTCCAGACAGACAACGCTCCAGACCGATTGCACTGGAAGTCGGAGCTCTCTAATGCAGTCTCCCGCTTGCCAGATCCTGAGACTACCGTCCTCGCCACAACTGGCAAAGCTATGTTCTAATGTTGGATTAACACTTATGCTGAAAAATCAAATAAAGGTTTTTAAATACACCCAAATTTTTAACCACCAAGCTTGATTACACTTTATTAAAATAACTCTCACAAAACTTTTTGTTTGTCCATTTAGGAGCAATAATAATGCAGATTAACATACACAATACACTTAGATATATCTATAAGACTAGTTTTTGTCAGAGAAGGCAAAAACAAAAAATATAGTAATAAGAAGGAATATGGGAAAAGAAGATGTAGCAATAAGTACTTTCCAGGATTAAAAGTAGAATAGTGTTTCTGCCATAGACATAGATCAAGATGTCTCTCCATTTGTATGAAAACTTTTTTCCTACCTACTGTGACCGATGATAAGAAACGTGTTCATTATCTAGAGTCGCTATCCCCAACCCGCGGCCCGCCGGGACTTTATTTGTGGCCCGCGTGACGTTAAACAATTTTGAAATTCATGCCCACCGGCAAAATAACGTAGTCTACGTGATAGTCGTTAAGTTTTTTTCACTTTTAAATCGTTAATTTCAAAGAATGTTAATTTTTAACCCCAAAAACTTTTTGTTGCGGCCCGCGACACCAAGACCAAAACATGTTTGTGGACCGCATGAAAAAAAGGTTGGGGACCACTGATCTAGACCAACATTTCTATTCGAATTTCTACAGCTCAATACGGCACAATTAGGCATTTTTCTGATTGACATCCGATTCCGATAACGGTGGAGCACAGACTAAAGAACAGACTTTCGAAAGACGAGTATTGCTCGTCGTTTGAGAACGCGATGGCATGCAAAGTACATACACATGCGGTATCTTGATCTATGTCTGGTTTCAGCCTTTTTTTTCTATAAGATAAAGAAATTTGCAGTTAGCACCTGGACTAGACAGGGGAGGAACAGAGAAAGGTGAAAAGCCCTAGAACTAGTTAGAATCCCTTTTGCCTAAAGGACAAACGAGCTCAACATAGATAAGCAAAAAACAAACATAAAATGGCAACTGTAGATTGAATAAAAGGCTAGAAAGAAAGAGTGTTTCTGTCATTATAATATGAACTAAATGCCTAGGGTGTTACATCAAAATTCCTTCAGTGATTTTGTTATGAAGAGTGCACTGTGCATGCTATTCACACCAAAATTGTAAAACAAATTTGAATGAATTTGCACATATTAACATCCTCAAAATTAATTATAGCAAACAATGTATTTGGGTCAATCAACTTTTACTTGTCCTGTGAGCACTATGTTTTGTCTCAGGCCAATAATCGCAGTTATAGAGAAAATTACGTGGTTTGTTGGCATATGTCGCATTTATCTTTTTATTAAGCTACCATAACAATTAAATTATTTTAAATAAATCACTATTATACTAGAATTTTAATGGTTGTCCGGGTGACAAAACCTCTGATGAAGCATTGAATTGTTTGTCCCACAATATAGGTTAGTACAAGAAAACATTACTTTACACAAAAAATAGTATATGACAGTTAATTACGCTTGTAAATAATTATTTATTACAATGTCTATAATAATGCTTACATATAGATCTATGTTAACTTTGTAATTGTAACGAGTTTTTCATGTTCATTTTGGTCCCTATTATACTATAATGACGTCCACCGAACAACTGCAAAAAAGTTCTGAAACCACAACGCAGATGACGTGATCAGTGCCTTAAGAGCCCGGGTAACCCTCGAAATTCTCATACATTCGTAATACCAAAATCATTTTGTCATACGAAAATATTTAACATGTTTGAGTTATTTTTCAGTATAAAATAGTAATTACCTAGGTTCCTGAACAAAAATTAACTTCAAAATATTTAAACACTAAAAAATTTTTTTTTGTGTATAAATTTTTTTTACTAAATTTAGTACTAAATATTTAAACACTAAAAAATAGAGTAAAACACTCAAAAATTTATAAATAATTAGTAAATTTACTACAAAATATTTTAATACTAAAAAATATTTTTTAGAGTTGAAATATTTTGTAGTAAATTTACTATTTATTTATATATTTTTTAGTGTTTTACTCTATTTTTTAGTGTTTAAATATTTAGTACTAAATTTAGTAAAAAAAATTTATACACAAAAAAAAAAATTTTTAGTGTTTAAATATTTTGAAGTTAATTTTTGTTCAGGAACCTAGGTAATTACTATTTTATACTGAAAAATAACTCAAACATGTTAAATATTTTCGTATGACAAAATGATTTTGGTATTACGAATGTATGAGAATTTCGAGGGTTACCCGAGCTCTTAAGATAAAGTCGATTCATTTCGTGACAAAACTCATCCAAAAAACATTTTATTTCTTTTTTGCCACGGCGTCAGTTGGCCGAGTGTGTTTGTAAAAAGCGGGTGGCTTTTTTGTGTGTCTACCGGACAACTAGCACAAAAATGTAGGTATTTAATATATCGTAGTAAATTAATGTGAAATATATTCTATTTATTTTTCACTGCGCGTAAGACCTAATTCAAAATATAATTATTTATTACCAGGAAGCAGAAAGACTAATAAATGTCGCTCGGACAACCAGTCACTTAGACAACCAAAACCGTTGATATTTTGACCAATTCATCTTTCTACTTAACTTGTGTGTTACCTTACTGAACACATTTTTATAGTTTAATAGTTCTCTATTCTAAATTATATTTGTTGTTATTTTTAAGTAACGGGTTTGACAGAAAAATAAAAATCAAGACGATAGAGAGAAAAACTTAAAAGAGACCCGGAAAATTTTGCTGAGCGAAAGAGGAAATAATCGGCCAAGTGCGAGTTGGACTCGCGCACGAAGGGTTCCGTACCGTAAAGAGCGAAAGTTGGAAAAAAATGAGTTTTTTTGTAAACTATGTATTTAAAAAAAAAAAAAACGTTCTGCTCTATGTGAATTCATAAAATATATTTAATTATCTACAGAAAATATGTTAAATTATAAAAAAAACAGACAAAATTTGAATATTAAAATTTATCATTGATGTACACTTAAAAGTTGATCGACCCATTTAACTGCACTAATTACCTATAAATATAGTTAGTGTGACCAAAGTATGTGTTGAGACATTCTCCTTTGTTGGTCCATACTCTAATTGAAGCATCGTTGGAGCAGCTTAGAAAGGTTTCAGAGCTTGTCAGCGATAAGTCTCGGACACAATCAGTGTGACCTAAAATAGAAAATTATGATAGTTCATGTAAAAACAAATAGGAATGTAAATGTAATGAAGATAGCTTTTATCTTTGACTAGACGTTCCGTGCAGCTTCGGCCGTGTAAATTAGATATTTCACAGACAAATTAGTCCACAAAAAATAGCCTATGATCCTTTACGTGGTTTACTTCTTATCTGTGCCAAATAACAGAAAAATTGCTCTTGTACAGGTCAGTTATCAAGAGCTGGCACGATGTTGATATTTAAACATTGCGCTTGTGTCTGTGAATAAGCGCGTGGCGTGACGTCGTACTGCATACGCATCATAAAAAGTCTGCCCGTCTCTCTCGCGCGTGGTCTATCTTATGAACGAGAAGGGGACAGTTATTGTTTTTCTTATGCTATTGTTTATAAATAAAGCTGATGTTACAAATCGGTAACGTGTCATCGGCACGCGGCCAGTGTTCGGAACCGTATGATAATTATTGTACACATACAATAATTTTGTGCGTACGTACCAATGTACGATAGCATATTATTATCGTACGCAGATTATACCATAATTTTTATCATGATGCAAACATATTATATTTTTAAACATACTGTATAGTGAAATTGCATAAGTGTGAGCACTGTGAACGTGCCAGCTTTAGTTAACTGAGCTGTAGTTTGTGAGATAAGGCCTTTCAAATAATTTCCCCCATTTTTTCCACATTTTCCTCTATTTCTTTGCTTATATTAGTTGTAGCGTGATAAAATATAGCTTATAGCCTTTCTTGATAAATATACTATCTAACAGTGAAAGAATTTTTCAAATCAGACCAGTAATTCCTGAGATAAGCACGTTCAAATAAGCCCTTTCAAATGGACTAGTAGTTCCTGAGATTAGCACGTTCAAACAAACAAACAAACTCTTCCGCTTTATAATATTAGTATAGATTCAAATTTCTAGCTTCGTAAATGTTTTAAATGTTCACTCTCCTAGCTTACTATACCAAAATTTTATCATAACTAATATAGCAGTTTGCATTTAAGAAGTATGAAACAATGTAAGTTGTAACAGATTGAGTAACTTTCAGATTTATAATAATATTGTGATGTGAATTTAAACAATACTAAATACTGCATTATGTGATGACACAGTACCTGTGAGTGTAGTTATGAGTGCACCATCTTTCCTCCAGACTTTTATGGTCTTATCGGCTGATGCAGTGGCATATGTACCATTTCCAAGCACTATTGTTGACCATACAGCTGCTTGGTGACCTTTAAGCACTAATGGAGCCATCTGTGGGCTGTTCACATTCCACACTCGGGCTGTATTGTCCCAACTAGAGCTGAAAAATAAAAAACAATTAATATTAACACATTCAAATAAAGCTGATTAACCTATCAAGCCCCATAAGATCACCGGTGATCGCGACAAAAATAGATAGATTTCCAAGAATCCACGATTGAAGGATTATTGGTAATAAGAAATATTACAACCGAAGACGGCAATAAAAGATAAGGGGTTTGATAGTGGATATTTGAATAAATGATACCTTTTTTTTAGTTATTATTATTCTATACAAACCTTATCACTATTCCCGACTCTTGTCCAGGTTTTACATTACACACGGCATTTTCATGTCCCTTTAAATCTATTTGCACAGATCCATCACGCAGGCTGTATCCTATAATCGTGTTATCATTGCTCCCAGTCACAACTAGCCCCTCAGGGAAGGCTTCGCACGGCGGCAACCAGCACACACAAGATACAAAATTTTTGTGTCCTTTATAAGTAACAATAGCAGCATAATCCTTTACTCTATGAAACAAAAAATATATATGACATATATCTGAAGTTCTGCGAGATGTATGTTATGTTGAGTATTCAATACCAACCCCTCTGGATGCCAAAGCTTTGCAGTTCTATCCCGGGATGCCGACAGTATACAATGTTCGTTAGTTTTTGCTACACAACGTACATCCATAGAATGACCAACCAAAATTGCACTCAGTTTGTAGTCGGGTACGGCCATCGCGGATACACTAATGTATTAATAGGTTATTAGAAAATATGAATAAGTTAAAAACAGATAATTCACATAAAATAGAATTATTTTATGTCACGACAGCCGACATTCATGATTCGACGTGATTCGACAACAATTTTTTTTTTTCTTCTTCTTTTTTGGCAACTTGACACAAAGGATGTGTATGTTGTGCCACAGACAAGGTAAAAAGGTAAGGAATATGGCGGGAAAACCATATTCCTCCTATTATAATTTTCATCATCGTTTTCATGTATCGTCAGGTCTAAAGTCTAGTCAAAGTCTAAGTAAAAGTCAATACAGTCAAGGAGTCAAGTCGGTCGATTCAGTAAAGTGGTAGGCGCTTTACTGAAACTTTCGATGGAGTTTTGGAGGGAACACAAAATAGCACGTTTCTGGATATTACATCACTTTCCTACACTTGTGCATGAACACGAATATCTAATGGTTAATATTCTACCAATATTACACATTAAAAACCCAGCTAACACAATTTTAGGAAAATAATACAAAAACACAACAGTACTCTTTCACATGCCCGCCAAAACTCCGACAACAATTAAAAAAATATTGTCAAATACTTCGTCTTCTTTAGTAAGTGTTAAACCGGAAAATGATTGCGGTTATTTTTGTTTTTGCCTATTTGATGTATTCGCCAAACAATCACCATAGACCGTAGACAGAGTAAAAGTATAGACAGCTGGATATTTCCTTTTCACTCACACAAAGAAAGAGATAGTTAATTACGTATTGCTTGTGGAGAAAAGAGATAAAATAATTATTTTCTGTCCCTCACCGCGTGGCCATTTTTTCCAATGTGATACTTCTTTATGAGCAAATCAAAGTTTGACGTTTCGTAAGCAAACAGCTGGGATTTACAAATTTTGTTTGATTTATGTAGGTAATTATTGTAACGCTAGAAGTAGTGGTTTGTGTTTTTCTTATAAGATGTGTATGTGCACTATATTAAAATAATGTTGGGGTGTAGTGTTATGGGCTGTAAAAGCAATACTTCAAGAAAAATTGAGAGAATATCTTTTCACACGTAAGTTTTCAAAAATTTCGTTTTATTTTATTAGCATCACAGTTTTTATAAATTAACTTTCTTTAATTATTAATATTGTTCACATTAAACATATATTTTACTAAAATTAGCATCTAATATATTGTATTTTATGTAATTTGTTTTTATAACCTCAAATGCCAGTGCTGCCAGAAGTTGCTTACATTAATTACACTGCTAGTGGGGAAATTTAAGCAAATATGTTTTTTTCAACATTTTGTTGTTTTTTAACCGACTTCAAAAAAGGAGGTTATTAATTCGACGCGTATGAATATAATATTTATAGAACTACCCAGTTTTTGTATAATATGTAAGTCTAGATCAGTGTCTGAACAAATGTACCAAATTTCAAAAGTGTATGTATTTATATATGTATGTATGTATGTATGTATGTATGTATGTATGTATATATGTGTTTATGTTTGTGTTTGCATATCTCCGGAACTATAAGTCTGATTTGAGTAATCCTTTTTTTGTTGTACAGTTTGGTATTGTTCAACTTAAGGAATACTGCAAGTTTCATCAAAATCGGTCTAGTAGTTTTGAGATAACGTAATTTTAATTCTCAATTAAGTACAATTATTTTGAAGTCGGTTTTATATTTTTAAAGTACTATTTCAATACAATTATTATGTATCCAATTTTTTTCAGATTTCCTAATGACCCTGAAATCCATAAATTATGGAGAACTGCAACAAATAGACTGAATTGGGACCCACCACGTGGTTCAAGAATATACGGTAGACATTTTAATAAAGAAGGTGTATTACCTACTTAAATTTTGGAAAGAAAACATTTCTTTTTCTGTGCCTGTCAAGGTAATTTATTTATAATTATTAAGTACTTCTTGTCTGTGTATGGAAATTAAATTAATATTTTTTATTACAGCTCCTAGGTTCCACCATCCAACCATCGTGTGAGACCACCCGCTTTGTATGGGGAGGGAAAACGGGAATATTTCCTGCTCCTCCTATCTTCTTTTGATTAATTTCGATGCGGGTCCCATGACAGCTTTAGCATGTCTCTCGGGCTCCTTGAGATCATATCAAACGGTTTTTGTGGTTGGATACCGCTGTCGATTCTGGTGACACAGGAGACACAGTGGTGGGAAAGTGTGGTGAGCCAAAGCCCAATAAAAAATACTTCTTTACTGCCGTACTCAGAAATATTTAATGATTATGAAACTTCAAATAAATAAAGAGTTTGACAGATATTGTATGGGGCTTAGAGCATATCAATCAATGTACTATGTTAATTAAATATGTTGATGATTGAATTGTGTTTCTTAATACGCTAATGGCTAATGCCAGATTTTACCCGCGGGTTCGCCCGCGTATAATAAATAATTCTAATAGATTGCTGCGGGGCTAATATAGTCGCATAGCAATTCCTCTAAATCAATTCACAAAATGAATTGTCAAAACTGTAAAAGTCACGAATGTCAAATTAGTACGAATTTAGATTTTAGAGCAATTGAATTGGTCAAACTCACGAATGTCAAATTAGTACGAATTTAGACCAATTGAATTGGTCTAAATTTGACATTCGTGAGTTTGACAGTTTTGACAATTTATTTGGTGAATTGATTAAGAGGAATTGCAATGCGACCATTTTAGCCCCGCTGGTCTATAATGCAATAAATCATGATTAATATAATATTATACTAGCTGTCCCGGTGAACTTCGTGCCACTCAAAAACCTTCCCTGGGCTTCAAGGATTATTTGAAGGCTAAAATTAGCAGAATCGGTTCAGCCGTTATCAAGTTATAGCGTTACTAACACAAATGGAAATTAATTTTTATTTATTTAAAGATTATATCTAAATAAATAGTTTAAAGTAATGTAGTTTACGAGATACGACCGGAAAAATGTCACAATAATATTATAATATTTTTGGTGTCGAATAATAATATAAAAATTACAGTAAGTACATAATATAAATGTAAAAGCCTAGTTATATTTACTGATAGTTTTTAAACTTGGCATTAATATATTATTAGATCGGTGGGTAATTTTTTCATATGTCTTATTACTGGTAACACTAACTACTTTTCTTGTTGTCCCTTTCAGTGGCACGCTGAGAATGATTCTACTGGGTTTCTTTTTCTAAGCCATAGACACTAGACGGTATGTTTGACAAAAGATATTGGCCGTATTTGCCTATTTGACAAAATATATGACCAATATACGACCAATACCAAATACACGTACCATTGAGGAAATTGATTGCTATGCAGTTGATAGACCAACGTTATTTGGTCGAATATGTCAATTCAATGTTAATGAGAGGTTTTCTTATTTTTAATCTCCACCAGACGGTGCGACGATAGACACTTCTAGATTTTCTATTGGTTCCCCACTGATCTGAAATTATCTGCAGGTTGGCATCACGGTACATATTGGTTGTGTTTCTAAAAAATATCAGTGTACTGTCAAGTGTGGCATAAATCAAAATATCTTAAACCTAAGCGATCATTGGCCTAAGCGATTAGGCCAATATACTGGTAGCAGTAGGTAGAACACGCAAATTGTCAAACTGACAACTGAAAGAGGAGTTTTGGCGGGCATGTGAAAGAGTGCTGTTGTGTTTTTGTATTATTTTCCTAAAAATTGTGTTAGCTGGGTTTTTAATGTGTAATATTGGTAGAATATTAACCATTAGATATTCGTGTTCATGCACAAGTGTAGGAAAGTGATGTAATATCCAGAAACGTGCTATTTTGTGTTCCCTCCGAAACTCCATCGAAAGTTTCAGTAAAGCGTCTACCACTTTACTGAATCGACCGACTTGACTCCTTGACTGTATTGACTTTTACTTAGACTTTGACTAGACTTTAGACCTGACGATACATGAAAACGATGATGAAAATTATAATAGGAGGAATATGGTTTTCCCGCCATATTCCTTACCTTTTTACCTTGTCTGTGGCACAACATACACATCCTTTGTGTCAAGTTGCCAAAAAAGAAGAAAAAGAAAGAAAGAACTGAAAGAGTTTTGGCGGGCATGTCATGGGCATGTCACTTTCAAACTCCTTCTACTTTTTATTGTTGGTGTGGTTTTTATTATTTTTTCCCAAATTGTGTTATTTGGGTCTTTGATGTTCTTTAATGGTAAAATATTAGCCACGAAATACACGTTATCTGGCACAAGTGCAGGTAAGATGTTGTCAAAGCCAAAATGTATAATTCCTGTGATATTTGGTATGAATATCGGTAAATAGGGCTGTTTCTTCCGTGAGTTTTAACTAAAACATCGTTGTAATAACTTTGTTATCCTAGTCATTGGAATATTATGGCGTCGTTTTAAAATTGAAATGTATCAAGTTTTACATTCTTTTGCCCAGTTTTGTAGCAATTATTGATGGTATTCCCTGGTATTACCGATAGTTGTCTAAGCATACGCCATCTAGTTACTAAAATGGAAACTGTTTGACAATCAAATTAAAAAGTTAAGAAAACACTCATTGTGATCTGTCGGCTGGGTTTGACGTAACTCAACCAAACTACGTAGGACCCCGATCTGCATAGGAATCAACTTCTCTGATAGTACCTATCCGTACCTTTTTCGGTTTTTGAGGCTATTTGAATTTGAATTTTGCCAAATGCAAATAGCCAATAGCCAATACAAATAGCCATGTGAAGTGATTCCATTACAAAATACAAGCTCTATGCTTTTTATGTCATTGCTCTATGCCAAATCTTATGTCATTGCTCTATGCGAATAAGAAAATCACTATCAATGTCACATTAATTTGACATATCTTTGTTTACATTTTGAAATTAGGGTCACCTGTAAAATTGGAAAACCGCGTGACTTTGAAATTAACTAAAATATTGCGTTTTTTAACCCATTCAATGCCACCAATCCACCTGTAACATACCGGTGGTGCCATTTGATTTTTTTGTTTTTTCTAACTTAAAATACATTGTTTAACGTATTTTATATATTAAATAATACAATAAATAACGAAAACCTCTCTAAATACGATAAACGCACCAATTGCGTTGGTGGCACTGGTGAGACAAATCCAATCACAAGTGCCATTCAACGCACCACTTACGTTGACGCTTTTGTTTTAATTGAACTGTGTTATGCAACATAGTGGGTAGTTGAATAATTTTTAAATACAGTTAGGTTTTTTCGACAAACAGTTAACCGCTTATCAAGCTACCTATGGTAATTCAAAGTCCTTTCTCCCCTTCATTCCTTGAAAAAAAAAACTGAAAATTTAAATAAAATCCTTATAAAATAAATAAAATCCTTACTTATTTGAAATATTTTTTTTCTTAAATATTGAAAAATACAACTGGTCAGCTAGTAAAAGATTTTGTATTAATTTAATTATAAATACAACGAATGGTTGGTAAAATTTACTAATTTGAACATAGTAGTGTTGCGTCATGCATGAAACCATCCAACAAAATTCGCCGTTAAAATGCCATTGAACGCACCATTTGCGTTATGGTAATTTTATTCATAAAATATACCATGCATCGAAGAAAAATTGTAATATACCTAAATATATTGCTTACTTTTATGTTCTTAGTTAAAAACTTCTCACTCTAATTCAATAAAACTGAAAATGTGTTGAATTAAAATCTGGCAGTTTTTGGGCTAACGGTTTTTTCGCTGTCAAAAAAAGAGGGGAGGTCCAGACCAGAAACCGATAGTGTCACCACATGTCAAATATATCTCCAGTAGCTAATGAGGCCAAAGATTCAAATTAAATATAGCCATTATAAAGAAAAACCGGGAAAAATATCAAAAGTACCTCAACGCATATGGTGCGCAGTGCGTTGCTGGCACTGAATGGGTTTATATTTCATTATAGCTTTAAAATCTTATTATTATTTCCCAATGAATATACTGAGTGAAATAAACTTGAATTTTTTACTAAGTAGGTATATACCTACACAAACCACATTTTGTTATTTTGCAAAAATATTATGTAAAGATTTTTCAAAAACCACATCGCAGGAGTGCATGACATACATTCAACCATAGAAAATATCTGCAATACTAAGTAAATATATATATATATATATATATATATATATATATATATATATATATATATATATATATATATATATATATATATATATATATAATGTAAATAAATAATATTAAGTAGGTATAGCCTTCAGTATATCAGTCCCTAATCCCTACTGTTACTCTATTATATCAGTTCTTATCGTATTGAGATAAAATGTATTTCTACAAAATTTCGTAAAAATGGAATAAATTGAACCCTCCAAGAATTTATTCCGATGACAGGCGACGTTCGAACTTCGAACTCGGCGGCTCGGGTTCCGTCCGACAGTACAAAGAGGATGTAAACTGTATACTACGTAACAAGAGGTCGGACTTAGAAGAAAAAAAATAAACATCCGTTATTTTTTTAATTTGAAACTGAAGTTAAAATTTTTAAGTGCAAAACCTTTCACTCTAAACATACCAAAAATTAAAAAAAAAAAAAAAAAAAAAATAAGCTCAAATAAATGTTTTATTTCAATAAAAATTATTGTACACAGCTAAATAAATAGGCTAATAAGGTAAATTAAACAATAAAACAGAATTTTAAAATTGAATAAAACAGAAGATTAATCCACAAGCTTTTGTTGATTTCTATTACTCAATATTATAATATTACAGTACAGTCTTATGTATTTTATTTATAAATATAATAGAATAGCTGTCTATGCTACTCTACTAACTACTTGATTGGCTTACACAGTAAACTCTATATAGGGAGGGGATTAAAGCTGCGCGTCCACCAAGTCAGAATCGGGGCGTACGGTGCGGACTGCGCGTCGTATCGTCATATATATTTTGTTAGGTGCAGAATGACGTTCCAGTACTTCTAGTGCAGTTCACAGTAGTCAGTACCATACATACAAAGCAACAAATCCGTCCGCTGCATACCTACGCAGTATGCTCCGATCCCGATCCAGTAGACGCGCACCTTTATACATGTAACACACTTAAGTATCATTACTTTGTTTTGTTACACCCTGTATACGACAGCTGAAATCTATCGCGTGGGCTCAGGCCAGCTGCATACCACCTCACGTCTTGATCAGAGGATTTTTCCTTGGTGGCCGTACCACTCATAATCCCATACCTTCCTTCTCCAGCTATTGCTTGCAGACTTGCAAACTAGTATAGGGACCTAAAAATCTGAAATTAATGAAACATTTTTCATTTACTACATTTCCATACAGTTTACATAAATTATTAAGTATACTTATCAACCTTATGTATTATTACAATAAAACAATATATACATTTTAACATTTTCCAAATTAACTGCATACTGATATACATTATAATATTTTTCATATTAATATAGTTTATGTTGTAAATTATTGTACAAATATGCAAATAATACTGCGACATACTTTGTATTAGAACATGGTATGACATAGTTATGTTTTGCTTCAATTTATCAATTTACGGTTACATTTACATTTTACAATAGCTTACCTTTCGTTTTTCATTAATTAATCCACTTAATTTACAATTTTTGTATGAGTTGCTACAAAATAATTTTCACAAAATGAAAATCGAACTTTGAATTTTAAACTCCTTCTTCGTCTTTTTTCTCATGTAGTTTATATTCTCTATGGTCTTTTTTATCAGCCAATCACAGTCGACCTTGCACAGATTATCTGATTGGGTACAGTTGCTACGTTTAAATTTGGAACCCAAATTTTTTTTGTTCGGGAATTTCGTCCACCTGCGACAGTAGTAAAATGGCGTCGACGGTGTGTGTGTCAAGGTGCCGACTTTTAGCTAAATTAGAAATAAATCGTGGTTTGTGTTTTTCGCCGATATTTAGGGATTATACAAGTAACAGGGTAAGTTCGATGCTAGTTATGCTCGTCTACAGCTTTCTTTTAACGAGTTTAACTTAGAAATTTGCGTTTTGGTTAAATTTTATAAAAGTACACTCCAATTTTAGCTCTTGTTGTGGAGTTGACAAATGTCATTTTTGTACAGCAGAGTAGTTCATGTTTTGTAAATAAAATATTATAATATTTTCATTTATAATTTATTAGATTAGATTTGTAGTGTCCTACAAGTACTCACAGATTTATAGGCCCATTAGTTCGATAATCAATAAATTATATTATTTAAATAATGATATAGTAACCTACTGTGATAAAACTATTTAAAAGAATATGCATGTACCCAACTTAATCACTTTTAATTTTAATTTATTAAAAATTCACAAATATTTTTACATGTTCATAATGAAGTCGTTTGTATATTTTTAATTTAATTAATAACATTCCCACAATATTTGGTCAAACATTTATCTGTGCCTACGCTCAACAATAGATAGTTAATTATTTACTTAAGTTATTGTTTTTTACTGTTAATGAGGTTAACAAACTTAATGATTTAACTGTATTGTTACTGCATTTGTTAGATAAGACTGTAAGCCGTGGAACTTGAATCTTGATAATTTTAATGTTTACAAGTTTAATTTTTAATCAAAGTTAAGAGCTACAAAACTAGAATAAATTAAGTTAAAATCCAATAGTCTTTAATAAAAATAATAATTTTTTTTTATTCATGTGAATTGAAATTAAATATTATACTATTTATTATTATTTTCATAAGTATAAATAGGTACTACACTTTTCAAAATTAAAAAAAAAATTGAAGAGCAGAGGAAAGGAACCTAATAAATTTTTTAGGCTACCGGTACTTGGTCGAGAAATTGTATTTATTTTAAACACCTACCAAAAAAGGTGTTTCAAGTTTGACATCTGTGTCCGTCTGTGTCGTGGCATCATAGATCTTGACCTATATTGATCGAGATTTTACAATTAACATTCATCATAATATAATATCTTAGATCTTACTGTGATGCTGTGACATATATTTTCAAATAATTAAGTTTTGAGATAATGACTCCCTTTTAATGATTAGCTAACCTGTGGCATCTAGACTTTTGCCCAATCTCAATTTTTTGGCTGGTAAATGATTGTCCTGGATAGAATAGACATCACTTTATGGCCATCACTATTTTCCATGTCCATAGAAAAATATGTACTATGGCACTGTGGTTCAGGGCTAAAATGGTTGTTACTTCTAACTTCCTAACAAAATAAAACACTGTCTTTACACCAGTAGGTGGACAATAAAGTTTGAGCTGCTTTAGATCCTGTCTGTCATCAGGGCCCCCGTAAGGGCTACTGGCGTGTGCAAAAAAAGGATTTTGGCGCCCCTTTAGGCAAATTTTTTGGGTCCTCGGCTTTGGCGCCCCTAAAGATGGCGATTTGGCGCCCCTAGAGGATGGCGCCCCTATAGGATGGCGCCCGTGTCCATTGTACACATTGCACATATGGTAGCGGGGGCCCTGTCTGTCATCACGACCGAATCGAACCTACGAACGTAACATGCATAAAATTCGCGCACAAACAACTGAGCCAGCCGGTCGTTAACACAAATGCGCTTGTAATTGTTGATCTCGCGATAAAAATACATTTCTGTGTAGAGATGACTAGGTCGTAACTCGTAGGTAAATAAGAACGTCACGTGTGATTGCTGTGGTTAAGTGCAGGTTTCGTAAAATGTGCCTTATGGCCATCGTCATTAAGTTGAAATGACAACAGCAAAATCGTACCCATGGTACATACGAGCGAATTGGCTGCTTAAACTCTAAATTCCAATTGATTGGGTCGTTTGCCTCGTTTCAATCTGGAAATCAGAAATCAAGAGCTGCGAAGCGCTCTACTTTCAGATGTCAATACTAAAAAGTCGATTGTAAAAAAAAAAAAAACTACGTTGCAACGAGTACTGCAAGGGCCACTCGACGCACCTTAATCTTATAAGGCAAACGAAACTGGTGCTTTAAACTAGAATGTTGACAGATGAAATAAGGAAAGATTGCATGCAGAATTACATGCCCGTCGTACTATAATTAGAAACATTGAACATACTAATATCACATCGTGTTCTGTAGCTATCGTAATGTGGGGTCGAATTCGCCGTGCGACAAATCGCGGCTTGACAAGTCAATATAAAATAAATATTTAAAATTGTTTTATTGCTCAGTAAATTTGAATCAAATCTTTTCAGAACGTCTACGCGATGACCTACCACTGGTTCGGGAACTAACCCGGTGAGAAGACCGCCGTAAGAAATTCGCAAAATGCACTCAAAAATAAACTTAATTAGGAGACTTTGCCTAGTAGTTTCGCAGAAAAGACGTAATAGACAGTCGATATTTCTCTTGTACTTAAAGCTGGGTGAGAAAAATTTAGCTATACAAAATTAACGTTACTCGATATTGTTAATTCATCATTTGGCTGTACTCTGTACACTGTACAGTGTAGGGTTGTAAGATGTAAAGTATAATTTACACAGAGCCAGTACTGGCTGCCAATAAGACTGGCAGGCTGTATTGGCTTGGTATATGCCGCGTGTGAACAGTTTTTCAAGCCTGGCCAAACTGTTCACACGCGGCATATGCCAAGCCAGTACTGGCTGCCAGTCTTATTGGCAGCCAGTACTGGCTCTGTGTAAATTATACTTTACTAACAGTTTAATGAAGGGCCACAGCTTTGATAGTTTCAATTGCATTGTTCAGCTGCTACATTTAACTATTTTACATGATTAGTGTTTTTTTTATTAAATAAGGGGGCGAACGAGCAAACGGGTCACCTGATGGTAAGCAACTACCGTCGCCCATGGACACTCGCAACATCAGAAGACCTGCAGGTGCGTTGCCGGCCTTTTAAGAGGGAATACGCTGTTTTCTTAAAGGTTTGCAGGTCGTATAGGTCCGGAAAAACTGCTGGTGACAGTTCATTCCAGAGTTTTACAGTGCGCGGCAGAAAGTTACGCGAAAAACGCACTGTGGAAGACTGCCACTCATCAAGGTGATGAGGATGGTATGTTTTTCGCGTGGGATGATGGCGAAAAGTTGCAGGTGGCATGATTCCGAACAATTCCTCAGAGCACTCCCCGTGATACAACCGATAGAGGATGCAGAGTGAAGCTACATCTCGGCGTAATTCCAAGGGGTCCAAGCTGTTTGAAACACTATGGCAGTCAACAATTCGAGCGGCCCTTCGTTGGATACGGTCCAGAGGGAGCAGTTGGTATTTTGGCGCCCCTGCCCAAAGATGAGAACAATATTCCATAACCGAACCTGCGCCTTGTAGAGTTGTAGGCGTTGGTCCGGACTGAAGTACTGTCTCGCTCTGTTAAGAACACCAAGTTAATTGATTACGCTATATTTGTCTTTATAGATTTCTAGATTATATTAAACTGACTAAGGATGGATAAGATTGCTCTAGAACTGTGTTACCCAACCATTTTCAGCCACGGACCCATAGGAAATTAAGCACACTTTTCACGGACCCTCTGAATAAAATATGTAAATAGCAAAAAAAATGTATGGTCCAGAGACGGCTCCGCGGACCCCCAATCCCCATACATACATAATATTATACTCGCGGAACCCCTGGTGGTCCGCGGACCACAGGTTGGGAAACACTGCTATAAAAAGCTATTTTATAGGTAAACTGTACATTTAAAATAAAGGGAGTTTTTAACTCCTTTTAAAGTATAATTTGTATCTATCGATTTTTGCATTAGAGACTAGAAACTTTCTTTTATTGTAAACTAGATGACACACGTAACTTCATTGCGCCAAAATTAGTTTATAGCGCGCGAACCGTACATTTTTTCGTGATAAAAAGTGTCCTATGTCCTTTCCCGGGACTCAAAGTATCTCTAATAAAGTACCAAATTTCAGCAAAATCGGTTCAACCGTTTGGGCGTGAAGAGGTAACAGACAGACAGATAGACAGACACACAGAGAGACGGATAGACAGACAGACACACTTTCGCATTTATAATATTAGAATGGATATGGATTGTTACAAGAAGTAGTCTGAGAATAATTATTATTGTCTGACGAGAGTTATTATAATTTCAGGAATCATGGTGTCGAAGGTGGCGACCAGCTCGTCGGCCGTTCTTCACGAGCGTCTGTTCACATGGATCAAAGTCTGCGCCCACAAAAGTCGATCACGAGCAATCTGACGGTAGGTTCTAGAGTAATAAAAATAGTAACTTATTGGAATATCGTTTAATCTAAAGTTTTGGAAACCATCACCAGGGCTATAGCTCACTATTTGGTTTGAAACAGTAACTAATATAAATATAACTACAAATTGATTAATACTTTACAAGTATTAAAATTATTATATTTAAAGAATATTATTACATTTACAAACAATATAATTTAAATAAAATTATTTAAACGTATATAGATCACGATATAAAGAGAAATAGTTAACTAACTAGTTCGTCGACTTACTACTATTTAAACTATCATAGCACGATTCTAAAACTTCGAATTCTTCGAAGACCATTTCTCCAAATTTTTCATTGGTGACCTTATTTTTCTCGTATGTATCATTTACATAGTAAAATTTCTTTTCAAATGTATTCGCTTCGGTACCTTGTTTGTTTGACTGAGTTGAGCTTCTGCGGCTGTTCGTATGTTCTTGTATTTTACTTTTTAAACTATCCTGATCCGTGCTTGTCTCTTTTTTGGGCGACTTTGCATCGCCTGAGTTCTTATCATTGTTACAGTCTTTATTCATAACTTTTTCTTTGTTTTTAAAGTTACTATTAACTGCGGTTTTATTGTAGCTTTCGAGCCGACATATTTTATTTTTTACGGAATTCTCTTCTTCGCAAACTAGCGGTGGGTCTTCCCTGGAGTTTTGTTTCCTAAATTTCATACGCGCGTTTCTGTTTTCATCCGTTCCTGTTAATTCTAAGCGACTGCTACAGCTATTCGATTTTACAAGTTTAAATTTGAAACCGGGGAATCCATCTGTTCTTTTGTCTACATCTTGGTTTTGATTTTCTATAAGTATATCGATATTATGCCTTTCGGGTACAAGTTTCTGGTGCTTGTCTGCAATGAGACACGAGCATTTTGATCCTTTACATTTGGTTTGGCAGGAGTAACAATCTCTGCTACAATTTTTTTGTAAATTTTTGATTTCGTCCATTATAGCTTTTGTCATAGGACTTACGGCGGAACCCGTTTTTGAGTTTAGTACTTTTCCTCCGTAGTATGTTACTGAGGTACCACAATCTCTTATTTTCTTTAAAATATCCGGACTTACGTATTGACTTTCGCAACAAAAATCTTGGTTGGCAGAATCACATAAGTACTCATCGCTTGAACTGTATGTGTTGTCTTTAAGGTTTTTTTGCGAATAAGGACTGAGAGCTTCATTATCGTATTCGTTGTTTGAACTCAAGTCTCCACTAGAGACTCCACT
This sequence comes from Lysandra bellargus, assembly GCA_905333045.1. NCBI lineage: Eukaryota > Metazoa > Arthropoda > Insecta > Lepidoptera > Lycaenidae > Lysandra > Lysandra bellargus. Next base: position 4,438,473 of record HG995336.1, on the reverse strand, counting down.
CGAAAGACTAGCACTGTCCCATTTTTTATTTCCAAAACTGGTGTCTATAGTTAGGTGTCTCGTAACTTTCTTTCTGACTGACCCTTTAGATCCTTTTGTTTCTTCGCTTAAGTTGCGGTAGGACGTTGACCTTCGTGATAAGTTCAAATGTTCTTCGACTAATGGGGGATCATGAGCCATAGGACTTTTCATTTTCAAAGTATCTTCAAATAAATTTCGTACTTTTTTGACTGTGTCAGGGTTTGGAAGTTCCTCTTCTATTATTTCTTTATTTACTCTGATTGGATGATAGAAAAAGTGTCTTCGAACCGAATTCTTCGACTTTTCATTTTGAAATGACTGATCATTCTTCTTTAACAAAGTCGGCGGAATTTTACAGGTATCCGTGTTTGTATTTTTCCGAGGAGCTGGCTCAATTTTTGTTCTTACGGGCTCGATTATGACAATATTATTGTTAACTAGTAGTTCCTGAAAACTGTAGTCTTGTAAATATTGAAGGAGACCATCAAATTGAGCTTCTTTTCGGTAATTAGCAATCATACTGTTTTTAAATAATTCCGATTTCATTACTTTGTATCGTACATGGTCAAATTCATCACAGCCTTTTTCATAACCAGGGGCTTTTATGAGAGTTGCTTGAGTTTTTTGATTTTGGTTATCGTCGCTACTCAATTCAACTATTTCTATTTCAGGAGTATCTCTTGCTGTCTCCTGTTCAGATTTTTTTGTTTTACTAGACTTATCATATACTTCATTACTATTTTCTTTATTTTTTATTTTTTCAACGGGTTTTTCTTCTATTTCCGAATCGCTCTTCACTTTTTCTGATTCATCTTTCCAGAGCTGTAATTTTGTTTGGCTAAGCTTTCTTATACTGTCTACTATTTTAACACTTTCTAACGACTTCACAATACTATTTACTGACACTTCTGGGATGCATTCGTCATTGTTTACATTTTGCGATATAGTGTTATCAGGTTCTGACACTTCTGGCTTTGTTTTATTTATTGTGTCTTTGTTTTGCATATTGTTTGGCTGGGATGGTTCTGGAGTCTTTTCAATTAAATTTGACCAATAATTTTTTACTGAGTTAATTTTGACTTGATATTCAAGATCTGTTTTTATAGCATTATTTAATTTATCCTTGACTGTAATGTAATCGTTTCTATCTTCTTTTGCTACAGAATTCGGCAAATTCTGGGTTTTATCTGACGAACTTACTTCTTTCTCTGAAGCTACATTATTAACGTCTTGTTTTTTACTTTTCGTAGAGTCTACGACTTGTAGTATTTGTGGTCGTGTCATATTAAGTTTTGTAGTCGCGCAATTGTTATCACTATCTTTAATTATTAGCTTAAATGGAGGTTTGTGCAACTGCGGCCTATAGTTGGTTAGTTGATCGTAACTATCACTTTTCAACTTAGGTATAGTTGCCTTTACAACTTTATTAAGCTTAATTGTAATGAACGGTTCTCTTGCTGATAAACTATTTTTTAAATCATCAAAATGATCCTTATTGTCACTAATTTTCCTTTGTAATTCGACGTCGTACTTTTCCGATAGCTTGTTATTATGTAGTTCCGAATTTATTACTTTTACTTCTTTTTGAGTTCCGATATTATGACTAATTTCTGAATTTGTTGGTAAATCAACTGTGGTGTCAGAGGTATTTTGAGATAAAGGTGGGTTAATTACTATAGTTTGGTGACCACTTAGAGGTACAATTGCAATTTCGGATTCTGCAGAAGTCTTGAAAGATTGCACCCTCGATAAAAGTGAATGATTTCTGATTTGCTCACTGAAAGACAAATCAATGGCAGGTATGTTACAGTTATTTTTCTTAGAATTTTCAACAATACTGGGACTAGGTAATCTGTCTTCGTCCTTGTTTGGATCTCTTTGTCGAAGAGAATAATGTTTCCTTATTCCAGTTTTTGGTTTATCACGAACCTTTAAATTTATATTATCGTTTGACTGTGATTTCAAGATCTTAGCTTCTGGCCGCAATATTTTAGAATTATTGGATAACTTTAAACTCTCAGATTTAGATATTAGTTTGTTGTTTCGTATCGTACCTTCTATTTCATTAATTTCTCGTTCGTTTTGGTGTGAGTCTGAATGATAAAATCCACAATCCTGCTCTGTATTACTCTCGATAGTAATTATAGATTTTAAATCGTCTTCTAATTTTGAATAGTTTTGAATTATTACAGGTTTTGAATACTCACTAAGAAATACTTGACTTGTTTTAGTTATGTTTTTGTCTGTCGTATTGTTAAAACAGTTTTTATTAAGCTGTCCGTAATTTTCGTATGATAAAAGTTCACGAAAATGATTTTCATTCACGCCGTATGTGTTTTCTATTATATCTTCTAGATCTTCCTCTCTAAGTTGCGCGTCAATTCTTTCACACTTTCTTAAACATTTACTTATGTTAATATCAGGTAATGAATAATATTGATTTTCAACTAGCGTAGAAACAAAAGGTTCGGTGCATAAATTCTTTGTAGAAGCACAACAGATTCTAGTTTTGGAATCAATACCATCTGTGTTGCAGTCTATATTTGTAACATAAACTTCGACGTTAGATTTTTCTTCAATTTTATCCTTACTGTTTTCACTTGTTTTGATAAAAGTTCCTCTCTTAATATCAGCAAATGTTGTTTTCTTGCTAACGGAGGTATAAATAGGATCAATACCAGAATCCTGACTTTCAGAGTTTATTGTTTGCGGGTTGTGAGGAAGTACAACGTTTTCGAATTGCGAATCGCAATATTCGTCGATTTTTTCAGCTAGTGAATTTGCTAAATGCTCTAACTTATGGGATCTGTCAGTTGATGATGCAATTGATATGGATATGTAGGATGTTATGCTGTCAGGTGGGCTAGATATAGTTTCATCGTTTTCTGACAATACGGATTGAGTGTCGCAATTATTATTTTCACTATTATTTTTACAGTTGTGAAGAAGTTTTTCTCCAGTTTCTTGGTCGTCTAGCTTACAATGTGTGTCAGCTTTCGTTTCTGTGAAATTATCTTTTTCGTCGATTATTGTTTTTTCATCCCTTTCTTCTACTAGGTTTATTTCAGTATCTTTCAAAGAATAATCATGAAGTAAATCGGGCGTTTGAATTTTTTCTTCTACTCCTTTTTCACTGTCGTGATCGTCTGTAATATATAGCTCCTGTGAATTATTTCTGGACCTTACAGATCTCTCAGTTTCAGGCGAGCTTTCGTTATAGTTTTTTAAATGAGCTTCAAAATTGTAATGCTTTCGAACATAGTTTGAATCTAAACTGTCTATTTCGCTGGGATTACGCGAATGACCGATGCTATCTTCGGAAAGATTAAGCTGTTTTGATTCGTCGTTTAAATTGGGCCAACTTCCGCTAACAGACTTTGAATTACGGCTTTCTGATCTCGATCTGTCTTTTTCAATACAATCTGTTATACTGATTTGGTGTGTGTTTTGTTCCTCCTTCTGTCCACTTATATCTCCGAAGCAAGAAACCGTACTGTCGATGTAAATGCCTTCTAAAACTTCTTCCTTGGTTTGGTATTTCGCTCGGCCAATCAATCTGTAATTAAATATTAAAATAATTAGCTTAAAATTATAACATTCAGTAACTAAATTATTATGCAATATTTCATACTATTAATTAATAAAATTATTGGTTTTTACTTATTTATCATCGTCTATTGTAGAAGGTTACATGTCACAACAATAGATAGGAGGTATCATATTATAAGTGCTGATAATATGGTAATAGTATTTCGTGTATAATAATAGTTGAGATAAAGAACACAAAAATTACCTGTCCTTAAAGCAAGGCTTGTCGAACAATCGGGCGCGGGGTATAAGCTGAGACCTCTTATTCTTTGTGTGATTTTGTAGCTGGAGATCAGTGAATGTTTCCTCCCTAATAACCGCTAGACTTCTGCTTCTTCTTAGGTTGGAACCCTCGATCTCCTTGTGTTTACACAGGCGGCCGTAGCTGCCGCTGACTTCTGTGTCAGAATTAGGAAACCTCCTATTCAGAAATTCCTCCGCCGCTCGCGATTTGGTCAGATGTTGATAGAACTCGTCCTGCGGCAGCTGCACGGGGGGTACCTTGTAGTACTCGGCTAGTTTGCTCTGGTACTTCTCCTGCTTTTTGTTTTTGACGTCGGGCTCCTTTTTCGATAGCTTCCTCTTCTTGGGTCGCTCGTCCTGGCTCTTCTTCGACTCGAGGGAGCTGTGCGACTTGTCGAACTCGAGCGTTTCGGCCGGGTTCTCGAAGTACTGTATGTCGGCGACGGTGTTGGCCGCCGACTTGTGCTCGTCCTGACTCGCCTTCCTCTCCACGAACTCTCGAAGCCGGCTTCTCGTGGAGCTGGTGTTGGAGACGACGCTGTCCGGTCTCTTCACCGAGAATTCCAAGTTGGACGACGACCTTCGGAACAGGCTGGTCTTGATCGAGCCGAAGTCCTCGTCGTGACAAGAAGCCGCTGAGAAGTTCTGAGTCCTTATTCGGTCCACGTGATTCTGGCTAGAATACGACGCGACCGAGTCCACTGAGTGCCTGAAAAATGCAAAAAATCTCATGTTATTGTACTATTTTCATTCAAAATATTGGTTACACAATTCAAACGATTTGTGAATTGTAGTTTTATTATTAGGATTATTTATAAAAGTGATACATTTTTCGTAAAGGTGCAAAACATTGCGCTCGGTTTAGGCTCGTTCAACTTTTCTGTTTTGGCATTGCTCCAAAAATTCTAGTGTTGGTGATATTACCAGATTTTTGTTTTTCCACCAAATCTTCTGAAATTAACTTTACGATATCATTTATAAATAAGGGATTCCATTGTATTTGTGTATTGTAACCATGAAAAACAGGATTTCATAGGATTATAAATAATACTTTAACCTTCTCTTCTGCTTATACAAAGAACCATACGAAAGTAATACGAATTGCAATAATAACCAAAACATTTCTAATAAAGGCTGTCAATGACAGAGCAGGTACTGTAAAGATGTATATTATAGCACGATACATCTCGATACATATTTCTATTGAAATCGTCAGGAGACCACACACAACAGCTATAATGTATATTTTTACATTATAGCTGTTGTGTACGATTTCTATAGAAAGATGTATCGTGCTATAATATACATCTTTACATTACCTGCTCTGTCTGTAAGAGTCTGACTTAAATGCGTGAAGATTTGCAATTTTTGATAAATACCTTTATTTATAATGCCTACATAAAACTCTTCTTTTTTTCTAATAAGTATACAGATAATAGTATCTGTATTATATGTATTATATTATATATATTTATAGAAATGAGTAGAATAATTTTATGCAGACGTCTTCTGATAGTTTAGTAATGTGAGTTGTGACAACTGGCAAGTAGGTCACATGTTAAAATAAAAGTACTAATTCTCGTATGTTCATTGTCCAGGTGTTGCTTATTTTTGCAGCTAAAAATAAAAAATGTTTGAAAATAATATACGTCATAATATAGCTCTTGTTAACGTAAGTTTCACAATAATCGTATTTCAAGCTCGCTTTATTTTCGTAGAGGCAAGTGTGATAAAAATGGTAGTTTATTGTAGTTTATGTTATAACCACAACGACCATTTTTACACATTTTCTCGTATGTTCCTTCCGAAATAGGGTAAGTTTTCATAAGTTTTCAAGTATGCTTGTAGTTTCGTAAAAATATATACTTAAACCTAATAAAATGCGACTTGCACCATTAATATTAATAATAATATTAATATTAATCTATACTTATAAAATTACATGTCCTGACTGACTGACTGACTGATTCATCATCGCTGAGCAGCAACTGTTAAAGTTACAGCCACGAAATTTGGTGAGTAGGGTTGTTTTATTAAGTAGACACCCACTAGGGAAGGAATTTTGAAAATTTTACCCCGAAGGGGGTGAAATAGGGGTTGAAAGTTTGAATGAAAGTCCGTCATTTCTTAAGTTAGGAACATGAAACCCATCTCCGTTATTATACTATGCTAACGCGGACGAAGTCGTGGGCAACAGCTAGTATTATTATAAAAATATTGTAATGTATGACTGTCGGTCGCCAATACTTAAATTAGGGTTACATGCTAGGGTTGGCATTTTAACTACGGCACCCATCCAGGTGAATCAATACAAGTCAATACACCAGTTCGTATTGTACAGAACAAAACCACTAAACTACTTTTCACTGTCGCTGTGACGTATCTACCAGTATTATAGATAGAGTACATACGCTCACAGTTTAGTCTATCACTTTTGGACCCTATTGCCAAGCGATAGAGTCAAAAAGTGGTATACTGTTGACGATAGTACTTTGAGACGGTGCCAAAAATGATTAGTCTAAAGCGCCTGATGAATCAGGAACGAAGATTAATCTAGTTGAGAAATTAGGGAAATATTCGCGAAACATCTAATATCGTTGTATCAACAAATATGTAAGAGCGGTGATTAATTTTGTACTAATTAGTTAAGTACTGTACATTTTAATGTTGACGTCTGGACCAGTGTACCCTGATTTTTCTATGTATTTCAATCCAACGATGATATTTTCCACCTTTTTTGGTTGGCCCCGTGCGAGTTTCTTATGCCGCCGATTGTTCTTGAATATCGTCGGGTTCAGTTCCCGAATTTGTGGTAGGCACCATATAGTTACAACGTTCATAAAGAATTTATTAAAAAATTAACTATAAATAAAATTGATTTGATTTGAATACACGGCACTTAGTTAACTTGCATTTGATAATTTCGATTGCTAATTTTTGCAGTCGAAACTAAGTATCGAAAGTAATTCGAATAAAGGCTTAAAAGTAAATGATACTTTAAAGTTTAATCAATTTATAGACCCTCTCTTCCTAATTCTTAGGATTTACGCAAACGCTCGACTCGGTCGACATTTCAGGTAATTTTAGTTCGGTGACATGTTAGGATGGTTTATTTTAAGATGGAATTGGGTTAGTATGAATGTAAATTCTTCAGTTTCAGACTTTTGTATAATGCAAATGGTATAAGATTTTTTACTGTTACTTAAATCTAACTTATACTTAAGTCATAACAGTGTTCACGTAAAGTTGCAATTTTACGTTTTTATATTATAATTTTATATGTACCTATACTTTTTTTTAAAGGGGTTTGATCACTTATGTACCTATACTTAAAAATATTAAATTGGTATCAAATAGTTATTACTAATTAGGTAAGTCATGGTAATGATTATTCTAAATAAAAAAAACGGCCAAGTGCGAGTTGGACTCGCCCATGAAGGGTTCCGCAGCAGAAATAAGGTTTATTTCTATAAAATTTAGAGGTTTTTGATTTATTTTTAAATTTTAATTGATTTATTGAAAGTTAAATTAAGGTTTACCATTTATGACGTATAAAAAAAAACTACTTGTTAGATCTTGTTCAAACCAATTTTCGTTGGTAGTTTTTATAATAATGTACATCATATATTTTTTTTAGAATTATCATGCCCCTACTTCAGAAGTTAGAGGGGGGGGGGGACACACATTTTACCACTTTGGAAGAGTCTCTCTCGCAAACTACTCAGATTAGAAAAAAATGATATTAGAAACCTCAATATGATTTTTGAAGACCTATCCATAGATATCCTATACGCATAAGTTATTTTTTTTTTGTTTCAGTTGTACCTATGGGGACCCCTAAAATTTTAAATATTTTTTCCATTTTTGTATCAAAATCTTAATGCGGTTCACAGACTACATCTACTTACCAAGTTTCAATAGTATAGCTCTTATAGTTTCGGAGAAAAGTGGCTGTGACATACGGACGGACAGACATACAGACATATTTTATAAGAATAACTATGCAACGTGCATGGTACAGATTAATTACTTACTTAATATTAAGATGGATACAGTACGATAAGTACAGTTTCATAAAATGTTTATTATTTCAGTCACCCAGATTGTGTAGATATTTTTTTTAGTATGATTAATTGTTTTTTATTGAAACATTGCGGTAGCAAACAAAATAATTAGCGCTTAGACTGCGATCTGGACACATTCCATCAAGAAAGTTCGCTTTTTTTATGAATAAGGCTGACTCACCGAATTGTGAAACTTGTGGTCAAGTTGAAGACGTTCAACACTTGTTGATGGAATGTGTCCAGTATCAGTCCCAAAGATTGTCATTTTTTGAAAAAAATAATTTTAATCTTTATGCGATGGGGCTCGTGCAATCCATTCTTTCGGAACTAACTTCCGAAGAAGCCAATTCGTTTTTCCGTATTTTTACCAATATCGATTCTACAGTGTAAATTTTAATTATAAGTGTAAATTTAAGTAAAGGGTATAATGGGATTGACATATCTTCGGATCAAAATCCCTAAATAAATAAAGATTAAAAAAAAAAAAACAAAATAATATTATGTATCATTTTACCAAATATAATATAATATTGTAAGCGCCTACATAAAAAATTAAGACAACGCAACATGATATTGCTATAAAGTTTTCACTGGTTTATAATAATTTTAATCGATAAAACTTTTCAAACGATATAAAATATCTTGTATTAGAATGTACCATCGAGGAAATTGATTCCTAGGCAGTTGACAGACTAACGTCATTTGGTAGGATCATATCAATTTAATGTTAATTTAGATCTGTCGGCTGGGTTTGACGTAACGCTACCAAACTACGTAGATCCCCCATCTGCATAGGAATCAACTTCCTCGATAGTAGGGGCATAGTTGCCATATATCTTCCCCTTTTTTTAAAAACGTTCTACAAAAATAAAATAAAACACTAAAGTTATAAATCAAACATCAAACTTTAGCTTCACTATTCCTTTATTCTTAAAAATAATCAAAAATGCGTTAACGTTTCCAGGAAAAGTTTAAAAGTAAATTTAACAAAAATACTCATATTTTCAAAATTTATTTATGGGCTCCTAATTTCGTCCCTTTAATATAAATATATTAAAGGGATAAATATAATATATTTTATTTTTAATATTTGTTGTAGCAGCAACAGAATATATTATACACAATTCCTGAAAATTTCAGAAGTCTAGCCACAGCGGTTCAGGCATCTCAATATTTTATGGGTATCCAAGAATATTTCAACGAAAAACTGACTTTGAAAACTTTCCAATGCCTGCCGGTACGAAGGGCGTGATGCCCTCACTTATTCACAATGACCGACTGATGCAACTAGCTTCTAGTTCGTGCCACTAATGATAGATGGAAGTTTTTAAGTAAGTAGATGTCGAAGGGGACAGAATTAGGTTTGGGGAGGAAATATGGCGACTGTACCTTACTAGCATTAAAATTCATTCAACACTTCTGAATATTTCTTGAAGAGATCTTAGGTTCAGACTTCAGAGCAAAGTAGGAGCGAAGTATATTTTCTTATGCATGCATGCGGCCTTGCATCTGCATACGCATATCGGATGTCACTGAACGACTCATTCGATAATAATTCATGACATATGCCGATCGTTGGAAATGAGCCAGAACGCGCGCTGTCGTTCCTTGATTGTCCAACGAGATAATATCGGTAATGCACAACATATTAAATGCATATTTTCGTAGTGTATAATATGTATTTTTGGTATGAACGTGCACAAATGCATACTTAGAATGTAAATCCGAAAATGAGTCTTTGATAACTCTTCACGTTTAAACTGCTGACCGATGCTGGCGAAAGTTGTGAAGTTGCTTTATGTCTTGGAACAGGACATAGGATAATTTTTAACGCGGCAAAATGCACGGCTCCTCGCAAAAAAACAATAGAAAAATGTAGATGATGTTCCGGACATCTATATATAATTTAATAAAATAAATAAAAAAATAAAAATAATAATATTGTTAGTCCTTTGTTTTCTTTTCATAGCCTGTGGAAAAAAACCCAGGTTTTGGGTTAATCTGCTTACAATACACTGTTAGCAGATAAAGTGCACACTAACTGCCGTACTCAGTGATGAACATTAAATACTTAACTGTAATTAAATGAAGATTTTGAGGTAAGCCCCATAATCCATACTTTATCTGTCAAACTCTACATTTAATTGAAGTAATCATCATAACTATCTGAGTGCGGCCGTTAGTTTATACGATTGTCACCTTAATTATTTGAATAACAGTACACAGTAAGTACATCATCATCAATAAACTAAAAGTACACTTTGTTAACTGCAATTAGTATGTGAAATTCGTTGTGAAATTCACAGCTCATTATGCGTTAATTGATTGATTGATCGCTTTGTGATTGTTGTCACTTCGTCATGTGGGGGCTGACACAATGTTAGCCACTATGTTGATAAGCCACGGCGATTAGCCAACTTCTAGTGGGTTAGAATCTATATTAATAGAATAGACTTATTATAGTCTTACCTCCATAAGCCTTCCGAAACTGGATAAAAGTCAGGTCTGCCTTCCACTTTAATAGTTTCATATAAATAGTCATTAGTCATTACAAAATAATAAACGCTAATTTTTATTGATAATGCTGGCATGCTTGATTCTGGACGACATGTTATTATTAAATATTGATATATAGCCAAGCAGCTGCATCAATAAAGATACTGGCGCCTGCTAATATTATAATTCTTAGCTTTTAATCCTTTTTCATTTCCATCACTAATATCGGTGATTATATTATAATTTTACACTAGATGATGCCCGCAACTCCATTGCGCCAAAATTCGTTTATCGCGCGGGAACCGTACATTTTTCCGGGATAAAAAGTATCCTATGTCCTTTCCCGAGGCTAAAAGTACCTCCAAGTCCATACATTTCAGCAAAATCGGTTCAGCGGTTTGGGCGTGAAGCAGACAGATAGACAGATACACTTTTGCATTTATAATATTAGTAAGGATGTATATATCACAAAGAACAATTATTAATAATTGTCATCTTTTTGTAACGATCAACGGCGTTTACGCCTAAGTGTGGCCGTGTATTACTAGATAACTGTGACTCAACACTTATTGTTATCACAGTCCCATAGTTTATCTCGTGTGAAGATAACACTTTCCCGCGTGTCTGTGACCGATTTCCCCCCATCCGTAACATCCGTAACGTCCGTTTAAATACAGCTTTGCATTTAATAATATGTGGTAAAAAATAACGCATACGATCAAGCGCGGAATGCCTGAGCAAAATTAATATTTATTTTTAAGCTCCTGCGGAAAATAAATTGCAATCTGCTTAATGCAGGCAAGGCCAGTGCAGTGTTTATTTCTAAGTTTATTTTCACTACAGTACTAATTTTAATTGTTCATGTTAACATTTTTTTTTAATGAAATAAGGGGGCGAACGAGCAAACGGGTCACCTGATGGAAAGCAACTTCCGTCGCCCATGGACACTCGCAGCATCAGAAGAGCTGCAGGTGCGTTGCCAGCCTTTTAAGAGGGAATAGGGTAATAGGGGAGGGTAGGGATGGGAAGGGAAGGGAAGGGAATAGGGTAGGGGATTGGGCCTCCGCGCCGCGCCGGTAAACTCACTCACTCGGCGAAACACAGCGCAAGCGCTGTTTCACGCCGGTTTTCTGTGAGAACGTGGTATCTTACTCGTTTTTCGTAAAAATTTTAGAAAAGGCATATTTTTTTAACGATTCTAACATTTAAGATTATGGCAATTTGATTTATTACAATTATTTGTAATAAATCAAATTGCCTTATAAAATATTTAAAGACTTTTAGAACTGAAACTTTAGGAATAATAATGGTTGTCCAATGTCCAGTAAACTTTCAATGATAAGACATTAGTGCAACTGTGACGGTCTAAGAAACTGCTGTCTTCAACTCCGGCTGTCGAGCTAAACAGCTTGTGGTTCGAACTTGCAGTTTGATATCTAAGATTTCTAGAATCTTAGTTATGAAACTAGTTCCTAAGCTGTTTAGTTTTCAAAGTAAGCGTTCTAAAACTAAGCTGTTAAGTTTTTGAAATAAACACTAGGTATCAGTCATCAATGCTCTGACGTTGTTTTTTGCCACAAATTAAATTATTATTATAATATTATGTATATTGCTTTACGCTATTGGCAACTTTATCATTTTGAAGCTAATTTGATGTTGATGTTCATAAATCATAATGATTATGATAAAGATATGTATGAGAACATAAAATAAACTTTAAAGTTGAACGCTCAATAATATTTCACTCGGTATAATAATATAATTAATTTACGGAAAACGACGCGACAGAACAATCGCAGGTGCAGGCACGTACGAGCTCGCGGAACTTCAAATAAGTTTTAATTATCAATTAGTTTAATAAGTTTTAATTAACTGAGTGTTAAGTAGGTATTAAGGTTTATGTTCAAAACTTGAAGTATGCATTAAAAACTTTTCTCAGATTGTGCGAAATATTTGTTGTAACGAAGCAAAAATATTTTGATAATCGCGTAATTATTTACAGAAATAAAATGAAGACTAGTAGCCTACGTCCTATTAGTTTTATGAGTAGGTAATCTTTATTTGACTCATTCCTAAAGGAGCACTATAATTTACTAGATGTTGCCCTTAACTTGATTGGGCCAACATTAGTTTATCCTCCCTTACAAAATTTTCTAAAAACAGATTCATCTATTTCGGCGAAAAGATGTAGAGATACGCAGACTCTTCTGCATTTATTTATCTTATATCTTTTTAACGAGCAATTCTTGTATATATATAATTGGAATTTCGGAATCGGCTCCAACGATTTTCGTGAAATTTTGTATATACGGGGTTTCGGGGGCGATAAATCGATCTAGCTAGGAATCATTTTTAGAAAATGTCATTTTATTCGTGTTTTATCGAATACCGAGCAAAGCTCGATCAAATAGCTAGTTTTTTATTTATAAGCTAACTAACTGCACCACAAAACAATTTATTAGAATAATGCAGTCGCGATGAGTTGGAGGCGTACCAGCCTGGCTGGCCAACGGTGACGCAGGAGCGAGAAATATGGAAGACCCTGGGGGAGGCCTTTGCCCAGCAGTGGGACAGCATAGGCTCATTAAAAATGCAGTAAGTTTATACTATCAGAGAAGTTAATAATTATTATGCCATAGGCAGATGGCGAACCTACTTATTTTGGTTGCGTTATGTCAAACCCAGCCGACATATTAAAATTAACATTAAACTAACGTGTCCCGACTTTTTTTTGACGTGACCGACCAAATTGGGTAGGTCTTTCAACTGCCTATGAATCAATTTCTTCGATGTAATTAGGCATCCATTACACGCTCATGCAAGTGACAGTCAATTCCGTTAATCATGAATTATTATGTTTGACTGATGGTGACCGTTGGACTGACGAATGGTATTAGACGGTCACTCAATTCTCTTCAGTTTTATGTCAGTCAAACCCAAAATTTTCAAAGGTATACGTTTCTAATTTTGTCAGATGTGACAACACTCACTCAAAATTCGTGACTGATGGTTGCATGAAGCAAAAACCAAAATAGGTATTCAGATTTTCGTCAATCAACTGTCTGTCACGCTCTTACACGGTAGGTTATCCATCAGTTACAGTCATGACTGTGGTAAAACTGACAGCAAAACCTACTGTGTAATGGCAGCCTTAGGTTTAAATTAAATCGAATGTAACCTCATTTTGGTAGTGGGTCGAAAATAAATGCGGCGAAAGAAATGATCTTTGGATAACGGATATGAAATGATACAATACAATGATATCGAACGTGTCATCACCGAATTGGAGCGAGCGTCGAGACCGCTCTTCATAAAAGTTTCATAAAAAATCCAATTGAATTGAATAATAGCGGATATTGGGACGCGAAAATGATGTTAATTTAAAATCTTCTGCGTTCGTAATTCATGGAGATTGATTCGTAGGACCTACGTTATTTGGTTGGGTTGTCTGCAGTTCAGCCGACCGATACTTAACCCGACTAAGTAACATGTACCTTTTTTGGCATTAGTCGGGGTGCTTAGAAAGAATCCTAAGCACCCCGACTGATCCCAATAAAGGTACAGGCAGATGATATACCCCGTGCCCGGAGAGTCAGGTACGGGGTCTACCATCTGCCTAGGTCTATAATATAATAAAGCTAGTACCTTAAACACAATTAATTGTATTTACCGTGTACCTTTTGGTACTTTTCTAGATGTTACAATATTATGCATTTTCTAGAGAATATGTCTTGCAAATTCAGGTCGTTCGTTTAAGTCTTTCGACCTAAAAAGCTGATATTAAAACTTAATATTAATTTCAGTATCAAGAACAGTTTTCGTTAAAATTAATCTTATCAACGGTGTCGAATTACAGGTTCTTGTTTAACATGAGGGATTGGCTGTGAATTTCCATGTTATTGAAGCCAAGTAACTGTAATGTTATATCGGGGTAAATTAAAACATTGAATAGTTCCTGGAATAATTTAAAACGTAAATTGATGTAAAATTGTAGAGTTTGGACACATTTCTCGATATAAATATTTATAACTATTGACTGAATGTCAGTTAAGATTTATCCAGAGAACTATGAAAAAGCACCCAATATGTGCATTTAGTTATAGTACAATTTCTTTGCACCGACGCGACATTCGGCTATCGCGCGGGAACCGTAAATTTTTCCTTCATAAATACTATATTAATTTTTATTATATATTTTTCTAGACCTAAAGTATCTCTATATGCTCTGTGCTATATACCAAGATATGTCTACATCAATCGGTTTAGCAGTTAAAGCGCGAAGTGTAACCGAAATCATTAACGCTGATAATAACAGACCGAACCGAGTTTAATCACCCGCATCGCTCAAATTCACAACTGTGCTAAGGTCAGACGATTAACTGTCGCCTTGTTGGCAACCTTTACACTCAACAGGGCAAGGGTCTCGTGCGGAACGGGATTGGGGGCTAAATTAGTTACCTCTTTGATGATATTAACCCTCCGATAACAAACCAAAGGGCTAGGGTACTTGGCAGTGTGCAGAAAAATCAGTCTTATGTAGCTAACGTTATTTTAGGTTATTAATTATTAAAAAGTTACCGTGTTTTTTCTAATTTTTATAGTCGGGTAATAATAATATTGAGAAATGCTGTAAGGCCACTTGCGCTGATATAAGAGACGTGAGACACAAATTTTAATCCAGAGTTTTAACCTCATCCCAGACTGAGCGTATATTTATTATTTAAATCTGATGCGGGTGAAAATGATCATGAAGGTATCGCCTTGTATTATATTATACCGCCTTATTTTTTAAACAGACAGATTCTAAAAATATACTTGAAAAAGTATTTTTAATTTTGTGCCTTATATGCCTTTTTAAGTAATAATACATTATGCCCAGTTGAGGGTTTATAACTTATCGTTTACACATAATAATATTATGTAAATGCATGTATTGGAAGCACATAATAGTGTTGTCACGAATTTGCATGTTCACAGGCCATAGCTGATGCTAAATTACGATATAGCCTTATTTGTGCTGCAAATCTAATATGCAAAGTGATGACAAGTTTAGCGAAAGCGTGATCTAGGCAAGGTTACAAAATATTTGTAATGCTAGTTTTTATCTGCAGCTTTGTAAAGTAAAATAAAGAGCTAAAATTATGCTTAAAAAGTTTAACTATCAAATTCCTTTTCAAATACTTAATTATAGGTGTACCAGAATCTGATGGCAAAAAGTGAGAAAATAAATTGACTCTTATAGTCTCTAGCAATACCGGGGTAATTGAAATAAAAATTTTGATCCTTTTCTTTTAGCAGCTAATGTGTATTAAACATGCAAATATAAAAATTTATCCAATGATTTAGGATATTTTTTGAAAATTTGCTGTCAAAAATTGCCATCAGATTCTGGTAGACCTATAGTTACTTTATTGGCAGTATTTATAAGTCTTTTAAGAGTCCTACAGTTTCACAAAATATTTTATAGTCCAGGCCCTATAATCAAGATGTACATGATAATTTCGGCAAAGAATGATAATATCATTAATGTTCGGGATTGACCAAAAGGTAGCGCTAAGTGATATGGCGCTTGCGAGCCCTTAGATCAAATCCCATACATGTTACTTATCTAAATTTCCTGACAAAATCGAATGCAACTCGACCAAAAGCCTATCGTGGCATTCAATTTTAACGAATTTGATACTTTCGATTGCGAAACACATAAGAGTAGATCACATTCGCTTTTACACAACTATCCTTGATCGTAGCGACTTTTACGACACTTGTCAACGCGATATTACGACCTATAAAGATAACTAGTAACTACACTATGCATTGCATACATACTTAGTCACTACATAAATTAGTTTTTTAATCACCTGTTATAGTCCCATTTAGGTACTATTCTACCGCGTTTTATCGTTTCCGGAAGTGTATTTCCATGGGATTTTAGTGGGTAGAATCCATGCTGTACCCAACCCCCAGAGGCCCAGACGATGTCCCAATCCGCCGGGGATGCAGAAAGCATACCCCATGTAAGAAAGGTACACTTCTACCACTAGGTCAATGAAAATACGCTTTAACATGCCGAGGTTGGTATGACCTTTCGAATTTTGATAACTTTTTAAAATTATACAGGGTGCAATTAAACCTTCCTGCCAAATTTTGATATGTTGATCTTTGTTAAAAATTAAAATACTCGTATTTTTTCTTTTATAATCACTCACTGGTACTAAAATGTTGAGAAAAAGCTTTCGAAAGTTATCCTAAGAAACACTACAATTAATGGACACGGCGCGTCGCCCGCGCGTGACGTGCCCCCGCGCGCGCGCCTCACCCCGCGTCACCCCCTCTCATTCCCCCACGCCGAGTGACCATTCTGCAACGATTTTAAATGGGATAAAATATTATGTCTTAAAAAAAATAACACCCAATTTTTGTTGGTTAAATGGACTCTCCTAATGATACCTAAGCCCTGGAAAATATTTGGCAGGAAGGTTTAATTGCACCCTGTATTAGAAATTGTTGGGAAAAGTTGGGTACTTTTTTCACAGTCCTTATGACGTGCAAGGTTTTCCATTTTGTGGACATTTGGCTGAAACATTTGGTTTTGTCTGACCACTTTAGAGTCAATGAGGAACACAATAACTATAGTTACTTTCAGTTATTATATTTAGTTTATTTGATAGCGTGGATAGCGCATATTATTTTAGGGTTTAAAAATTTAACACGAAAGAGGTTTACCGCTATCGGTGAAATATCTACGAGTAGGTGTCACTGAACCAGGCAATAGATAATTGTTAGTTTAGTTTCGCCTGGTTAAATGTTGTTTATTTGTTCGATAGCGAAAAATTGCGATATTTTTTACCAGAAATCGCCTGTTTCTTGGTTTCTATTTCAATTTGGTAATTGTACTGCAATACTAATGCGACAATTTAGGAAAAAAATATTGTGTGAAGTTGCTGTGAAGTATTTCTTGTTGTGGAAATACTTCGCCTTTGAGGTCCATCCACATATTATTGCGTCACAGCTTAAAGGAAAGCGGGGGCTGGGCAAATTAAATATTATGACAGTACAGTTAAAGGTATTTAAAAAAGCGTGACATAGGGAGTAAGAGCGTTCTCACACTATCCGATCCGATACCTGTGTCGGACGCCGATATCGGATCGGATGTGAAAATTCCCTTAGGGTTTTCAATAGGTTTTCAAGTAAAATTATTGGTATTACAGGAGCCTTTTCTCATGAATCCGAAAGCTTCTAGCACAGGGACCAGGGTGTCTCACTCGGTCCTATAATTATTGCTTTTGCGACTTTCGAAGCATTAGAATAGGGTGATTAGGGTCTCTTGGAAACAATTTCATTCGCGATGTATCGAAACAGTCCACCGCAAATATCTGGCTATTTTTAACCGACTTCCAAAAAACGAGGAGGTTATATGTTCGGCTGTGGATATTTTTTTTTATTTTTTATTTGTTTATGTTCAACGATTACTCCGCCGTTTGTGAACCGATTTTCGAAATTTTTGTTTTGTTGTATTAGGTTTCACTCCAATTTGGTACCATGTTCACAAAAGAGGTGACTACTCGAAATTTATATGGAAACATGGTGATTTTAGGATTTTAGTTATTACACCATTATGGTGATTTTATGAGAAGCATCCTAAGCATATGCTACCAAAACGCAAGATTCTGCACCAAGGTATACTATGGTTCCGAAGATACTAAGAGAACTCCGGATTCCTTACAGATACAAGTTTGGGGGCTTAGGCGCTGTTTTAAGAACTGAAAGCATATGCTACTATACAAATTACATTCATCATCATCATCATCATTACCACGTCAGGGTCACCAATGTCACCAAAATTGAACATAACAAAATATTCAACCTTATCTCCGGAGCGTAAGGCACACATTTGACATTACTTCTGAGAAGTAAGTTGCTTCGATAATACAAGTAACATGCTAGAGTGCACAGCTGTCACACTTACCAATCGCGGCCACGGGCGGCCGTAGACTGCACAAGCGAATAGCGATACTATATATTACAATAATAAAGATAAAGTTTAAAATATTCTGGCATCTGGATTCAGCGATATATTCTGGTACCGACTTCAAAATTATAGAGATTGAGTACAGAAATAGTTGAGTTTTAGCCGAATTCGGAAAAAGGTACCATGAGATAGGAAAAATTATTCAATACTTTTTAGTTCATACTATACAGATGTTATTATTGTTTTCACCTTGGAAGTCGGTTTTAATTTTTTGTTAAAAATAATAATTACATAAAGACATAGAAGGCATAACAGAGATATAAAGCTCTACTTTCATGTAGAGCACGTATAAAACTTTGCCCTCCGGAATATAATATTTAGTTCTCAACAACAATAACGTATTCTCGGTAAGAACTAGAACTTCGCTTAAACTGTTTCTAGAAGCGCTCGTCTAAATGCGAGAGCTCATAAAATGCTTGCATTTTTATAAACGTCTAATTGTTAGAAGTAGAAAAAGAATAAGTTTAAAATTGAAAGTTAATTATCCTTACTAATATTGTAATGCGACAGTATGTCTGTCTGTCTGTCTGGTACTTTTTTCCTTAAATAAATTTCTACTAGAACTTTCTAGCAAAGTAGGTACTTGGGCAAAAATTGTAGTTGTTTTTAAAACTTCGTCGCGGTAAAATGTACGATTCCCACAATATGTACCTTTATGATTTGCGCGTAAACTATTCAATCGATGTACAGGAACAACTATAAACTGAAGTCCACGCGGACGAAGTCGCGGGCAACAGCTACTTAATAAATAAATAAAGTAATGAAATATCCAACTGTAAATGGAGTCCTGATAACAGATAAAATAGAAATAAGCAATATTTCTCACTTTACCGTATCAGACTGTCGCAGAATTGGCACAGTATAAAACAATGGAAGCAGAAATACAATATCTTGGACTTCAATATTTTATTTTACGACGTATATGATTTTTGTAGGCACTTCGATGTTAGAAGTTTGTTATGTAAGAAATATTGTATTACATGGGTAAATATACAGTAATAAGCTGTTTTACTTGTTGTTATAAATACTGCATTATGGTAATATTATGTAGGTACTACTGAGTATCGCTATTTGGTAAAATAATTGTGTAGTATGTAATATTAGTCTAGTTTTATAAATTTTAGTAACTATAAACTAAGTTATTAGATTTGGTACCAAGTTATAGTTTATTTAAAAAAAATGAAGTTATAGTTATTGGTAAAATGATGTCTTTACAATTTAAATATTCCATACTACTCCTATACAAAATAAATCAGGTAACAAGCAGACCAATCACTTGATGGTAAGCTATAGCCGCCGTCCATGGACACTAAACGTCAGAGGAATAACACGAAACATGTGATGAGGTTAGGACTTAGGGCTATTCTTACTTTTTTTACGCCAGTTTTCTGTCAGGCTGTGGTATCAATCGAGGTAGCCTATTTGCGCTGAAAGGTTTTCCCACACCTTTAATATTTAAATGTAAACAAATAAAGAAAGTAAAGGAACTTAAACTTCATGCATGGCCGTTTCGCAAATCCATTAGATTACGCTAAAATTCCACATAAATAAATGTTCATGTACCTATTAGTATAATGAACATAAATAAAAAAAAAAAGGACGGGTTGCATTCCGGGAGTGCCGGCAGAAGTCAAAACTTGATTATCAACGTTGTGCATATTTTTTTTAACCCATTTTTGAAAATCGATTTTTTGAATTATTCGAAACCCTTACAATTTTTTTACCCATTTTTTATGAAAATCGATTTTTAAAAAATCGATTTTTTGAATTAATCGAAACCCTCACAATCGATTAAATTTTTAAACCCATTTTTTATGAAAATCGATTTTTAAAAAATCGATTTCTTTAATTAATTGAAAAAAAAACAATCGATTGTTCGATTAATCGATTTCGATGTTAAAACACTACTCTCCAACCGTCTTACGGTTTTTCGATCAGCACGAGAATCTGACGCGAGTTTCACAGTTTTTACCCATCTCACAAAAGTGCTCAACGCCGCTAAAGAAGTTTTCACTTCAATTACATATAAACGTATAAAATATTATGAAAAAGTATGTGATGCTGGAATAGATAATGTCTGTGTTACTCTTATCAGGTTATGTCACAGTCTATTTTTGTACTTTGAAGTTACTAGCTCATGACATAATATTTATTTATGTAGATTGTAGACTATTTTTAACGGATTTTGTGGATACAAAATTAGTTTTTTGTTGATTTGTTCAGATGCTTTAATGCCTACCGCAAGTTAAAAGCCTAGCGGTAGGCATTGTTAGACATAGAATTATAACCTTTAGTATTGATATCGTTGTTATTAGAGAGTTTTTGAAGCCAAAATGTAGAACTGTAGACAGTAGACACATCAAAGTTTTCTATATTAGTTAGAATGTTGAGCAGAAAAAGTTTTTCGAAACGAAAACCATCCTATGTCTTTCCCAAGATTCAAATTCTAATTCACCAAATTCACCAAAGTTTATGCCGTGGGAGGGCCATGCTTCGGCACGAATGGGCCGGAGAAATACCACGGGCTCACAGAAAACCGGCGTTAAGTGCTACCCTATTACCCTATTCCCTCGTAAAAGGCCGGCAACGCACCTGCAGCTCTTCTGATGCTGCGAGTGTCCATGGGCGACGGAAGTAGCTTTCCATCAGGTGACCCGTTTGCTCGTTTGCGTTTTTCATTAAAAAAAAAAGTCCAAATATCATTGACTTGAAGAGACAGGCAGACAGACATACTTAAGAAATTCGTCTCTTTCATCAATATGCGTCAGCGTGATGCGTCCTTTCGCTATTTTATTTCCGTTATATAAGCTCCATTAATTTTCTTTCAACTGTTCATTGAATTAAAGTTAAGTTATCATTAATTCATATATCTGGCTATAAAGCAACTTTACTATAACAGTAGTATTTGTTTACAACTAAGTCCAGGTAATGATAACGATTTCGCATTTTCTCCACGTTCTAAGAACGAATTATCTGTTTACCAATTCAAATCTCACCGCGCTGGTTAATGATGCGTAAGTGAGGGAATGTGATCTATATGCCCGGCCACTGTTACAGGCGGACGTTCGTCATATACATGCCAATATGGTTTATAGCTAAGGCAACTTTAATTCAAAAATATAAAGTGCGCGATGATGTAGAGCAGCTGCTACATTCAATCAGCAGCCCGCCTAAGTGGCCCGCGTGAAGATAAACCATTTTGAAATTCACTCCCACCGACAAAATAGTGCAAAATTCAAAATTTCAAAAAGTCGTGAACATTTTTCCCATTTTAAATCGCTTATTTCGATGAACATTATTTTTTAGCCTAAAATTTTTGAATGCGGCCCGCATCGCCAAAACCAAAATGTTTTTGTGGGATGTATAAAAAAAAAAGATTGAATACCACTAAGCTAAAGGCATAGCGGCAGGGCTGACCAAAGGTGGCGCAGGATCGAGTATAGGTAATGAAATACCCGGGGGAGACCTTTGCCTAATAGTAGGATAATATAGGCTGGCAAAAAAGTCAAATTCGAGGCATGTAACAAAGCCTCCAACGCCGTTTTCGATGGCCAGTTTTGGATGGAAGCTACGCACTTACGTAGTTATTTTGTTGTAGTGAGTGCAGTACTGTACACAAGACACCGGTGTCTATTTATACCCGGTTTCTGAAATTATTTGCCTGGGATTTACCAATCGAATTCGCTTCTGATTGGCTAACGCGCAGTTAAATAAATAAACTGCCAAAAAACCTCAGAAACTGGCCATTAGTCTCATAATATAACTAACCAGATCGACACGAAAATTTTTCAAGAAATATGAATATATTATTATGTGTGTGGTGTGCTTAAACTGTACACTTACTTTGTTTGGAAAGGTTTTCACAATTTTCTTGTAAGACCGAGGCCCAAGGTAAAAGAACAACTTTTTGAGTTAAACGACTCACGTTGAAGGCGTCGCGTCGAGAGCACTCTTGTGGCTTCGTCTTTCTTTCGAGTTCTTTGACGCGTTCCCTTAAAAGCGCGTGTGCTAAATGTAGCGATTTATTCGTATCTTTGTTTACATTTACGTTAAATAAGAGTTTCTTAAAAACATCCCTGTTTTTTTGTAAGGTTTCTTTTTGTACCATTTCTGTTTTTAAGGTTTCTTTGTTACATTTCTGTGTTGTTATTAAAAGTGACGTGTTTGATTAGATTTAATTAATTATTTATACTAACACTTTTGTCGTACGAACAGTTTAATAGTTAGATAGGATCTCTATACCTAAATTCCGATCTGTTACCATAAATTACGAATTGATGATAAAAATTCATGACTGGAATGTAATACCTAAAGCCTATCCTTAACACTCAAATAGGCAGATTAAGGCGACGCCTTGATAATTTGGCTGTAGCGATGCCGATTTTTCTCAGCAATGACTAAAGCTAAGAAACTAAAGTTCATTGTCAGTATTCATCATGTCTTTGTCTTTGAATTGCCCATAGCATAACACGATTGGACAACTTTTATAACACAGAATTATCAATCGAAAAGACCTCTGTAAAAAAAGGGATTCCTATTTTTCCAACAGAGGAGAGTGATTTAAGGTTCCAAAATTTATACATAAATTGGTTGAAGCATACACTTTAATATGTGCATAGCTTATATGAAATGTATTTATGGTTTTTAAATTACGCGACAAAAACCATTTTGTCGCTTACGCCCTTTCCATTTTTTGCTATTCCATTGCTTGTTTTCTATGAGAGGCCGGCCCGGCCTCTCATAGAAAACAAGCAATCCAAAACATGTCCAACACGGTTTATTACTTTAACGCGGCGTCACCTTAAAGACTGTAGAGTCTCATAATTCAAGACGTGAGTGGAAGAATAAGGTAAGTAATGTTATCAGTTACTCAAAGGTAAGTAACATGAAAAAACTTCCCGTTTTTTTTTGCTTAAATGGAGGCTTTAGGGCCGGAAAAATTATTTGAAGTAGAAAAACTATGGATTATATGTGTAGCCAGATATATTAGCTTGATTATGAAGTAGATAACTTACAAGTTTTATTAAAATAATTAGGGAAAAAATGAGTTATTGTCCGCTTGCTACGAAATGTTACTTGTTTGATTCTTCCACTCACGTCTTCAATTATTATCCCCATAGCAAATCCATAATACAGGTGTGATTACAAATGTTAATCGCACGCAATTGACAAATAGTCCGATAGTGATGTAACTAGTGTAACGTTGGTCAACTGCTCCCATTTGTATTAGCTGCTAATGCTCTCGAGATATCGTTATGCAGTATGCTGCAACGTTTACGTGATGTCGCCTCTAATTGTCACGTTACTCTTTGACATACTGTGGAGATTGCTCTACATTGCAAAGGCAAAAAGCCCTGTCTCCACGTTGGGATGATGGATAGAAGTCTGCGAAGCTTCTATACCATGCACACGATGTCGATCAAGGGCAATATATTGGCGATTGTGCCCGAATGTGGCGAATGGATTGTATTGGTCCATTATATTGTGAAGAAGTCGCGTTACAAGTTACAACAGGTATCCTAAGATTTAACAATAACCCCTGTACAACAACCTACTTAATCTAACTATATACTCAATGTTTACGTATCAAACATCACAAGACGTCTAATATAGATTATCCATAAGTTAATTGATGCTAATAAAAAATACACCCGTCGATTTTTAGGTCGAGAGAATTGAGATACTTCAATTTATTTACGATTACAAAAAACGCAAATTCATCATTTGGATTCACGATGTATAGAACTACTTCCTACTGAAACCAAAAGTTTTACTCGAATACTCTTTACTTTTATAATATTTGGTGTTGAAGACCAAACAGTAAATCGAGCCAAAAATAAATATTCTAAATAGCTATTGGGCGTTCTTTCCATACTTTTTAGTGGATATTTTTTTAAAGTTATTTAAATACTTAAAAACATTAATTATTATTATTGTTAAATGTTGCTATTACGTAAGGTTAATAACAATATTAAGGTACTAAAATCAAGGCATTACATACGTGAGAATAACAATAGTTATAACTTATAAGCAATACAAAAATACAATACAAATAAATTGTACAATGTCTGTGGCTCAATAACTCATAATTACAAAACGCAGAAATCATCCACAGACCGCTAACAGCATATTGTACTATTTTGTTTAAATGGTGCATAAATCATAATACGTTATACCTGCAGTCTTTCTAGTAACATCATAGCTAATAATGTTCAGTTACCATTCTGCTAATTTAAAAAATCAATTAAAATAAAAATGAGTCTCAAATCTTGTTGGTCTAGCTAAAACTCAAAAACGGCTGAACCGATTTGGTTAATTTTTGTCTTAAAATATTCGACGAAGTCTAGGGAAGGTTTGTATTAGGAGGAAAGTGATATGAAAGTCACTATCATCTAGTAATAATATGAAAAACGAAAAAACAGGCTAGCCCAACTGGGGAACTGAGGGGAACTCCCCTTTTGACATAAAATTGTTAAAATGCATTATGTGTGCTTAAGAGGGCGTCTAACCCAAAAAATAATACATCGTCCTTCTCTCTTCACACTCACGCCCGTCTTTCATATTATGCCAGGTGAAAAAGGTCGACGCGGATTCATCGCCAAATGTTTTTTCTCAATAACTCGATAAATAAAGTTTTATACAATGTTTTAAAATATTAACTTAGTTCAATGCACGGTTATGGCAATAAATGAAAAATTCGTGAAAATAAGATGCATCTTTGTGATTTTTTTCTATCGAAAAAATTTTAAGATATTATCTTGTTTTTGCTCAGATCGGATTCTTGGAAATATAATTTAGTATTTAATTTTAGAAAATGAAACAATTCGGGGCTTATTTTAAAGTGAATGATTGATTATAAAATTTTGGATTAGTCGCGCGAATAGACTAAGATTTGTAGAACTAGAAATAACGTTTCAAGTTAGTATAGCTGCCACATCATGTGTAGAAGCTCTGACAGAAGCTCTCAAGTTTTCAGATGAAGAGAACTGTAATACAGTAGTACTTAATACCTATACTTGGCGCTTGTAGTGCCAAAAGTATACTCTAACTCACTTAGCTGTTTCTTAGAAACACAAAGGTCATACAAGACAATTCTCTTGTATGTACAAAATAAATAAAATTATGTATATCCTTCCTCTGCGACTTGTGAGGTCAACCTGACGTCCGCGTTTAAGGTTATGAGATTAACGCATCCGATGTCCTCAGATGAATACTGCCTAAAACTGTGTACCCTGACTCCATTATTTTCACAGTCAATGCAGCTTCGTACCTAGATAGATTCAGTTTGTTTGCCATCAAACAGCAAAACACTTCTCATGCATGCTAAACAAACGTCAAATGAAGACTTTTAAGGTTAAGGGCTGGTTTTACACGTATTAAGTAGATAAGTAGTAACTAAATTCTAATTGTCATCTAGTTTAGTACTCACTAAATTTTAACTTGCTACTTGCTACTAAATTTTGTGTTTACATGCAATTAACAACTTAAAATCAAGTTGAAATTTAGTTAACTACTCATCAACTTAAGGGCTAGTTTATACGTATTAATCGCCTGTTAAATCTCTTGTCAAGTACTAATTGGGTTGCTAGAAGCATGATTAGTTGGTTTAATTTGATCAGCGCGTCAGTTGACACGGCTGTTCAATTTGACTCGAGAATCATATGTCAACCGCCATTTTGGGTTTCAGAAACGCTTGTCAAGCCGTGATCATAGATTAAACGTTTGTCAAAAGCTGTGTCAACTAATCGGTAATTGTGGGTGAATTAACTTATGAATACAATTGATTTTTTATGTAAATCTATATTTTCTCTTTAAACACATTTATTATGAAGTTTTAATAAAACTTCGTAATAAATACGTCGATAATGCAAATAAACTGTTTTATTTGCAATACTCGTTTTAATTATCAAAAAATGTATATTATAATTAATTTCATTTCTATAATGAAGAAGAATTTAGGAATCGATAACGTCTGAAAAATCAGAAACTCAAATTGATTTGACATCCATGCTAAATTAACAGCAGTGTTAGTTGATCAGTGATTTGACAGACCTTTCAGAAACCGGGTGCGAGTCAAATAAACTCAGATTACAAATACAGGGCATAGATCGTGCAAGGGACGAAACTGCATCATTGTTGCTTTAACATACAAGAATCGGGGTACTGAGGTCTGTGAGTAAACATAAGCGGGTCAAAGCTGACGTTGTGATATTTAAATTAGACGATACGCGCATGATCACAGTGTACGCGTATGTAGAGCTTCATGCTATAGTAATAGGGGCTGGAATGCCGTGCAGGATTTCGGCAGCACACCGTAGTTCCTGTCACATTGTTTCCCCCTACTGATTTTATCCTTTACTATAATTACGCACGAATTATGCATATTTTGTGGGACAGCGATATGGAAGTGAAACGCGTCTGACTTTGCCGGTATAAAATAACTGTCGTTTTATGAGAGAAGGTTGGCTTTAGTTATGTCAACTTTTGTAGTACCTAGTAACTTTAGTATTAGTAAGTAAGCCTTTTTAGGGTTCCTTACCCAAAGGGTAAAAACGGGACCCTATTACTAAGACTTCGATGTCTGTCCGTCTGTCCATCTGTCTGTCTCCAAGCTGTATCTCAAGAACCGTTATAGCTAGACTTCTAAAATTTTCACAGATTGTGTTACATATCTGTTGCCGCTATAACAACAATTATAATTAATACTAGAAACAAAATAAATTAAATAATTAAGGGGCGCCCATACAAAAAACACGCGTTTGTCCTATTTTTGCTCTATGGGCGAAGCCGCCAATTTTTGCTGATTTTGCAATTATAAGTATTTTTCTCCGCCCTTTGTATTTTAAAAAGTATTGTGTTTATCTTATGCTCGAACACTGATTCTAACGAAGAAAACAAAGTACTCAAGCATGCATTGGAATTATTGGAGTTCCAATAATAGTCTAAAAATATATTTACAATTAAACATAAAAAAGGTAAGAAAATAGCTTAAAATATACAATCCGCCGTGGAAGAGGTGCACTTTAACTGTCGCTGTAGCAGTAAGTATGACAGATTTGAAGATAAATCTGATATGTTATGAATACTTATATAAATGGCTATTACCTCATCTAATTCTTATAGTATTTTAAGATAACTTTCTTTAAAAAAATTTTCAAATCGAATGAATCGTTACAAACATCAATTCTACCCCACATTTTAAACGTCATCATTAATACCGATTTATTGGTATCGTTGGGTTTTAGGGAAGGTAAAATCGGGAAGTGGCAACGCTGAGTTTTTACGTATTCTATGGAAAATCTCGTAATATTCGCCATTTCTCGACAGTTCACATTTGAACCTCAGTCGGGCTGTGTACACAGTTTTTTCAAAGGAAGTTTTTTTGTGACACAAATGTAAGTATTACTGTTTCACATAAAACTATCAATGCATCATGTGAGTAGTCAAAAGGGCCATGTTTGGGGATGTAATACAAACCGCATTGTGTATTATTTACAGAGATAAGTTTGATTTTTTCTACGCTATGATAGCCTCTACGCTATCATTTTGGTGCTCCAACGGCATATTTCTCAACGCTATGATAGCGTAGAAAAATAAATTCCCTGCAATTTAGGTGCTCCAACGTCACAAGCAGCGTAGATTTTCTTTCTCTCGCAAAATTTTTCTGCGTCATATCTGCAAAAATTTTCGGCCTCACCCCTATAATGGTAAGGAACCTTTCGTGCGCGAGTCCATCTCGCACTTGGCCGTTTTTTTATTATGTAGCGTTAGGTAGAGTTTCAAGTTTCACTATCTGCTGCACTCAGAGACGAATATTAATTAATACCTAACCCTATCTGCAGGGGCGTGCACTGGATTTTGACACTGGGTATGCAGCAATATCGTTCAGTAGTTTTGGCGTGAAAGCAAAACAGACAGACAAACGGACAAAAAGAGATATTTTCGCATAAATTATAATATTAGTGTGAATATAAATTAAAAAAATTCTAAACTATTAGCACAGAATATCTTATATATAAAATTCTCGTGTCACAATGTTAGTCCACGAACTTCTCCGAAACGGCTTTAGTGATTTTTACCAAATTTTATATGCATATTCAGTAGGTCTGAGAATCGGCTACTGGGTACTTTATATATTGATAAGTGTATTTGTTGAATAAATAATAGTAAATTATTAAAACCTGAAACTGACGGCAACCATTGTTTGTGCGACGGGATAGCGATCAACGTTGCCATGGCGACCTACTTATGTCACTTTAATAAAATAATATGGGCGAAATACTTTATATTATGGCAAAGCAGCGTTTGCCGGAACAGCTAGTAATATTATATTAGCAGTACCAACTATTAGTATAATTACGTTCTGTAATGAAGAAATAAAAAACGCCATCTGTTTTCATATATTGGAACTACAATGAGTGTTCATTTCATCGATGTTTCCGTGGAAATTGGAAATAGACCAACATATTTTGTGCTAAGCTAAAATAAATAAAAACGCCATCTATTGTTTTATATTAGAAATACTATGTGAATTCATTTTCATCGATATTTCCATGGAAAATAAGTACTTGTATTAAAATTTTATTATAATCGGTTCATTAGTTTTGGCGTGAAAGCGAGACAGACAGACAGAGATACTTTCGCATTTAATACTTAGTATAATATATTGTTATAAAATAATAAAATGAATTAGTATGAATATGGATAACTTTTAATGTGAAACTTTTTGTTGCTGGTTTAATTGTTGTACTTGTAACTCAGGTACACACCTACCTTTAGACACAAATCACAATCACAATATCTTTTCACTGAAGGACAATTGTGAAAAGTTGTTAAGTATTTTTAATTTTAAATAAACACACATTTTCAACACAAACCTCAGTCAAATAACAATTTTAAGAAATCAAAAACGCACTTATTATAGAAAATCAGTAATAAACTGTTAAATGTACAAACTTCAAAATATTATGTTAAAATGAAAAATCTTAGAAAACCACTAATATACTGGCACCAGTGGCGAAGCCTCCATAGAACACGATTCCTACCGGCTTACCTTGGCCAATTTTAATATATACATTTTTTATTATTAATAATTATAGCTTACCCCGCTTCCTACAATTTCATAAAAATAATTCGCCATGTATTTAAAATCACGCAAACGCACACATACCCGTTTTTACGATCGCACTCAGAACGCGTACGTAACTCGCTCAAAACATCAGGAATGCAAACATTTGAAATGTATGAAATTCACGCACACATACACATTACTACTACATGCAAACGACTCGTCGATATTGTCGAACAGCAAGCCGATTCCACATAGCCTACCTAGTCTTTATTTGTCATGTGTTAAGGTTTAGTTTCGCATGTTTCGCTTTAAAAGATTTCGTCCAATCACAACAGAGCTAATTGCATCGGCGCGGCTGACCGGCGCGTGATGTCATTTCAATTCACTTACGCGCTCATTTGCACTCATTTTGTACTGTTATTATTGTAATATGCAAAATTTTGTTTATTAAGTTAGTGGGCTAGCTTGATTGTAATATTATATAGTTTAAAAGAATCGAAAGTAGTGAAATTTTACTTGCCAAGTGTTGTGTTGTGTTTTTGTTTGTTACATCGTAAAGGTTGGTTTGTTTTACTTACTTTGTAATTTGTCGTGACACGGTTAGGTGAGAAATGATAGCATTAGTACAAATTGACTGTTGTCTTACGGATTACCTATTAAATGACTTAAATTCGTTCTCAAAACAATCGTTCGAAAATAAAAAACATATCATTAAACAAGGACGGGCGCGTCCCGATATGAAAATTGATTATAGGCGTAAGGATGGGTTTTTCAAACATTTTCACAGTTCAGTGTATGATAAATATAATTGGATAGCGGGCAGTTGCAAATTAAATAAGTTATTTTGTTTTCCATGTTTGCTGTTTTCCGATACAAATAGTGCTTGGAATAAAACGGGTTTCTCAGACATCAATAATTTGACCAATTCGGCTAGGAAACATACTCAAACCGAAAAACATTTACGCAGTTGTATATTATTACACAATTTTGGAAATAGTAGAATAGAAACATTTCTCGGAAATAATCATGAATCCCATAAGAGAAAAGTGGAACGTAATCGAAACTTAATGAAACGTTTAATAGACACTGTTGTTCTTCTTGGAAAACAGGAGTTATCTTTCCGCGGGCATAGTGAAAACGTTAATTCAGACAATCGTGGCAATTATATAGAAACATTATTTTATTTAAGTAAGTACGATAGCGTTATAGACTCCCATCTTGAACAATGCTCATCTACTTGTCTATCGGGAGACATTCAAAATGATCTTATACAATGCACCGCGGCGGTAATTTTAGACGAGATTAGACGTGAGATTAGCCATGCCAAATTCGTTTCAGTTATGATTGACGAAACCCCAGATGTCAGTCATAGAGAACAGTTGTCTGTTATATTTCGTTATTTGTCTGAAAATGGTCTGGAAGGAAGAAGAAATAACAAAATTAAACATTTAGGTACGTATTTCTGCTGATATTTCTTTGCTACTAGCTTTTGCCCGCGATTTCGTCTGCGTGGACTTCAGACAGGTAGCCTATGTTCCTTTCCATGTTTGACATGGGATGCATGCAAAATTTCATCTAAATCCAGTTTTTGCATGATTGAGTAACAAACATCTACACTGGCAAGTCAGGATTCACTTATTTTTGGTGTGTGAGTGTGAGTGACGTGTGCTTAAAACGGCTTTTTTAAAGCCACTTTTATCATACTCGACATGCACTGTTCATATAATACCAGTGATGTCATCTATGGTGAAGGTGGTGAATACTAACAACACTAACACTGCATGCAACGCATACAATGCAAGCAAAGCACCCTAGTAGTTATGGAAAAGGTAAACTAACACACTTAATACAGGTATGTAATTTATTGCACGTTTTTTTACAAGAATGGAAATTTTGCTTATTCACGAGTTAGCCGTTTTTTGGTCCGGCTTTACCTTTATTTTTTTTCACCCCACGCCACTGACTGGCACAAACAAAAAAATATTCTCATTAAAAAAATCGAAAAAGCAATGGCCTCCCAAAACAAAACATTTCTGCTATGTAAAGTGTAAACAATTATAAACCTTACAAAATAAAAATGCATAATGTGCATACGTAAATAATTAGATTTCCGTCTATTATTTTTACGCGGATTATAGGCAACGAACATATCCGATTATTCCCGAGCGGCGGCGCGCTCAGAAGTCAGAACTACTGCGGCAGGAGTTCGCCTACAAAGTTTCATGTCTGTGTGCGTTTGCGAACTGTGCACTGATACGAAAATCCTAACGCACACATAATCAGAGAGCATGCAGCACACTGAAGTGCTTGCCTTGACCTTGAGCCATACCGTTCGCGCGTGTACCTGACTTTAATGTTTAATTGCTCGCAAATTGATTGTTTGCTATTTTATAAATGTAGGCGTTTTAAATATTAATAACTTTTTTACTATTAATAATTAACGTCATAAGTCATCTAAAACTCTAAAACGTACGAAAGTTAAATTAAAATATCTGTGAATGGCAAGTAATGCACTGCATTTTTGCCTTCAAGGAGTGCACGCCTCTGCCTATCTGCAATTACTTTGATGAAGATTTTACATACATACATTCTCTGTCAAACTCTTCATTTATTTTATATTTTGACATAAGCCTCATACATTCTCTGTCAAACTCTTACTCTTCATTTAAATAAAGTTTAATTTATTATAATTAAAAGTCTCTGAGTGCGGTCGTTTATCTTTTTCTTAATAAACATGCAAAATAGTGCCAATTTTTAAGATAAACTAGATTGAACAGTCGACAAAAAGAAGTCTACAAAAAGCAATAGATAGCAGTTAATAGATAACAGAGATTAAATGTGCAATCGACAATTGAAAAACATTTATCATCAATGATTTTTCAATTTAAAAACGCTGCACTCGCAGTCTGCAGGTCGTGGATTTTTTGTGAATGACCGAACCGGTTGGAAACATAGCAAGTTCTTGCTAACCCCGAAAACTTATGATCTATACTTGTTTTAATATTATTAATGCGAAAATGTGTCTGTCTGTTTGTCTGTTACATCTTCAAGCTTAAGCCTCTGAACCGATTTTGCTGAAATTCGGTATTGGAGATACTTTGAATCGAAAGGACATAGGATACTTTTTATCCCGGAAAAATGTACGATTCCCGCGCGAATTTTGGCGCAACGGAGTTGCGGGCGTCATATAGTGATAAAAGTAATTTCCAAACAGTAAAAACAATACGTGTAGCAACGAGTATTGTAAAGAAGAGTATATATTGTGACATATAGCACTGATTGTGACAATTGGCCCGTCACGTTTCAAGCAATATTTACATCATTGCATTCAAAATGTTGCCTTGAATTTGTTTGCCGTGACATCATGGTAAAGGATAAAGATAGAATCACGAAAAGATAAGGTAAACCCGAGATTGAAGATGCGTTCTCAGGTTCTGTTTTATAACCGCCTTGAAAGAAAGATTTCTGATTTTTAAAAAATATGATAAGACACTTCACACTTGATAAAATATCTGTCTGTCTATGTCATAACTCATAAGGTATATCTATAAAATTAAAAACTAATTTTAATTTTTGTTAGTTCCCCTAAAACTCGAAAAGGCAAGAACCAATTTGACTAATTTTAATGTTGAAATATGTATATGCCGCAGGGAAAAGAGGATATAAGGGATTTCGACATATATAAATGTTTGTATTAGGAGGGATGTGATTAATGAAGTTCACCGGGTCATCATTGTACTGTAGTAAATTATTTTTTAAATTATAAAAAAGACTTCTGAATATGTTACATGTGTCACCAACATTAAAATATTACTGATACATATTATATTTTAGAATATTATGTTATGTGACACACATTAGTATCTATTACAATCCTAACTTCACTAAAAAGTTACTGGAAATTCTTTTATAACAATATTATAATAAGTGAAAACAGCGAATGTAATATTGGAGTAACACAAACAAAAAAGTGCATATCAAAGTTGATTTGTATTCATGTTACCGAAATTGTACGTAACAACCGGCAGTAACGAAAAGGGTAAGCATTAGGAACGAATATAAAACAGTGTTATGTGATAACTGATGGAACATCGCTCACCGCCTTGTCAGTTGTGTCTGGGCAACAAAAGATTGATTTACTTTCTGTCTTTGCGTACCAGAATCAGAAATGGGCAACAAATAGGCAACAAATAGGCAACAATTAGGCAACAAATAAAGATTTTGCGGTAGCGGTTTCTGCCTTATGCCAGATACTGAAAACGTTTTTCTGCGGTTTTCTGATTTATTTTTTTGGATAACAAAAAAATTAAAACAATTCTCCACTCCAACTGTACGTTTCGACCTACTTTAATTGGGAGGCTTTCATGATACACGCTGTCCTTGCTATTGTGCAAGTACGACTACTAACTACTAAGCAGAGACATATAATTATACTGTATATATATGTTACTGTAAAAGCTCGAACTTCGGTAAATCTTAAGATTTAAGTGTCAATCTTAGGATTTACCGACACGAGTTGGTAAATGAAGTATTTCTAATAATAGGATGATTTTTTCGAACATTTGCCATTAAAATTCGGTATATGCTAGGTTTTACTACTGTCAACTGGTAAATGTTGGTTTTAGGAATAAAACAATGCCTCTAAAAACAGGTAGGTACATAATATAGTTAACATACGCTACTATATCTCAATTAGTATAGATTCATTTTATATTTGGTTTTAAAAAAGTAAAAAGGCAATCAAAATATGTGATTAATAATTAGGTAAGGTATGTACCTAAAACAAAATATTTCACTTGATGGAAAGCAACTTCCGGTGCCCGTGGACACTCGCAACTTCAGAAGAGCTGCAGGTCTGTCGGCCTTTAAGAGGAAATAGGGGTAGGGGAGGGTAGGGAAGGGAATAGGGTAGGGGGATTGGGCCTCCGGTAAATTCACTCACTCGGCGAAACACAGCGCAACTGTTTCACGCCGGTTTTCTGTGAGTCCGTGGTATTTCTCTGGTCGAACCGGCCCATTCGTGCCGAAGCATGGTTAATACCACGGTTAATACCACTTTAATAATTTATAATAATATTAAAATAAAATCAATATTTAATGTTTTTGCTCTTTAACAGTACGAAACCCTTCGTGCGCGAGTCTGACTCTCACTTGGCCGTTTTTTTTTCAACATATACCATGCCATTACTGTAAATCCCTAAGATTTACCAACTATATGGTGGTAAAAGTTCGTATCGCAAACCTTTTCGGACATTTACCATTAGGGATTGGTAAATCTTAGGTTTTACTAGAAAATCTTAGGATTTACTGAAGTTCGAGCTTTTACAGTGACATATACAACTAGATGACCCGTTGAAATTCGTATCAATTTCCTCGTAATATAAACCTTCCCTGAACTTCCACGAACATTTGAAAACTAAAATTAGCTAAATCGGTACAGCCGTTTTCAAGCAAGACTAACAAACATTAAAGATTCATTTTCATTTATATAGATATTCAAATATTTTGAAAATGGTCGATATATTTGCCACAGTTTTCGTATTTAGATCGTGTTTAGGTCCAGAAAGACCGCATTATGGCTTTATTATTTTTATTCTCCGCGTTTTTAATATTCATAAGAAAGGCTTGATTTTAATTAAGTAAATCTACTTTTTCACGATTAACCTAAAATAAAATAATAAATTAGAACCTTTTAAGAGGTGGTAATGTAAATAAACCTTTCTTAATTCTAATTAAAGCTGGTCCGATAAAAGGGTCTTAAAAGGGTATTTCACGTTAAAATCACCCAAGTTAGAGAAGAAAATGGGTATAATTCGATGAAAATCTAGAGGCTTTGGAAGCGTAGGCCCTAGGGTGTCATTATATCTGGCCTTTATGAGAAAATATTGGTCCCTATAGGTCAGTTTATACAACTACTAGATGACGCCCGCAACTCCGTTGCGCCAAAAGTCGTTTATCGTGCGGGACCCGTACATTTTACCGGGACAAAAAGTATCCTATGTCCTTTCCCGGGACTCAAAGTATCTCCATGCCAAATTTCAGCAAAATCGGTTTAGCGGTTTGGGCGTGAAGAGGTAACAGACAGACAGACAGACAGACAGACAGAAAGACGGACAGACAGACACACTTTCGCATTTATAATATTAGTATGGATAATTACCTTATTTATCATGATTTATGTATGTCAACACTCAGCAGATGTGGATTTTTATAAATATATTCTTATTATTGCATATTTAAATAATATATTTAAATCTTCTTATATATAAAATTCGTGTCACAATGTTAGTTCACGAACTCCTCCGAACTGGCTTTACTAATTTTTACCAAATTTTATATGCATATTCAGTAGGTCTGAGAATCGGCTACTGGGGTACTTTATATATTGATAAGTGCATTTGTTGAATAAATAATAGTAAATTATTGCAACTCGAGACTGACGGTGACCATTGTTTATGCGACGGGCGTTGCCATGGTGACATACTTATTTAGTCACTTCAATAAAATAAGGGCGAAATACTTTTTAATATGGCAAAGAAACGTTTGCCGGGACAGCTAGTAATAATATAAAATCGATATTGAAATCTCTATATTTTGATGAAGAACCAGCCATTTATTTTGTATGTATATTTTAAACGAAATACTTATGATTGGTAAACTTTAACAACATAATCTCACCCGGTTTTGGTAAAACTGGAGTAAGTGAAAGAAATTAGTAATATTTTAGGACAACTTAATAGAGCCTCGAGTCTCTACTAAAATAAAAGTAATGGTGATGATGAATTTGCTACTATCAGCAATACAATTAACACTTATTGATTCTTTCAAGGTCATATTGATTTTTTGCATTGAATGTGTTCCTACAATCAAGTGATTGTCGGTTTAGCTTTCAATTAGGTAGTCTTTACACTTATCGTGGGAAAATCTACCAAGGTTTTTGTATAATGGTAATTTAGACTAATCTTTTAATCGCTTCCAAAAAGAACATAATTTACATGGTAAGTAGAGAAGACAATAGATAAAAGATAGTTTTTGTCGATTTCCTGACGCGTTTAGGCATAGACAATGGTGTGAATATTATTGTTTATAGGAAAAATGAAAGTTCTAATTTGCCATGACACAGCGCATCTTATCTCATAGATAACGAGGTTCGAGAAAATCGAGATACGCAAGCAAACATTGATAAGAGATAAAGTATTGGCAGAGGCGTTCCCGTAAACAAGTTTTTGGTGGTCCCAAACTGGTACCAAAGTCATCGAATTTACCGTAATGACGATCAAGAATGTACACTTCCTCAATATTTGTTTTTGTATTCGATGAATTCAATTTGTTTTTCTACAAACAAAACCACAACATGTCGGAATCAATTAAACTGTGATCTACTAAAAACAGAATTTTAAAATACAATTTTCATTCGTTTCGTTCACATTATTTAAAAATCATATATCAAAACGTGAATATTTTTTCAATAACTAAATTCCTTTAGGAATGTGAATAGGCGTGGCATACGCTTTTGCTGATAAAATATGAAATAATCATTATTATTGTTTCTAAACCAATAAATTAATATACCTATTACGATAAGATTAAAAGGCGGTTCCTTAGAGTGCCTAATAGTGGGTGTGTAATCGTTATAATAACGATATCCATTATCCAATAGAGATTTCGCGATATCATACAAAAAAAAATCATTCAAAAGCAATAGTAACACCTATTGTATAGTTTACAATGAAAATTGCAAAACGAAAGGAGTATTGCAACCAAATTATGGAATTATAATAGACTATATTAAAATAGAGCGTTCTCTATCATAGCGATCATTATTTAAATAGTTCTAAGTGCCATAGTTTGAAAAACTTTTCATGTTTTTATGTTTAAAGGCTAACCCCTTAATTTTATTTATTCGTTGGCATTGAGTTAGGTAGTGTTAAATTTTAATAGTGTACATAATCTCAAAAAATTATTAATGTACTAAATTACTAAAGTATAATTCATTAATGAATCATCAGACACAAAATAAATACAATTTGCGAATTAAGTATAGCACAGTAACACACGATTTCAGACAAAAACAAACTAATTGTTACAATAACAATATGATATTTGCGAGTCAAGTTCAAGGATTGTTTGTATTTTTGTTTATAAAAAATAAATTACCTTAAAATGCATCGCAATCACTAGGGGCACTTTATCACGGTGTTGTCAAATAAAAAATAATAAATCACTTTTTTTCACGCGCGTAAATTTATTAGTTGTGCGCGGGAGGCTGTCGCGCACCGTTGGCCCGTCTGAGGTGCGCGAGCGCATATCACGTGCGTGCGACGCGCGACGGTGGTGCCGCGGTGCCGGCGCGCTGCGGCGGAAAACGGAACTAACGGCGCTCCACGCATCGTCGACTTTTCCACGAGTTAAGAGGAAACGCGGGTACAGTAGAATTTAAACGAAGAAACTATTGCCATCACGCTTCACCCTGCGCCGGCACGTGTATTGTGATAGAGACAGACACAGTAAATTGAGGTTACGTATTCCTCTGATTCCTCCTTCAAAATAGAGCCTGTCTAATTATTATTTTTTTAAATATCTTTAGGAAGAGTGAGTCTATGCCTCTACGTTTTTATTTTATCTTAAAGATCTTTCAAAATTGTTTTATGGTCGTTGGATTGGCGGGGTACGGGGCATTAATTTTTTGCGATTTTTGAAGGGTCATATTTTTTCATATATTAGTAAATTTAGAAAAAATCGAACGTAGAGGCATAGTTTTCACAGATCCCAATATTGCATTAAAATCATTTGTCTAGACGCATTGTCCTGGGAGTAAATTGGGGAATACGTTTGTATGGAAAAACAGTGTTAGCGTATGCTCTTAATACCGAGAAAATTGATGGTGTTATACCAATTTTGTGCACTTAAGGCCTAGTTGTATTATGTAGTAGAATATAACGGTTCATATTACAAAGTTTTCATTACAAGTTCATATTACAAGGTTTTTCTACAAGAAAGAATAAAGCGGTAATATTACGTTTCATTTAAGGCGCTATATTGAAAGTAATATTACCGCAAGGGCAATTTTATACTTAATTTGTATGACTATAAAGTCGTGAATACGCTGCGGCCAGAAGCTATCGGCTCGCTCGGAAAACATGCGAAAAACGTAATTTTAATTATTTAAAAAATAACTAGGACCATTTAAGCAAAATGCTTCTATACGATTTTGAGATCAATTAGACTAATTTCCTACAATACATCTATTTTCGTTTAAAAATAATCTTCAAATTTCGTATTTTTAAGAGGTCATTTCGATCGAGAAATGTATCGAGGCAAAATACATTAATCGTGTTTCTGGTTTTTCTCAAACCTAGATAAGGCTATGACTTGATGATATATTTTATACGTGGGAGAGCCATGCTTCGGCACGAATTGGCCGGCTCGACCGGAGAAATACCACGTTCTCACAGAAAACCGGCGTGAAACAGCGCTTGCGCTGTGTTTCGCCGAGTGAGTGAGTTTACCGGAGGCCCAATCCCCTACCCTATTCCCTTCCCTTCCCTCCCCTATTACCCTATTTCCTCTTAAAAGGCCGGCAACGCACCTGCAGCTCTTCTGATGCTGCGAGTGTCCATGGGCGACGGAAGTTGCTTTCCATCAGGTGACCCGTTTGCTCGTTTGCCCCCTTATTTCATAAAAAAAAATGAAGATATGTATATCTCATTACCAGATTTGTAACATTTCTGAGGGTCCTATAGTATTATGTCAAAAAGGACAGTTTTTTCAATATAGCGGCTTAATGCGAAAGTATCCTAGCACTTTATATTAAAAATACGCTGGATGCTCCTCCAGAGAGGACATCTAAATGCCTCTCAGGAATACCTCGGGCGGCATCCATTATAAGGCACATAAAATCCACCTGAAAATTTCCGCATTTTCCCCGTTCGGTACGGTATTTCTTTATTGAATGCAATAAAACGTGATCTAGACCTCGTGCCATAACTGGCTAATGGCTATATTCAGCCTTAAATTATATTATGAAATGAAATTAGAACCTTATCAGTTGTCACATATTTTTTTTATTATGTCCATCATAGAATAAGTAATCAGGCTGTTGACCTTACAAGCTGGCTACAGATAATTTGATCAACTTATTAATTGATTTTATTAAATAGAGTCCGTGGCATAGTTGGTCGATCAAAGTATGTCCATGTCAAATTTCATCAGAATGGATTCAGGCAATTGAGCGTAAAAAGGTAATAGACATTTAAAATATCAGTATGGATTTAAAGTGAATGTGGTAGTATTATTCTTCTTTAAGGTCACGTCACACATATCAATTCGGAAAGGGATCGTAAGAGTAAGACGTACATAATTTATTCTCGACTTATTGTGTTCTGCAACCTTTAGGATTGAAAATGTAAGGTGTCGTGTAGTAAGTAAAAAGTTGATAGGTAATTAATTGGCAAAGGGCTTTCGAAAGTGCTGAGGGCTCCAACGTAGGCCTTGAGTTTCGACTTCTCTCCTCGACGATAATTGAATTCTGTATGCTGTCATACTCATTATACGTGATTGAGTGCTAATGATGTATTAATAAAATCCCCATATTCTCTAATATATAAAATTCTCGTGTTTAACCATATTTTATAGGCTTTACTGATTTCAACCATATTTTATATGCATATTCAGTGGGTCTGAGAATCGGCTACTGGGTACTTTATATATTGATAAGTGCATTTGTTGAATAAATAATAGTAAATTATTACAACTCGAGACTGACGGCGACCATTGCTACGGAATAGCGATGGACGTTGCCATGGTGACATAATTATTTAGTCGCTTCAATAAAATAATATGGGCGAAATCATCAATGGGTCGAAATACTTTATATTATTATGGCAAAGCAACGTTTGCCGGGACAGCTAGTATTATATAGAAA
This sequence comes from Lysandra bellargus, assembly GCA_905333045.1. Taxonomy (NCBI): domain Eukaryota; kingdom Metazoa; phylum Arthropoda; class Insecta; order Lepidoptera; family Lycaenidae; genus Lysandra; species Lysandra bellargus. Next base: position 4,398,037 of record HG995336.1, on the reverse strand, counting down.
AGTAAATCGACAGGGAGAAAAATATTATACAAAAATTTTGACAAACAGCAGATGTTGTGCAATATCTGCTGTCTTATTGCATTGCTCTGACTAGATCAAATGGCGGATTTTATAATTAAATAAATTCCCTTTTTGCGGGTAAAAACATGAAAATCATTATCTTTATTTATAATATTTTACCATGCTTGAAAATAAAAGAGCCGAAGGTGTAAATCCGAATGTGACAGCTCGGATGTCTTTTCTCGTTGTACGTTGCATAATGCATATTTCTTTTGTTTTGTTTAAGAGAAATGACCATATTTCAACTCAGGATTAGCAGATTGCTGGTGCAACTTTGCCTTATATTTACTGGAATAAAGTCAAACTGCAAAGCGTGTTTCTTGATTCGGTAAATATGACCTCATTTTGTGTTTGCACCATCTGTAGAGTACTCGTGCAGGTAGAGTACTAACTGCAATCATACAACTTTGAATTAATAAAGATTTTCACTGCAGTCTTTTCCAGTTTAAAATTATAGAATATGTCTGTTGCCAAGGAGGCTAGAAAGCTTGTTGTAGTTTTTGACCGACTTCCAAAAAGGAGGAGGTAATACGTTCGGCTGTATGTATTTTTTTTTAATGTATGTTCACCGATCACTCAGCCGTTTGTCGTCCGATTTTCAAAATTCTTTTTGTGTTGTATAGGGTTCAACTCGAATTTGGTATCATGTTCACAAAAGTGGTGATCTGATGATGGGATCCTTGAGGAATCGAGGGGACTCCTTGGAATTTGTATGGAAACATATAGTGATTTTGATTTTTTCTGAAGCATTCGAGGTAAATGCTACCAAAAAGTAAGATTTCGTACCAGGTCATACCCTGGATCCGAAGGTACCGAACAGAACTTTTGAATACTTATAGATACAGGTTCGGGGATTTCGGCGTTGTTTAAACAATTGAAAGCATAAGCTAACACATCAATTTGATAGGTCATCATCATCACAACCATAATTATACCATGGCTCATCACACTATGACCCAATTATTGGTACTTTTCGTGATATTTTCCATCGAAGCAGATGTTTTTGATGATGATTTCGCTGTTTGAAGACAGATTTTCAAAATTCTTTTTGTGTTGTATAGGGTTCAACTGTAATTTGGTACCATGTTCACAAAAGTGGTGATCTGATGATGGGATCCTTGAGGAATCGAGGGGACTCCTTGAAATTTGTATGGAAACATATCAGTGGCGAAGCGTCCATATAACCCGATTCCCATCGGCTTCCCTTAGGGCTTAGAAAAATCGAATATATGGGCCAACGACATATTTATCTAATAAATATTTTACATACCTACTTAAAAAACTTTGAATTCACAATGTTATATGCAATAAATTTTTCTCTCACTTGAAATACATAGTTTGAATTAATAACTATCGCCTACAAATTTTAAAAGGCAATGCAATGTGCGGGCGCAGAGAATCAAATAAGCCGCAGGATTAGCGGCTTATTTCTCCATACAACGACAGTTCATAGTAAGCATCTGTCCTTTTCATTCCTGTGAACTGGTCGTCATGTTCTGTCTCGTTCTAGCACGCGCGATATATACTTGGAAATAACTCGATGCCCGACGAGTTATTACGGAGAAAGGTTAATTAGCAACGCACAAGTGCAAGCGAGATAGATGAGTCATGAAGTAAAATTGTTATGATTCGAATTTAAGAATGAATGTAGCGACATTATACTTTTGCTGGCGCGTAATACATTTTATTTTGGTAGGATTTTTTGTAATACGACTTTATTAAGAATGCCTTTAGCGGTACTAAATATGACAGGCGCGTAATACATTTTTATTTTGCTGGTTTTTAGATTGACATATTAATATGGCGGATAGTGTGTTTGTAAACAACATGTCGTTTGTTTTGTTTTGTCGAATTTAAATTTTGTTTTAGCGTTAGAACTTAGAAGAGTGTCGTGAATTAAATTAATTTATATTGTGACTTGTGAATAATTGTGAGTCGTACGACGTAATCGTGTAGTTCGGAAAATATGGCATTAATTCAGAAAGACTGTTGTCTGACAGATTATATTTTGCTGTCGAAGGAAACTTTGTTTTCCAAACTTAGTTTTGAAAATTAAAAGCATGTCATTCAATTATAAATTACCAAAATTGGTAAGTAGATTTTTTACTCCGGCTTCCCTTCTCAAAATATTCACCCCTCGCCACTGAAACATATAGTCATTTTAATTATTTCTAAAGCATTCGAGGTCAATGCTACCAATAAAGTAAGATTTTGCACCAGGTTATACCCTGGATCCAAAGGTACTGAACAGAACTTTTGAATGCTTATAGATACAGGTTCGGGGATTTCGGCGTTGTTTAAACAACTAAAAGCATAAGCTAACACATCAATTTGATTGGTCATCATCATCACAACCATAATCATACCATTGGTCATCACACTATGACTCAATTATTGGTACTTTTCGTGATATTTTGCATCGAAGCAGATGTTTTTGATGATGATTTCGCTGTTTGAGGACAGATTTTCAAATTTCTCGTGTTGTTGTATAGGATATAATCTTAATTTTGTATACTTAACAATTACGAAAGTGGTGAGCTGATGATGGGATCTATGAGCAATCGAGGGAAATCCTTGATATTTATCAAAACACTCATAGTGGTAAAAATGTTGTTTCTAGTAAATTAAACATAATATTATGTTACGAATAAGAAAAATTTCATACAAAGGTATCTCTTGGTCCAAAAGCATTGAACAGAACTCCTGAACCTTTAAAGATAAAATTTTGGAAATTGCAGCATCGCTTAGATAACTGCAAGCATTTACCACAATTTCGCTTACAGTAACATAATGTGAATAATTAACATTCGTATTGGTTATTTACGCATAAAGCCTTATTTTGTAGATACTTAACTAAAAAGAGTGAAATTATTATTTTTAACAAAAAAATTAAAACCGACTTCCAAGGTAAAAACAATAGTAATATTATGAACTAAAAAGTATTAAATAACTCTTACTCTTTAATAGTGCCTTTTTAGAGTTCCGTACCCAAAGGGTAAAAACGGGACCCTATTACTGAGACTTCGATGTCTGTCCGTCTGTCTGTCCGTCTGTCTGTCTGTCTCCAGGCTGTAACTCAAGAACGGTAATAGCTAGAAAGTTGAAATTTTCACAGATTGTGTATATCTGTTGCCGCTATAACAACAAATACTAAAAACAAAATAAAATTAATATTTAAGGGGGGCTCCCATACAAAAAATACAATTTTTGGGCTAATTTTGCTCTATAATGGTACGGAACCCTAAGTGCGCGAGTCCGACTCGCTCTTGGCCGATTATTCAGAATTCGTCTAAATCTCAACTATTTCTGTGCATACTACAGTCTTCATTAGTTTGAAGTCGGTACCAGTTCCAAAACTCACGATTAAATTAGCTGGTACCGACTTCGAAGTAATGAAGACTGTATTATGTACAGAAAAAGTTGAGATATAGACGAATTCTGAAAAAGGCACTATTAAAGAGTAAGAGTTATTTAATACTTTTTAGTTCATAATATTACTATTGTTTCGATCAAGTTTCGATCAAGGTTTCGATCAAGGTTTCGATCAAGTTTCGATCAAGTTTCGATAAAGTTTCGATCAAGTTTCGATCAAGTTTCGATCAAGTTTCAAATTGAGTTCGAGTTCGAGTTCGACACAAAACACTACTCTCCAACCGTCTTACGCGTTTTGTATGGTTTTTCGATCAACACGAAAATCTATCGCGAGTTTCACAGTTTTTACCCATCCCACAAGTGCTCAACGCCGCTAAAGAAGTTTTCACTTCAAAAACTTACCTAGCTGATTTTTCCACTCATTTTTTTATTGCGCTAGTAACATTTTACTAAGTATTTTCACATGTAACTAATTGCAATTGGATTACATGGAATTTAAAGTGTGCACAGCGGGGACAGCCCTAATGAAATAGCTTTCAGAACTAATTAATATGCACGTTCTCGAAAATAGCTCTTATTTGGAGATTGTATTGATCTTTGGTGTTTCAAAGGGAGTATTTGATTTGTCTTTACTAATTCTCTTCGAAGTGTTAGAATTTTAATGAATATTTATGAATCAAATTGTACCCTAGACAGATATAATTTTTGGCATATCAGAGGTCTCGAAAAAAGAATTCTGGTGGGGATCAACCGGAATTATTTTTTTCTAACTTTTTTTTAAAACTTTTGTATGGTCAAATTCGTAACGCTGGGGCACTTGCCCAGAATACAAATCACAATAATATATCCCTTTCAGTGCTGCTCCTTGCAAGATATTATAAGGGAAGGGACACATTCACATTTCACACCCTTAAGTATTGTCACTTTGTTTTGTTGCAACCTGTTTAGCCTTACATTTGTCTATTTTTAAACCCATTATTTGTCATTTTTAAAATGTGCTTTAGAATATTCCTTTACCCTTCATGCAGCCTCGAATTTCTAAGAATCACTCTCGTGATCGTCTCATTGTCATGTCACAATATAAGTTCTGTACATAATTAACGGAACGTAACGTATGCTACGTGACATCGGTGAAATATAGCTAATGTTACGTTGACGTATGGCCTTATCACGTGAGACCAGATGAACAGATAATATGCGTTTTGGATGATAGTCTATAATATGAAATTATGGTTAAACCATACTAATAATATAAATGTGAAAGTGTGCCTGTCTGATTTCTTTTTACGCTAAAATCTCACCGATTTTAATTTTTCATATGGAAATACTTTTGTGCCTCGGAAAGGGACGTATGTACTACGATTTTTTCCTAAAAAATGTACGGTTACAAAGCGATAAACTTCGGCAAAATGAAGTTGCGGATAACATATTGTCTTGAATAAGCCTTAAAGATACTGTTGGAATAAATTTTGCTCCTAGAAAACACTTATTAAAGATGCGGTATAGACATTTTCCTCCGCAGAAGCTAAGTACCTTGTTATAATGAGTTTACGGCTTTGAATTTAAAAATTAAAGGAAAGCTAAACAAGTCAGTCTTCTAATTAACTCTATATTTTTATCTCTCAAAGCTTCCACTTTTTTACAAAATCTTATTACTTATTTGATGCACTTTTCTTTTGTGACAAGGTATTTAGAGCCGTCGACTTTTTAAATAATGAAGAATTACTTTATATGTCTAGCTTTTTTTTTATGAAAGAAGGGAGCAAACGAGCAAACGGGTCACCTGATGGAATATATATATATATATATATATATATATATATATATATATATATATATATATATATATATATATATATATATAATATAATTGGAATCTCGGAATCGGCTCCAACGATTTTCATGAAATTTATTATATAGGGGGTTTCGGGGGCGATAAATCGATCTAGCTAGGAATCCTTGTCATAAAATGTCATTTTATGTGTGTTTTTTGAAGTTTTTGAATAACGAGCGAAGCTCGGTCATATAGCTAGTATTATTTTAAGTATGCAGCTCTCAATAGAATGAAAAATAGCCTGACAAAGTTTTATATTGCAGACACAATAGCTTTGGATGTGGAAATTTAATTTTCGCTTTGTAGCTCCACAGCACTTGTAAATTCTCATTTATATAGCTTGGATTTTATAGCAAGTTTATTGTTGCAATTGCTTTGCGACTATCGGAAATACATATGATAAGTTATTTCTGGAAGGATGTGAGAATTTTTAGAGACAATTTTCTTGCAATTTTCGCGTTGTATACTTGAACTTTAGGTATATTTTTGTAAGACTGTAATCTTGTTAAGGTTTTAGATTATTGTATAAGACGATTAACAAAAAATTAAAACCGACTTCCAAGGTAAAAACAATATTAATAGCATCCTTATAATATGAACTAAAAAGCCTATAATTGGTGTTGTTATGTATATAATAATTATTATTGTATCCATACCTATGCCTTGTACTATTATCTATTTTGTGCCATGAGACATTGGTGACCTTAACACGACGTGGTAATGATGATGATGACGATGATGATGATGATGAATTTGAATTGCATAGTAGCATATGCTCTCTGTTCTTAAAACAACGCCGAAACTCCCAAACGTGTATCTATAAAGTGTCAGGAGTTCTCTCAGCATCTTCAAAACCATGGTATACCTTGACCCAATATTTGACTTTTTGGTAGCATATTCTTAGTACACATCACATAAAACCAAAATCACCATATGTTTCTATATAAATTTCGAGGAGTCCCCTCGATTACTCCTGGATCCCGTCATCAGGTCACTTTTGTGAACATGGTACCAAATTGGAGTGAAACCTAATACAACAAAACAAAAATTTCGAAAATCGGTTCACAAACGGCGGAGTAATCGTTGAACATACAAAAATAAAAAAATATCCACAGCCGAACATAATATAACCTCCTCGTTTTTTGGAAGTCGGTTAAAAATACTTCGACTCATAGATGGTTAAAAGTAGCCACTGTACCAATTTATTATTGTCTGAATAATTTTACATGTTCGAATATGTTATTGTTATCGGTCGCTGGCCCGCAAGTGATACACGGGTATCAGCTCTCTAGTAAAACGTGTCAAACTATCACTTACTGAGTGACGTCGCAACACTAACGCTTATATTAGGCTTGTGTTCTTATGTGATGGATGAACTTTTAAAAGAGCTTCAATGAGTTTTTTACTGGACTCTCTTGGTAAAACTTGAAATTAGGTTAGCTTAGCTTGTCAGTTTGTACTCTGTAACACAAACATAATATTATATCCCATATTTACATAGTACAATGTATCAGGTCTATAGGCGCAATTTACAAGTTCGGCAAAGCAGTTGCGATTTTTCCGTTTTTCCGGGATAAGCCATAGTAGCTTTACATCAGCTGATCCGTTTGCTCGATAGCTACTTAATAACCTGTCACTAAAGTGACAGACCTTCCAAGGTTCATTAAAACTAATCAAGTCATTGTTTCGGCTTATTTCTCGCTTCAGAGACGTCCTTCGCTCGCCGAGTAAACAATCACCATCTACGTTCTATGGACATGATTGTGGAGATTTGATTAATAATATTTTATTATGACTGAATTATGAAAATATTTTGTGCTATTGCATATAAAATATTGTTAATATAGATCAAATACTAATGCAGACTTCAGAAAACTTTAAATAGTTAATTACCAATGCACACATTGCTTTCTTCTTGAAAAATTGATTTGATTGAATTATTTTTGTATGTTGAAAAATTCATTCAGTATTAGATAGCCCTTTTATCGAGAAAGGCTATAGGCTTCATTTTATGACGCTAAGACTAATAGAAACGAAGAAATAGAGGAAAATGAGGAAAAAACGGGGGAAATTATTTGAAAGGGCTTATTTGGACGCGCTAATCTCAGGAACTACTGGTCCGATTTGAAAAATTCTTTCAGTATTAGATAGCCCATTTATCGAGAAAGGCTATAGGCTTCATTTTATCACGCTAAGACTAATAGAAACGAAGAAATAGAGGAAAATGAGGAAAAAACGGGGGAAATTATTTGAAAGGGCTTATTTGGACGCGCTAATCTCAGGAACTACTGGTCCGATTTGAAAAATTCTTTGAGTGTTAGATAGGCTATTTATCGAGGAAGGCTATTATAAGCTATATTTTATCTATCTAACAGGAGCGAAGAAATAGAGGAAAATGTGGAAAAAAAACAGGGGAAATTATTTTAAGGGCTTATTTGAACGTGCTTATTTGATCATAGGCTATTTTTTGTGGACTAATTTGTCTGTGAAATATCTAATTTACGCGGGCGAAGCCGCGCGGAACCTCTAAAAATAATAAAAATGAATCCATAATATTTCCCTTGGTTACGACATCACGCGTAAACAGCTGGAACGATTCTGCTGAAATTTGGTATAGATATATTATATACTAGCTGTTGCCCGTGACTTCGTCCGCCTGGTCTTCAGTTTATAGCGCGCGGTGTCAACAAAATTGGTGTCAAATTAAAACCCTGGTACCCCTTAAATCAAAATACCTACCCAAAAACAGCTGTGCAGTGTGCACATAATATTTCATTTTTAATTTAAACTTTATTTATACCAAATTTAAAGCTTATTTAGCCCCCCCATTACACAACTTTAGCTTTACCCATAAACTATTTATCATTGGTAGGTTTAAGGTTACGTACTGCATAGATAAAGTACCTACTACCTACTGAATAGTGAGTTATTTAATAACGTGTATAACAATCGAAAAATCGGAAAACTTGACTTAATGTGGTACCACCTCTTCTAGAAAGACGCATGAGCAAGCGATAGCGCGATGTAGGAGACTCTTGGCGCCATCTGTTATACATTTTTGGAACTAACTTATTTTGAACAAAGGGGTATGAAGATTATTGTATGGAGCCTGGCCGACCAACATGTCCGCCATTTTGATTTTTTTTTAAAATCGCATTCACGAATAATTATTTGAAAAATGGATAGCTAACATCAATACAAACAAAAAATAATCTTGGATAAAACCGCGTAAAGTGTCACATTTCGAAGATATGAGCTGCCAAAGTTTTACCATTGGAAATAAATATTTTACGGCGTGTTACAGAGTGGCTACTGTTTCATAGAAGAGAAACCACTTGGTTTAACCATGCCTTAGAGTTGCAATATCTAAAACATTCAATCGATGTACGGGAACAACTATAAACTGAAGTCCACGCGGACGAAGTCGCGGGCAACAGCTAGTCATTGATATTTGATACGCATCAGAACATAATCCACCCAAAAAGGTTCTAGTATATTCCTGTTATTGTCATTAGCTTTAATTAACAAGATGATAATGTGAAAACGATACAATGGCACCACTCTCCTAATGTGTTTTCTTCGCGAAAGTCAATTATTTCGCCAAAATTATGTTTGCCGAAAAACATTTGGTTAGCAACAGATCTGTTTGTTATTAATTGTGTAATTTCGTTAATTTTGTTTTGTTAAATACATACCTAGTACCTATAGCTCTATAACTACTCTATTTTTTACATTTCGAACACAAAGGCGCGACTAATACCAGTAATGGTATTAATCGCGCGTAACTTTAGGTTCGGGCAAAAATGAGTACTTACCTAACGCAGAGTTCGCATGTTTTAGGCCTCTTAGGTTGGACCAGGGATACTTACCTTAGATAAATCTACTCCATGCATGGTATAACTGTGCATGGGGCAGATTAGGCTGGCCGCCATTGAGATACTATACACTGAGATTTTTTTTTCTTTCCATGTTTTTTTATAGTCCATGGAGTGATTCCATTCCATTTCCAACGCGCCGGCTTGCAATACGAAACGTACGTGCGGAATTCGTCCCGTTCGGAAAAAAGCGAACGTGTGCGCTAGTTAATTTATTTTCTAGTGATTCCAATTCCCATGCATTCGGATTTCCGAATACGGAAAACGAATTCGGAAAACCGAATACGAAAAACATGCGTATTCGGTTACATGTTATTAGTAGTTACGGTATGTTATTTCTAGATGTAGTGGATATGCACATTTGTCTACTATTGTCCATTGCACCTTAAATTTTATTGAGCGATCTCAAAGATGTACGCAGCCTACATGAACATGTAATTTTTCCGGTGTTGCGGACTAGACTGAGATATTTCAATTTTCAACTCATTTGCCGTTATTCCTTTGACGCAGGTAATGTTTTCAATGTTAATGTTTAATTTTATTGGAAACGTTTACTCGACACGTAGGAGTTCTTCGTTTTATTCCTTCCTCGCTCTAGGGACTTATTTTAATTTGTATTGAATACGAAAGTTCCTTGTTTTTATAAGACTAGATGTTGATTGCAACTTTGTTGCTCCGAAATTTGTTTCTGATGTGTGAACCGTACATTTTTTGGATAGAATTTGGTATGACAAACTTTAAGTCTTTTCGGACTTAAAGTTTGTCATACCAAATTCCATCAAAAGTGGTTCAGCGGTTTAAGTGCAAAGGACTTAAAGACAGACAGACAGATAAACAAAAACTCACAAAAAATATTACTATGGAATAACCTCCTAATAGTATCCACACTTCGTATACAGACGTTATTGTTTTGTAAGTTCTACTTGTCTGATACGTAATACGTTATACGTAAGGAAACAGTCTTGACTGGCAAGACCTACCTTAAAATATTGTTTTATTGTACTTGTATCGTACAAATTAATATTTTTAGTAAAAGTCTAAATAAAAAGAGGAATGTTTATAATAAATAATTGTGTAGTTTAGGGCACAGAAAAATCTGGGACAGCGTATGTAATCGTGAATTGTGTTTTCTTTTCCGGGTTTTCATTTTCATTTCTGCGTCTAATTAACTAGGTTGCGTGTGTTACGAAATCATTAAAAGCCCATGGACCTTTTTATAAAGGTTCCGTATCTACGCTCCGGAGGAAACGCACTCTTAAAACGACTGTCTGTCCGTCAGACGCTGCAGAATGCCACAATGCTGTATCTCTTTAGATATGCTAAATGGTTGAAATTTTCACATAATGTGATATAATATTTCTATTGGGCTCAAAGAGCTCACACCTTTCATTTCACGCTTCACCTTTTTCATGGAACCCTTCAAGGCCAGTTTCACTCACACTTGGCCAGTTTTTTGTAAAAATTTCTAATGATGAATTTGCGGAAATTCGGGTATTCGCGCAAATGATTCGTACAATATCGTTAGGAGTGGCACTCAACGCTTCTCGTTAGCTCATCGGAAAACCTTTGAAGTAAAATCTTTTCTAAAGGTTTTTTGGTCATTAAAAGTACCCCACCGGTAGGACTATCATCACTGATCAGTTTCACTGAAAACATGTCAAGGCAGAAGTATTTCAAAGTGCCTAAATATGTCTCTTTGGTCTCTTACATGGACGTCGTCAGTCGTCACGACCGGGGGAGACCAAACTAACCCAACTAATATAATGTATTAATAATTATTATATAAAAATTCTGTACAAAAAACTTCGGTAGGAATAATAATTTTATATTCCATAATAGTTGTTTCGTTTCTTACTATTATTAGCAAAGTGCTTAGTAGTATTTAATTATTGAATATGTATTTTCTTTGAAAAACTTCATCAGATATGAAATTCCTAAACTTTGTGCACGTTTTTGGTCTCGTATTCGGAATGTTAACTTCTCTTTTGAGCGTAAAATTCACGACTTAAACCCGTATTGCACTTGATTATTTTTGGCAGACCGCATTTTAAATTGCTTTGGTTGAAATTCTGTTTTGTGGTATTTCTGAGCAAACTATCGTAAGAAATATCGTCTGACAGAAACTTATTTTTGGTCTGATGTCAGTCTATCAGTTCTGAACCTTACTCTTCGGTCAAGACTTAAGATGCAATTGGATGGTTTCGACGCTGAAGTTCCAAATCAAAAAATGTATGAATACGACAGAAGTCATGCGTAAGTGATACTGCCATGCCTTAAGTCAAATCTCATACATTTTTTAACTTCACTGTCGACAAAATCAAAAGCACCCTTTAAATGAGTGAGCAATGACAATGAGCTACTACGAAATCGTAGCTGTCTACAGTATGGAATATTAAATGCCTGAAGCATGGTAGTTGTCAACATTTTCATACAAATCCTTTCTGATAACGTTGAAATTTCTATAACGACAGTACCTACCTCATGCTTTTGGCCTTTTCTTACATTATTTCTTTTCTTGTTACCACAGTGAATTCTAGTTTCGGTAATTAATTAGTAAGCTTTTCGTACTGTCGGTAAGTTGCTTGCCATTTGCGCTTAATTGCTGCCATTCACCGCTTATTTACGAGCGACTTCTCGCTTAAATCGCTTGCAGCTTGCATGCTCCAGAAACGCTCATTACGTCAGGAGTACAAGTTTAGTGGATTATGCAGAATTTGTATTTGTAAAGAGTTTTTGGATACGATCTTGGTCACGATCACTATGAAATCACTGACCGAACCAATTTTATACGTTATGTGTAACGTTGCATAGAAATTGAATAATTTAAAAAGAACTTTCTGGCTAGTTTTTGGTGCTTTTGTCAGACCTTGGTAAATAACGAAATATGAATAGTACCGAGGACATAGGTACTCATATTAAGCGGCATTCAAATCATATTATATTTAACAAAATATGTCTCGAGTGCCGCTTAATTTGAGTATGGTTTCAGTACCAACGACTACCTTGCTATTATAATAATTATGATCTTGTATAATATGTCTTAAACATAATATTTCCCATGTGACAGTTCTTCATAATAATAATATGTTTGTTATACTTTTCATGTATTGCGATATTCTGGTTGCGTGTGTTAAACTGACGTTGAATGATTTAACTCGTATTAGTTTCACTTTATTAGTTCAGTTTACGTTTTTACATACTTAACGCGGCGCAGCTCGTGGCTTCTCTTTGTGAACATTATTATTTGATATATCTTGGTAATTGCTATGAATAATGAACGGTTTTATTGTCGTTGTAATTAGCTATAACATATCTCTGTGTGTCTAAGCATACTTTACCATTGACTTAGAAAAACTACGGAACCCGCAAAATCTATAAACATGTATCATTGTGATAGTGATGATCAACCATCAAGTCAGTACAGTTTTTACAACGAACTAGTTAGCGTGGAAACTTAAACGGCCATTATGTTTTCATCGCGTAAGTAGGAGGGCGTAATCGGTCCGACGTATCGTCCCGACAGGCCTGACGTGGCGCCCAACGTGGGGCTATTAGAATAATGGAAATGTAGAGCTTAGCATTAAGCGCTTCAGTAAATTCGCCTGTAACTTTCCACAGTATAAAATGTCTACATTATGTCTAAATTGAAAATACATGCGATATTGAAAGTAAATATACTCTAGATACCTGCAGAGCATAGAACGTATTTTTATTTGGGAAAATTAAGGGATTGCTTAGAGAACAGTTATTATCATTGTAATCGAGTATATATAATTGTGAAACAAATATTCTAAACTATAAAACCCAAAATTAGATGATAATGTGTAGTCATGATAACTAATAATAGTTATCGTGACTACATATTGTATTTTAACAATCGGTTTGCAAATTATGAAATGGATTCAATGAGTCTCGACTGAGACTGAACTGGCAATTATTTTTCCGCTTTTGTCAGAGATTTTCCACAAAGAATATGAAGAGCAGCGATAAATCAATCGTAAAATTGCTTGTTTTTCGTTTTACATAATTACAGTTTTTCGTTCGTTATTAATTTGTCATGTTAACGAGAATAACAACTGGCTTTTTACTTTAGTATGTAACAAATGATTATTTTTTCATAAAAAACAATTTAAGTTTTTAATGGAATCGTCAACTGTTTCGTACGTTCGTCGTTGACCCTGAGGGTCAATTCTCATGAATCGAATGTCGTTTCGTGAGCAGGCTGTTTCACTCGCGCGTGCATACGCTGCCTCACGTGCGAGAGAGACATCTCGCTATCGAAGCTACATTACACAATTACATACAGAATTGAGCCCCTTATGTTTCACCTGTCGACGTTATTACAAAGGCAATAAGTTTCAAAAGCGCTAAACCATCAGTAAACATACGAGTAAATTCGTTTCAGTGAATTTGCGGCAAGCCCCAGTTACACGGAAGCAAATGTTGCAATTTAAATAAAATGCTTTTATTCCAGTAATTTTCATTTCCACCAGTGGTTCCAGAAAGTTCCAAACTTCCAGATGTATCCAGGCTAATTGCTTCCGTTTAAAAATGTTAGTTGTTAGAGTATTAAACATTTTAGCTTCTGTTTCTGTTAGTTTGATTTCAGATAGGCTACATTTTAACTGCCGATAAAGTTTTGAAAATGAACTTGGGCGTTGTAAAAGTTTACAAAATACTAACATAGAAATAACTTTAAGTAACAATAATTTTATACTGTTTTTAATAATGTACGTTTTAAATCTCGCGTCTTATGTCTTAATAAACCAACCGCCGATGTATTTAGGAATTTTTTACGTTGTCTGTTATTTTATCGGAATATGTTTGCAGATTGGTCTTACATATCTACATAATAATGTCTTAAACTTTCGCGTTGCATTATAATTAAAACTTTTTAATCGGGACTTAACGCGACTTATTTAAATACCACTTAAGAGTTAAGAAACGTCGAGAAAAAGCATGTACTCGTAGTAGTATTTAAATAAGTCGCGTTAAGTCCCGATTAATACGTTTTAATAATAATGTATTGCCTATTACAACCATAACCATCAAAAATAAAAACTAATCAACTCAAAATGGGTAGGATGCTAACGAGTCTTGGATTTCATTACTCAAAATAGGTAGACTGAGGCCTCAGAGAAAATCTGTAGCGAATTTTTCTACCTCGGGAATTCTTACGTTCCGGATAAAATGCTGCAACGGAAAATACATTTTCATTTCCTCATGGAGCTCAATTGTGGCGAACCCGTTCGGTTAATTGTACCCGCTGTCGTGGTTTTAGAATTGAGAGATTTAAGGCCTGTTCCACTCTACTGATAAGAGAACTTCTTTGCATGTATTGTTAATTTAATATCATAATTGCATCCTGAATCGTCGACGATCTTGGGTAATCAAAGATATGCCCCTCTACACGTTCATATAATCAAGACTTTCCCAGAGTGGGCGATAACGCCCTCTTGTGGGCGCTACAGGCCTAAAGGGGCGGTGTGGGATCTACAAAAAATGGGGGAGTTGTTTAGAGGCTTGGGGGGGTAATTTGTAATTTTATTTCATCTGGATGCATTTGAAATTGAAACAATGGAACGCACTAGAACATAATTTGTTCTCAAAGCGGGCAGTAGACAAAATAAGTTTGGGAACCCCTGATATAATCGAATTGGTTCATCAAGGACTAATGTAGAGTGACCGTATGAGGTGAAACCATACTATGAAAAATATGAAAAATGATTGAAAATTTCACAATAATACCTGCTGTTCTTCGTGTTTATTTATGATATTTGAAGAAACGAATTATTCATCAAAGTCCATAACTTTTACCATAAAATGCGACATAACTCTATCGAATTCCAAGATAATTACTCTCTAGTTGGGCGTTTAATGACATCGTTAAAGATTCGCCTTGGAGTTCATAACTTTGATCTTTTGTTCGTTAAACTGGGCTTTCATTTTACTCGCTTTTCGTTTAGATCGCATTTTCAGCTTTGTTACAATTGAGATATTTTAAGGCTTAAATAGAGTAGACATGAGAATTTTCAGATTTTTGTGTCTTGCGAAATATAGACAACTTACCTAGCTCGTAATATAGTTTGTAACTCATTTATTATTGTAAGAACGGAAAATAATAGTAGTTTAGTTTGATAATAATTATATTCAATAACGTACAAAATATTCGTAGCAATCAATAATTATAATTTTTTTATTTGTTTCAGGTAAATACTTCTACTTACTATGCTCTGCGCTCCTAAGGTATTTAAAACATTCAATTTTCTTAATAAATTATTTTTATATTATTATGATTTAACAAGTATATGCTATTTAGTTCGTGTTTGTTTAGTTTCATTTTCAGTCTAGTGTAAAACACGTACCAAAAGTTACAAATGACATTACATCTAGAGATCAACTACGATAACATGGCGCGCCCCTCCAAATGACTGTTTCAATGTGTGCAGTCACATCCTTATGAAAGAGTTTGTATGTAGTAAGTATTCAACCAATCACAGTTGGTCAACTAATCTTAACTAGCCTACCGCGCAAGACAACGCACTTCAAACGTTTTGAATTTTGGACGGGCGCGCCATGTTATCGTAGTTGATCTCTACATGAGATGTAAAAGCGTAGCGGTATGTAAATTCACACCGAGTCGAATTTGAATGCAATCTGACTAGGCGAATGCTACCTGAAAATGCGATGACGTAGTTTGAAAACACGCTTTGAGTCAAACCGCAGGCGTGCGAGTAACGAGTACGAGGGTACAGTATAAGTATAATACAGTAGAGCAAGCAGTTTCCTTGATATCGCTTGCTAAGTGCTAACACAGGGACAGGAGAAACGTGCGTGCGACGTGGTACGACGGTACTGTTGCCTACTTTTAAATCTGTAATCGCGCTCTGTGTGCGCTTGATTCTGATGGTCTTGAATGGGCATGGTATGCACTCTACTATATGTTTTTAATATTGTGGTACTTGTGACATGAGTTATGAATTATGATGTCACAGTTAAGCATCCGATTGTGCTTGTTATTTACAAAGTAAGAGTGTCAGCAATCGGATAATAGTTTTGAAAATATCCGTGTACGCGTTTATGTCTAATTAAAAGGCCGACTTGCACCAGCCTGGGTTAATTACGGATTAAATATCACAATAATATTATTTGTCTCGTTCCAATCGAAATAAGGGAAAGCGTGATTAAGAGACGATTTCAAGTAGGTAATCTAAATATATATTATAACTCAAAGGTCATGCAGGTACATTTATTTATTTATTAATTTATTTTGTTCAATACTGTATATTACAAAATACAATAAATCTTGCCGCAAAAACTACAATGAGTTTATCTGGACAAGATGTTACGTCATAACGTAGGCATCCGCTAAGAAAGGATTTTGATCAATTCTACCCCCAAGGGTATAAAATAGGGGATGAATATTGATTGATTCACCATGATTTGTATGAAACTGTATCAATTTTAAAAACCGATCGGACTGAGACTTTGTTACCTAATTAGTAATTAATGATAATACTTCTTAACGTGAGCGAAGCCGCGGGCATAAGCTAGTCTATAATAACTAAAATAAAACCATTTCTGAAAGACATCATCATTTTTAAAAATATTTTTGTGTAAATATAAACAATATTATAACAAAATATATTAACTAAGTTACCTATGGTTTAAGTTATACACGAGCTAGAAGTTAGTGACGTTCGATAGGTGTTAACGCCTAAATTAAACTAGCCGCCAGCCCAAGATTCAATTTAGACCGTCCTCGGTCGATGTCTGTTAAACTTGTAAATCTGTTACCGGGTATAGGTGAGGAAATGTTAAACAGTGTGATGTACTCCTCAAATTGGTTGTGCTATAACTTTTCGTCCGTTTACGACAGAGCCAAAAAGCGGGATTTTGACAATTTCTTCTTCCGCCGCGCCGCGCCGTAGCGGTTAACTTCTGATTTTCATTTGCATTTAAAACGCGTTTTTAAGTTTAATAATAACAGCTACTTTTTAATAGCTCGCTATAACGAATGGATTAATATTATGAGCACCATAAATAGATTTATACTTTACAATAACATAAATCATAATAGTCTTGATAAGCTCGCAAAGAGCTTAGAGATTACGCTACTCTTACGACGATAATATTGATTCTTAGGGCCTGTTTCACCGCTTCCTGATAAGGTACCGGATAGGCTTATTTGACAGATTCTCCATACTCCATCTGTCAAGTTAAGTGGTGGATAGCCTTATCAGCAAGCGGTGAAACAGGCCCTTAATAAATTAAATATAAATACTATGAACTATCAGGGTACAATCAAAATTACGAGCCACATAATTTTAACATTTTATAGGAGTGCAGTTTCAAATTAAGATTTTTTTTGGGAACAGACGATGCGCAAAGTAATATATTATCGAGCTTGGAAGACGATGAAGTTTTTGCTATATTTCCCACGGGACTGGGAGCTCTCATTTCTATGTGATATTCAAAGCCGCATTGAATAGGCACGTACTGATAATGGTGGCGCCTTGTCTTGCGTTGAAGTATTTTAGAGTAATAGACAGATAAATAACTATGTATACGACTTATTGTTGACTAGATGCTGCCAGCAACTATGTTGAGCATCATTCGATTAACGTGAAATTATAATAATATGCATCTACATTCTACTTTTCGAAGTTTTCCATTTTAAAATAATCTCTTGTCCCTTCACGACTCGAAGTGTTTTATACTTTTGATCTAAGGTTCATCGATTATCATAAAACCAAGTGTATTTAAATAAAGAAGGCCGATGCTTGTTAATGATGTAGAGACATGTAAAAATCCAACTGGTTTATTAAGGCAATCTGTATAGTCACACTGGCTTTATCAGTTCGTAGGTTTAAAGTTAAACTCTAGATAAGGAATCCACCATATTTAATTTTAGGAATATCCATTTACTATTTAGTATGAACATTGTACATCGAGGTAATTAATTCCTAGGCAGTTGACAGACCAACGTCATTTGGTCGGGTTATGTCAATTTAATGCTAGCACCTCCTAGACACAATGTATTTTTCTCACCTCTGGGCAGAAAACGTCAACTTTCTTGCCGCTGCGCTTACAGATGTTGCCGTTTTCCGCCTCCGTCGATGAGAAAAATAGTATACGCACCTAGGGCAGTAAATAAGAAAGCCACAGATCACATGTTTGTTGACCTCGGCTTCGCCTCGGGAAACAATTACATGTGATCTGAGGCATTTCTTATTTTCCTGCCCTAGGTGCGTAATGTACTATTCAATTGTTATGCGGCAGCCGGCTGCCGCTTGGTGATTGATGGGTTAATAAAATTTGTCATCTCGGCTGGGTTTGACGTAATGCGACCAAACTGCGTGACTTACGTTACTACATCTAATATTTTAATTAAACAATGAATCTGATATTGACCTCTTTACTGGCCTGTAATTTTTCATCTCATACACTCGGCTATTGAGAGTCTGAAAGGCACATATTACGTAAGATTTAGCTCAGCCTTCTACGTAATAATACATGATCGGCCTGCTAATGCGTGAAATTAATACTGAAGAAGATGACATCAGCCTGTATTCTGTAACTTTTGTAATATTTTGTTCAATACAATTTTGCTTAATAGTTTGTACATGATCTGCGTTAATTTAGTCGTAATAGTTATAAGTAACTACTTATTTCATTGTTATAACTTATTCAATATCCATACTTCCATACTAATTAATACTTCAGTCGGAATTTCCAGGAATTGCTATTGTATTCTATTGTTGTCGCGATCACCGGTGCTCGCGCGGGGCCTGAAGGATTAATATTATAAATGCGAAAGTGTGTCTGTCTGTCTGTCTGTCTGTTACATCTTCACGCTCAAACCGCTGAACCGATTTAGTTGAAATTTGGCATGGAGATACTTTGAGTCCCGGGAAAGGACATAGGTTCCCGCGCGATAAACGAATTTTGGCGCAACAAAGTTGCGGGCGTTATCTAGTTCATAATATGATGCAAACAAGGCTTGTATCTTAAAATGTCAGACAATGTTTTTTGTCTGGAACGTAATAATTACATAATTTTAAATAAATGTATTTAATCCCTGAAAATTCGGCCTATTTCCTACCATTTTTTTTGATAACAATTAATTATATTATTGTTATACACTAATGGTTTTACCTTACGTCAACTACAGTGAAAATGAGGAATTCCTTTTGGTCGCACAAAGTTACGAAAAACAACCAGTAAAAATAATTATAATGATTATGAATGAGATATTAGGTTTTTTTTTGTAGTCTCACTTCAGTTTTAGTTGACAAAAGTATACCCTCTCGAACCACTTGAAATTTGTGAGAGCAGAGTTGGAGCAGAGGAGATCATCCGAGCGTTATTTTTAAATCGATGCATTCGAACCCCGATATTCAGAGAGTACGAAAACATACCACAGCTGATGTTATAGTATTTTGCTGCCAGTCTCAACTGAAATCATAGTATTTTGCTGCCAGTCTCAACTGAAATCTTTGATAAAAGCCCCTTTTTAGTTGGGCCTCGATAAATGGCCAACATGATTGCGCAGCTATAGCAAGCACAATCGGCGTCGATGATGGGCAATCAAAGAAGAATGTGGCCACGTTCGTATTCGCTTATATGTATAATGTATATCACAGTCCACAGGCCACATCACAGTGTCTTTCAACCTGTGGGTCGCGAAGCTTCTTAGGGCGACGCCTTGATAATTTGGCTGTAGCGATATCGATTTTTCTCAGCAATGACTAAAGCTAAGAAATTAAAGTTCATTATCAGTATTCATCATATTGTCTTTGTCTTTGAATTACCCATAGCATAACACGATTGGTAAATTTTTATAACACAATAATCAATCAGAATGACCTCTGAAAAAAAGGGATTTCGATTTTTCCAACAGAGGAGAGTGATTTAAGCATCCAAAATTTGTACATAGATTGGTTCAAGCATACACTTTAATTTGCCCATAGCTTACCTATATGCAATGTATTTATGGTTCTTAAATTTCCATTTTTTGCTGTTCCATTGCTTGTTTTCTATGAGAGGCCCGGTCTCTCATAGAAAACAAGCAATCTAAAACATATCCAACACGGTTTTTTACTTTAACGCGGCTTCACTTAAGGAGGACTGCCAGAGGTCGAGAAAACTATTTAATTAAAAAAAGTAAAAGGTCGCTTCATAAAAAGGTTGAAAACCCGCTGTCATAGGCCATCGTAGAGAAGCCGCATAATACTAAAAGTTCCAAGTGACATATGGACCAAACTTAGTTCCGAGTTGTAACATAACAAGAGGATTAACAAGTAACAAGGTAGACGTGTTCCAACAATTGGGACAGTTCTGACTTCTGTCCCAGGAATTTCAAGTTGTCCCATGTAATGTAGTTTTAATTGTACCAAAAACTTGGGGGACGACCATGAATATTCACAAGTTAGCTTTTAAGGTTTGTGAAGTAAACTACAATATGATTTAATATCATGTATTACTATAATAGTGACAAAAGAAATTAATTAAACTATGACTTTAGCAATATTTTGGGTCTTCGTGGTCCTTGACGCGATTACGAGAGTGAAGGAAGAAAGAGTGCTCTTGTATTGCGCACATACTTGGGCACTAAAATTTACTCCTGCGGGTCTGTTTAGTTTCAATAGGATGTTTAGATAAAATGATTAATATCAGGATACTTTTTATCCGGCAAAATTTATGGTTTGTGTAGGTTTGTGTATTAAAATACTTCGTTCAAATTGTTGCGTACATCACCACTTTAGACTTTGCTACAACTCTTTATGCAGGCGTTTCACTAGATTTGTGCTAAGCGGCTTTCGATATTTATTCCGATATCCTACATAAAAGAGTATTTGCATCCCTAAGGCTAAAAATTTACATGTGACTGAATATAATATGCATGAAATATGCGGCTTTTCATCGTTGTAAAGCCTTGAAAATATTAGCTATAAAACTTTGATAGACCTCGAAAATGTAATTTCGTTTTATGTCTTTGTTTGAGACTGTATTCGCCCATAGGTTTTCGCCGCTGGCTCGGATCGGACTCGAAGACCAAGACTACACCGGTAATCTTGCAGAGCGGTGGCGTAAATAAATCACACGAGTAGTCGAGGAGAACATTAACCCCGAAATGCACATCGCTTACCCGGCTCAAGGCAATGCCGTATAGTGAGCCGCTCCGATTCGTATGTTTTTCCGTCTCACTTTTACTATCGGAAGCGGCTATATTTCCCTATTTTCCCTATTTTTCCATGAGCCAGGTAATTGAAACGCATTTCGGGAAATTCTTTATTTATCGTTCTACAATATTTAACTTAATCTAAATATCAAAACTTATATTTTACATAATTACGACTCGACGAACATAAAAGTTAATACAATTTACATACATTTTCACACAATTTTCTCAATATTTTCCGAACTACTTATTTTATTCAACTAATTTTTCTTGTATTTATTAGATAATGAACTACTTTAATAAAATAACTGCTTTTTACCTCTTAGGGAGCATAGATTTATCACAGTTCACTTTTTAAAGTCTATTTGTAAAAACACTGATTTTGCACTGAGTTTATATCTCATATTTCACTGTTACGAGTTTGTATGCACTCACTATGTGGTTTCTTGGGTGCGAGGCCGCTGTCCTCAACAGTCTTACATGCCGGAGTCTAATAATTTAGGTATCTTATTAAAACAGTGAAGAAAAGTTGTTAAAGTACTTATTCTAAATTCGAATTTTAAATTTGGTAGTAAATGTTCTAGCTTTAAGAATGTGGATTGCTAGCGTGCCGTGCTTCGAAAGTGCCTGAACTATGCAAAACATCAGAAAAGAAAATCTATTAAGAATCTTTCCATAAGGATTACGTGTATTGTATCTTGTTCGTGAATTTCCTGCTCAAAGCTGCTTTAAAAATGTACTAAAAACTAAACTAAACTAAATTCTAGTTACTTCTTAATTATAAGGGCTCGGTATCCTAATATAACTAAAACAGAATCTTCATACACTAGACGTTCCACGCGGATCTGCCCGCGTAAATAAGGTGCGGATTTTTTTTTTCGCAAAATTACATAGAAATCGTTCCAGTACGGGCAAGCTCTTTAGCTTTTTTGTATGAGTACCTATATTTTTTATTAACATTTCAAATAGAAAGGAATCTATTAGAGCATTGTAAAACAAAACTTCTTTATTAACCGAATTTTAAGGAACGGCCTTTCATGGCCAATTTATAAAGATTTCATCCATATTCATTGCTACATTAAAACTTCAGGCATTGATTTACAAGACGCTGCGTCTTATCTCTGGCTGCGGAATAGCCAATTTTTCCGAAGCCAAATGGTAGAATGAAACCACATTTGGGTCACCCTTTGCGATAACAACCAAAGGCTTATACTCAATATGTTTATTTGAGATTGATAGTATGCACTATGCTTAATATACTGAATTCAAAAATGACATATTGAGAGAAATTCTAACGGTGCGTCCACATTTGTATCATTTGCGCGATCAGATCTCCGATCAAATCTCCGTCGCGATCATCGCGCCGTATCAAGTATGCGTACCATAGTGTGGACGCCTATTAGATCATTCTACTGATCATGTACGTATTTGATACGACACGTATCAGATACGCGGTTAATAACGATCGGGGCATATCATGATACGCGTATCATTTTGACACGCTTCGATAATACGCGACGGAGATCTGATCGGAGATCTGATCGCGCAAATGATACAAATGTGGACGCACCGTAAATTGGACTTAATAACATTATACGGAAACACTGCATAGTTTCCGTTTAGCTACAGAATAAGATCCTGTGTTTTAGAAACTACATTAATATGCACCCCAACTACATATTGTAAACTCTACGCATACGATCTTTAACAAATTAAAATGCAATATGTTTAAACTTGGACGTATCGCTTACAATAACTTACAGCAAAACAATTGTCCTGTACTACGGGGGAACAAGATGTTCCATAAAATTGGCCTTAAGGGGGTGACATACACGCGAGTAAGTACGCGGACTTATGGCTCGACGATCTTAAGAGCCCGTCCTCTCTTTTCTACTGCTCTCTTCACACTCACGCCCGTCTTTCATATGCCAGGTGAAAAAGGACGAT
Organism: Lysandra bellargus; assembly: GCA_905333045.1. Taxonomy (NCBI): domain Eukaryota; kingdom Metazoa; phylum Arthropoda; class Insecta; order Lepidoptera; family Lycaenidae; genus Lysandra; species Lysandra bellargus. The sequence goes on along the minus strand of HG995336.1, from coordinate 4,374,765 downwards.
CGCCAAGCTAGCGGGCAGATAGAGGTTTTCTGTTTTTAAAGGGTTTTTTATATTGAAGTGGTAAAAAGTAATTCCAACACTTTATAGACTTTTCTCAACAGTACATTGTATTTTTTTCATACCGTTAAGACGTCAATACAATACATAAAAAGGTGATATTCTAAACCTTTTACAGCAAAAATCACAAAACTGTCGCGGGTTTGAGTTGGATTATTTAAAGATACTTAAAAAAAATAAAAAATCTAGCTCCAACACTATATTATAATTAAAATGATCTTACATGTTGTGCATTAAAACTTATAGAAATACTGTATTTTAACTGTTAAATAACGTCTGTTAAATGAGCGAAATCGGCAAAATTTCGTATACGGACTCTTAATCGCCTGTGTGTCAGCAAAGAGCCTCGAGCCGCAAGCCTGGGAGCATGGTAATCCAGTGTGAGCGATTCTCGTGTGTCACCGACGCGAGCCGAGTAAGTTAAGAGGTCTACTGACCCTAAAAATAAAACATAGTCCTTCTCTCTTCACACTCACGCCCGTCTTTCATATGCCAGGTGAAAAAGGACGACGCGAAATCATCGCCAAGTTAGTTTTACTTGAATAAAAAAACCGGCCAAGTGCGAGTCGGACTCGCGCACCGAGGGTTCCGTACAAACCTGCAAGGTTTACAAAGTTCGTTCATTACGACAATCGAGTCATAACTATGGTATTTTTATTGCAAAATTAAATTCATAACATTACAATGGGGAAAGATGGAGGAGCATAAATTTAAGACAAAGATCTCTTTATCGTTTATATATTTTGTAATGTAACTAAAAATTTAAGGTTTTCGGAATTTTTCCTTTATGTGTGCTATAAAACGTTGCTCCATGCCAAATTTCAAGATTCTAGGTCGACTGGAAGTACCCTTTAGGTTTTGATTCCCTTGCGAGTACTTGCGAGTTTCAAAATATGCAGCTTAAATTGCTGTTTCTTTTGATTGCGTTGACATAGAAGTTTGATTTTGTTACAGCTTAAAGGTATTATAGACCTGAGTATTTGGTATGAATTTCAATTTAATACCTCTACGCGTTTATGAGGAAATGGGTAGTAAGTTTAAAATTATTAAAAAAAAAATATTATGTGATGTAACTAAAAATTTATGGTTTTCGTAATTTTTCCTTTATCTATGCTATAAGACGTTGCTTCGTACCAAATTTCAAGATTCTGAGTTCACGGGAAGCACCCTGTAGGTTTTGATTCCCTTGCAAGTGTCGAAAATTTGCGGCATTATCGGCTGTATCTTTTGATTGCGTTGGCTTAGAAGTTTGATTTTTTCACAGCTTCAAGGGACAGTAGACCTGAGTAATTGATATAAATTTCAGCTCATACCTCCACGCGTTCCTGAGAAAAAGGGTCTTGACAGACGGACGGACGGACAGACGGACAACAAAGTGATCCTATAAGGGTTCCGTTTTTTCCTTTTGAGGTACGGAACCCTAAAAACGAACTAAGTATAATGAATATGAAAAAAGTATTTTGAGCAAATTTAGGTTTTATCAATGCCTTTTTAGATATTAAAAAATATTAGAGAAAAGACAGCAAACTTCGAAGGTCTAAGCAAAAATGTGTCTAAAACAAGATTTTTTGTAAAAAAGAAACTATCGAGCATTTTTTCAGTAATCGTGTTTTCGTCTTGAGCATTTAATTTTCATGAACATCTAAAAATTCAGCTAATACCTCCGCAAGATGCAAATGTTTCAACTAATAAGCCGGATGTAATCAAGGATTTTTTTCATTAAAGTTTTATGCCGAGCAGACATAAATTTACATGGAAATGGCGCCCGCAGTCAGCTACGACGTTTAAATGTGGTACAAAAATAAGTAGGTACGAAGACAAATGCGTAGACGGTCTTTTCCTAGAAACGATGTCCTGCGGCGCTAAAATGGTAATATTTAGCAATTCCTCTCAATCAATTCAAGAAATGAATTGTGAAAACTTACGAATGTCAAATTAGTACGAATTACTAGACATGAATTGCCAGCAGACTTACCGTTTTGCGATTAAAAAAATAATCATATTATGATTCATAATTTGATTCTCCAACGCGACCATTTTAGCCCCGCTGTACTTTTTATGCTCGGTTTTGACTAGAGTTCTAGGGCTTTTAATTGGCTTACGTCAAAACGTGAACCAATCAACAACTCTGATGGATAGAAAATTTTCTACCAAAAAATCTCTGCAACCCGTTTCGTTCGTTTCTGCAATTCGTTCTTTTCCTGCTATTTTTTGGTGTTTCAACTTTCAGCTAGTTGAACGTCTTACTACTTGGATAATGGCGAAGCGAAGCTGCAATAGTACCTATAACAAGAAATGTATTATGTTATTTCGGTATTTATTCGATATTAAATAATGTTAAGTATATGTACGCAAAAATAAAAAATAATGTTATATTATGTACAACAGGGTTCGTAACGCAGTGATGGTCACAAAATAAGTTAAGAGTATAGGTAATCCTAAAGTCAGTTCAGCGCCTTTAGGCCGTCTTCACACCAAACCCACTGTGAGCCGCCGAATGTGAGCAGGCTCACTGTGAGCCCCAGTGTGAACGTGAAAATATACGGCATCGAATGTCCGCGCCTACGCCTAGCGTAATAGCGTATTGTCGGTTAGGTGTGAACGTAAAAGTGAATATGTATGGAAATACAATAAACTGCGTAACGTTCGCTCACATTCGGCGGCTCACAGTCGGTTTGGTGTGAACAGTGTGAGTCATAACTCATAATATTATACACGTTATAGCGTCGCTGTCTTATTACGACGAAATGTATATGGTATTAAAACTAGAAAATTTCAGATTTTCAGTGGACAAAATCACATAAAATGAAATGAGAAAAAAATGTACAATGTGGTCATGAATATTTTAGTAAATGTAAAGTTGTCAATAATATATTTCAATATTATGTTACGATGCGAAGTAGTTGAAAATACGAGGTTGATCGCGGGTATTATTCCAAAAATACTCCAGCATAAAGTCAAGTAGTGTACCGGAGATTCCACTGTAAATATACGACATTTCCTCGATTTTAATAACGAAAGAGCTTCTTAAACGAAGCGATTGAATTAATATTCATATTGTTTCAGTTACTTCCAATGATATTCTACTTATACAGATCTGTTACGTTCATACTATTTTCAGGCTTAAATCTCTTCCAAACAATTTTCAAATTCAAAATTGGACTTTGACGGATAAGTGAAACAAAAGATACGAAATGCCATTTACATAAAAGAGACAGACTAAATAAAAGACGACCCAATTGGGTCGTATTTGAGTCTTCACAACGCGACGCGCGCGTTGGTATCATATCTGCTTTGAGTTTTTTATATACGTATAGGCGTACCCACCAAGAACATAAAATATGTAAAAATGGAAAGCCAAGTTCCATACAAACATTATTATTGTCTATGGACTTCGCCGTAAAAAGGATGGAGATCTAAATGAGTGCCAAGTTCCATGGAAAAACGAAATATGTATGTATAGGAAACAACATTAAGAACAAGTAAAAGAGTCTATTTATTTGCTTTATCGAATATCTATAACAATTAATGTTATTTAAATAATGTGGGATCTTAAACTAGATTAGATCTAACTTGGCCAGTTTTCATTACATCAGTCATTTCATAAAGTTATTGAACATTTTAATTCTGATGAAAACTAGCCAAGTTAATCTAATCTAGTTTAAGATCTCACATTATTTAAATAACATTAATTGTTATAGATATTCGATAAAGACGAATAAAACAAAGAAAATTCAAGTGAATGGAAAAAGCAGCTACCATCAGGAGGCATTGGAATAATACGGTATAACACAAGCTTATTGTGCGGAAGTAGCTATTATTATAGCTGTCTAACAAACATACAGACAGACGAACGGACGGATGGACAGACGGACGGACGGACAGACAGACGGACAGACGGACAGACGTATTAAAAGAATTCTATGTCTATTCCCGGGACTCAAACTATATCTCCATACCAAATTTAAGAACAATCGGTAGAAGCAATTTAGGCGTGAAGAGGTAACAGACAGACATACTTCATAAAGTCACTTTCTATTAAAATCCTAAAGTTTTTTCACTTCACAAATAAATATTTACGGGGAGCTCCCATACAATAAATGTGATTTTTTGGCCTTTTTTGCTCAAAATCAATAATGGCAGCCGGTAGATACTTGAAAATTTCACAAAATCTTTAATAATATTTTTATTTTCATAATTTATAATAAAAATAAAATAAAACAAATATTTAAGGGGGGTCTCCATACAAAAAACACAATTTTTGCCTAGTTTGGCTCTGTCCGACTCGCATTTGACCGATTTTTTTTTTCTGATTTTTCCCTATGCTTTCACACAAATACCGAGCTGGATTCCAAATTTCAGCCTTCTAGGTCATCTGGAAGTGGGTTAGAATTTTGATCAGTCAGTCAGTCAGTGATAAAAATGTAGATTTTCGGACGTTAATATTTTAATAACCGTTTGAGCTGTGCTTATGAAATTTAGAGCATGTAGTTATCTTGCAAGTCTCATTATATGAGCCAAATTTGAAACGTTTATGTCAAATAGTTTCGGAATTATGAGAGGGTCAAAAGTACCTGCAAATGGTTCGTGTAATATTACACACGGTGCTGCTCGCCATTCTGTTATGCTGAAACTTGGCTTGACACGCTACCGCGTGTCTAGATCATTGGTTACTTCAGTTTGGTCCTTGTCTGTCGAGTAAATTTTGTAATTTGTTAAGGGCCTTCCCTACGGAGATTTCGTAATTTACCGTATTTAAAGCCTTGTAAACTCATAATTTGAAAGCTACAAAGTGATAATAAAAATACAGCAATAATCTTCAGTATATCAACATACCTTTCCCTGTTTTAAATTTTCTATTTTTGTTTATTATACTCATGATACCAGCTTCCAAAGTAAAAACAATTTATTAAAATTCAAGCATAATATTCAGCATCTTCTTAGTATTTACTAATTACATTTATTTGAAACACACGCCAATAGATCGACAATATCATAAACTACATGTTCCCCGTTTTAATATTTTTTAGGACAATTTTGAACTGAGATAAGTAAAAAAATAGGGTTTTGGTGCGATCTTGGCAACGCGGCAAAAGTATAGTCAAGGTCGTTTGCTCGGGGGACGGCCTTAATAGTATTGATTGTTTTTGGTGGAAATGTTTTAAAGTAGTTGTTTAGCTACTGTTTAATTTAAATAAAGTAAAACAATGTTTTACTTATTGCTATACAGTTAAATATAAAAGGATACACATAATATGCTGATAATGTCCGTATTGATAATGTATATATTTTTTATTATTTAAGAGGGTTATAGTAAATAATATATACAATTAGTTTAAATACACAATCCATCAGAATTAGTGAACCAAATCCGCTCGTGTTCATCCTATTCAAATACGACTAAACCTCTACCCGGGAATAGTTAAATAGTGAACTATTCTCAGAGGGTCGCTGTCTGGTCTGAAGATGATTTTGTACTAATATTTTAATAGGTTCTGAATATTAAAACTATCCTAACTTAGCCTAGTCTAACCTCATTGTCTTAACTAATAAATTCGAAGTTTGTTTATATTAATAAAAAACTATGAAGCACTAAAGGGAGGTTTCATAGAGTTTTGACTAGGTAATTTTAATTTAAGTGCAAATATAAAACAAAATGAATTTATTATTTAACAGCTGTTACTTTTTTATGCTAGAGAATAAAGCAATAATATTTATATTTTTTGATTTCATAGTTCTGGGTTAAGACCCACTTACGGAAAGTTTGATTACTTATAGCTTATAATAATATCTAATTGCGTGGTAAAAAAAAAACATATTTTCTTTGTTGTATTTTACCTTGTTCTACTAGTTTATTTCATGATTCGTTGCCGAAGGAAAGACGAAGTTATAATAAACAAACTTCTTAACTGATATCGCAGATCGTTTAACGATAGTTTAAGCTTTAAATAGTTGTAAGTTTATCAGGACATTGGCCACTTCACAGGTCAATTATTAGCTCCGTTTAGTTTGCTAGGTAGAGTTTGTAGGATTTAGTTTTCTAAATAAAAACGTTAGAATATTACCCGTAAAAAATCTATCTTCTGTCTTTCTGAAATTCACAAGTCTTTAAAAAATCCATCAAAATCGGTTTAGGAATTTAAGGACTTTGTGAATCCCTCCCTAGGGGACAGACAGACATACCTACTTATCTAAAACAAACATTTTTGCATTTATAATATTCTAGAACTATCACTAACACTTTGACATAATGTGTAAGAATGGAAAAACTTCTAATATATAAAATTCTCGTGTCACAATGTTTGTGCGCGAACTACTCCAAAACGGCTCAACCGATTTTAATGAAATTTCGTATGTACATTCGTTAGGCCTGAGAATAGGTTTTTATGTACTTTTTATATTGATACTAGAAATATTGTATGTGGCAAAACAATATTTGACGGGGCAGCTTGTATTTCTATAAAATTAAATAAATAACCCTATTATTCATTCGTTTCACATTTGCGAAAAATTTACATGCAAAGTACATGGTAAACATAAATTGCAAAGGTACTGTGTACTTCTATCAGGGTTAGTGTGAAGGGTCCGGAAGGTGGACGTTACGATATGTTGCTGATAACTCGGTCCTTTGTGGGGATACCTGGGTTATGACGTCGTAAATACTAGATAAGTGTTGCCACTCTCGGATTTTTATTCTAAGGATTTTAGTAGCATTCTTTGTTATTTACTTTTTTTGCCATAGCGTATTCAAATTGATATTTAAAAAAAAATAGTATAATATTATAACTTATAAGTTAGTAATGTGTAATACGGTGTTTTTTATTAAAGTTTAATATTCGTTATAGTTGTATAATGTATATATTCATTCCTAATGTTCAATAGTTTGCAAAGCAAAGTGAATTATAAACCAGCGTAAAGAAAGAATTTCAAAGACGCGACAAAGGCACTTTATTTTGTTATAAAGGCGCGGGAAAATTCAAAGATTTCCATAATATAAACATGGTACGTCGTACATCAGTTTCATTACTGAGACTTTTCCCGGATAAACATCAAAATCATCTGTTCGTACAATCGAAATATATACCATGCTTGATAACTCTTATTTTGTATTACTCCACTGTAATGCAGCTCTATTAACACGAAGATAGCTGCTAGCAGCTAAAGGAACAAAATATATGTAACCGAGTATTACAACTAAGAATTGAATTTCGTAAAAGCATTTTTTGAATCTGCTACGGTGCGTCCACATTTGTATCATTTGCGCGATCAGATCTCCGATCAGATCTCCGTCGCGATCATCGCGCCGTATCAAGTATGCGTGTCATAGTGTGGACGCCTATTAGATCATGCGAGTATTTGATTCGACACGTGTCAGATACGCGGTTAATAGCGATCGGGGCGTATCATGATACGCGTATCATTTTGACACGCTTCGATGATACGCGACGGAGATCTGATCGGGGATCTGATGGCGCAAATGATACAAATGTGGACGCACCCCTACTCTTCCACAGTATGGTATTTCAATGGCTACACTCTTATGTACACTTCCGACATGAAAACTTAATCAGAGGATGGCACTTGAGTGCCGTTTGTGCGTGACATGATGACGCCATTTTGATATTTTCTTGTGTAGGTACCTATTGTCATTTTCTTTTATGCGTCAAACGGATATGTATATTAAATTTAATTAAGACGATGTTGTTAATAAAGGCGATATTTGAAGTAAAGTCACGAAATCCTTTAAAATTTCCTGAGCTTGAGAGCCCAATAATTTATTAATTTAAGAGGTTTATGCCACACAAATTTTATACATACCTACTACAGTCAATGCTTTGCCCTCTTTAAATGATCAAACATATTATGCTTAATATTGCCTGCCCCAAGCAGACTGACAGACGTGCGCATTGACTTAGGGCACTTATCCTATTATTCATCGCATTTTTCATTTCATTTTCATTCATTCATTTCAAAGGTGTTTTTACTGCAACGGGCGTAACAACACACATGACAAGAAAAGCGTCCTTATATTGTATTTCCAATTGGCTGATGTATATTATACTGTATACAGTATAATGTTATGACATTGTTTAATTAAATTATCGTCATTGCACATGAATTAGTTAATCGTACTAATTATAATGCGGCTAATACATTAAAATGCGGCCAAATGTAAAGTCAAACCTAGATTAACCATGTTATCTCTACTCTCGTTCTTCCAGTTTGGAAAAAAGTTTAACCTAGGATTTACTTTTAACTCAGGGCTCACTTAACCCAGAGACATGTAACCAAAAAGTCTTCTTAATCTAAGGCCGCGTTTCCACTGACGCGGGGCGGAGCGGAGAGGAGCTTAGTGGTGCCCGAATTGACCAATCGTGCTATTCCAGCGGAATGACAGCGAAGCGGAGCAAAGATTTTGAGCATGGTGATTGGTCAATTGGGCACGGCTAAGCTCCTCTCCGCTCCGCTCCGCGTCAGTGGAAGCTCGGCCTAATATGTACCTTAACTTAACCACTTGCCGACAAGTGACAACTTACCACTATGATTGTGAATATGTGACCATAAGGAACCTGACAATTATATTTTTTGACGCTTGTGGTGTGTCGTAGCACTATACTGTTACAGTTGGTTAAACAATATAAACTCAAACTCACAAAAATGTATTTAGAATGAATATTTTGAAATACTTACTGAACGTCGGTGCTACTCGTGCCTACCACCGGTTCGGGAACTAACCCGGCGAGAAGAATCGACGCTAGAAACTCGCAGAGATATAAAAGCGTCTGTCTTATGATAGAGTCTGTCTATTATGAATTTTGGTGGACTTTATAACATAACGCCATAACAAGTAAACAACTAACACCGTAACATAATCTCGTTTAGGACGTCAGCTAATAAGGCGCCATGTCACTTACGTGGTAAGTGATGTCACGTGCCGAAAGGAGGGGGGAGGGGGGTATGTGTTTCACCATCGTCTAATAAACATTCATTTGTACCGTCACTGAGATTAAACTGGGATTAGTTTTGGAGCTTGTGTGGTGAATATTGATTGGTAATGTCAGTTTAAAAATAGAGGTATATTTTTTCTGTACACTAGTTTAAACTTTTACGCCACCCATAAACTTGGAAAGTTTATAAAATATCCGAGTTTATTTCTTTTATACATGCACCTTTTTTACATGGGTAAATGCTTTCCACGTCCCCAGTATCCACTGGAGACGTGGAAAGCATGGGGAGATCGGCCGGGGTGTATGGGATTCCCCAGGCACGGGCCAGGCTCACTAAACCTCCTCTCCTTGCTTAAGGCGCTATATCGAAAGTAATTTTACCGCAAGGACAATTTTATACTTAATTTGTATGACTATAACGTCGTGAATGTCGTGAATACGCTGCGGCCAGAAGCTATCGGCTCGCTCGGAAAACATGCGAAAAAACGTAATTATAATCATTTAAAAAATAACTAGGAGCATTTAAGCAAAATGCTTCTATACGATTTTGAGTTGCAAAGGTGTCTATCAATTAGACTAATTTCCTACAATACATCTATTTTCGTTTAATAATAATCTTCAAATTTCGTATTTTTAAGAGGTCATTTCGAAAATTAAATGTATCGAGGCAAAATACATTAATCGTGTTTGTAGTTCTTCTCAAACCTAGATAAGGCTATGAAAATAATCTTAAAGATAATCTTAAAAGATAATGAAGATTATCTTATTACCAGATTTGTAACATTTCTGAGGGTCCTATAGTATTACGTCAAAAAGGAATTTTGACGTAATACTATAGGACCCTCAGAATTTTTTCAATAGCGCCTTAATGAAGGTTGCAGGAGCGATGAAACAGACCTCTATTATTATACGTCCATGTTTAAAACTGTGTGTAAATTATTTTTGTGTGTAGTTTGTGGGCGTGTACGTGACTTGTGTATTATGTCACCGACCACGGTGGTCAGTGCGGAAAATTAATTATGCTTTCCGTAATTAATATCTTTTGTAACATTTTAATTACAGTATACGTGGGGTAGATTTTTGATACAGCAGAATGTACAACTGATTTATATTTATTGTGATTGTAAATTATATGGGTAGGTGTAAATTAAATGGTTTATATTGCTTAAAGCAAGTAGACTTATTTAATAAAAAATAGTTTCTGCCTGATACAGGATTCTTTATTCCTCGGAGATTGAATACAAAGCAACACTCGCTGTATATTAATCTGTAGACTGTTAGGGTCAATTCAGACCGCAACGCGACGCGTAGATGAATTTCTTAATTTGTATTGAATTGATAGATTTCAGTTGCGTGAAACTGCTCACTTCAATACAAATTTAGAAATGTATATCTACGCGCTCCGGTCTGAATTGACCCTTACCGATAAGAAGACAATAAAATAATTTTAAATAATGAACATCTAAATTGACAGAGTAAGGCGGACTTGCACAGATCTGAGTTAAAGTTAACTCTGAGTTAAACATCATGTCATCTCTATCACTCACTTGGTGAGTGACAAATATGACATGATGTTTAACTCAGAGTTAACTTTAACTCAGATCTGTGCAAGTCTGCCTAAGTTTGTCAATTACTAGGTACCTAATAAAATTTTAAGATATAGCAAATCTTTCCCGTAACGAATTTTAGCCCATCTTCTCGATTTATTTGGAACATAGGATTTGGAAATGCCTCTATCTCCAGGCTACGATATAATCTCTGAAGTCTGAAATTGCTTTCGCAGTAACTTTCGATAAGATGAACTGATAAATTTCGCTTCGGGTAGTTCACAATAATCCACTGTCATTCCATCTATTGTACTTCGGATTTTGTATAGCCTTAATGGTTTTGCAGTGTTGGTCTTTTTGCTTTACTGGGTAATTGGGTATTATGGCAGAAATAAAATTGTCCCGATTTTTGTCGTTTTAAATATCTAGTTCCTATATAAAGTTGTTATTATACAGGTGACATTTTTTTATGAAATAAGGGGGCAAACGAGCAAACGGGTCACCTGATGGAAAGCAACTTCCGTCGCCCGTGGACACTCGCAGCATCAGAAGAGCTGCAGATGCGTTGCCAGCCTTTTAAGAGGGAATAGGGTAATAGGGGAGGGTAGGGAAGGGAAAAGGGTAGGGGATTGGGCCTCCGGTAAACTCACTCATTCGGCGAAACACAGCGCAAGCGCTGTTTCACGCCGCTTTTCTGTGAGCGCGTGGTATTTCTCCGGTCGAACCGAAGCATTCGTGCCGAAGCATGGATCTCCCACGACAATGACACTTTAAAAGTACGATCGAATTTTGTCTAGGTGTCTAGTGTCTACCTACTATTGTCTGACAATTTTTGACTGCAATAGGAACCGAAGCAGAGGATGATTATTCGGTTGGCAATGCAAAATTTAGCCGTAGCCTTCAGGTTCAAAAGCTCAAATAGATTACAATCAAGATTGAAGAAGACGGCTTAACGTGTTCAATTTAGTTTTTTTTAATTTTTCTATTGACATTTTTATTCACAATTAATCTAAATGAAAATTAATGTTAAAAGTTTCGGTAACAGTTCGTTCAATATCGACATCTTTTTCTAGAAAAATCTTCGGTTACAGTATTTACCTGCTAGACAGCGGGAAAGTGTTTTGACACTTACGTCGGCGACACGTGTTGTTGAGTCGGGTGTCGTGTTACCGCAGGGTGTGGGTGTAATGGGTTTGAGGTTTGTCAACACCCTGTACATATTGTACAAACTGTAGGACAGTTTGTGTCGATTGTGATTGTTGTTGCTTTGAGTATAATTGACTAGGGTTGGGTGTTTAAAATAACGTTTAGGGATATTATGATTATATTTTAGCGATTTATGCTCAAATTATTGCGTTTTAAGGAAATAGCCAAAACTTAGGTACTACGGCTACATCATTAATCATTATATTATAGAACCGTAATTTCTGATTCAAATTAAGCAGCAAAATGTTTACACACTTTTGCAAAAAAACGCATACAAATATTAACTCGTTTGTTACGTTAGCTTAGATTTTAATATAAATGTCCAATTCATATATTGTGTATTAATAATTAAATTGATTAAATAATATAACTTTCTCTATTATTTAATGATATAATCATCATAACATGATTTACCTGACCTGAACGGTTACATCCATCACACTTGGATGTCTGCCAAAGATGGGTATCGTTTCACTTTAAAAATGCATGAAAAATATTTTTCTTATATTACCCGGATATGTAATACATAAATTGACTGTATTGCTCCTTACCACTTATGTTACCCTAGATATTTTACAGAGAGGTTTTTTTTTAATATTTAAAGTAATTATTATTTTAATAAGAAACCATATCTGAGTGTATAGGATCGCGCAGAACTAAGACTTCAAAGTCCAGACACGAATAATATTAAATAATATTATTATGTTAAAAAAATCCTGAAAACCTATGTGTTTGGTTGTTTGCTATATTTAAAGTCTGTTTACCTAATAAACGCAAATAAATATATTATCAGCTTGCAATGTCCTACGATTGCTTGTCATATATTTTTTACATCATCATTCACGTATCTCGTACGCTATGCGCTACACTAGTCACTACAGGGGTGCAGTCAAAGACATGTCCGTTTTACCATTTCTGAAGTCTATCTCCAAGGAATAAGGTTCAAAAGTGGTTAACCGGTATTCGATCCTACGGGATCGACGCATCTCTAATTTATTTATTCTAACCCGAAGGAATCTTCGAGAAACATCCAACTAACTTCCCCATGGGAAATGCGGGGTTAATAATGTAGGAACAGGGCGAAACGGAGCAGTGTGTCAGCCAAAACTATGCACAACTAAATTATAGCGGGTTCGTCCTACTTTCAATATAGGCTATTGTGTCTTTAGAGATTTTTGGTATTGTAAAAGAAGTTTTTGTAACATTTACGAATAAAGAGTGAAAGCGATAACTTTATATATGTAGAAACAACTCGATATGCATCAGCCTTCTTATTAATTTAAACGTAATAAAGGAAAACCAGAATTTATATAAATAACAGCAATTAACGTAAAAAGTACCAAAGAGAAATTGAGAGCATCTGGAAACTTCATATAAAATTACTGTTAATTGATTTGTATTTTTCTCTTAGAGGAAAATACAAATTAATTAACGGGTATTTTCTAATTGATTGAATGATTCGATTAAAAACGAATATAATCGCTGAGTGCAATTAATATAGTTATGCAAATGATTTTGCGAGTCTATATAAAGTATATAAAGTATCCTATGTCCTTACTCGGCACTCAAAGTATTTTCATGCTAAATTTCAGCAAAATCGTTTCGGTGGTCTAGGCGTGAAAAGGTAACAGACAGACAGACAGACTTTCGCATTTATAATATTAGTATGGATGGATGCATCCATGAGCCCTGGTAGAAATTAACTACTGATCCGATTTTAATAAAATATGATGTGCGCTTAATAAATTGCAAGATTTTATAGTGGCTACAATATATATTATACACACAAACTTTTGAATTTACATTAATAATAATTAATAATTATCCATACTAAGGGGCTGTTTCACCGCTTTCTGATAAGGCTATCCACCACTTAACTTGACACATAGAGTATGGAGAATCTGTCAAAAAACCTTATCAGGAAGCGGTGAAACAGGCCCTTAATATTATAAATGCGAAAGTGTGTCTGTCTGTCCGCCTGTCTGTCTGTCTGTTACATCTTCACGCTCGAACCGCTGAACCGATTTTGCTGAAATTTGGTATGGAGATACCTTGAGTCCCGAGAAAGGACATAGGATAGTTTTTATCCCGGAAAAATGTGCGGTTCCCGCGCGATAAACGAAGTTTGCCGCAACGAAGTTTGCCGCAACGAAGTTGCGGGTGTCATCTAGTTATTAATATATTATGTATTCAGATTGAACTGTGCTCGTTGCCGATGGTTAATATTGTTCGCGTGTCAAACACTTGTGTTGTTTTATTGTCGTTGCTTGAAAAATCTCTGGGTTAATGGTTGTAATCACCCCATTTTTCGCCTATAAAATAAAATTTAGGCTAAAAGTATATTGTGATATTTTTATTAGGTTTTATTAAGTTTGTGTTATTTGGGAAATTGTAATGTCAGTTAAACAGTAAGTGAGTCCTTGAGGTTCCTTATTTTTATAGGCTGCAATTAAGTGCCTGAAATAAACTGGCATTTTAACGTCGTATTCTAGAGCAAAGTATACTTTACTACACCTACGGCCTTAGTTTAATGATTAGTTAAGAAGTTAATTAGGCTAGTCAGACTATATTAAAGAAAGATCCCTGAAAGATTTTCAGTCATCATTACCTCACTACTCAAGAAATCATTAAACATCTATATTTTTGTGAAAATGAATATTTCTTAATCCATACTAAAGCTAAAGCTAAATAAGGTATTCATTATGTAACGTAAGTCGCTGATTGCTCGGTAAGCGAATTTAAGCGAATGTGGTAACTGTAAGCGGATTTAGCTAATACAACGACGAAATCGACAGGTGGAGCTTATGTTAATGACGCCATTTTCACTCAACTGTTATACAGTTTACTTAAACAGCTGCATAGTTTTATTAAGGTCGATATGAAAATATTTGCGATATTAATAATGACGTAAACTCTAGGTTCATAATAATACAGTTATAATTTTATATACCTTCGCAGTTAATTATTAAGCAATGTTTAATTACTTTTAATTGAAATACTTTAAATAAAGTTCAATTTAATTTGCTATTGCTTGATGCTTCTCTTTTTTAAAACGACCTTCAAGCCCACTGCCAATATGTCGATACATAAAAGACGAAGAAAGAAAAAAATGTTTTTTTATGAGCCTATTCTGTCCAACTGCTGGGCAAAGGCCTCCCTCAAAGTCTTCCACTCCTCTCGATCCAACGCGGCAGTCGTAGGTCAGCCTGGCTCGTATTTTCGTAGAAAAATGTTTTTTAATTGTGTAGTAATTATAATATTCTTGATGATGGAGAAATTACTGTAATTAATATAATATAGTTAAAGTGTGAACATTGAACAAAACCTTACGATGTTATTATCAGGTGTTGCACGTTTTTTGAACCCGAAGAAGTAACTGTCCACCTAGATGAAAGTTTCGCACGTAACAACGTGAATTGGGTTGTTATCGTTAACGTTTACGGTGATATACCTCCATATTAATATTATAAATGTGGAGGGCTGTCCTGTCTATCCAACCTCTTCACGCTTAAGCCACTGAACCGATTTTGATGAAAGATGTGGAGATACTTTGAGTCCCGGGAGAGGGCATAAGATATTTTTGCGCGATAAAGGAATTTTGGCACAACGGAGTTGTGGGCGTCATCTAGTTGACAAATGTTTTTGCCCTATAAAAAGGATTCTACGCTCATAAAAAATATGAATGCTGCATTCGGATATACAATTTATGGGCATGCATGAGCTTATGACGTGAGCTTTATGTTCAGAGAAAGCTCGTGCGGCTCGTGCTGTTGAAATATGTCTGGATTAACATCATTACTGCAGATTTATTCCTTTATATTTTTGTTTGTAATATTTTTGTATAATTTGTTTGTTTTTATATTTTAGGTGTGCTAAACGTGAAAAAATGAACGTAATTTTGGTTTTCTGTTTCCGTTAGAATGTAATTGAATTTGTAACATGTATTATTGACTTATCTGGCTCTTTAGTTACGTTAATATTATATTGCATTAAACTATACGTAACGTATAATAAACGTAAATTACCACTTTGTACAATACTCTATGTTACGTTTTATGTCATGGTGCTATGTGGAACTATTATTAGTTTTAAAAATAATAACGGTTCGCACAAAATTAATTCAGATTTTTACGTATGACCATTTGGTCGACAATTAGCTCTTTTATTTGCCATTCTAAGGACCAAATGAGAACAACGGGAGAAGTGGACTATAATATGATATTATGAAAATGATTATAGCTACTAAATGATACAAGATGAATCGCAACGACAACTGTATTAATATTTACTGTATTCTTCATATAGTCCAGCTTAGCATCCTCAAATTGAGCGGACTGATTCTGACGTTCATAATTGTTTTTTGCGTCCAAAAATCCACAATTTCCTCTGTGTCAGTCATCTCTCTCTAACACATATTGTCACTCTCTCTGACTCACTCTTATTGCATCCATACCGGCTACCTTTGTACACCACAGAGTGCATTGATGATTGGAATGGATTGTGCCTACACAAAGAGGATAATAGACCAGAACTAACCCTCTTTGACGAATCACTTAGATATGGGAGGCGACCGTATCTATAATATTCCTCTGGTGAAATTTCGTTATTGCTTTAATATCGGAGTACAAAGTAGCCTGTGTTAAATATATAACCTAAACGAGTACTAATTTATCAGGACTAAAAGTAGCCTATGTGTTAATCCGGAACCTAGACAATGACTAAGCCAAATTTTATCAAAATCTGTTTGGTAGCTTTTGAAGTAATGAAGTAGTAAACAAATAAACATTAACCTTTTAATATTAACGCTTTATGCTTCTTCAAAATCTCTCCCTCAAACTAATATTTTGTTCATCAATCACTAGCTATTAATTTAAAACATACTTCAGAATTATTAAAAGGAATTTATTTCATGAAAAGTATGTTGAATGTAGAGACCATATTTCGTAGCATTTCGTAGATCATTTATCAAGAGACCGTGCTACGAAGTGCTACGCCGCTTCGAAGTTGCTACGGTGTTTTGTGTGTGCGCGGATATGAGATTATAAGATGATTAGATGACGCCCGCAACTCCGTTGCGCCAAAATTCGTTTATCGCGCGGGAACTGTACATTTTTCCAGACAAACGGACAGACAGACAGACACACTTTCGCATTTATAATATTAGTATGGATTCACAAAACATTCACGGGCCGCAAGTAAAACATTCGCGGGCCGCATGTTGCCGACCGCTGCACTAGATGACGCCCGCAATTTCGTTGCGCCAAAATTCGTTTATCGCGCGGGAACCGTACATTTTTTCGGGATAAAAAGTATCCTATGTCCTTTCCCGGGACTCAAAGTATCTCTATGCCAAATTTCAGCAAAATCGGTTCAGCGGTTTGAGCGTGAAGAGATAACAGACAGACAGACAGACAGACATACTTTCGCATTTATAATATTCGCATTTATAGTATGGAAGTATGGATTTATGAGTAGTTTTTAAGTATATAAAATATTATTGTTATGTTGTTTTTATAATTTTTCTTTTGTAGTATTTATATTTATTATATTAGGAAAACCCAACTTGGATCTATTTTTATTTTTTTGATAAAACAACACTAAGATTTTAATAGTTTTAAGAATTTTGAAAATAATCACCGAATATAACAAAAGGAGTTTAAAATTCTTGGGAAATTAAAACTGACATAATATTGTGGCAGATACCTGAAATAAGTTAAGTCGGTTTGGAGTTTTGTGATGGCCGGGCGCCAGAACCGATATCACATTAGGTGATAGCGGCGAGAGCATTACATTTACTTCACAACATACATCTATATCTATACATCTATACTTATTATAAAACAAAGTCGCTTTTTTCCCTCATGTCCCTTTGTTCCCTCTAATCTTTAAAACTACGCAACGGATTTTGATGATTCTTTCAGTGTTAGATAGCCCATTTATCGAGGAAGGCTATAGGCTATATTTTATCCCACCAAAAACATAAAATATGTAATTTTTACATATTTTATGTTTTTGGTGGGATTCATCTATCAGATAAATAATTTATCTGATAGATGAAGTATCCACAATTATTGTGGATAGCCTCTCTGAAACTTAACTGACAGATGCTTCATCTGTCAGATAAGTTGTGGATAGCCTATCTGAAACTAATTAGGAAGTGGGGAAATAGCTCCCAAACCTTATTGAGTATCAGACGAATAAAACAAAGAAAATTCAAGCGAATGGAAAAAGCAGCTACCATCAGGAGCCATTGGAATAATACGGTTAATACGGTATAACACAAGTGTATTTCCAACCATTAACTATAGGGTACAGCTTATTGTGCGGAAGTAGCTATTATTATAGTCAAACAGACAGACAGACGGACGGACGGACGGATGGACGGACAGACGGACAGACGGACGGACAGACGGACAGACGGACAGACGGACAGACGTATTAAAATAATTCTATGTCTATTCCCGGGACTCAAACTATATCTCCATACCAAATTTAAGAACAATCGGTACAAGCAATTTGGGCTTGAAGAGGTAACAGACAGACAGACATACTTCATAAAGTCACCTTGTATTAATTTCCTAAAGTTTTTTCACTTCACAAATAAATATTTACGGAGAGCTCCCATACAATAAATGTGATTTTTTTGGCCTTTTTTGCTCAAAATCAATAATGACAGCCGGTAGATACTTGAAAATTTCAAAAAAATCTTTAATTATATTTTTATTTTCATAATTTATAATAAAAGTAAAATAAAATAAATATTTAGGGGGGGTCTCCATACAAAAAACACAATTTTTGCCTAGTTTGGCTCTGTCCGACTCGCACTTGACCGATTTTTTTTGTTTTCTGATTTTTCCTCACGCTTTCACACAATTGCCGAGCTGGATTCCAAATTTCAGCCTTCTAGGTCATCTGGAAGTGGGTTAGAATTTTGATCTATAGGTCAGTCAGTCAGTCAGTCAGTGATAAAAATGTAGATTTTCGGACGTTAATATCTTAATAACCGTTTGAGCTGTGCTTATGAAATTTAGAGCATGTAGTTATCTCGCAAGTCTCATTATACGAGCCAAATTTGAAACGTTTATGTCAAATAGTTTCGGAATTATGAGAGGGTCAAAAGTACCTGCAAATGGTTCGTGTAATATTACACACGGTGCTGCTCGCCATTCTGTTATGCTGGAACTTGGCTTGACACGCTACCGCGTGTCTAGATCACGCTAAGACTAATAGGAGCGAGGAAATAGAGGAAACTGTGGAGAAAACGGGGAAAATTATTTGAAAGGGCTAACTTGAACGCTCTTATCTCAGGAACTACTGGTCCGATTTGAGAAATTCTTTCAGTGTTAGATAGCGTATTTATTAATTAGACTAATAGGATAATGTGAAAAAACGGGGGAAATTATTTGAAAGGGCTTATCTCGCGAACTACTGGAGCAATTTTTATGTTATTTGGCACAGATAAGAAGTAGACCACGTGAAGGATCATATTATGCTATCGATTTTGATCATTTTTTCAGTGGCTATATATTTTATACCCGTGCGACGCCGGGGCGGGTCGCTAGTATATATTTTAGATTTCAGTTTAAGACTGTGACAAAATAGTTGTTGAACTGTTCTCTAAAACTTGCTTGAAAACATATGATCGATCGTGTCTATTATACCCATGACAGGTTAAAAAGAAACACAATCAAGTTTGGTTCCCTATCCCTACTTAAAGATAAATTACAAAAGTTTCAGTGTTTACACTTTTACACTTTTACGGCCTACATAATAATTTAATTGTGACTGTAGACACAATTAAATTTGACACAATGTAATTTGAATACGCAAAATATAAATCTGTTAATTTGCAGGTGATAAAATAATTTCAACTGGACGATCGTAAACTATGACACCTCGCGCGGGAACAACGATCGATGACCAATCGTTTTATTAAACTTTTATGGATGTATCTGCAAAGAAAATAATATGTCCCATGAGGCGCGTCTTACATGGCACGGAGGCACTTCACATGGCTATTTGTATTTGCGTATTTGATGTATTCGCCAAACAATGTGTAGACGGTATATTTGACAAATATTGGCCTTATTTGCCTATTTGACAAATATGACTTATTAGTCATCATGTCCAAATATACGTATCCGTACCTTTGTCGGTTTTTGACGCACACCAAAAGAGTCAAATAGGCAAGTAAACAAAATCAAGTAAAAGTTTGGTATTTGACGTCCATGTGTATTTGCCATTATTTACTTGTTTGTATATACGTCAATAATTTTGCCAAATGCAATAAATAGCCAATAGCAAATACGAATAGCCATGTGAAGTGCCTCCATTAAATATATGTAATACACAATATCCGAGTGGGCATGTTATAATAATTCTGTCAGTCCACCTGTTTGTTACCTATTTACGCTTTTTTTTTTTTAGAGAAATCTATTGTGACTCCTTCGCACTAGAGAATCAGCCCCAACCCAATACTGCTCATAAATTGAACGATATGGTTGGGGTTGGTGCCACGAATTTCCTCTGTAGATGAGTATTCGTGGCGACCAAGGTGCCTGTTCCTGCTCTGTAGCAGAACAGGACAGTCGAGGAGAAGGTGAATAGGTGTTTCATCCTCCTCCTCACAGAATCTGCAAGTCGTTATGCTACAAATACCCATTCTGTTAAGGTGTTTGTTGAGCTTGCAGTGCCCAGTTAGGCTTCTGGTAAGGATTCTTAATTGGTTCCTACCCAAAGTGAGCACTAATTCTGATAGTTTCTTGTTGAAGCCAGGAATTAGTGCATTGGAGTGTTCAAGACTAGGGGTCTCATTCCATTGCTTCCTGCATATTCTGTGACCCCATTCCTTGAGCACTTGCTTTGTGGTACTGGGAGTCATACCACAGACTGGTTCCGGGCCATATATGAGACTCTCGGCCCCAAGCCTAGCCAGTTCGTCAGCGGTTTCATTGCCGGGGACGTTACCGTGGCCTGGGACCCATACTAGGCGGATGTTGTTGTTCCTTCCCAGTATGTTTAACGTCTCATTACAACGTCTATTTACGCTTAAACCTTTAATCTGATTTAGATGCTATGAGACAAAATTGAGTCCCAGGAGATGACAGGGGATAGTTTTTCTGTCAATTTTTTTGGAACATACAGTGCGATTAAAGTGGTCGCTACTGAAATTGTTGTTTGAGGGACCTAAAACAAATGAATACTTAAAAAAATATTTTCGCCCCTACGACTTTGGCGGAAATCTCTAGTTCCAGATAAATTTTGCGCTTGTAAGTTTTGTATTTAAAACGGGAACGCTTCCGGACACATTAGTACCGCAATATATACTGTTTGCTTTTATTTATATGCTTTTAATTCTTCGAGATACTCAGCTCAAAGCGTCGTTTTACTGGTGAATATTCAACGGCCACTAAACTACACTTTCCGGAACATTTTATGTGCATTCTATTTAGAATTTTTAGTGTTTTCAAATTATGTTTTTAATGCTATAGGAGCTGTATTCCACATCATATAATGTTCAAGGATTAAAAGTTTATCATATTTTATGATCTTTAAAAACCAACTGGTTACAGAGGATAGGTACTAAAAATAATACTATACTTATATCTAAGGAAGTTTAACTTCGAGTAAACATGGTTCCAATTTGACTCGATGACGTCATATGTTGACACAAAGTATGTTTACTCGTCGGTTAAGTAATAAACCATGTCGAAATGTTTGTTAGTACTTGTCAATCACAGTGCTAATTATAGATAAACAACGTTTTAAGTGGCACTGAGGCCCGGTTTTAAAGGTATTCCGACAGGAATGTGACCTTTGATAGGCTATCCTTCAAACATAAACCAATTACATAATATTATTAACAACTGTATTGTAAAGATTAACTCTGGTTAAAAGAACCTCATTAACATATTTTCTCCTTTACAAAGAAAATAAAATAGTAACGCATGCAACTCAACTGGTGTTGCGAAATTTCAGCGGTAAATATGAACGTAAGAATGTATGTAAGACATATTTAGGAGCTTTACTATATACTGTCTAGGCAACTTTGTTTTAACCTGCCGCTATTGAACACAATCAACTGCGAGAAATATCCAGAAATTATATACTTAACGTTACTCAGCAAAGCAATAAAAAGTATCTAAAATTTCGGTAAAAAAAACGCTTAGAACACAGACATATAAATCCTTTTATAAGTCTGTGACTTAGAAACAGTTCTTTTTGGTCCGTTACCATGTATAGTTTAACGTTATTACATCGTAAACATAGGCCGTAAAGCTCGCGTGTTGAAGTAAAATACAACACCTTTTATAAAGAGCTTTTACATTAAAGCTTTTGTCAAATATATTATAAAAGTTGATGACGCTCGCAACTGCGCCAAAATTCGTTTATCGCTTGGGAACCGTACATTTTTTCGGGATAAAAACTATCCTATGTCCTTTCCCGGGACTCAAGTATCACCATTACATATTGTGAAGAAGTGACAGACATACATACACACTATCACAAGTGCAATACAGATGCTTCATCCTGTAATATGACAAAGTTTAATTTTTAGGGTTCCGTAGCCAAATGGCAAAAAACGGAACCCTTATAGATTCGTCATGTCTGTCTGTCTGACTGTCCGTTCGTATGTCACAGCCACTTTTCTACGAAACTATAAAAGCTAACTATTGAAACTTGGTGAGTAGATGTAGTCTGTGAACCGCATTAAGATTTTGAAACAAAAATGGAAAAATTATTAAAAATTTTAGGGGTCCCCATAGGTACAACTGAAACAAAAAAAAAAATAACTTATGCGTATAGGATATCTATGGATAGGTCTTCAAAAATCATATTGAGGTTTCTAATATCATTTTTTCTAACCTGAATAGTTTGCCAGAGAGACTCTTCCAAAGTGGTAAAATGTGTTCCCCCCCCCTCTAACTACTAAAGTAAGGGCATAATAATTCTAAAAAAAATATATGATGTACATTACGATAAAAACTACCAACGAAAATTGGTTTGAACGAGATTTAACACGTAGTTTTTTTTATACGTCATAAATGGTAAACCTTAATTTAATTTTCATTAAATCAACTGAAATATAAAAATAAATGAAAAACCTTTTAATTTCATAGAAATAAACCTTATTACAGCTGCGGAACCCTTCATGGGCAAGTCCAACTCGCACTTGGCCGGTTTTTTAAATTTGTATATTAAAATTCTTCCGAGTACTTCTACAGAACATGAGGGTCGTGTCGGAAAAAGTTATAATTGTTTTATATTAAACTTTTTCTTGACGCTTATACATGAAATATGGAACAGTTTTAGCATAATATTATTAAGTTATGTACTGACGGAAGTTTTTTTATTGTCTTTTAAACCAATTTACAAAACCGAGTAAGTTGTATGTTCAGCTGAGTATGATTATGATGAGATAGTGTCCAAACTTTCTTTGTTGCACCAAAACTATCTTATTGTTCTTTCCTGGTACTCAAAATATGCTGATAATAAAATATATCACCAGAATTGATTCAGTGGATTTGGTGTAAATTGATTTAAGACCGGGCTTTCAAAAATATCCAAAACACGCTATACCCCGGTATCCTCCAATCGTGATATAATTATTATAATGATTCCATAAATCGTGCCCGCATGAATTGTACTTTGCACTGCAGCTAATAGTGAACAATATCGCGTAACAACAGTAATAAGTGAATTGTGTTTTCCGTTAGGCTAATATCAGATAAATATACAATGATTAAATAAATAAATCTCAATTTAATTTAAGTCAATCGTCTTCCGGGATCGTAGTACTTATTAGAAAACACAGCAAAATTTGACAGCTCGCTCTTAACAGACAAACAGAAACTTTCATATTGACGATAAGATTAATAATTTACTAGATGATGCCCGCAACTCCGTTGCGCCAAAACTCGTTCATCGCGCGGGAACCGTACATTTTTCCGGGATAAAAAGTATCCTATGTCCGTTCCCGGGACTCAAAGTATCTCCATACCAAATTTCAGCAAATTCGGTTCAGCGGTTTGGGCGTGAAGAGGTAACAGACAGACAGACAGACAGACTTTCGCATTTATAATATTAGTATGGAAGTATGGATATGTATTAGTAGTATGGACGTATATATTTCTCATTACAATGTAGCTTATTATTAAGTTCGGATTTCGAGCTAGTTAGATTAGTAGTCGTAAAAGCTAAGAATATAGTAGAGTAATAAACGTAATACCGAAAACCTTTGCTGCTTAACTATTGCGTCTGAAGTTTATGCTCCTAAGCAGTTTAATTTTATTACGAAAACCCACCTTTTGGTTACTCCTTAAATAAACTAATTACTTAACACGTATGTAAAAAATATAGCCCAAAAAACTTATTCATAGTAATATTATGTTATAATAAATGCGAAAGTGTGTCTGTTTGTCCGTCTGTTACCTCGTCACGCTCAAGCTACTGAAAAGAATTTGCTGAAATTTTAGATTGTTTTAAGGACATACATAGGAAAAGTCCCGGGAAAGGACATCATACCAACTGCAAAAATGCACGGCTGCAGGCATCATCTAGTAATTAAACATTTTAATTAATGTAATTTTTAGTATTTAATATTTGACCTTTTGTTTCAGGTAAGCAACACACGATGTAACGTAAGATATCAATACTATTATTTGAGACAATTTGCCTCCAATTTGTAGCAGCAACGCGCGGTAAGGCATTATTGCGTAATGACACCCGTGCTGGCAGGGTGGCGGAAATATGACTTTATCTAACGGGATACCCGCATTGCGTATCGGGGACCGCAGTGCCCTATTTCCCTTTACTTGCAATGCGTAATGATATGAAAATACTTTTTTAGGTTGTACAAAGTACGGTCAGGGTTTATTTGAGTACTTTTGAACCCTAATTGCTTGAGCAATAAGGTTGAAAGTTATACTGTTGTTGTCGAAGACCGTAATCTTTCTCCATCTGTAAAATCAATTTGTTGAAAAAAAAAAACTATTGAATATTGAATCCCCTCTCGAATCATATTAAGCTTTTTTTATGCAATAAGGGGGTAAACGAGAATACGGGTCACCTGATGGAAAGCAACTTCCGTCGCCCATGGACACTCGCAGCATCAGAAGAGCTGCAGGTGCGTTACTGGCCTTTTAAGTGGTAATAGGGGAGGGTAGGGAAAGAAATAGGGAAGGGTAGGGAAGGGAAAAGGGTAGGGGATTGGGCCTCCGGTAAACTCACTCACTCGGCGAAACACAGTGCAAGCGCTGTTTCACGCCGGTTTTCTGTGAGGACGTGGTATTTCTCCGGTCGAGCCGGCCCATTCGTGCCGAAGCATGGCTCTCCCACGTAAATTAGCAGAAAAAAGCTTATTATTTCTCGACGAGAACTTGGCTATTGAAAAAGGGAATATGAAAGAAAAACGAAGCTTTATAAGGTTTGAATTGTCGGTAGAAAAGCAATTTGTTAAATGCTTTATTATGTTTAGAGCTTAAAGGATTGCACAAACCTACGCGACCAAAGCGACTGCGAAGCGGTAGCGTCTGCCGCGCGGCGGACGCTGCCCATGTAATCTTATGGCGCTGTGCACACTTGCACGACCGCGACGCGGGATGTTCGCGTCGGCAAGCGGAACGTGCGCGTCAAGTTGTCAGACGCGTGTTTTGAAGTGTACATAACTAGACTTCTTTTTTAAAACCTTTTTTATATTATTTTCTACAACTCTTTAGTTTATGATTTTTTGATTTGTATACGTTTTGATAGATTGTGTCATGATATTAACGTTTGACGGTTCGCACCGTAGTCGCGCAGGTGTGCACGGCCAGTTTCGCGTTGCAGACGCTCCCGTATCGCGTACCGCGTCCCCATCACTGACGCTTAGGTTTGTTTTAAGCTTAAGTATTCATTGTATGAAATATTGAAGATGTGTAGTTTATATTTTTTAGAAGTCTAGTCTATGTAGTGACCAAAATGAACGTTTATGCAATTTAAAAAGTGAAATTATTATCTCAACAAAATATGTATTCAAGTATAAGATATTTTTGCTATACCTATAATTATTCAGATGTAATTTGTTTGATTGCATCACTACAAAAATCGCCGTGTTCTAGGGGGCCCTAACATTTCGAAAATGTATAAGAAACTAGACGAGTGACGAAGCCCGCAACTCCGTTGCGCCACAATTCGATTATCGCGCGAGAACCGTTCATTTTTGCGGAATAAAAAGTATCCTATGTCCTTTCCCAGAACTCCAGTATCTCCATACCAAATTTCAGCAAAATCGGTTCAGCGGTTTAGGTGTGAAGAGGTAGCAGACAGTCGGACAGACACACTTTCGCATTTATAATATTAGTATGGATGGTTCTTCTCGCCCACGACGTTCTAAATTCAGAAATAAATCATTTTTACGTTTGATTCCAAATTATTTATTTATTTATTTTAAAGTTAAAATTTTATTTATTTATTTTAAAGACACTGGAGTGTCATCTGCTCATTAGTACCGCAGAATATAGCTGATATTACACACACATTAAATCTTTATGTTTCTTTATAGTCGCGTCTAACGTTTGATGAACATCAAGTATATTGCTTGTAACTTGTAAGACACGGCGGCCGCAGTTCGGTACATAAACTCCGACGTAAAATGGTAATTTTACGGTTTACAGTCCCCCCCTGTGTTGCCGGCTGCCGCCAAATGAATTGCCTGTTTGTAAGACGATTCGCCCGAGGCAACAGGAACGTAATGGCTTCAATAAATCACACAATTTGCTAGAATAATCTAGAATATTTTAGTTTTAAGCATTTTTGAATCTTTAAGATTCTTGTTTCTATCCATATTCCATATTATATTATATTACATACTAGCTGTCCTGGCAAACGTTGCTTTGCCATAATAATATAAAGTATTTCGAGCATATTATTATTTTATTGAAGTGACTAAATAAGTATGTTACCATGGTAACGTACCGTCCCATCCCGTCGCACAAACAATGGTCGCCGTCAGTCTCGAGTTGTAATAATTTACTATTATTTATTCAACAAATGCACTTATCAATATAAAAAGTACCCAATAACCGGTTCTCAGACCCACCGAATATGCATACAAAATTTGGTTAAAATCAGTAAAGCCGTTTCGGAGGAGTCGGAGGAGTACACGGCCTAACATTGTGACACGAGAATTTTATCTTTATATGATAATATGAATGCGAAAGTGTAGCTGTCTGTCCGTTCTCTGTTCACGTCCAAATCGCTGATATACTTTGAGTCATGGGAAATAACAATAGGATACCTTTTATCCCGGAATATGAACGGTTCTCGCCACAGAAATAAGATCTAGATAGAAGCGCTATGTCGCTCCATTTGTATGAACACGAGCGTGTCACTTTTTTCATACCTACTGAGTACTGTGACGTCACAAGAGTGCTTTAGTGATGGGAATACCCGTACGCGCGGAATCGATTCAAAGGAATCGCCGCGCCCCGTCTCTTGCCATTTTAATAGGTATATCGATTTTTTAATCGATTATTATTCGAGTTCATAGACAGAGGAATGATAAATCTTAAGATACGTGCTTGCCAGGACAGCTAGTAATATATTATATTATTTAAAATTAAATCACTAAACAGGAACATAAATACATCATTATTATATAACTAGCTGTCCCGGCAAACGTTGTTTTACCATTTAAAGTATTTGTACTTCATTAGTTGATACAAAATCTTACCCCCTCTTTGGTCCCCTTAGTGGGGTAGGGGGAATTTTTTTATACACCAGATATTAAGTTGGAAGAAGACAAATATATTTGCGAAAACCGCATTCAAATCGGATCAGTACTTTTCGTGTGATAGTGGAACAAACATACAGACAGACAGACAGACAGACAGTAGACAAAAAACTAACTACAGTTTTGGCTTCTATAGCGATGTAGTGACACCCCCCGCTTATTATTTTTTAAATACCTTTAATGTACTTACAGAATTTTTATTTCTACAGTTTTATTATACGTATAGAAAATGTATAGAAATATAATTACCGAGTCACAAAATATCCCAAAGCGAACATTATCCATCCTCTGTTTCATGTCTGTTTCGAAAATCAATTAATTAGAATCGAGAATATGTACAACACTATTTGCTTCATTTGACAGAAAAATGAGAATATTGACTGTACTAAATACCAGCACATTTAAAATTAATACTAATTAATACTGTATTTAAATACCAGCACATTTAAAAAGGAGTACAACCTTGCCTCTAGGTCCCTCAAGAAAGAGATTACTCGGGCAAAGCAACAGCACGTCAATAGAATTGGCAAGAGACTTGAGCGCCTCCCCTCGGGAACCCGTGCATTCTGGTCTCTGGCCAAAGCTATTGAAGGAAATTTCTGCAAGCCAACCCTACCATCCCTACACGTAGGAAATGGGTCGTTGGCCCAGGACGCAAAAGACGAAGCCAATCTTCTGGGCAAGCTCTTTGTGTCAAACTCGACCCTGGATGACGGGGGGCAAAAACCGCCGACCATACCGCGATGCACGAGCATCATGTCGGATATTCGGTTTCATCAGCGCTCAGTGCGAAAAGCCCTCCGTTCCCTTGATATCCAAAAATCGAGTGGGCCTGACGGAATCCCGCCTATTGTGTTAAAAAAGTGTGCTCCAGTTGTTTTTTTTTAATGCAATAAGGGGGCAAACGAGCAAACGGGTCACCTGATGGAAAGCAACTTCCGTCGCCCATAGACACTCGCAGCATCAGAGCTGCAGGTGCGTTGCCGGCCCTTAAGGGGTAATAGGGGAGGGTAGGGAAGGAAATAGGGAAGGGTAGGGAAGGGAAAAGGATAGGGGATTGGGCCTCCGGTAAACTCACTCACTCGACGAAACACAGCGCCAGCGCTGTTTCACGCCGGTTTTCTGTGAGGACGTGGTATTTCTCCGGTCGAGCCGGCCCATTCGTGCCGAAGCATGGCTCCGGTCTTGACGCGTCTTTTTCGGCTGTCCTATTCTACTGGCATCGTCCCGGCTTCCTGGAAGACAGCCTTGGTGCACCCGATCCCCAAAAAAGGTGATCGCTCAAATCCTTTCAACTACAGACCAATCGCTATAACCTCTCTCTTCTCGAAGATAATGGAATCGATTATAAATAGCCAGCTTTTTCGATACTTGGACGGCCAGGGATTACTAAGCGACAAACAATACGGGTTCCGAAGGGTCGCTCGGCTGGTGATCTCTTGGCGTACCTGACTCATCGTTGAGCTCAGGCAATTGAGTCGAAGGGAGAGGTATTGGCTGTTAGTTTGGACATTGCGAAGGCCTTTGATCGGGTTTGGCATAAAGCGCTGCTTTCCAAGCTTCCATAATACGGGTTGCCTGAGAAATTATGTAAGTGGGTCACTGGTTTCTTAGCAGACAAAAGCATAAATGTCGTAGTTGACGGCGAATGCTCGGAAACTCAGTCTGTTGATGCTGGTGTCCCTCAGGGCTGTGTGCTATCGCCTACTCTATTCTTACTGCATATCAATCACATGTTGCAGACCAGCGGCATTCATTGCTATGCGGATGACAGTACAGGTGATGCTGTATATACCGGCTCCCCCAATATTTCTCGGCAAAATGTCACTGAGAGTCGAAACAAACTTGTGTCTAAGGTGGAGAATTCATTGGAGAAGGTCTCTGAATGGGGTAGACGTAACTTGGTGCAATTCAACCCCGCCAAGACACAAGTATGCGTGTAGGGGCGAAAGCCCTACAACGATTGTAGAAAGGATATATTAAAGGAAGATGGACAAAAATGGGTACCTGTTGATGCTGAAGTGCTGGCAGCTGTGCTGAGATGAGACGAGCTGATATTCACACTGTCACCATGGTCTTTTATTTCACTGTATTCACTGAGCTGATCGCGACACGGGATATGGCCAGTCGAGAGGAGATTTTCGTATGTTTAACGAGCGCGCTCCGTTCACGGTTCAAGGCGGAAAGTCTTGTATGTCACTCGCGTGTGTAGCGTATGACGTCGACAGCACAGAGCAACCTCACGCGCTGCAGTGTTGCCAACGTCGCGCTAGAATTTGGCGCGAACACTGCGCGTTCACCACTAAAAAGTCACCAATGGTCGTATGTCCTCGTTTCGAGGGCACATCTTTAACCATCTCCCCTAGCATTGAGATACTTGGCGTCAACATATCGAGCGAAGTCCAGTTCCGATATCATCTAGAGGGTAAGGCCAAACTAGTCTCGAAGAAGCTTGGTGTTCTTAACAGAGCGAGACAACTCTACAACTCTACAAGGCGCAGGTTCGGCCTCATATGGAATATTGTTCTCATCTCTGGGCAGGGGCGCCAAAATACCAACTGCTCCCTCTGGATGGTATCCAACGAAGGGCCGCTCGAATTGTTGACTGCCATAGTGTTTCAAACAGCTTGGACCCCTTGGAATTACGCCGAGATGTAGCTTCACTCTGCATCCTCTATCGGCTGTATCACGGGTAGTGCTCTGAGGAATTGTTCGGAATCATACCTTCTGCAACTTTTCGCCATCGTCCCATGCGAAAAACATACCATCCTCATCACCGTGATGAGTGGCAGTCTTCCACAGTGCGTTTTTCGGGTAACTTTCTGCCGCGCACTGTAAAACTCTGGAATGAACTGTCACCAGCAGTTTTTCCGGGCCTATACGACCTGCAAACCTTCAAAAAAGAGCGTATTCCCTCTTAAAAGGCCGGCAACGCACCTGCAGCTCTTCTGATGTTGCGAGTGTCCATGGGCGACGGTAGTTGCTTACCATCAGGTGACCCGTTTGCTCGTTTGCCCCCTTATTTAATAAAAAAAAAACCGCGAAACTAAGCGATGAGTGAAAGTATCGATTGTTTTATTTCCATTGCGCGCTCAATAGCGGACAAATAGAACGGGCTCTATAATTTTCTAACTAAAGCGGCAATGTATTATGAATCATGCGGTACACACGCAGTTACGTAGATTTCATGGTAAAAACTACAGCCACACACGATATACATTAAATAATTGATTTTAAAATAAAGGACACATGATTAAATAATAAAATTACTTACCGATGATAAGAAACGTGTCCACTATTTATACCAACGTTTTTAGTCCAATTTCCACAGCCCAATACGGCACAACTAGGCATTTTTAGAATTCCGATTGACGTCCGATTCCGATAACGGTGGAGCGCAGACTAAAGAACAGCCTTTCGAAAGAGTATAGTTTATACTCTTTTGGGAACGCGATGGCACGCGAAGTACATACACATGCGGGATTAGATAGAAATCTGTGGTTCTCGCGCAATGAACGAACTTTGGCCCAAAGGAGTTACAGACGTCATCTAGCTCTAAATATCAGATCAACATTTGAGGAAAGGTAAAAACGGCTTATGTGGACATAATCCGCTCACAATTGATTTGCGCGTGAATAAAGCAGAATCAACCTTTTTTTTTTTACGCATTCCGCGGGGGATGGGGATCCTGACGCGGATATGTGGGACTCGCTCGAAAAGTCCTACCCACTAAAACTTGGCGGTGCGCCTTCTCTCCGACGGCGGAGCCACGGGTACGACACCGCGACCGCAGCTCCACCAGCGGTCGTCTGCCTAGTGGTCGGCAGACCCCTCTTCGGAGGGGCGATTAAAGCAGAATCAACCTAACTCTCCTTATGCCTTTGCTTCAAGATGTTATCTATAAATAAAAAATCGTCTGAAAGTAACTTTCTTAAGGAATAAACGTAGATTTTATCCCTTTTCTCAGTGGCTAAGCTCCTCTTAATCTGCTAGCTTCTGTGTCCAGATTTCCTGGTATGTACAGATTAAAATGGCCCTTCCATTTTAATCTGTAATTTCGGAAAATATAGCGTAAGTCGTAGCTAATTAACTTTCTTAGATATATTAAATCTACAAAGACCTCAGAAATTATTGTCCTAAAAATATTTTTTACTGACTCGTTTCAGTATTATAATAAATTATCGATGGGTATTTAATACAAAATTCCTTTACAATTTTATCTAAGTAATATTTCTTCAAGATGTCAATACGATTCGTTACAATACGTTGCTTACGACGTATCTGTCGTTTTGCTTCATTAAGACGATCACGTAGACGCTCAATGAGACGAATCAAAATCGGCCTTAAACAATTTCGAGCTGGCAACATTCCAGTAATACCGTTGTCCACATCTGCCGTCACCGGGACGTCACAAAACGTCAAATAAAAAGCCACAGTACCATATTTTGAGAAAAAAAGCCACTTTATGACCTAAGGCCTAGGCTATATGTTTTATTTTGCTCTACGCCACTAAAAAGCAGCGGCGGCATGGGTCGGTAGAAAATAAAACTTAGGTTTTATTTTCTACCTAGGTCTAGGCCTAGGTCATAAAGTGACATTTTATTTGAATTTTTGTGGATGACGTCCCGGTGATGGTGTCGGTGAAGAAACGGCCTTAATCTTCTGAAAACATTTTTGTACACGTTCCTGTACCTTGCCACTTGATCAGTACCTTATTAAAGTCATGAATGTTTAAAGCTTCAGAAAGTATTTTATACGATTTACACAGCGTGAGATTTGCGTGAGCACTTTATCAATTCACACAAGTACGTCTTTATCTCGATAATCTTAAGGCTTTGTGTTCGATCAATAGGATTTGTTGAGTTCACGTAAATCGCATTGAGCTTAAAGAGTATCATCATCATTTTGAAAGAAGTGAAAAAAAAAACTACTCAGCATATTACTTTTAATATTAAATAATCCTTAGCCCCTTGCTAATAAAATTAGGGATAAGTTAGTGTATAAATACACTATGCTGAATTACGCCGGCGTAAATTCCGCCGCGTTTACGTCGCGTTTCAAACTCATACAAAATACGGGCGGAACGCGAGAGACGACAAACTATTCCGTCGCGTATTTGTATGGTTTTGACATTTGCGGTGGAATTTATCAGCCTAGTGTGTATAGACCCTTACATAATATATTTGTGTACCTACTGAATATTATGTTCTGACTTCTGAGGTATCGCAAAAGGGTCAAAAAGAGGCTCGACAGTTAAAAACAAAATATTGTAAAACTATTAATGTTAAGGTACTCTACAAACAGCCGGAATTTCATAATCGGAAATTCATATTATTAATTCAGAAAGACCGGAATACCATACAATATCAGTACGCTCCACACACATTCTGATTTTTTGACCGACTTCCAAAAAGGAGGAGGTAATATGTTCGGCTGTATGTATCTTTTTTTTTTGTATGTTCCACGATTACTCAGCCGTTTGAGGTCCGATTTTCAAAATTCTTTTTGTGTTGTATAGGGTTTAACTAACTCGAATTTGGTACCATGTTCACAAAAGTGGTGATCTGATGATGGGATCCTCGAGGAATCGAGGGGACTTCTTGAAATTTGTATGGAAATATATTATAGTGATTTTGATTTTTTCTGAAGCATTCGAGGTAAATTCTACCAAAAAGTAAGACTTCGCACCAGGTTATACCCTGGATCCGAAGGTACCGAACAGAACTTTTGAATGCTTATAGGTACAGGTTCGGGGATTTCGGCGTTGTTTAAACAACTGAAAGCATAAGCTAATACATCAATTTGATTAATCATCATCATCACGATCATAATTATACCATGGGTCTGGGTCATAAGTATACACTATGACCCAATTACTGGTACTTTTCGTGATATTTTGCATCGAATCAGACGTTTTTGATAATGATTTCGCTGTTTGTGGACCGATTTTCAAAATTCTCATTTTGTTGTATAGGATATAATCTTATTTTTGTATAACAATTACGAAAGTGGTGAGCTGATGATGGGATCTATGAGCAATCGAGGAAAATCCTTGAATTTTATCAAAACACTCATAGTGGTTAAAATGTTGTTTCTAGTAAGTTAAACATATGTTACGAATAAGAGAAATTTTATACGAAGGTGTCTGTTGG
Organism: Lysandra bellargus; assembly: GCA_905333045.1. Taxonomy (NCBI): domain Eukaryota; kingdom Metazoa; phylum Arthropoda; class Insecta; order Lepidoptera; family Lycaenidae; genus Lysandra; species Lysandra bellargus. Next base: position 4,341,083 of record HG995336.1, on the reverse strand, counting down.
CCCAAAGGCACTGAACAGAACTCCTGAATCTTTAAAGATAAAAGTATGGAAATTGCAGCATCGCTTCTGTAACTGCAAGCATTTACCACAATTTCGCTTACAGTGACATAATGTGAATAGTTAACATTCGTATTGGTTATTTACGCATAAAGCCTAATTTTGTAGATACTTAACTAAAAAGAGTGAAATTATTATTTTTAACAAAAAATTAAAACCGACTTCCAAGTTTAAAACAATAGTAATATGAACTAAAAAGTATTAAATAATTCTTACTCTTTAATAGTGCCTTTTTCAGAATTCGTCTAAATCTCAACTATTTCTGTACTGTATACTACAACCTTCATTACTTTGAAGTCGGTACCAGTCTCAAAAGTTTCAGATAATCTGACATTACTGAACTCACGATTAAATTAGCTGGTACCGACTTCAAAATAATGAAGACTGTAGTATACAGTACAGAAATAGTTGAGATTTAGACGAATTCTGAAAAAGGCACTATTAAAGAGTAAGAGTTATTTAATACTTTTTAGTTCATATTACTATTGTTTTTACCTTGGAAGCCGGTTTTAATTTTTTGTTAAAAAGAATAATTTAGATTATGAATTTCATAGATCGATCTGTAAGAATATGAATTTCCGATTATGAAATTCCGGCTGTGTGAGGCCAGCCTAAGACTGTATGGATGGATCTCTTTGTTATTGAAGGGTGAAAAGTAATCAGCAAAGTAAATTGCTGAATTTATCTGAAAAACTGGTTGCACTCCGGGAGTGCCGGCAGAAGTGAAACTTGATTATTAACGTTGTGCATTTTTTTAACCCATATTTATGAAAATCGATTTTTAAAAAATCGCCAATCAAGTTGTTTCGATCAAGTTTCGATCAAGGTTTCGATCAAGGTTTCGATCAAGTTTCGATCAAGTTTCGATCAAGTTTTGAACAAGTTTCGATCAAGTTTCGATCAAGGTTTCGATCAAGGTTTCGATCAAGTTTCGATCAAGTTTCGATCAAATTTCGATCAAGTTTCGATCAAGTTTCGATCAAGGTTTCGATCAAGTTTCGATCAAGTTTCGATCAAGTTTCAAATTGAGTTCGAATTCGAGTTCGAGTTCGGCACAAAACACTACTCTCCAACCGTCTTACGCGTTTTGTATGGTTTTTCGATCAACACGAAAATCTATCGCGAGTTTCACAGTTTTTACCCATCCCACAAGTGCTCAACGCCGCTAAAGAAGTTTTCACTTCAAAAATTTCCGCGTCGCCTCATTAAAATCCATTTCATTATAAGTATAAGATGAAGAACGACGTAATTTATACTATAATATTATAAATGCGAAAGTATCTCTGTCTGTCTGTCTGTCTCGCTTTCACGCCAAAACTACTGAACCGATTGTAATGAAATTTTGTATACAGATAGTCTAAAGCCTGAGAAAGGACATAGGCTACTTTTTAACTGGAAAAGGGGGTTGTAAGGGGGTCAAAATGCGTAAATTTGTTAAAAATAAGTTAGTTCCAAAAATTCATAACAGATAGCGCTAGAGTCGCCTACATCGCGCTATCGCTTGCTCATAAATCTTTCTATAAGAGGTGGTACCATGTTAAGCCAGGTCTTCCGATTCTGCGATTGTCATAATTCACGTTATTAAATAACTCACTTCTCAGTAAGTACTAATTTATCTATGCAGTGACGTAACCTTAAACCTACCAATGATAAACTATAGTTTATGGGTAAAGCTAAAGTTGTGTAATGGGGGGGCTAAATAATGAAATATGCTTTAAATTTGGTATAAGTACTTAAATAAAGTTTAATTTAAAAAAAAATGAAATATTATGTGCACACTGCACACCTGTTTTTGGGTATTTTGATTCAAGGGGTACCAGGGCATACCAGGGTCTTAAAAAGCTTTTAAACTTGACACTGCACGCTATACTGAAGTCCACGCGGACGAAGTCGCGGGCAACAGCTAGTTGTATAATAAAAGAATAAAGGCGATAAAACTTGAATATTCATAATACTCAGGCGGAGGAATTTTATTCGCGTTTTGTAAAACGTTGTAATGCGTTCATTTGGTTTCATTTGCTTGTTAATGGAATGCGTGGGCTAAAGGGCTCTGAGGTTTGGGGGAGTTAGGGACTAACTTACGTGCATGTTGTAAAATATTTTTACGATTTTATTACCGTTACTCACGTTATGGTGATGATTAAAGTATTTTGTCTTTTTTTTTTGCTATGAAAAATTAATGATTTCATCCCAAATGATTTTTTAAACAATTTTAATCGACAGCGTTTGTTCTTTCTTTGATAATATGACTTCCTTCCATTCTTAAAGGTGCATTATTTTCTTTACAATTTTATAATTTTCAAACAAGGCAATAAATAAAGTCGATGTTCGAACTTCGTGGTTCGTAAAATGGAAATCGCTCTGTTCTGAAAAAAGTAGCATTCAATTTAAAATTCATTCCAGTTGGCTATTCGCAGATTAGATAACCGTGGAGCGGGCAACTGCTAACTCTCTATCTGTTCGACTTTTCATCTGCATCGCTGTTGAAAATCACGACAAACGTTACAGAATCGGTTTTTACTGCCGTACTTATGTCTTGTTTACACGTTATTAAGTTGATAAGTAATTAAGTAAATTTTAACTTAATTTAAAGTTATTTATTGCATGTAAACACAAAATTTAGTAGCAAGTTAAAATTTAGTTAAGTACTAAACATGGAAATTAGAATGTTGACCATTTTTTGTTAAAAAGTTAGCAGGCGGGGCTTGTCACTTGACACATTTCGGGCAGGCACTTCAAATTAAGTTAAAATTTAGTTACTATACGTGTAAACCAGCCATTAGAGACGAATGTTAATTACTAGCTAGGCAAAGAAGGCGAGAAAGATGGAAGACTTCGGGGAGTTGATATTATGTTACCGAAAATAATATTATGTATGAAAAATGTTGACTTGCAAACAATACGATTATTATAAATAAAGCTACGATTACGTTGCTGTCATCATAATATTTTACTTACTGGTACGGTACTAAGTCAAATTTTATTCGATAGTATACAACAGCAGAGTTAGAAATTGAAAATGTATGAACTGAATGAACTTACATAGTAACAAAACATAATTTACATACACTTTTTCCACTATATTTAGTATTTTTTTCCAATTTAACGAAAAACACGACTGGTTTCGATAGTAGTCGGCTAAAATTATAGAAAGCAATTCTACTAACTTGGCTTACCGCTAGACCTTCTTCTTCTTCTTCTTCTTCTTCTTCTTCTTCTTCTTCTTCTTCTTCTTCTTCTTCTTCTTCTTCTTCTTCTTCTTCTTCTTCTTCTTCTTCTTCTTCTTCTTCTTCTTCTTCTTCTTCTGATAATGGCAACAACTAAACGCTTTAAAATTTCACAAAATCCTTGATTATATTTGTAATTTGATTATTAATAATAAAATTTAATATCTGTAACGGTACGGAACCCTTCGTCAGTCGGCCGTTTTTTTTTATTTAAAAGACAATGCACCGCCGCCTGTGCTAATTTTAATTGCTTTGTTTTAATTCCACAGTTTTTATCATAATTTCTAAAACGAATAGCGGTCTTGTTGTTTATGAAACACATTTCCATTTGTTATTCGGAGCGAGGATATCCTGAAATCCCCTCAAGGCGGGTACAAGCGGAGTTAATGAGTCCGCCCTGCCCATTGTCTGTATAACGACCCTGTACAGTCTGCAACAGACTCCTAAAGGTGGCATATCAGCTAGGAAAGGGGTCGTTAACGTTTTGTTTAGCAGCTGCATGTGGATTAGTGGTAGGTACGAAAGTGACAAATTTTGATTGAAAGGTTTTGAAACCACAAGTCCACAAGGCGACTGCTGTTATGTAGCAGACCTGACTTTATGGAAGTCGGGTCTTCCCCATAACCTAGCAAAGGAAATATCGAAAGGCTTCTTTGAACGGACCCTCGGACATTGCTACGCGTAATTCTGCTTTTCTCAACATTTTTAATATTTTACAGCTAAAAGTAATATTAAGTAAGTTTGAGCTTTTCGCCATTATGTAAGATTACTTTTCACTTCAACCGAAGGTAGTGGAAATAACTGATTATTTAACGGCCATAAAGTTACATCACAGTCTTACATCTCACTTCATTTATCAATGCCAAAAATAAGGCGCTATAATTACAGGCTGCTCAAGCGATTGTCTCTTTTGCTGACCGTATTTTCGGTCCAGAGGCCAGACTTTTTTCGCGTTAATACAAATTGTAGGCGCCTACAAAGCTTTGTCCTTTTGAGACATTTGGCGGTGTGAATCTGTGCCTTTTTAAGAGATTTGTTTAAAAAAAACTGCCGTCGGCAATTTTTTAATAGCGATTGTGTAGAGAAGCTGCCTAGAGGCTGGGTTTTTTTGTACGTAATAAGTGTCTGTCGAATTAAAATGCAGCTGTCTGTACCATTAGGTAGATGTTATATTCTTACAACTATTATTTTAAATATTATAAGTTAATAGCTGATGCCCGAACTCCGTTGCGACAAAAGTCGTTGATCGCGTGGGAACCGTACATTTTCTCGGGATAAAAAGTAACCTATGTCCTTTCCAGGGACTCAAAGTGTCTCTATGCCTAGCAAAATCGGTTCTGTAGTTTGGGCGTTAAGAGACAGACAGTTACACTTTCGTATTTATAATTTTGTATCGATACTGATAATAATAATTAGTTTGATATAGTCGAAACTGTATAATTAATATGGAAATTATGATTAAATATTCAGTAATTGATTTCACTAAACATCGGTTTAAATTGAAATCAAACCGTTTGTTAAAATAATATTAGAACAAAGTTAATTTGATAACGAATTATTATTTTAAAGCAGGTTATACTGACTGCATTATAATAATTGAAAACGAGTCAATACAATAATTGGTCAACTTGCATTCGATAATTTTGATAGCGGAGTTAGAAATCAAACATAAGTATTTTATATAATAACTAGCTGTCCCGGCAAACGTTGCTTTGCCATAATATATTTGCCACTGTTTGCCATATTATTATTTTATTGAAGTGACTAAATAAGTATGTCACCGATGTCACCATGGCAACGTCCATTGCTATCCCGTGACCCGCGTCGCGCAAACAATGGTCGTCGTCAGTCTCGAGTTATAATAATTTACTTTATTTATTCAACAAATACACTTATCAATATAATAAGTACCAGTAGCCGATTCTCAGACCCACTGAATATGCATATAAAATTTGGTTAAAATCAGTAAAGCCGTTTCGGAGGAGTACGCTGCCTAACATTGTGACACGAGAATTTTATATATATGAGATATTTGACTTTACGTCGCTAAATGACATAGTCGCTTGCGATGCCCTTACTTACACTAAATAACTTCTTGATTTTCGTTGTCGAAATTATCAAGTGTATCTTGACTAAGCGGCCAGTTCTGTCGGCTGTTAGACCTCCACTGCGGTTGCGGTGTAAACGATTCTAATTGGAATTAATTCAGTATCCTTGTTCGCGTTTCTATTTGACTAATGTAGGGACTGGGGTCGCGCCGCCCCTCGTTAAAAGAGTCGCCTAACGACGCCTTTTGTACGATAAGAAATGCTCATAATTATAACGATAGAAGGTTTCAAGTGTTTACAACATAAAAGAGCAGCTTAACTTTTTTGTGATATACTTAACTATAAACGTATTACAAAATTTAGAACCTTTGGCGTCTGCTTTTGGCGACTGTTAAAGTTCATTGTCAGTAATCATTCATGTCTTTGTCTTTGAATTACCCATAGTGTACCATTGGTACATTATCGTTGAAGGAGTAAATTAAACACAGAATACTGTATTACTGGACGCTCTACCGTCGGCCGTGGCTCGGTAAGAAGTGGACAACAGCTCTGACCGTCTGGCGGCCATCTTCTCCAAGTACCCACTCCTCGGTAGTGCGGCCATCTTTATTTATCAATATACTACTACACATAGCATAACACGATTGGTCAACTTTTATAACACAAAATAATTAATCAAAAAGACCTCTGTAAAAAAAGGTATTCCTATTTTGCCAACAGAGGAGAGTGATTTAAGCTTCCTTTGTACATAGATTGGTTCAAACTTCAAGCATACACTTTAATTTGCCCATAGCTTATATGAAATGTATTGATGGATTTTAAATTACGCGACAAAAACCATTCTGTCGCTTACGCCCTTTCCATTTTTTGCTGTTCCATCCGGGCCGGGCTCTCATAGAAAACAATCAATCTAAAACGTATCCAACACGGTTTTTTACTTTAACGCGGCGTCATCTTAATTTCACACGAATAAGTTGCAGGCTCTAGTATAAGTAGTATCATAATATTATATTAAAAGCATCTTATTATTATAATGTTTTTTCGCCTACTAAATATATTAAGAGCCTCTCAACATCGAAACGTTTTTCTCCAACTATCCATCACAACGATGTAAAGTAGGTAATTGAGACGCCAAGATATCGTCGCCCGACCGAGCGGGTTGACAGCTGTGGCGTGAGGAATGTTAAATGTTTGTTAGGGGAAAACTTACTTTTGATGCTGTATTTTTTACGTTTAAGGGGCCGGGCTACCCTCGAAATTCTCATACATACGTAATACCAAAATCATTTTGTCATAGGAAAATATTTAACATGTTTGAGTTATTTTTCAGCTTAAAATAGTAATTACCTAGGTTCCTGAACAAAAATTAACTTCAAAATATTTAAACACTAAAAAAATTTTTTTTGTGTATAAATTTTTTCACTAAATTTACTACTAAATATTTAAACACTAAAAAATAGAATAAAACACTAAAAATATATAAATAAATAGTAAATTTACTACAAAATATTTAAATACTAAAAAATATTTTTTAGAGTTGAAATATTTTGTAGTAAATTTAATATTTATTTATATATTTTTTAGTATTTTACTCTATTTTTTAGTGTTTAAATATTTTGAAGTTAATTTTTGTACAGGATACCTAGGTTCCTTACTATTTTAAGCTGAAAAATAACTCAAACGTTAAATATTTTCGTATGAGAAAATGATTTTGGTATTACGTATGTATGAGAATTTCGAGGGTAACCCGGGCTCTTAAGAGTCCGTATACGAAACTTTGCCGATGAATACGAAATTGCAAAGGTTCGCTACAGAAATATTATTAGGTTTTTCTCCTTAATAGACTTAAAAAAATATTAATTATTAGATTTAAAATATATTTAGTGTGGTAAAGTGGTAAAAAGTAATTCCAACATTTTATAGACGACTTTCTCAACAGTACATTGTATTTTTTTCATACCGTTAAGACGTCAATACAATCCATAAACAGGTGATATTCTAAACCTTTTACAGCAAAAATCACAAAACTGTCGCGGGTTTGAGTTGGATTATTTAAAAATACTTTAAAATATTAAAAATCTAGCTCCAACATTAGATTATAATTGAAATGATCTTACATGTTGTGGATTAAAACTTATAGAAATACTGTATTTTAACTGTTAAATCAGCGAAATCGGCAAATTTCGTATCTATAATTATTATAAAACAAAGTCGCTTTTTTCCCTCATGTCCTTTTGTTCCCTTTAATCTTTAAAACTACGCAACAGATTTTGATGATTCTTTCAGTGTTAGATAGCCCATTTATTGAGAATGGTTATAGGCTATATTTTATCACGCTAAGACTAATAGGAGCGAAAAAATAGAGGAAAACGTGGAAAAAACGGGGAAAAAGCTAACTTGAACGCGCTAATCTCAGGAACTACTGGTCCGATTTGAAAAATTCTTTCAGTGTTAGATAGCCCATTTATTGAGGAAGGCTATAGGCTATATTTTATCACGCAAGACTAATAGGAGAATGTGGAAAAAACGGGGGAAATTATTTGAAAGGACTTATCTCGCGATCTACTGGAGCAATTTTTATGTTATTTGGCACAGATAAGAAGTAGACCACGTAAAGGATCAGAACGTATTTATTTTGATCATTTCTTCAGTGGCTATATATTTTATACCCGTGCGACGCCGGGCGGGTGGCTAGTACGGATAATATTTTTAGTAGTACACAAATTTTTATTTCTGTTAATATGCGCTTGATTGGTGTTTAGGAAGACTTAGGGCCTGTTTCACCGCTTCCTGATAAAGCTATCCACCACTTAACTTGACACATAGAGTATGGAGAATCTGTCAAATAAGCCTATCGGGCACCTTATCAGGAAGCGGTGAAACAGGCCCTTAGAGTTTTAGGCAGAATATTAACCTTTTTAAATAACTCAGGCCCTTACTATTGGGGTTATGCGGTTGCTTATGATAGATAACAATTAAAATACCTACAGAGTACAGCCGGTATTTTCTTTCGAGAAACATTTTTTGTTGTAAAAAAATGACCCTTCTAAAAAGGCTAATGCTGATTGTAATTTGATCGGTTTTGTTTTTGCAGCTGTTTTTTTTCGTTAATGTGCTGATTTTTAATATGTGAAATTATGTAAAAACAAAAGAAATGTAAGGAGAAAAATATTTTCATTACTTATTTTAAACTTTTCCTCATAATATGAAACTTTAAAGAGAAATATCAGTGAAATATTTTTTATCCAACCTTTAGGTTGACTAGTGACCTCGTTCGAGAAATTAAAGTTTGGGTGTGCTAAATTACGCGGTAAAATTTAAAAAAACGTGTGATACAGCAATTAGTTTAATGGGTTTTTATACACGTTCTTTTTTAACTCATCTGAACCTATCTGCCAAAACATTAATATCTAACTTTAGCGATCATGAATATTTGATGAGAATTTTTTGTCTAAAGGATGGTTTGCGCCGTTTTATTGATTTTACCTTCTCTCTTTTATGTAGTTACCATAATTTTGCATCGCTATTTAGAAGTAGCCTTATATTTTTTTAAAAGGATTTATTGAAAATAATGCCATACCATCTTCTTCTTATCTTATAAAAATGGATTTTCAAATGTGTTAGTCGCGCTAAAACTCGAAAACGGCTGAACGGATTGGGCTGATTTTAGTCTTAAAATATTCGTAGAAGTCCAGGGAAAGTTTTAAAGTTACACGAAGTTCACCGGGACAGCTAGTCTTCTCTTATATATAAAAATGGATTTTCAAATGTGTTAGTCGCGCTAAAACTCGAAAACGACTGAACTGATTGGGCTGATTTTAGTCTTAAAATTTTCGTAGAAGTCCAGGGAAGGTTTTAAAGTGAAGCGAAGTTTACCGGGACAGCTAGTTATTTATATTTTTTATCTGTATTCATATTTAAGACGCAGCGTAAATAAATTCATTTTATAACAATTCCTCTAGCAATATTTAAGAAAATATTCGAGTCACGGGGGTCGAGGACGGTTTTCCCGCTGTCCTGTTTATTAGTTTCGCACTGCAGCTATTGTGTTTGTGTTTCTCATAGAGATGAGTCGCTTCACTCGCTCTTTTCGCCAACAATTACGGAAAATATTTTTCATAATAATTGCGAACTTGATTATTCAATAATAAGCCACATAATAAACTGCTAAAACTTACGTATTTTTTATAAAATTCTCATGCTAGGGTGTTTTTAGGTATCGAAACAAAAAAGTCGTTATGAAGTTTAGTTGCATATTTTGTATTCGTAAATGAAACAAAACCCCATAACTGCACAGAAATTGTTACATTATGAATGTTTATCTACAGTAAAAAATGAAGCGACGTTTTCCAAACCCGAAAGGCGAAAACGAACAAAACAGATGACGACTGAAAAATGTTCGTAACAAAGTTTATAGCAATTTTATGTTTTTCGACGAAACACGAAAAATTGTCGGTCATAAAAACTTGATTTCGTTGGCCTCAATGCCCGGAGATCCTTTAATTTTTTTTTACCTTTACAGAGCTTAAAATCACTATGTAGTAGAATTAAAATATGTTTAATTTCATGAGCTGCTGTTGCACTAAACTAGGAACTCCGCCGCTTAACTACCAAGGAAACTTTTAAGATTTATATGCCATTTAAATCCTAAAATTTTCCAGATTTATAACACCTCGTGTTGAACAAATAATAAGCGAAAACGCGATCCGGAAACTCCTCTACACGTTGGAAATAAACTCGTTAAAACTCACGCAAAAGAAAATTTACAGCGTAACAAAGTTAAATATTATGGGGATTTGTTTATTCATTGATGCTAAGTTGTATTGTTACATAATTCACTCATTTATCTTGTGTAAAGCAGCTCTGTTCCTCGCGAATGGACGTTAAACGTAAATCTATGTATCCCAAGGGTTTTTATTCTAGCGGGATTTGACGTCGCCTTGTAGCCTTAAATTCCTACCAAAAACGTTTGTACGTTATCTTTAATGATATAAAGAATTTGTAGAGAAAACAAAGAAAGAACGGAATGTCCGTTGGACTCAGGATTAGCAACATACTTGCAGCAATAGGTAAGCTGTACAAAATAAGTTTTATATAGTGTAACCATTTTAAACAAAAATCACCCAAGTGCGTGTCGGGCCACGCGCAATATAGGTTTCCGTAGTACCGCTAGTTTTTTTTAAATTTTTGTATGTTCAATGAATGTACATTTATAACGTATTTTACACTACTAACAACATCATCTCAGTTACTTTTAAAGGAATTTGAACGAAAAGTTTCTTTATACTTCGCCGAATAAATTTTTTTTAGTTGATCGACTATTACTCAATAAGTTATGAAGGCTTCTTAGCCCTGATAGTTTTCCTTTTAAATTCAGCATATTTCCTTCTCCGGTGAATTTTTTCACATTTCCAGAAGCAACCGTTTAGCTGGTAGAAGGGGCGGTCACTGGACTCTAACGATTTTTCCACGTTAAAACTTAATATTTCACAAACGGATCCCTAAATCGGAAAATGATATATGAATACTCATTATATTCTAAAAAAACCTATCCAACGACACCCCACACGATGGGGTGGACGCTGAAAAAAATTCATCCCCGCTTGATGTGTAGGGGAGGTACTATAAAAAAAATATTTTTTTAATATTTCATGTACCATTTTGTCGGCAGCATTAATATGTGCATTCATGCTAAATTACAGCTTTGTAGGTCCTATAGTCTCTGAGCAAAACCGCGGACAGACAGACAGACAGACAGACAGACGGACGGACAGATTCCTTGTTGACTACGGAACCCTAAAAAAACAACTGCGAGGTGCAGCGCACTGTCACGACAAATTATTATTTTTATACACAATTCTTATAATCCGATTATCTAAGCCCTGCCAAAGCGAGCGTGCCAAAAATATACAGTGGAAAATCGATCATCCGGCCCTCAGGTTTCGCGACTATGACTGCCACTGGAAAGTACAGACATAATATTATGTACTGAACTTAATTATTATTCATGCACCGGCTTTTCTTTACACATTCGATTATCCGGATTTTCGAATATCCAAACGCCTTATAATGACTTTTAGGTCAATCAAGTTTCTACTGTATAGTCACTCAAAGTCGATCCGAACATCATAACCTTGACGTAGTCGGTTAAAAATTTATTATCTCTCGTACAAAATATAAAGTATGCTCCTTCGTTTACTTTTGTGGAGTTAGTATAGGGCGTTGCGCGTTGTTTAAACAAACTTTATGAGACAGCTGTACAATTTCATATAAGTTTCAAAATTTTATTTTGGTGGAATTGTGAAGAAAATATTTTTTTAAAGAAGATGGTGGGAGTAATGTTAAGATAATAGAAAACTCTATACGAAAATAATACATTAGGCCCAGGCATACAGCCCAGTTGCGCCAAATTTAGTTAAAATTAACCCTGTTAAAATATTATCCTGTTTCTTTTTCATAAACACAAGTTAACTTTGATCCAAACTGGCACCAATGTGTCTAAATGCTTAAAGGAATTCTGGGTATACTTGGCCAGCCTGTTAAGGCCACCCCCCAAGCAAACGACCTTGACTATACCTACATATTTTGACGCGTTGCCGAGATCGCACAAAATCCAATTTTTTTTTACTTATCTTAGTTCAAAATTGAACTAAAAAAAATTAATTTGCTTCAATTTTAATAAATTGGTATTACTTTGGAAGCTAATATCATGAATAAGTATAATAAACAAAAATAGAAAATTTAAAACGAGGAAAGGAATGTTTATATACCTTGAAGATTATTGCTGTATTTTTATTATAACTTTGTATCTTTCAAATTATGGAGTTTTAAGGCTATAAATACGGTAAATTACTTAAGCTTACCTTATACTACTCATAAATTGCAAACACGTTCAAGTAATATAAAGAAGCCGGTGCAGAACTGAACTGAAGAAATCTTGTAAGAAGTTTCAGTATTGAGTTACGTAACTTGACTAGAGCACACTGCAATACAATTGGTTCAACTGCAGTTTATTTTCCTGTAGTACCCTGCTCTGAGATTTTTTGACAGATTATCTTTCCAATAGGTTTGTTGATCGGATGACATGTTTGACGCCAGCCAATCAAAAGCGCTAGTGAATTGATAAACATAATAAAAATGTTTTTGGTTCCTGGTCTGAAACCTAAACCTAGTTTGTTTTATCTAAGAACTTCTGAAGATGACCTGACAAAAGTTTTACCCCCTTACTAATAAAAAAATCTTATACGCGTGTTTAACGTATGGATAGTTATTTAGGGTGTGTAAGTTACACACACGTTACACAGGGTCTAGAACTGTACTAATAATGATATTCAAGACATTGTGTAACTAAAATCGACATTATATACCATAGACTGTAGACTCAAAGGAAAACGTTCAGGAATTAAGTAACACGCTATCTGATGTTCGGGTGTTGATGACAAAAATTGATTTAAAAGTTACGTTTTTATGAACCTGGTAATTATAATTGGACACAAGATTGATATTTAAACATTTTTAGTTAAAATTAATCAGTAAAGTACGTGAATTTCGTAAATATTATAATGTTAGACTATGACATTTACTTTCATGGTTTTTGAACGCAACGCTAATGTCAAAGTTAGTAAAATTTGAAATTGTCATATATTGTCACTTATAACGTGTTAGGGGCGCGTTCCACTAAGCGCTCAAACGCTGAAAATACAGCCGCATGTCAATCGCGGCAAAAGCGTCACTCATGACGTCTACTTTCGCTAATGCAAAGCTAAAAACGATCCACCTTAAGGGTGGGTGGGTTGAAGTGGACGTTTTAATAAAACCGCCACATTATATATTATGCGAAATAGCGGTTTAATTTAAATTCTAAAAATTATCATAAAATAATAATAATTATAAAGTTACTAAAATAAGAGGTAAAAAAAGAATAAGAATGACAATGATAGTATTAAAACTAAAATATAAATATGTATAATGTACCTATTATATTATACATTTATAAACGAAATGTAACAATAAAATACGATCTTGAAAAAAAGCTATAAAAATGAGAAACTATTAAAAGCCGCTCCTAGGCAAAAACAACGCTCGATAAACCATTTCACTTGAGTTTGTATCATTGACGCGATTTATATCATGCGAGTGGAACGGGAAAAACCATGGTCGTGAGCGTTATCGTTGTAGCACGTAGGTGCTTAATGGAACGCACCCTAAACAAAACGTTAAATGTTTACATTAAAATCTATTTCATTCAGTTGATTAAAGAAATAAAACATATTAAATAGTTATTTTTATGTTTCTTTGACAATAAGATGGTAGAAATCAGCAAATGCACTCAAAACTACATAATAGAATAAAATATCAGCTGATCTATTGAAAATTCGCCATCTTGATCTTATTCACACTCTATTACACCACTATACTAGGGTGATGCCTTGTGTTAGCGTTGTGGAAATTTGTATGGAAGTTACAACAGCGTTATACAGGCCTTATGTCAAAAAAATGATTATTAGTAGAAAAAATCTTATGAACCCTCTATACACGCTGTGTAACTTTTTATTAGTAAGAGGGTTAGAATTTTAGGCAGAATATTAACCTTTTTAAAGTTAAACTGTTGCCTCATTTCAGGCTCTTTCTCATACTCGGCACTGCGAAAAAGGGGTTTTCCTTCACCAGCTCTAGTAATTTAGCCAGCGCGATCAGACCTTACGATAGCCAATCAAATCCCGCCAGAATAACAGAAAAAAGTCAATTATTTCGTCTTAAATTTTAAGTCTCAATATTTTTTCGAGTGACGAAGCGAATAACACAGCAGCAGCTGGTGTAGCGTGCGCTTATATGTGTGTCATGTAGAAAAATGCAGAGTGGAGAAACGTCGGTCGTCATGCGCGGGCGCACACCCGTGCTGCCACTTACGAGTTGAGATGATAGCAGATATTAATATTGTTGTCTAGTAGTAAGATTTGGTAATGAAAATAATAAAAGGTAATGACAATAACACCGCGACGAAATCCGTAGATGCCCAAAAGTAGAAGCTATATTCTCGTGACGTAAGAATGATGAAACGTCTGGATAAAAAAGAGCATATGCAACAAAATCTGGGTATGCCTAAGTTTGATTACGTAGATAAGGACTATGATGGGTATTTCCATTTTATCTTAAATCTTAAAAATAAAAATTACGGGCAAAAAGCAGCGGGGCAGTTAAGCTCTACATCGCTGTTGTTTATAGGTCATGACGTATATATTTTTCCTGTATGTTTTTTCCGTCATGCAATCTCCTGAGTTTGATCTCAAATATAATCTTAGATTTTAATACAACGATATTTTAATTCAATTAGAGTATGAATGGTAAATCCAAGCAGCTTTCCATATTAATAAAGTTACCCTTCTGTACTGAATAAAATATGAATAAAGGTTGCATTTCATACGCGTGACCTGATTGACTGATACGGTGGCGTGATAAAAACAGTTACGTCGCCGGTAATCACAAAATATTACGATAAACGGATTCGGGTTAATTGACGTCTGACGGCTTTTGGTTAAATGTTATTAAAATTTTTGGCTATTGCCAGAATAATTACAACTAGGTGATGTAGTAGCCAGTAGGTGACCAATAAAAGTCGAGAGTTTCCTAAAAACTTACTAGAAAAATTATTATTCTAGAGGTATACTTAAAAAAATCAATAACAAACATTCACGCCCATCTCAGTAGACATCGTAGATAATTATGCTCTTAAAAATGAAATTTTGACAATTATTTACCACAAATATAGGTGAGTCATATAAACAAACTGCTTTCATTATTTAGTTATCTTTGCTTATAGCACCATGTTATTTAAATTGGGCCACTTTGCTCCATCTGAAAAATAAATAGTTAGCTAGCGTGTAAACTTTGATGAGCGTTTTGGCGCTGCATTTTAAAAGTAGATTTTACGAACATGTTTTTCTTGATAATACTTACACGAAAAGATGTGTAATTATGTACATAATAATAAGAAACACCTGTCACGTTTCGTGTTTAGATGTAATTTATAGGTGGTCATCGAATCTCTGAATTAAAATAAATTTCGAAACTCCAACATATTTGTTTCAATAGAATCTGTTAATGATCTTGAAATTTTTTAGTAATTAATATACTCTTTAAAGAAACAAACATACATATAGATGATAACTACGTCATCAAAGTACTCTTCGGTGACAGTGTTTTGGTGGCAGCGGTGGGAGATGTGTTTGTGATATGAATAATAATTAATAAAATATAAATACGAGTACGTATTACCAAGTATGTGTATTGTGTATGTCTATTTCTTTGGCACTTAAACCTAGACACATTTGAAAGTATTTTTATATTATTCATCTCATTGTTGAAAGTAGGAATCATGGGACTTGTAAATAACTGTGTATTAAAAAAATGGTGTTTTTTTTAGCAATTTTCTGAATCTAGTTGATCCTTGTAAATTGTGCCAGAATTTTAATATTTAGCTCTCGTTTTCGTGTTTAAAATTCAAATAGTCGGAATAACGCTTGTTTGTTTCGCTAATGACTTGTTGGCCGCTACTAGCTAGTATTTCGGTTGTTATTTTCACTTGAACTAGCTGACGTATTAAACTTTTTGAGTATAATTGGATGGGTCTGGATTGGTTTAAATGTGTATGTTTTCTATTGTTGTAGAGAATAATTCATTTAGGACATTCACAAGTTTCGGTCGAAAAAACCATTGCAAAAGGGCCACAAATCACAATTATTCCACCAACATGGCATTCTTTGTAAATTGACTTTCAATATGATGTATAGACTATAGAGAATAAAAATCTAATCTACATTCAAATGTAATTGCTTTTGTATGTATGAGCTGTCTTCTATGATGCATGATTTTTAAAATTGCATGCGCATTTTTTTTTATTTCATTCGCGTTATTCATTTTATTGCACCTTTTGTTATGATTATAAAATGTGAAAGGTGTAATGGTTATTATAGGTAAAGGTAAAGTTTTTACTGTACTTGTTGATACTCTCGGCTTTTTAAAATAACAGTAAGAAACTCGGAACCAGTATATTTATTTTGACATAATGTTAATTAATGTAACTTATAATAGGGAATATTACGCAAAAGTCGGAGCAGAGGGCGCTACTAGTACATACAACTGTATAATATTGTATAGGTATTACTTACTGTAAAGTGTAATCAGACCAAACCCGACATAAGCGATATCAGTTATTGACGGCAGCGTTGTCTGATTTATACACCTGCACAAAGAGGTTAAAACATGCCTCTATAAGTCTATAAGGTAGAGTTTAAAAGTTTCAAAGGGAATAACAAAATAGTCGTATCTCTATTTGTAATGCACATTTTCCGGTTCTAATTATTGCTAATACAACCAGAGATTTCGTATCAAATTACATAAACGAACAAATAACGGACTCCGGAATCCACGGGAAAAACTTTACTGTTATACGTACTTACTACGTTGTGCATGAATAAGTTATTTGAACACTACACCGTATGTTACTGGCCGTCTTAGACACGTGTCGCGTTAAGAAACTTGTGAAAATAGGACGAAATGACCCTATTTCGTGAGGCTATTAAAGACGTAAATGGTTTTAGTGAAAGATGACTGGCCTCAAAATTAAGATGCATCTGTCTTCAAGACTTACTTTAGAAAGAGCACTAGAGTTGATCAAGAAATTCGTGGTAACAAATGAAGGCTTTGTCCACATTTGTATCATTTCGCGTATCAGATCTCCGATCAGATCACCGTCGCGTAGCATTGAAGCGTATCATGTTCGCTAGTGTGGACGCAAAATGATCGCGATCATCGCGATAAATACTTAATATAATTATTAGTCGATGTAAACCCATGTTTTGACTATGTGATAAATTATGGGAATATGCGTTGAAGTCATAAAGGAAGATCATCCGACCGAGCGGGGTGCTATGCTCGATCAGACCGGTAGTGCCCAGTAGATTAATTTCAGTTGTTGTTTATGTACCGCCGCACTTGGAAAAAATTCATTGCGTTGCGTTGCAGTATTGTGGCGCTAGTCGGTCCGATGAAATTTATCAAGCAAGCTTCATGCATGGGCTACGTCCTAGGGGCATTATGTAACGTATACCCATATATGGCCTCGACTGCACAACTGTTCTTGGGATAAGAAACATAACAATGTTATTCCATAATTACCAGGAGCTCAGATTACATAAGAAGTGCACACAAGAAACACACAATTAACGGCTCTCGTCGGCCGAAGTTTCAGTTAAGATACGCTCCAATTGTTCGTGTACCGTGCTGGCGAGATGGCCAGATCGAGATGACTGACTAAGGCTTGATGCAGACGGGCTACTGACGATTATTGTTGACTATATAGATCGTTATTGTCACATTATAGTCGCTTTAGGATAGTTTTATCCTGAAGTCAAGCTTAGTGCTCTTGCAATGTAAATGACATGTATCCATGATAGCAACCCTAATTGCAAAGATGTCTATAATATCAAGCACGGTCGACGTAGATCATTGACAATAAAAGATAAATACCTACATTATGAACCAACGGGGACATTTGGCCGTAACAGACCTTTCGTTGATGAATCTTGACTAGTATAGTTGCAACAAGTAAGACAGAAAATGCTTGAATTTCCTCTGCGAAGCTAGTTGCAGCAAGTGCCGGTCGTCGCGTCGGTAGCTAGTTTGCGCTAACGCACGACTCCTGGTTTATGTACTATACATATTTATGTCCGATCTGTGTCGTAAGTTGTAACTACCACTCAGCGAATTGACGCATTAATTGTCTGCTTTGTTTTCTCTTGATAATCGAGCTATCTCGTGATTAGTTGTAGATGTGCACTTGGGGAATATAAAATTGTGCAGTTCAATTATGATCTTTTGTAGCAAATATTGAAGTTACGAGTAGAGGTAATAGGTAGGCAGCCATTGTTTTAAAACTTTTGACTAATGCAAAACTCTATTGTATAAAAAGAGCCTCAAAAAGTACTAAAAGAAGTTCTTCACATATTCGCCGAGAAATGGCTCGGAAAATATAACGCTTTGTTTATCTCGGGCTAAGCATAAGTTGGGTAAGTTATCGTCTGACACGTATTGAATATTTTATAACTAGTGTGCACGCTGCAAAATTTACGGACTTAGAGTTGGTCCATAAATATTGTACGGTCAGGGTGTAGTCCAGGTATCAGCATCATAAAATGTTCGCTCCACTATAAATTGTCGACTCGGTACTGGCATGAAATTGGGGAGACGGCAAGTACTTTGACAACGTGGGCAAGCTTAGGATAGCTTGATAACAAGCGATTATTGTTCTCTTATTAGTGCGTGAAAGTCTGTCTATCCGTCTGTCTGACTTACAAATGAGATATAGTACAAATAGTAATTATTGTTAGCGATAGGACGCTGACGACACAAGACTCGTGACACAATAGACATAGCCAGAGTAGACAGAATTATAGAGTATGCCGACTTAGAACTGAGGTAATTTTTTTAAGTTTGACGTATTATGACAAGAGTCGTCGCCAGGGTCGTTGCCTACAAATTTAGTTGTTGTTTATATTTTGACACATGCAAAGAAAACTGCCAGAATTCAATTTCAAAATCTTATTTTTAAAAATAAATTATACCAGCCAGCGCGCCAGCCTTTAACCCTCTATTGCATGAATTATGATAGAATGAAGAAAAGAAATGTTTTGCTGGTTAATATTGCTTTATAAGGGGTAATTAAGAAAATTATTAGGAAAAAAAAATTTTTTGTAGCTTATTTTAGAAAATAATTTCAGGAGCCATTAATGGCTTCGTATGCATAACAAGTACAGAATTTAGCGTAGTTAAAGTCTTTGAAGCAGTTTTTTTTCTCGTTTAGGCATAAGAAAACATAACAACTTTCTCATTTTATATGCGATCGAAACATAATTATTAATTTTGATAAAGTAGGAGTATTTTTTTCGAGGGTTACCAATGTGGTCATTTGGTGGAGGCCGTAAAGGAAGACCTTCCGACTGGTCAAGGGTGTTTTTTCGGTCAGGCCGAAGTGGTGCCTATATGGGTATGTAAGAATATATTATTTGACACGTTTAGAAAACTTCAATAGTGCGATGCAGAATTGTAGTACTAGTTGGACCTCTACATATCGCCACAATAACCATGCTTTTATTTTATTTAAATTAGAGAAAGTTAGAAAACGGTAATTAATCCTCATTCGAGTCAGATCCTAACATATCACTTATGAAATCATCACCAGGGATAGTTTTTGTGAACTTATTGGTACCAAGAAAACCGTGCAAGTAAGATCGGTGAATGCATACGAAGCCAGAAATGGCTCCCGCGAAAAATTCAGAAAATATAGCAGAAAAACCAAATCTATAGTAGAACAAATATTACGGAAAGTAAAAAGAACCTTTGAACATTATGATTAGATTTTTTAACACACGAATATCTTGCTTTTTTCCAATAATATACATCGTCAAAGTCGCATGAAAATTTACTTCGTCTGTTTCATGCGCCCGCGCCGCTTAAAAGTGAAATTGCATTCGCAGATGACATTTTGCCATCAGCAAAAAAATACGTTCTGATCCACAGAGAAGCAGTTGATATGGAAGTGGAAATATATAATCCATTCTCATTATAATAAGGGCAGAAAACAATCATTAATCTGAAGAGCCAGAAATGGCTTCATATGCAGTATAAAGGGTTAACTTATCCTGGCGAAACCCGAAAGAAATGACAGATGTTAAGGGTCCGTATACGAAATTTGTCGATTTCGCTGATTTAACAGACGTGATTTAACAGTTAAAATACAGTATTTCTATAAGTTTTAATGCACAACATGTAAGATCATTTCAATTACAATCTAATGTTGGAGCTAGATTTTTTATTTTTTTAAGTATTTTTAAATAATCCAACTCAAACCCGCGACAGTTTTGTGATTTTTGCTGTAAAAGGTTTAGAATATCACCTGTTTATGGATTGTATTGACGTCTTAACGGTATGAAAAAAATACAATGTACTGTTGAGAAAGTCGTTTATAAAATGTTGGAATTACTTTTTACCACTTTTATATGAAATAGTTGAGTAAAAAAATATGTAACTCGGCAAAATTTTAGAGATAATGGGCAAAGAATTGCTGTTAATTTCGGCAACTTGGAGCTGTAATTCATAAAAAGAAAACGACAGAAATAATCTATAGATAAAATTCTATCCAACTCAAGAAAAAAAAAAAACAAATTGTGCCAAAAAACACGATTCAAAACAACCTAAATCTCACATTATATTACTCGCCGCAAGGTTCGAGTCGGCTTTCCGCGCTTAAATATATTTTAAATCTAATAATTAATATATATATATATATATTAATTATTAGATTTAAAATATATATATATATATATATATATATATATATATATATATATATATATATATTTAAATAAAAAATATATATATTTAAGTCTAATACGGGGAAAAACGTAATAATATTTCTGTAGCGAACCTTTGCAATTTCGTATTCATCGGCAAAATTTCGTATACGGACTCTTAATACTCGTCCGTCTCTTAGTAGTCAAAGTACTGCCGGCCTAAGATGCGCAAACGAGGAAATCTTGAGATATCTCACTCTCGTGTATAGTTATATTGTCGATAACGACATAATGTCAAAATTATTTTTTGACATTATGTCGATAGATTTTGACGACAGATCTACACGAGAAAAAAATTGTCATGTTAGGGTCAATAGACATGAAGAGAAACGCCATCAAACATCGAGAAAACGTGTAGACAAAATTTTCTCGTTGGCGTATGCTAGATGGGATGGTTATGCCTATTGTGACATAACTACCAGTAGTTCGACTGCAAAGAAACGGAGGTTTCAATATCTGTCAAATTCGTTGGGTTTCACTAGGATTAATGAACGGAATGTGCCTCGCGCTGGCTGGTATAATTTATTTTTAAATATTTAAAATAAATATTTCTAAATTGGATTCTGACAATTTTAATCGCAAGTGCCAAAATAGAAGCAACAATACGACCAAAGACGAACACGTCCAGCGAATATGTCATAGTTTTAAATTCGTAGGTAACAAGTTAACAACCCTAGCGACGATTTTCGTCATAATACGTCAAATTTAAAAATTTCAACATCAGTTCTAAGTCGGCATTACTCTATAATTCTGTCTACTCTGCTCGTGATTTCTTGACAATTTTCAGAATCTTTTGTTTAAAAGAAATAAAACTCGAACAAAACATTAAAGAAATACGAGATACACTAATGAGTTTAAAAATTAGTGCCAAAGTTGCAGGAAGCTTTGCAAACATCATTGTAAAATATAGCCGAAGCTCTCTAAACCTTGTTTGTTTTGACCTTTTCGGTGGCAATTGTTAAACATTGGCAAACAACTCTAATAAAATTTTAATTGGAATACTTTTAAAAGCAAATATTACTTTTAGATGGTGTTTGCAAAGGATAATCAAAATGTAAATTAGAATTGTCGCAATGCTGCAAAAATTAGAATATTTATAAAAGCAAAACAACGTGAGATAACGTAGATGACCCGAAAGAAAAACCCACTAAGGGCCTGTTTCACCACTTCCTGATATGTGCTGGACAGGCTATCCACCACATAACTTGACAGATGAGAGCTTCTTTAACCACTTCCTGATAAGTACCGGATATGCTATCCACCACTTGACAGATAGAGTATGGAGAATATGTCAAATAAGTTGTGGATAGCTTATCCGGCTCTTTATCAGGAAGTGATGAAACAGGCCCTAAGTTGTAGATAGTCTATCCGGTACTTTATCAGGAAGTGGTGAAATAGGACCTTAAAATAGCAGAATTCCATATTACTATAATCTATACTTATTATAAAACAAAGTCGCTTTTTTTCCCTCATGTCCCTTTGTTCCCTTTAATCTTTGAAACTACGCAACGCATTTTGATGATTCTTTCAGTGTTAGATAGCCCATTTATCGAGGAAGGTTATAGGCTATACTTTATCACGCTAAGACTAATAGGAGCGAAGAAATAGAGGAAAATGGGGAAAAATTATTTGAAAGGGCTAACTTGAACGCTCTAATCTCAGGAAATACTGGTCCGATTTGAAAAATTCTTTCAGTGTTAGATAGCCCATTTATTGAGGAAGTCTATAGGCAATATTTTATCACGCTAAGATTAATAGGAGAATGTGAAAAAAACGGGGGAAATTATTTGAAAGGGCTTATCTCGCGAACTACTGGAGCAATTCTTATATTATTTGGCACAGATAAGGCCGGCAATACACGTCAGATTTTTTCATCCGATAGTCTTGCCCGATTGTCTGATCAGACTGAAGGCACTCATGCCATACATTTATTTGAATACCTAATACACATCCGATCCGATTACGACTATCGTACGTCCGAGTCGGAAACAGCGCCAAAGCGTTTACGATTTTACTGCCGTTCCGATTGTCTGAAGGTGCGGTCTGCATACTTTTGTACGGAGACCCAATAGACGTCCGATTCTTTCTTCCGACTTACCAGTTGATTCTCTAGCATGACACTAAACGAACGTATCGCATGGTTGTGGTTCGGACTGACTTTTACTTGTAAACATTAAAAAATAAATGGAATCATGTAGGGTGAATAATATGCCTAATACCCAGCCCCCCCCAAAGATGTTTCAACTTTGAAATATTGTTTTCAGTACAGTTTTAGGTAGGATGATTAATCTTTATTATGTAATGGTCTTGTTAGATTGAGTTTTTTCTTCTTTCGCGCTAACATGATCAAATATGCAATAAGTAACAATAGTTCGTATCGTCCATCTTTTCTTTCTGCTCCGTATGCAAGCTCACAGATAGCTCGAAAACGACTGAGTTCAGAAAAAGTCTGGCGCAAGAATCGGATTTGTATCAAGTAAATACGATCAGATTATCTCATCAGACAAACGGAAATAAAATCTGACGTGTATTCCCAGCCTAAGAAGTAGACCACGTGAAGGATCATAGGCTATCCATTTTAATCATTTTTTCGGTGGCTATATATTTTATACCCGTGCGACGCCGGGGCGGTTCGCTAGTAATATAATATATTAAGACATAGGGTGTCTAATGTTTTCTGATGTCCATTGTCCTAAATATTAAGGTTACACTGTCAAAAAGGAATCAGACAACCAAAATATGTCTGAAGGCATATTCTACACACGAATTGTTTTTTTTTTTGCTTACAACATTGCGGCTTGACGATGATCATGCACGTTAACGATGTACATAACTAAGGGACAGAGACGCGGTAAAAGGGACCACAGGTGTGCGAAATAATTCAGCGGCGAAGGGCTCGTGAGTTGTGGAGCTCTGAAAATTTTACCGCGCATAGTTTTCTAAAGAATTTCTTAGCAGGCAATACATTCTGCGCTCACGAGGCTATTGTAAATGACTCCTTGTTGTTATGTAACACTAGATTTTTGTAATTTTATGGAGTATACAGAATATCATTTTGTTGCTTGGGGCGAAGAACGCAGAATTCAGCCTTACCTTACCCACTTGAAAACAATTTAAGCTACCTTTAAATACTTGTCGGCTTTTAATCTTTTTAATACCAGGTTGGTATGACCAACCTATGAATACCAACAGTTTTGGTATTTAGACGATATAGTTATCAAACCTTAAAAACCTTAACGTTTAATTGACTATAAATGAATTTCTATGCTTGGGAATGCCGAAAATTCTTCTTAATATTCTGTGAGTGACGCAAAATTCCATCTTTTTAGTATTCGAAATTGCTATAACATTATTCGGGTCAAGATAGTTTTTTTTGTCGATAAGTTATAGGATTATCTAGGCAAATAGTAATTTGAATAATATGGTATGGTATGCATATTGAAAAGAGTCGTGATATGAATGTTTATAAAAGAAGCCTATCTCTGCCCCGTGGGCTGTGGTAAAGGGTCTTCTCTTGTTTATTTTTCAGAATAATATGTATTGTAATAATTATAACTATGATAATAATAATTCAACTAATTTGCTATTAACCCACTTACTAATAAAAATATCCAAATTGTGCATACGGACGTTATTGTTATACAACATTTTGTCATTTTCTATCTGCAGCCAAAAGGTTTACAAAAATGTATTCCATCTTATGTCAGGTTTCCTAACACCCTTGACAGGATTCGCTAGCGTCGTAAAACTGTTAGTGAATTAACAACACTGTTGAATATAATATAAACTACTTTAATGATAAACCGGACATGACAGCCTTTACGTAGTCGTCGCTCACAATAAAATCTAATCTATACTAGTCTATACTAATATTATAAATGCGAATATATCTCTGTCTGTCTGTCTCGCTTTCACGCCAAAACTACTGAACCTATTGTAATGAAATTTTGTACACAGATAGTCTAAAGCCTGAGAAAGGACATAGGCTACTTTTTAACTGGAAAAAGGGGTTGTAAGGGGGTGTTTGTACGTAAATTTGTTCAAATTAAGTTAGTTCCAAACATTCATAATAGACATCGCACAAGTGCTTACTCAAACATGTTTCTATAGGAAGTGGTAAGGATGATGAAATTTTTTTGTGATTTTATTTGATGTTTAAGAAGATTTTTGAAGTTTGAAGTAATCGTACCGCGGAAGCAGCTCTGTAGCCTACATGGCACATGGAAACGGCAGCTACCGCGCGCTATAAGCTGAAGTCCACGCGGACGGAGTCGCGGGCAACAGCTAGTGCAATATAATTCCTAAAATTGATTTTATTTGTGCTCTCATACTGAGGTGCGCTGTACGCTTTACAGTCTACGACTACGCCATCTGTTTCGGATCTCGCATGTTGGAATATAATAAGAAATACCTCGGAAATATTATGTTTACATCATAGCGAGATGAGTTGCAGGAATCTAAAATGCGAATATTACTGGGAATATGTGCTTTTAGGTTGATTATAATATTTCTAACTGAGTATAGTTACGAATATGGCTACGTTATAGTGATTTGAGTCTATAAAGTCTGTTTAGCTAATCTCGTAAGTGTTTTTTTGTACTCATTTTAGACGAATATTTAGCTTTGATTTAGTTTGGACTATATCAAACGGTAATTGGTAGTATTCCCATAAACGTCAAACAACGGTCAAACGACTGATTGTTGAAGTTTTGT
Source organism: Lysandra bellargus (assembly GCA_905333045.1). NCBI lineage: Eukaryota > Metazoa > Arthropoda > Insecta > Lepidoptera > Lycaenidae > Lysandra > Lysandra bellargus. The sequence goes on along the minus strand of HG995336.1, from coordinate 4,315,628 downwards.
TGGTTAGATACTTGTTTATTGGTTTGACATTTCATGTAAATACTATTTTGTATATAGTTTTATTATATCGAGTATATTATATAATACATCGAAACTAAATGAATGTTAATAGCGGAATTAACGAACTGACTCATGATGTATTTTTTCGCTGAAATGAAGAAAGATAAAGAACTAGATGATGTCCACAACTCCGTTGCGCCAAAACTCGTTTATCGCGCGGGGACCGTACATTTTTCCGGGACAGAAAGTATCCTATGTCCTTTCCCGGGACTCAAAGCTTCTCCATGCCAAATTTCAGCAAAATCGGTTCAGCGGTTTGAGCGTGAAGAGGTGACAGACAGACAGACTGACAGACAGACATACAGACAGACAGACACACTTTCGCATTTATAATATTAGTATGGATACCCTCAGTCCTTATTATCCATCCTTATTTAATCTATCCTTCAAGCTCTTCGGACTAGAGATTTGTGTTTACCGAAAACCTAGGTTTACCTAGGTAGTAAATACAGGATATAAAGCCTCTTTTCAGCAAAGCTGGTGTATAAGCATTTCGCCGGTCGAATGAATAGGAGTGGCCAAAGGCTTTCAGTGAACTGCGGAAATGAAATTTCTACGACGAAGATAAAATCTAGAGAAATGAAAATAATTTCCTCTAGGTCTCAAAAAAAATCCTGTCTTTTGTAGTTTGTAGCGCGATTATACTTTTGTTATGGCTGGTTTACATTATTCCTATTCCTGGGTACTGGAATGCAATTCAGTGTATTCCAATGAATTCCAGTGCCCGTTTCCATTATTCCAGTACCAGCGCTGGATTGGATCACTGGATTGGAATAATGTAAACCAGCTAATATCCTGTGCGATGAATTGCTAGTATTCTCTAGAAGCGTTTTTAGTTTTTAAATATAGACATTTCCTTTATTAGACATTGTTACTTAACTGAATTGAATTTTAACCACCTTTTCCAGCTCTATGTTTTGTCCTTATTGCGTTAACTATACACGTGGTAGAAAATGACTCAATTAAAGTGTAAACACTTAAGGATGCATTTTGCTGGATTATGAAATAGATGCCAAGAATACTAATGTAAAGTTAATGCACTGTATTATGTATACCCCTGACTCCGTGACACTGAGAGGCCTGAGACCTCATTTATAATCTCTAAGGTCCTAATAAACTCATTTGACCATGACACTCTACACTGACCGCATACTATAATAAGATTGTTATTGTCTAGTGGTTTTAATTTCTTTTTCATTTCAGGTACGAAAAAATTGAACACAAAGAAATTAAAGCTAAAGATTTCAACGCGAGGTACGTTACAGAGATAAAAATAGTTTAAAATAACTTATTAAAGCTTTAACTAACAATTCCAAGTAATTTAAAACTTTTTAAACTGTTTCATCTCAGTTGTAATTAAGTTATCAGACTTGAAGCTTGTAGATTTTCTAGCGAAGTTTGAGAATATTCTGCAAGAAATATTAGAGCTGTCAGGGAGTTTATTACGTCATCGGTGTCTGAGTAATGGCTGAGTGTAGATGTCTAGGGGAGATAGCTTAATTGCGTCCATGCTGCACGTCTAGCTCGAAAATTTACCATCAAAATAGAACGAAGAATTTCTATTTGATGGCTCTAAATAGACACAGTTACATAAGCACAAGATGAAATTTAATTATGGCCCTATTGGCGCATTTTTCTTGGATAAAACTTTGATCTTTCCCGGAATTTAAACGATAACGCGGTTTAAGGCGGGATTATAGGTCACTGACATTTTAGAATTTGAGACAAATTAGCTCAATAGATGGCGCTCGAAAGGTACATAATATTTACCAAGCCGTCGTCGATTTTAATATTTTCAGAAATATTGTAATCACGTGGTAAACTCGACATACAGAGTAATGATTAATAGAGAGGCCATGCTCACAACTTGAACGAAATCTTTAATGAATTTTGTAATAATAAAATTATAAATTAGGTATTTAAATATGATGTTTGTTCTGTACTCACGAACATAAAAAAAGTATTTCCTCATAATAATACATACCAAAATAAAGTATTACCCATATAATATAGTTCATTGCATAATATACTTATGCATATAAAATACGCCAAAATCATGAATATGCCATAAAATAGTTGTAAAGAAATACCATATTCATGATATTGGCGTATTTTCCATAGAAACATGAAATTTAAAAGTAACTCTTTTAGCGCTGCTATTTTCACAGTGAATTTTATATTAAAAGGGACACATATATATACCCCAAAGTATTAGTTACCGAAGTAGATTTAAAATTCGGTAAAGTAGATTCAAAAGTTCTTAGCTACAATAATTTCATCATAGTCAGCTCGGATATGGAGCTTATTTTATGACCTCAATGAGAAGGGTTCAAATATTTTTTGTGCTTGGATTTATTGCAATAGCTTTAATAAATAAGATCTACATCTTATTTATTAAAGCTATTATATATATACCCATGATAATCACTTGTATCTGACGCTGCAGCATCACCAGGAATCAATATAAAACTCTCCACAAGTTTCAAAAACGATAACTCTACTTGCACTAGAGGTAACGTTTTTGACCCGCTTTACAAGTTTTTAATGAATAGTAGATTATATTCATTATAGTTTTGCAGATCATATTCATATTTTCTTTGTCATTTTTTGGAATCTGTTCCCAAAAGAGATATCTGTCTGTCTGTCTCCAGCGTGTACGCGAGTAACGCAGTAGCTAGAGAACTAAAATTTTTCAAGAATTACGTATTTTTGCTGTCACCATAACAACAAATAGAAACAAAATAAAATGAATATTTAAGAGAGGCCGAAATATTAAAAACAAAAACGCATTTTTTAGGCCTATTCTGCTCGACATCAATAATGGCAACCGGTAGGTGTTTGAAATATTTAAGAAATATGTACCGTATTAAATTTAAACTTTAGTAATAATTTATAATAATACTAGAATAATCTGTCTGTCACCTTTTCATGCTGAACCATTTTTTATGAAATTCAGTGAAGAATGGACTAAGGATACTTTTTATCCCGAAAATTTTTTACGGTTCTTATGGGCACATTGAATTAAATTGTCGTGAGTAAAGAATTAATAATTGCATAAATGCAATCTCTGTACTATTTATTTTTAAATGCTGACGCGATTTTTGTTCATTAAATATATATTTTTTTTTAATAAAATCTGATAAAATCAAATAAGTTTTCAAGCAGTGATATTCTGCTTATATAGATATGTTACGTCCATACTATTTTCCGGCTTAAATCTCTACCGAACAATTTTCAAATTCAAAATTGCAAACATTGACAAATTTGACAGATAAGTGAAACAAAAGGTACGAAAAACTATTTACATAAAAGAGACAGTTCTATTTTTAAACGTCGAATCATATCGCTGTCTCTTCCTTCGCCTGAGCTATGACGAAAATTCGATTTTTTTCAGATTGTTCGAAAAAATAATTGAAAATGTAAATTAATCGAGGTATTTATTGCTATCAAGACATGTGGTAAGAGATTCCATGTGTTTTGTTTTCTTTTGCGTCATAATTGTACATTTTCGAAACACGCACGACGTCATTTTCAATTTATTTAGGTAGGACAAGACGCGGCATGTTCGTGACTGCGCTCGATGCAGACTAAATAACAGACGACCCAATTGGGCCGTATTTCAATCTTCACAACGCGCGCGATAGTAACATATCTGCTTTGAGTTTTTCATTATTGTTTTCAAGCATTTAATTTCGATCACATTATTTTTTCTGTAAAAAATCCTTTATTTCCTCCCGAAGTGCACCAAAACCATAGTGTAGATATCGTTCAATCTAGATCTATCCGCATGATGATATCATTTTTACGATTTCTTGTGCAGATTTTATTACTCCAGTGCTAAGATGTAATAATTATTTCTATTGCTATGGATTGGACATGTTCGATAAAATAACATATAAATCATTTTGAATGTTTTGACACATACGTCCTCTGTGTTGCGGTACTCTGTACATTGTTTTCTGACTTAGCTGTAATGTTTACATTTTTTGACTTTCAAACCTACCAAAATCGTAAAAATGGTCGTTTGGTGAATGCAAATTATCAAATAGCATCTTATTAGGTAGTCTTTCGCCAAATAATTTAGGTTACAAAGCAATATTGTAGTATTTGTAAACCAAACATGTTGACTAGACTCCGAAATAAAACCCAGTCTACTGACGACGTCAAATTACGGCGCTATATTGTTCTGGTATTCCACTAGTAAGATAAGTATGACGTATTTTAATTACGTTACAACAAATACATATTCGACAACTCACTGGCAAATATTTTAAAACGAATCAACGGTATGGGACCACGGCGATTCTAGACGTAAAGAGCTCTGGCCAGTATACTGGGATATATTTGTGAACATACTCTAGGTTTTCTATGATAGACAATCAGCCTCTGACACACAGACTTGACTGATGTCATTCAATTATTATCCATCGAAGTGCCTATGCGCTCATGAATATTTGGTACAAAAAATCCATTTTTGTACCAAATATTCATGAGCGAGGCGTTGCTCTCACATATCAACAGATGCTAAATTAAAAAAAAAAGCGATTTATCTTTATAATTGCTATATTATATCAAAAACAAAGCTGAGGGGTGCCTTTGGAATCATAATTTAAACATTTTGGCGTAAAAATATTTTTCCTGTATTTGTTTTCGCTGAATTCTAGACGAAATAAAAATTTGCAAGTATTATTTTTAACACACATTTTTTTAGTATTAAATGGATTTGAATCAAAATTTTAAGCTGACCCTAACCTTGGCAAGGAACGTAAGAAACCTACAAAAAATGTTTGAATGCTTATAAAATTTACTTCTGGTCAAAGTTCTAGTGAAAATAAAAACACGAAATTTCACTAATCCTCGTTGTATACGGCCTTAAGTGTGAAGAGGTAACCGACCGACATACACTTTCTTTCGCATTTATATTTTTAGATAATGCTTAATATTATGTATTTTATGTTTTCGGTAAACAATGACTGAATTAACAATATTCATATTTTTAAAGTTCTGCTCTAAAATAAATTATGCGTTTGCATTTGAAAATCTCTACCTACCTACATACGAAGTTTTGCTGAGTTGAGAATTGAGATGCCAATACGAGGTGTATTTTGCATGAATATGTTCTTATTTCTTGCGGCCTGCTCAAATTTTTTCACAAAACTCATGGTAAAACAAAGCTTATACACCAGTCACCACTCAGATAAAATTTGCTCACTATTCTATTATAAACATTGAATACTATCAATATTTGCTATTAAATTTAGCTGTGCCCGGTTTTACGTTCGTTGACATGAGTTTTTTTACTGATTAACGTGTTAGACTCTAGCCAATCAAAAGCGTAAAAAATATACACTCCTATCCATCCTTCAGAAACTTTCAGGACATTTTTTTTTAAATCATCTGCCTCTGACTTTTCTATTTTAATTTTTAACAACAATATAACATAGCTGTAGCATAAGTTTTTCTTCGGTCTTTGTACTTTAATGGCGTGTTGCAAGACATTTTTAGACGATATTGCAGACGGAGGAACAATAATTACCGGCACGCATTTGCATGCAGCTCTTGTGTCAGACATTAGACAGTTTCGTCAAAGGAAGACGATCAACCGACATGCCTAATGTTGCGTGCAATTTTGCTGTATATGAGGAGAAATCTTAATTTTGATAAAAAATATCGAAGAACTAAATTGTAACACAATAGATCACAATTTATATTTCGCACGGCTCCGCCTGCATGAGGAATTCCAGGAAACCGGTCGATTTTCAGTAAAAAAGTATTCTATGTCCTTCCACGTACTTTATAATATCTGAGCTAAACTACTGGACCGCTGTTCGTAAGATTTCAAATAAAAAAAAAAAAAAACAAACGAAGCCTGAAGCTTTATCAAATTGATATTTATTATGATTCATGATAATATCGATAAATTACAATCTGATGGGTTGCACGAGTTTACAGACACTTTAGAAATGTTTGTCGTTGAACGTTTTCGTTGTAGAGTTAAATGTTCTAAAAGTATGCGTAACGATTTATTGGTATTTTTAATTGCTAAACTGTGATAAATGATTTTAGTTTAGAATCTGTCGATATAGCGTGAAAGTATTCGCGTGCATTTTTTTAATTAAACCAAAAATGCTGGCGTTGCATGCATAATACAATGCACCCGAGTGATTCGACTTGACAAATTGACACACCGAAATAGTTTCTAGAAGAATTAACATAGCGATTGTTTTGCCGTGCCGCATATTTGCATGTGGATCGCATTATGCAGGCTGAGACGGTTGATTGATCTGCATTTAGCACGTCGTTACTGAGTCTCCAACCATAACGATGTTTCATTTTCCGTTTGATTGTATATCTTTATCATTTACTGGTATGTAAAGAAAAGTTTACATAATAAAATGTTTGTAATAAATAGATTTTAATATTATGTAATCAGTAATGTAATGGAAGGTAGTCAGAGCTCTAAAAAAAGTTCAAAGTTCTCTTGAACTAAAAAGAATGGTAATATATTGCTTTGACTCTTTGCTTTCTTGTCTCAAATCCGAATTTGGAGGGTCATTTGAAAGCTATTGCGACCACACATGACACAATTTTACTCCACTACGTGTTTGTGCCTTCGTGCCTTCGTGATTTTAGTATCTTCAGTCGTTGAATTAATGATGATGGAGTAATTATAGCGGCAAGTGTGTATGAAAGTTTCGTTGCATATCTATCACCTGCGGAGCGTACTAACCGCGTTTTCTTATTTAATCATTGGAACACCGCATGGCCGCCGCCGTTTGAGCTAAAAGCTGTAATTTCTTTATTGTCTCCATCATCATTATCAGCTTCACAGAAAATATGTTAAACAAAATGTAATATAACATGATTTAAAAGATTATAAATAACACAACATGCTATTAGGCTGTAACCTGTATTCTGTAAGCAACATTATACGTAACTTTCTACCGAGCACTGTAAAACTCTGGAACGAACAGCTGTCACTAGCAATATTTTCGGACTAATACGTACGACCTGCAATCCTTCAAGAAGAGAGCGTATTTCCTCTTAAAAGGCTGGCAAGGCACGTGCAGCTTTTCTAATGTTGCGAGTGTCCATGGGCGAAAAATTTAGGTAAATAATATAATTAATTATATTTTCGACAACAATAAAAACTTTAATTGACTTTCGGATATCTATTAATAATATAATTATTATTAATAATTTGTCATTCCTGTAATTGAATAAATAACAAAGTCAATGCGTTTATATTTTTACCGCTACAAAGATCGGTTTTCATCCTTAAAAAGATGTAGAAGGTTGTACCTTGTAGGTATGGAAAGCAATTTCCTCTTATTACCACATTATGTGTTGTACAGATTTAGCTCTCTTTAAACAATATAAGTAATTTTAAGCCTATTATAACATTACCTATTTCAAATAGAAGCAGAACAGCTGTTGCTCATTTTGTGCTTTACTTAACATAGGTTTCTTAAGTACCTACTCTATATCATAAGGTACACTACCACAATGTAAATAGTGGTCAAAAGAAAGAATTTTTCACATAATATGATTTTATATAACTTAGGGCCTGTTTCACCACTTCCTGATAAGTGCCGAATAGGCTATTCACCAATTAACTTGACAGATCAAGTATGGAGAATCTGTCAAAAAAGTTGTGATTAGCCTATTTGGCACATTATCAGAAAGTGATGAATCAGGCCCTTAAAGTAGCAAAACAATACACTATCACGTCGTACGGGCGTAAAACTTGTATCTGTGTTTAGAGTGCCTAGGACATTGCTGAGCTACTCTACTGTATGATAAAGTTTATATACTGTGGTTAGTACCAGCAGCAGTAGGGTAAGAATTTGTTCTACTTTGTTATAATTATTTAGATTAAAATCTTAATTAGATTATATAATTAACATCGTCTTCTTCCTTGATTTTCTTCATCTAATCTTATGAAAATTAATTATAGTGTGAATTAGAATCTGTCACAAACAAGCCTCTATTGTAGATATCGCAAGCTCTTCGTGAAATTATAATTATATTATTGAGGATTTACGTTAATTGTGCGTTGGAATATGAAATTCGGTACTTACAGATAAATCTCATGAAGGAACTGGAATAAATGTCTTTTTTTAAATAATGCTTAGCAAAAACTAGTTTTTACTATTCGTTGGCAAAAACATAAAACAATTACAACGGATACTATTACCGCTTCATTTATTAACACTAGCTTGCGTTTTATACAATACAAATTATTTATCATTCTTTCAAAACATTAATCTCTTTTTCTGGAAGCAAAAAAGTTACTGTTAAACGTCCAAAATTACATGAATAATTATTCTCATAATGGGTGAATTTCGACTACAGGTTCTCTAGTTTAGTTATTAATAATATTTTGGCTGCTGAACCTCGATTCTCGACACACTAACTCCTCAAATCGCGCGAGGCGGGGCAGATTTGATGCAGTTTAATTAGTTTAGCAGAATAGTCCAAGCGAAAATCCGAAACTGTAGTCACGACTTATAATGAAATTTCACGAGGTACATTTTTGTCACAAAGTTCAAAGCAAAAATGTTTTAATTAGCACAGAAAGTTGGTGACCGACCTTTTTTCCATGTTTCCAATTATAAATTGTAAGCTTTATGAGATGGCTAAATAAAATGGAAAACTCTTTTGTATCACACTGATTGTTGAACTTTCCGCCTCATGCTGATGTTTTTATCATGTGCTTATTTATAATCTGTTAAACTTTTTTACAACTAACACCATTTTGACATTTAACTATAAATAAAACTACATTTTGGCAGCCCTAGCGATTATTTACAAACAGTACCGACCTTCGTCTCCTCTGCTGTGTCCTGCGGCGGCCCTGGGCGGGCGGGTCGCTGTACGCCCGCGCGTCCTCCGCGCTGTGCCCGGCGCCCATGCTACCCCATGCCACACACACACACGAGGCCACACACAGTCCAGGCCGGTCCCGGCCAGTCCACGGGCTAGTCAAGGCCGCGTTGTGCCCGAGCGAGCCGACTCACGCGAGTGCGGCCGGCCGGCGCCCGCGCATAGCGCACGAGAGAGAGGATCCAATTGTGTGAATTAATCGTGATTGATTAAGACCCAGTGGTGTTGGGTCAATTGGTACTACAGCGTAATTGTAGCTTAAAGGACTATTCTTAAATAGTGTATGGATTTGGACAGTGTCTGTTCCAAGGCATGGATCTATGGTTCTAAAGATATCTTACTATATTTTGTATGATTTAATTTTACAAACGTCAAGAATGTGACCAGCGAGGTTACAAACACACTTAATTTTTCTGTCTATAATTTTTTTCCAAATGAAATATATACGAGATTTGGGTATTGAAATGTAGATGGACCTACTTATGAAAATAAGTGAAGCGTTCTTCTCAAATATCAACACTTTCTCATGACCTTGTAAATTTCACTGTTTTAATTGTGGTTTTAATACTATACACTACTCGCTTGCCGAATATCTCCCAAGCAATCTCCCGCTACCGCCCACGACTTGGTCCACGTTAAGCTAATTATTTCGCGATCCGGCTTGGAAATCGCTTCGCTCTCGTTTCTACTAATTACATGATCTGCCGCTTTCCTCGAGGAAGAAGCATACACTTGGTACGTAGCAACTGGTAACTGTTGGCACCCTATAGTGTCTGGAGTTTGGGCACTAGAATTTGTACCTAGTAAATGGTTAGGGATAGTAAGGTTTGTGAAGAGGTCCTCTACACAAATCTCTATGAATCCTGTATACTCAAGATCTGAAGTCTACCTTGGATTCTTGGTTTGATCCCTTAAAATTAGTTGGCGATAATTTTGTAGTACAGATGTGGCGTTTTCTAAGGACCTACATTGCACCTTGTCTGAATAAATCTATTATATCTAACCACCTACAATTATTGATGTGTATTTTAAATAGGTGTATCTCGGTCGGTCTCTAGGAATCTAGGTATCCTGGGTACTGGGAATGATGTCCTTGCTGCCCAGCAATTCCCAGAGCATTAACTTACCTTTTTGAACTGAAATTTTCATCAGAAGTCTTTATTTTCAGTTATACCTGCAAAACAACCAGCATTAGAAATGTTTTACTATTCGTGGGAATCGCTAATCTCTAATTAATTAATTTTAACGCTTTTTTACGCGTAGCTTCACAAGTGAGCCGATACGAGGAGAAACTGAAATGTCCACTTAAAATAGAGAAATCATGAATTATTTAATGTTAAAAATAATTAAATAGAACTTGCTTGTTGAATGTTTTGCAGTTTATTTCCCCTCTTCATTTTATAAGTGCTTATCGAAACGATATAATCCGACTTCCAAAAAGGAGGAGGTTATATGTTCGTCTGTAATTTTTTGAAGTGAAAACTTCTTTAGCGGCGTTGAGCACTTTTGTGGGATGGGTAAAAACTGAAACTCGCGTCAGATTCTCATGCTGATCGAAAAACCTTGGAAAAACCGTAAGACGGTTGGAGAGTAGTATTTTGTGTCGAACTCGAACTCCAACTCGAATTGATTGTAAGGGTTTCGATTAATTAAAAATAATCGATTTTTTAAAAATCGATTTTCATAAAAAATGGGTTAATAATTTAATCGATTGTAAGGGTTTCGATTAATTTAAAAAATCGATTTTTTAACAATCGATTTTCATAAAAAATGGGTTAAAAATGCACAACGTTAATAATCAAGTTTTCACTTCTGCCGGCACTCACGGATTGCAACCCGTCTTTTTTTTGTATGTTCAACCATAACTTCACCGTTTGTGGACCGATTTTTTTAGAGTTCACCAGTTCACCAGCCGTATTTTTTTAATTAAAAATAGCTTTACATAAATACGAATTTTGCAAGCGTTTGATGTGTGGCATTGAATTGTTTTTGCTCTCGTAAAATACTTGAAATCGCACTCATGTGAGCGTTCGCGCATGCTTGTGTAGTATGAAGTTGATACTTGGAACCTACTCTATAATATCTTTTATTTTTGTTTTGCCATGACCTATTTCTTCTAAATATTTCTAAGCTCGACCGTGTAAAAAGCTTTCAGCTTACCAAATTAAAGCAATAAGGAAATTCGTAGGTGCGTTACCTTGATCCTAGTCAAGTTATTTGGTATATTCCCTTTGAAGCCATCATCTTACGGCGGTATGATGTGGGAAAGGTCAAAACTCATCCCAAAAGGGTCATCCAATCGGAATAGAATGGGATTGAAACTATTAGGTTTTATGTAATCTGTAAGGTGAACTTGTAGTACTTATTCCGAGCCTACATTTGAAGGTGCTAAAATGTTGAATACTGGATGACGTTCGCAACTCTGTTGCGCCAAAATCCATTTATCGCGCGGGAACCTTACACTTTTCAGGGACAAAAAGTATCTATGTTCTTTCTCGGGACTCAAAGTATCTCTATACCAAATTGCAGCAAAACCAGTTCAGCTGTTTGTGTGTGACGAATTGACGATGTAGCAGGCAGACGCATCGTGGAAGAAGCTATCTCGCGTCGATATACTTGATTGGCTCAAGATTGCGTCGTGGTACTGGACATCGTGCGGCTACGTCAGCATTTGAGTACTCTGTCTCTCAAAATTTTCATCTCTTCAACGTAGACTCTACAAGTAATTAGTTCACGTCATGTACGTTGTAAACCTACCTCCTGGTATTCGTCTCTGGTATTTTTAGTGGCAATATAACTGTACCAATAATTTCGCCAACCGATATTATCGTGCTCTATGGGTATTAAACGTTACATCAAATAAGAACATCAATAAGAACAATGTACACAGAGCACGCAATACGTTTTTTCATCGCAAAACAACAAAATGATGACAAGTTATTTTTATGGGTTTGCTTGGGCAAGAGAGAAAATATATTAGACTTTAATCAGGAAAATTTTGGGAACAATCCTTTCGATTTATTTACCAGTAGCTAAATTCTATCAAATTAATAATATCGATTATTATTTTTACTCTATTAAGCTCGATTTTTATACGACGCGAGTGTGAGTGGTCGGCTGGCCTAATATTCTAAGGGCCTGTTTCACCACTTCCTGATAAGTGCTGGATTGGCTATATACAACTTATCTGACAGATTGAGTATGGAGTGTCTGTCAGATAAATTGTGGATGCCTATCCGGAACTTATCAGAAAGTGGTGAAACAAAACTAATAAACTCGTCGATTACTTATAAAAATGTATCAGTTTATTACATTAGTTATTCAAATAGACTGCTAATAACCTAAATAAAACTGATTCGGTTTATAAATCCATAAAAAATAGTTAAATTGGCGTTTAAATTTAATTTAGTGAAAGAAAACGCTAGTCATGTCTCGCTTCAGGTCCTCCGCGGATATCTCTCCAGATAACTCTATCTCGCTCTATCATCGGGAAAGTTTGTGTGTGCGATAGAGGGGGAGTATGCAACGGTAAATGATACTGTTAATATTACGTTTGTTCATTTATTATTTGCATCGTTTCTTCATTGGAGATGTAGTATTTGTTTTTTATGGGAAATGTAAAGGTTCCTAAAATGTCAAAGAAATGTTTCCGGAAAATAAAATTGCCGCTTCGAAAGATGTGAATGAAAGAAATGAAAAAAAAAATACGGTGTGAGGTATAGGATAAAAAATTTCTTTCACTTGGAAACTAAGAATTAAGCGAAATTTTAATAATCATTTTCTCTTCTTATTCTTATATATAAAATTCTCGTGTCACAATGTTAGTCCACGAACACCTCCGAAACGGCTTTACTGAGTTTTACCAAATTTTATATGCATGAATATGTATAAGTAGGTCTGAGAATCGGCTACTCGGTACTTTATATATTGATAAGTGCATTTGTTGAATAAATAATAGTAAATTATTATAACCTGAGACTGACGGCGACCATTGTTTGTGCGACGGGATAGCGATCGACGTTGCCATGGTGACATACTTATTTAGTCACTTCAATAAAATAATATGGCAAATATATTATGGTAAAGCAACGTTTGCCGGGACAGCTTACACTTATAAGCAGTATCTTATTTTGTTTTTTATACTGCCGCTGTTACTTCTGAAACAGTGAAGAAACTTTACAGATTTTTTCCTCACTTCTATAATCTTGATATTATTATGATGTAACTTTATAATATACGGAAAAGTTCAGTTTAATGGTGAAATAGTAGAATAGATATGTTAGTGGTGGAAAAAGGTCGCCGAGGACCGCTCGTATGTTACAATAAGGTGGCGAAAGGACGAAAAGGACGACCCTTAACTGGCCAAATATTTCAAATCATTTTAGGGATCAAATTTTAGAAATACAAATGTATGAAATGAATTTGAACAGATGAAATGTTCAAATGTTTAAAAATTTTAATAATATAACCTATACAGTAGATCATAGATCATCTCTTGTGAGTTGTGTCTCTCCTCTCCTCCTCTTAATTTTAAAATATCCTACTCTAAACTTTGTTTTCGTGCGGGCCCTGGATATTTCGATATAGAAAAACGATAGGTTCATACATAGGCTTGAATGCTTTACCTAAAAATTAACACGTTATACTTTCGGATTAGTAGGATAAGGATGCATCAAAATATATTTAAACACAATACATAGGCTGCACTAAAAATATCGGGAATGGAATACTTCCATGTCATAGTCATACATTTTTTATTTGACATAGACATACATATGATTTTAATATGACATAGACATACATATATGTCATATGTCATATTAAAATCTTTTTAATTGAAAACTCCTTGGTTTTAAAAATCGAATACCATTTATTTATTTAAAAAAAGATTCTCGGTCTTGTCACAAGGTCTTTTCAAACTTGTTTAGTCGTTGAGAAAATGGAATTGACTCGAGAAAATTCTAGAGCGATTATATTATTTATTATGACTTTTTATTATATGATTATATATTATTATGACTTTCGAAGTGGTTTAACACAAAAACAGTGTGTTGATCGGATGATTTCTGCATTTGGTGATGAAGCCCCATCCAAAACCACAATTTATCGCTGGTTTGCTGAATTTCAACGTGGACGTGTCAGGCTCAGTGATGATCCCCGTCAAGGTCGTCCAAAAACTGCAGTCACCCAAGAAAACGTTGATGCTGTACGTAAGCTGGTTGAGGAAGATCGATATGTGACATACCGCGAAATTCAGGCAACTTTAGACATTGGCATGAGTCAAATACAAATAATATTGCATGAACAATTAGGTTTAAAAAAGTTGTTTTCCCGACGGATACCGCATTTGCTCTGTGAAGAGCAAAAAGCGGCTCGCGTTACTTGGTGCGTCAGAATTATCGAAAGATTCCACACAGGATCCTCAAATGCTGTATACAACATCGTATCAGGTGACGAATCCTGGATATACGCGTACGAACCCGAAACTAAAAACCAGTCACGAGTTTGGGTGTTCGAAAATGAGTTAAAGCCAACAAAAACTGTTCGTTCACGGAGTGTTGCAAAAAAAATGGTGGCCACGTTTGTCTCCAAAACCGGCCATATTGCGACTATTCCTCTTGAGAGACAAAGAACGGTTAATGCAGAATGGTATGCTAGCATTTGTTTGCCACAGGTCGTTTCTGAACTCCGTAAAGAGAACTGCAACCGCCGCATCATCCTCCATCACGACAATGCGAGTTCTCACACCGCGCACAAAACATAAGAGTTTTTAGAGCAAGAAAACATAGAATTATTAGACCATCCGCCGTACAGCCCCGACTTAAGCCCTAATGATTTCTATACTTTCCCTAAAATAAAGAATAAATTCCGTGGTCAGAGATTTTCATCACCTGAAGAAGCTGTGGACGCCTACAAAACGGCCATTTTGGAGACCCCAACTTCCGAATGGAATGGTTGCTTCAATGATTGGTTCCATCGTATGGAAAAATGTGTCAAATTTCGCGGAGAATACTTCGAAAAGCAATAAACACATTTTTAAATAGTACTGTTGTGTCACCTCCTTGATTCCCGAAATTTTCAGTGCCGCCCTCGTAGAAGCGTTACTGATCAATGTGTGCGACAATCGACGATTCAACGGAGCTGTTAAACTTTTCACACATTTATACTAGTATTCGTCTTCGATTGTAGAGCAGACGCTACACAGCACCTTCTACACGTGTAGCTGCTACCTACTTTGTATAGTATATTTCAGCTTCTACAAGTTTTATTCAATAAGTACGTGATACTTTCCCAGTTCAAACGGTTGCCTGAGTTCTTGTTCGCTTCGAGTTGCTCCAAGTTACGTTGTTATTGTTTTGTACTGACTTCAATAAGACACTCACTGTAAGACTTTTTCCTTACTGTAGAAAATACCAGTTGCTACTCGTATTTTTTTTGAGAAAAAAGATCTATGTCTCCATACCAAATTTTATCGTAACCGATTCATCAATTTCTTTTTCTCAAAAGTTCATCTACAGGGTTGGTCTAAGGTATTTTTTTTTGTAAAATGTATTAAACAAAGTTAGAAAGTGATAATAAACCTTTTCAAAAATGTTATTACTTTTTTGCTTATAACTTTTCAAATTTTTAATTTAGGGTAAAAAGTTATATAAACATATTTGTAGGCAAAATAATTTGCAACAAATTATGTTCTTACAATTTTTTTTGTAAGACGTGTAGTTTCCGAGATATCACGAAAATAGTGTTGTCAGCCCTTTTTTCAAGATGGCGGCCGGGGGACAAGAGTGGCAACCCCACAAACTTGAGGTTAAGCTTCTTTTGACCCCCCCCAACATATTCCAAAAATAAAATTGCGTCCTCTAATAAATGCAAAGCAAATGTAACATTTCAATGCACTATCAGTGTTAGATAGCCCATTTATCGAGGAAGGCTATTAATAATAGGCTATATTTTTTTTATGAAATAAGGGGGCAAACGAGCAAACGGGTCACCTGATGGAAAGCAACTTCCGTCGCCCATGGACACTCGCAGCATCAGAAGAGCTGCAGGTGCGTTGCCGGCCTTTTAAGAGGGAATAGGGTAATAGGGGAGGTAGGGAAGGGAATAGCGGAGGGTAGGAAAGGAAATAGGGGAGGGTAGGGAAGGGAAAAGGGTAGGGGATTGGGCCTCCGGTAAACACACTCACTCCGCGAAACACAGCGCAAGCGCGGTTTCACGCCGGTTTTCTGTGAGCGCGTGGTATTTCTTCGGGTGAGCCGGCCCATTCGTGCCGAAGCATGGCTCTCCCACGTCTCAATTTATCACGCTAAAACTAATAGGAGCGAAGAAATAAAGGAAAATGTGCAAAAGCGAGGAAAATTATTTGAAAGGGCTAACTTGAACGCGCTTATCTCAGGAACTACTGGTCCGATTTAAAATTTATTTCAGTGTTAGATAGCCCATTTATTGAGAAAGGCTATAGGCTATATTTTATCACGCTAAGACTAATAGGAGAATGTGGAATAAACGGGGGAATTATTTGAAAGGGTTTATCTCGCGAACTACTGGAGTAATTTTTATGTTATTTGGCACAGATAAGAAGTAGACCACGTGAAGGATCATAGGCTATCGATTTTAATTATTTTTCAGTGGCTATATATTATATACCCGTGCGACGCTGGGGCGGGTCGCTAGTAACTTTCATAACCGTACATAGAAAACTTCCCAAGTTCATCACGCGTACTTGTAATTAATCCGTTATTGTTTCCCAACAAATATCATTAAGAAGTTCCTTGGCAAATTTCAAGTTTTCCGACTATTTTTTGTCCGTCAGAAATATCCATCTTACGGTCTAGACTCGCATAAAAAGAACATTTTCTCAGTAAGTAGAGCGCTATTCGAGCGCGACATACTCCCGGTTCTCCCAGTCGTATTCCGAGATTTGACTTGCCGGCCGCCTTCGTTTCGAGAAGTTTCTAGAAAATACCAAATCTTGTTCTAGAAATGCATTTGGAGTATGAAATTGAATAGGTGGTGTAAAAAGTTATGTCTCTTTGATTTTCTTTCCATCTTAGTTCAATCTACCTGCTTGTAACTGTACCAAAATATGTGAACAATTTAGAAAACATATCTTTTAAATTTTACCTAGGTTACCTCTCAATGAACTGTACATAGTAAATTATATATAATACGCCTTTTTAATCCTTCAGGCCCCGCGCGAGCACCGGTGATCGCGACAACAATAGAATACAATAGCAATTCCTGGAAATTCCGACTGAAGTATTAAGTTAGGCAACTGTTTGTCATTTGTTTGTCATTAGTCATATTATTAACTCTAGCATATCCGGTATATTAAAGTTTTAATTAATTCACGTGCTGTTTTAATATTATATGCATCAAAAAACTATTACATAACTTATAGATGACGCCCGCAACTCCGTTGCGTCAAAATTCTTATCCAATGTCCTTTTCCAGGACTCAAAGTATTTCCATACCAAATTTCAGCAAAATCTGTTCTGCGGTTTAGACGTGAAGAGGTAACAGACAGACAGAAACACTTTCGTATTTATAATATTAGTATGGATTTACTGTAGTGTGTCATAATCACTTAATTCAATTAACTTAATAATAGTGTTAACTATTAAGCAAATTGACTTTTAATTCGTATGCGCATGTTAATCGCTGTCATACAGTGACCTAATAAATTCATTCAATTTCGCTTTAAATTTATGAACACTTTTCGTATTTCTAACTTTTTTTTAAAGTTAGAAATACACACGAAAAATTTTCTATCCATTTCTAGCTCTCAAAAGTTTTAATTCGCTTGATTTATTGGCCTCCAAGTTTTTACGTCTTTTCAATGCCATAAAAATAGAACCTCCAGTTGAAACTTTAATTTCTAATTGCTTCTTAATTTAACACTTTCATCTTCAAGAGTGAGCACCGTAGTTTGATAAGCGATAAGTGGAACAGAAGTGGCTTTATCGGAGTGCAGTCAGTGCGAATTGTAAATGTGTTCCGGTTCTTACGTGCCGCGGAAGCGGTGCGGCCTTCTTCATTTTATGGTCTTATTGTTTAATTATGGCATCATCAACATCAAACGCCTCCGTGGTCCAGTGGTAAAGAGCGTGGCTCGTGACTCGGAATTCGTGGGTTCGATTCCCGCGTTGGAAACATGTTATTTCCAAGTTTGGTTAGGACAATGCAGGCTGATCACCTGAGTGTCTGACAAGTAAGATGATCCATTCGTCGGATTGGCATGTAAAAAGTCAGTCCTGCGTCTGATCTCTCGCCAGTCATGTCGGTCGTCCGTCCCACTGAGTTATGAAAGTAAAAGGAATAGAGAGTGCTCTTGTGTACTGCGCACACACCTGAGCACTATAAAATCACTCCTTTTTTATAATTAATTTTGCTCCCTTATTTTATAAAAAAATAGGATGATAATTATTTGCAAACTTAAATACGTGTATCTAATAATAATTGATATTGCAAGTATACGATACGCCTAGTATTTTGTATGAAACTATTTTGTATGAAATAATGTGGACAGTGGACAAGCACTTAATATCAATTTTGCTTTGATTGCAAAAACACATTCGTAACATAAATGTAATTTTTCTCTATATTAGTCATGTTGTGTATAATGTTCCTATGAAAATAGTATTTAGGACATATTGTATAATATTATGTAGTGTGATGAATATCTGCTATTTTATGTAGGTGATCCATTTTCGAAGTGGGCAATTTGTAAACATTTATTGTGCCCGACGGTACAATACATTTCGTCTCGTTATTTATCAAAATATGCCCTTTGATTGACGATCCTGTCCCCATTTTCGGTATTTACACCAGATACTTGTTATCCCATGTCATTTGTTACATGACCAGGGAATTGTTAAAAAGTAAAAACATTTTGCGATATAAAATATTTTATGAATTTTTCCCTTTGCGCTTTGTTAGTCTAAAACAGGGATGGCCAAGAGGTCAACCGCGGTCTACCGGTCGACCGCGAAGACGATTTAGGTAGCCCGCGAGAGTTAAAATAAACTGAACAGAAAGTATTTAAAAATAATATCATTTATTTTAAAATGTTCCGCGTAAAAAAAGCGTAAAACGCAATGAAAAATTCGAATTACCTATATATGTAATATTCAATAAAATATAATTAAGTATACATACAATTAACTACTTACAAAAATGAAGAGAGAATCTTCTAAATTCTATCTTGCAGTCGACTGCAGGAAGTATTTTCGAGCAAAAGTAGACCTCACAGGTCAAAAGTTTGGCCACCCTTGGTCTAAAATCTGTGCATACAAGACGCAGGACTTCACCAAATATGTAACACGGATGAAGAAAGATCTGGTGTACCACGTTTCGTGCATATTTCCATGACAATAAGGTCATAAGTGGTATACCGAGCCTGTCTTCGACTGTACTGTATAAAGCTTCATCGACTTGTGTACTGTCAAGAAATTGATTCATAGGCTGACGTGATTTAGTCCGACTATATCATAGATAGATCGTCGTCCCTCCAACTAGGTGGGACGACGATCTCCATTTAGTTGCGGGTCCATGATAGTAGCAGGACATCGGTCATCTTGGCGTTCATTGAGAGAGGCCTACGTCCAGCAGTGGACGAATATTGGCTGATATGATGATGATGATGATATCATAGATAGCCATACCATCAAGTTAACACGATTACCATTAACTTGACAAACTCCAACACAAATTCAAGCACAAGCTTAGGACCACCATCTGAATCAATTTGACGCTACCTAATCCAGTTCAAACTATTGAAAGTCCCAAGAAGTAGGTAGTAGTAATAGTTCCTGATGATGATTGGATTATTCCCCACGAGTACTCTAGAATGATATTACGGTTGACGTATTCAGTCCCCGAAGGTTCCAGCGCGATTCGTCTTTCAGGTGCAATCATTTATCACCGACTTCCCTTGAACTTACGGAAATTATTTGGCCCGGAATTTTTTCGAACGCAATTCGCTTTCTCGCTGGGGATCGTTCTTTACGCGGAGACTACAAATTGTTGATAAGGAAAAGCGTTTATAAACAATACCTACGTGTCCGGTATTTTTTGGAATTGTATGCAAATGGGAATATAAAATTTAGGTAGAGCTATTGGAAAAACTTGGCTCTTTATAATTAAAACTTATAAATCAGGATTTAAAGCGATTTATTACAGTAGTATAATAGTAGATTTATTATAGTAGTAGTAATGCTTTATAAGTTTTAATTATAATGCAACGCGAAAGTTTAAAATGTTAGCTCTTTATTCTGTGTCATTAGGTACTACAGAAATCAGGAGTCGTTTTATGTTAGAAAAGGATCTAGAAATCAGACTTTATTGCCTTTGAAAACAGCGTTATTTGTTATTCTTACTTCTTATGCATAAAAAGCGACGTCCAGTCGAAGTTCAGGAATAAAAAAACTGAACCAAAAACAAATGTGATATTATCGATTTCCAGGTCACTAACTTAACTGCTTTATTTATTTGACTGAAATATATAAACAAATGAAATGTTAACACTTCATTTGCCAAATGTATTTTTCAGCGAACTTTTACATATCCTTAAAATGTTACATATCCTTAAAATGTTAGACTTTAAAGTGAAATCAAATTACTTAGAGAGCTCTACGAACGACGAACGTGTGCCATTTCACAAGTTACAACTAATTCAATTTCCTCTAATTTTACTTCGACTTAGCTTGAAAAGTATTTTCGCTGAGTGTGAAATTTATCCAACATTTTAAAGTAATTTGCATATCGTAATACTTTAGTTCTAAATGTAACATCTAGATTAAAATAGTATCTATGATATTTTCTATACCTTCGTTCGTATTCGAAATATATCTCTAAACCACTTTTATCATAAAACATACTGAGGAAGCACAAGGGTGCAGAGGTTATATTATTTATTTTTTTATTTGTTTGGAACAACAACAGCCATCATTCTTATATTACTAGTTAACAATTGTATAGCTAATATAATTTTGTAAACCATTATTTGCATAATAAGGCAGTAAAAGCTATATAATAGGAAATAGGGCCAAAAACAGTTGTTCACTTATAAGTTATACAGACTTATATCTAAGGTAGTGTTACTGAGTATTTCAAACCTATTTAAATCAATTAGTTCAGTTACGTTTAATACATACCTAGACCTGCTATACTAACAAACTTATACATAGGTAATATTACAGTCTGAGTAGTACAAAACTTATGTAATATTATATAAGTTACATTTATTAACCTTCTGGATTGAGTGACTAATAAAGTAAAAGGAAACAGGTTTAGTATAAGTTACCTTTACAATAGAGATACAAGATATAGACAAATTGTGTAGATTAAAAGACACCTACGAATTACAATATTTAATTTGAGTGTTAAGAGCCCGGGTAACCCTCGAAATTCTCATACATACGTAATACCAAAATCATTTTGTCATACGAAAATATTTAACATGTTTGATTTATTTTTCAGCATACAATAGTAATTACCTAGGTTCCTGAACAAAAATTAACTTCAAAATATTTAAACACTAAAAAAATTTTTTTTGTGTAAAATTTTTTTTTACTAAATTTACTACTAAATATTTAAACACTAAAAAATAGAGTAAAACACTAAAAAATATATAAAAAAATAGTAAATATACTACAAAATATTTCAACTCCAAAAAATATTTTTTAGTATTAAAATATTTTGTAGTAAATTTAATAATTATTTATAATTTTTTTAGTGTTTTACTCTATTTTTTAGTGTTTAAATATTTAGTAGTAAATTTAGTAAAAAAAATTTATACACAAAAAAATTTTTTTTAGTGTTTGAATATTTTGAAGTTAATTTTTGTTCAGGAACCTAGGTAATTACTATTTTAAGCTGAAAAATAACTCAAACATGTTAAATATTTTCGTATGACAAAATGATTTTGGTATTACGTATGTATGAGAATTTCGAGGGTTACCCGGGCTCTTAATGAGAAATTCATAACAACCATACCAACCATAGAGTGACCCCCTAGCCCTACCACATAGTCTTGGGATCAGTTATAATAACTACTAGGGTGTCTCTCTAGGTGAATGTCTGTATGTTAAATACTATTAAATATAAATAGGTGCCGGATACATAAGTATGACCTGACTAATACATTACATAACTAATTAATTCTTATGATAAGAAAACTATTTAAAAATAATATTATTAATAAGGGCTTATTGATATTAGCTGACTGTTAGAGACATTAAAGCAGTATAAGCTATAACAACAGGAAATAGGGCCAGTAACAGTAGTTCACATAATATTACAAGCTTATTCGTAGTTAAGTATGCACGTTAAGAAGATATTAGCATGTTCAAGGAATAATATACTTTATAATGTGTAAAGTGTATTAGTGACAGGGTGACCCCCTAGCCCTACGAGTTATCATAAAAGGAATCGTAAATATGGAGTACGAGCAAAAAGCAAATATTTTTTGAGGGATTTTCAGCAGACCGTTGGGTAAATACCACCTGCGTAATGCTTTTTTATGTTGTCCGTTTTTGCTCTTCGCAGAACTTGATTTAAGCTCAACGAGAATGTTTTTGGTAAAAAATATGTATTTAAAATGCAATTATTTAAAAAAATAACAAAGAGAAAGCGACAGAGCATACAATTTTCTTTTAGGATGTTTCTATTACGATAGGATTTACCATGCAGTCTGTAATCTTGGCCACCGAAAAAGATCAAAGTATACCCTAAACAATTAGTATACCTACTTACTACTGTCTGCAAGGCTGCCAAGCTAGTGGGATTAGGCGGGTCACGTTGGCCGTATGCATTCCGACCGCTGGGCAAGGATCTCAACAGAGTGGGCACCTGAGGACGGACGCCGCCGCCGAGGCCGGCCTAGAAAAAGATGACGTGATGAGCTGGAGGCATGCCAGCCAGGATGGCCCTCGGTGGCGCAGGAGAGAGACAGACGGAAGTTTTTGGGAGGCCTTTGCCCAGCAGTGGGACAGTTTAGGCTTGTAATAATAATAATTATTATAAAAACTTACTACTGTAAGTAGTATACTGTAGTAGTAAGTATGTATACTGTAATTAAGTAACATAACATTCTTCAAGCCAAACCCCTTTACTTTTTGGTTTGTTTTGTCTCGGTTCTTTCATTATCGCGCCTTCTAACGCTCTGAAGTTCTGTGTATTTTTTTCCCATAATTTCTTATTTAGATACGAAAGAAAACTCCGATTTTGAATCCTATACAGTATTTTTTCAAATATCAATGTAATGATAAGAATTCTATAATTCAATGATATTAGTCCGGGACTAATTGTCGATTACAGAACCCTAAAACGAAACCCTAACCAGCTGATTTTTTGTGCATTGATAGGTTAATAGTTATATAATTTACGAGTAACATTGTCCTACAAGTAGAACAATCCCTATTTTAGGACCATCAAATCGAAATATTAAATTCTTTCTATCTCTGTTAGCTACCACTTTCGCCGAGAATTTTCGCAAAGGAAATTGTTGTTTGTATTATAAAAATGAAACTACTCACGAAAAATTTGCCTGATAGTAATCAAAAAAAAAATGTTCTAGGGAACTATATTATTTTATTCTATTATTTAATGATAGACTGTGATCGTGCAGCGAGTGCTAAGACACAACTTAGTGTCTAAACACACTAGGCTGAATTACGCCGGCGTAATTCAGCTTAGTGTGTTTAGACCCTTACACTGAGGCAGAGTAGAAGTTACGCGGGCGTGTGACGTTTTTCGCCAAAGCATATAATAATATTATATTCATCTCTATTGTTCTGTTATTATTATTTAAATACAAAATTTTGCTATGAAAATATTATAAAAGTGTCGACGAGCGCTACCTTGTTTTTGTAACAGAAATTTGTACTTTAATAGTAGAACAATAGCGGATGAATGGGCAGAAAGTGTCACTCACACGTCGCTTCAACTCTGCCCCAGTGTGAGTTGAGCCTAAGTCCTGCGTGAAATGAGGCCATTTTGATCTTAACACTGATTATGTTTATCGATATGTCGACTGTAGCGAGAGTGATCGATAAGATAGCGGGGAAAGTTTGTATACTTCAAGAATAATATCGTATGATCACATTTTTGCATAATATTGTAAAGAACAACTACGATAACATGGCGCGCCCCTCTAAATGACTGTTTCAATGTGTGTAGTCACATCCTTATGAAAGAGTTTGTATGTAGTAAGTATTCAGCCAATCACAGTACACGTAATATTTCAGATAATGTCACTTATTACCAAGATTTGTTGGTCAACTAATCATAACTAGCCTACCACGCAAGACAACGCACTTCAAACGTTTTGAATTTTGGAGGGGCGCGCCATGTCATCGTAGTTGATTTCTATGCAAATATTGTCACTGGTACTAACGGAAAGGAATCTCAGTGGAAGAGACCAGTAACTTCTTAATGAATTTTTATATACTTAGAAGTAGTTTTTTATGAGTAAATAATTATATTGTTAATCCAAAAATGTATCTGTATATCTGTTACCTTATGAGGCTTAAGCCGCTGAACCGATGGGTAGGTATCACTTTAAGACCTCGGGAAAAGCGTAGGATAATTTTCGCCATAGACAATGTTTGTATGCCCAAAAAACAAGTAGGCTGCGTTTCCACCGAAGATGAGCTAAGCTGCGTTGCGAGGAATGTGTTTTTGAGAACCAATAGACACGCTTCATTTGCCTGACCACGTTCATCGCAACGATTCTATTGGTTCTTGTAAAACGCATTCCTCGCAATGCTCAGCTCCGGTGGAAACGCAGCCTTAATGTTGTGGTATAAAGTTGAGAGCAACATTTTGTAGCTTCGAAAAAAGGGCCAGGAGATAAAAGTTAAAACATATTATTGTCCGAAACATATTCTAACTTCTAAAGAGTTCTAAAGTAAGTTTTTGGGACGTTGTATAATTATGTATAAGGAACAGCTTCTAAGTTTGTGTAAAGACGAAATCCTAATATAAACTAGATATGTGTAAAGGTAGGGGGCATGTAGGGGGCCTATTCTTAAGCGTCAAATGTAATTTCGTTCGCAAATCGCAGGCCGTCTCAATCGCGTGAGACAGTGCGCACGCGAGAGATGGCCTACGATCGAAACTATATTCGGGGCTTGAGAATCGGGCCCCTGGTTCTTAATGTTTATGTGACCTGAATCTAAATTTAGTTGTTACTCAGCCTTGTGAATAATATTCCCAGTAATTTGATATCTATTATCCGAAGGCTTTGTTCGAAGTCCGCTGGGCATGAAGGACCAATTCATTCATGTTATCAATATTACCACCCTCTAACTTGCAGTATTGTGTTACTATAATATACCACCCACAGACTTAGGGAAATTTTAGGGATTTTTATCATCATTTTAGTATTTTTTGTGGATATTACGTTACCGTGCTCTACTTAAAAATACTACATAATAAGGCCATTAATTGGCATTTATGTAATATCGGTATTAAATATAATATACCTTTTCACGCTTAAACTTTAAAATTAATTTAGATGACATTTGAGTAGGTGTTTCTATACTTTTAGTCCGGAAAAAAGAATAGAATAGATCTTATCCCAAATAGTTTACAATTTACATGATAATATTATGTGTATAAATACTTATAACATACAAGTATGTGAAGTTTTAACATATTATCTTACTATACTCAGTTCAACATTAATTACGTCAGCGCTAAGGCTGTGCGCACATCCCCACTATAAAGGTGCATGCGCGAACTATAATTGAATACTTTCGCAGCGCTTTGTGCGATGTTTCAATTTTCCATTGTGGCAGTAATGAATTGGTTTCAGGCACACACAATATACGGAACCACACGCTACCATCATCGTTCTTGTCCGGGAAAATGATGAAGTGACAACAAAGGACCAACTTTTTTATTTTAAAAACATTGTTGTTCCAAGTTTGTGGAATCAAACTGCCTATATTGATGGGACGAGATGATAATATCTTTTTAGGAAGTTTTGAAATTTATTGTTGAAAGCAATAAACGATACCTACCTACTTCTAATCAACTGTTGCGTCTGTTTCTTGTTTGTTCTTGGTTTTCTATCAAACATCAAAATGATTCTCATGAAGTGTTGAAACTACGTCAACATGACGTTTTGATTGGTGAAAACTCCGAAGTCAGTTGTTTTACTTTTATTGGTGGACTAGTAAAGTATATAGTGATTTTTTTTGTGACTACTAACAAGCTACTTTTTGTGAGTACACAAGAAGTAGCTTGTTAGTAATTACTACATTTTGATAAGGCGAACAACATTTTTATTTTCGAAAAATATCGAAAGTTGTAGCTAACAGAGATAGAAAGGATTTTATACTTCGACTTGATGGTTCTAAAATATGGATTGTTTTATTTGTAGGACAAGGTAACTCTTAAATTATATTATAACTATTAACCTACCAATATGGAAAAAAATCTGGTTAGGGTTCCGTTTAAAACGGTACAGTAGTCAATCAAGTTTTGTTCATTACAGAACCCTAAAACGGAACCCTAACTAGCTGATTTTTTGTATATATTTTGTAGGTTAACAGTTATATAATTTAAGAGTAACCTTGTCCTACAAATAAAACAATGCATATTTTAGGACCATCGAGTCAAAGTATGAAATCATTTCTATCTTTGTTAGCTACCACTTTAGATATTTTTCGAAAATAAAAATGTTGTTCGTCTTATCAAAATGTAGCTACTCACAAAAAATTAGCTTGTTAGTAATCACAAAAAAATGTTCTAGGGCTCCCGTACTAATATTAATCTGTTGAATAAAAACATCAAACAAGGAATTAAACTGTATGAATGTTGCATTAAAATATTCGACTCGGGTGTAGAATATAATGAGTTAATTGTGATTACTGATTAATAATTACCATGAGTCATAATTATAATGATTTATTACATTCAAAGTAATTAAATTATCCAATCCAAGCAATTATAAACCAATCACGATTAACTTTAATCCGACAATGTTGGAGAATCGCGAACGGAAGTAAAAAATGCCTCGCATTCATCTCGCGACGATTAAAGTAAAATCTCGGAAATTATACATCAGTCGATTCGAAGCGGAGAAACGATCGGAATGGCGTTCATAATTAAGAAAGTGACAAGCAATTATTGTGTCTGTCGGCGCCCGCGCATCCCGTATACCGCGTTATGCGATACGTCACAACTCACAAGTCACAACTCACATAGGCAATAGGTTTCAAAAGTTATAGCAATAAACCCGGAGTAGGGCTATTTTATCTAGGCTATTATTAAGAATGTATTGATAAGTAGCCTGGGCTCTGGACATAATATTGATCGAAGATATTTAGTACCTACACAATATTATGCTGGACTGCTGTCTGCTGATCTTAGGGCCGGTACAAAAAAACACGGCACGACGTCGTACGGCGCCGTGTCGTGGGAATCCACGACGCGCGTTGTAAAAAACCACGACACGTCGTCGTACGGCGTCGCGTCGTAGAAACTCATCTTTGAATTTCTACGTGAGTTTCTGCGACGCGACGTCATACGACGCCGTACGACGTCGTGCCGTGGTTTTTTACGACGCGCGTCGTGGATTCCCACGACACGGTGGCGTGTTTTTGTGTCCCGGCCCTTAGAGGTTTGGAGCATACTGAAAATTACGCTCCGGGAAAAGCTTCTGTATCGCTAATTTTTGCTCGTAATAGCTTTAATAGAAAATGTATGTAACTGATGTTATATATCTTTATTATTTAGAGATAAACTACTACTAAAATTCAAAACGTTTGAAGTGCGTTGTCTTGCGCGGTCGGCTAGCTATGATTAGTTGATCTACAAATCTTGGTAGAGATCAACTACGATAACATGGCGCGCCCCTCCAAAATTCAAAACGTTTGAAATGCGTTGTCTTGCGCGGTAGTCACATCCTTATGAAAGAGTTTGTATGTAGTAACTAGTAAGTATTCAACCAATCACAGTACACGTAATATTTCAGTTAATGTCACTTATTACCAAGATATTACGTGTACTGTGATTGGTTGAATACTTACTAGTTACTACATACAATACTCTTTCATAAGGATGTGACTACACACATTGAAGCAGTAATTTGGAGGGGCGCGCCGTGTTACCGTAGTTTATCTCTACTACAGTTAAATAATATTAAATATATCTTGGCCGTAAGCATTTGTTAAAATATCATACTCATTTGAAGAAGGAACAAGAGAGATAATATTATTGTGATCAAATCAGCAACCCTTTCGAACAAAAACACTTTTCCATTAAATCGTACCCTTTTCTTTTTCCTCTGTTTGTGATATACGGAATGTTAGTTATAGTTTCAGAAGCGCATAATAATATCCATTCTCGGGTTTTTGTGCTAAACCCATAAAAACTTATGTATATGCATGAAAGTGGTAACATATACGAACGCTCTGTGAACGCGACTGTACTTCGGCGAGTATACTTGTGTGCTGAATATTGGACTCTATTACTGTAGATATACGGTGACTCTACATACGGCTAGTGGGCATGTGGGCCGAGTTATCAGGCTGCGTCCGCACTGGAACCATTGTGGTAACCCTATTTGTAGGGTTGTCTTAAAAATTTACTGCAATACTTATTACACTATTGTTTTATATCTGTTTGGCTTAAAATTACTTAGATTTATATAATAAAGACATTTAGGTCAGTTTTCAGAATTCTAAAAAGTTTAACTTACGGGGTGTAAGATAAAAGAAATGTTTTAATTTGTGTGGTAAAAATGGATTTTGTTAACCCTATTCCCATATTATGTTAGCCAGGTGCTGTGCATGTAAATAGGCCTGATTGTGAGATTGTTCGGCCTTGGGGCGTCTTAATTGTGAATAGAAAGTTTTTGAATCTTTAACTTTCGATCTCATTTTTCTATCTTCGATCTTTGGTTAGGCTGCGTCTCCACCAGAGCTGAGCGGAGCTGTGTTGCCAGGAATGTGTTTTTGATAACCAATAGCATCGCCGCGCTGAGCGATGTCATGGCAAAGTCATGTCAATGAAGCGATTCTTTTGGTTTCCAACACATTCCTCGCAACACTGCTCCGTTCAGCTCTGGTGGAAAGAGCCTTTAAGGGTCCGTATATGAAATTTGCCGATTTCGCTGATTTAACAGACGTGATTTAACAGTGAAAATACAGTATTTCTATAAGTTTTAATGCACAACATGTAAGGTCATTTCAATTATAATCTAATGTCGGAGCTAGATTTTTTTTAAAAGTATTTTTAAATAATCCAACTCAAACCCGCGACAGTTTGTGATTTTTGCTGGAAAAGGTTTAGAATATCACCTGTTTATGGATTGTATTGACGTCTTAACGGTATGAAAAAAATACAATGTACTGTTGAGAAAGTCGTCTATAAAATGTTGGGATTACTTTTTACCACTTTAATATGAAATAGTTGAGTAAAAAAATATGTAACTCGGCAAAATTTTAGAGAAAATGGGCAAAGAATTGCTGTTAATTTCGGCAACTTGGAGCTGTAATTCATAAAAAGAAAACGACAGAAATAATATATAGATAAAATTCTATCCAATTCGAGAAAAAAGAAAAAAAAAGAAAAACAAATTGTGCCAAAAAAACACGATTCAAAACAACCTAAATCTCACATTATATTACTCGCCGCAAGGTTCGAGTCGGCTTTCCGCGCTTAAATATATTTTAAATCTAATAATTAATATATATATTTTTAAGTCTAATAAGGGGAAAAAACCTAATAATATTTCTGTAGCGAACCTTTGCAATTTTGTATTCATCGGCAAAATTTCGTATACGGACTCTTATGGCTGGTTTTTTTTTTTATGCAATAAGGGGGCAAACGAGCAAACGGGTCACCTGATGGAAAGCAACTTCCGTCGCCCATAGATACTCGCAGCATCAGAGCTGCAGGTGCGTTGCCGGCCTTTAAGGGGTAATAGGGGAGGGTAGGGAAGGAAATAGGGAAGGGTAGGGAAGGGAAAAGGATAGGGGATTGGGCCTCCGGTAAACTCACTCACTCGACGAAACACAGCGCAAGCGCTGTTTCACGTCGGTTTTCTGTGAGGACGTGGTATTTCTCCGGTCGAGCCGGCCCATTCGTGCCTAAGCATGACTCTCCCACGTCAAGTTTACACGTATTAAGTAGATAAGTAGTAACTAAATTCTAATTGTCATCTAGCTTAGGACTTACTAAATTTTAACTTGCTACTTGCTACTAAATTTTGTGTTTACACGCAATTAGCAACTTAAAATTAAGTTAAAATTTAGTTAATTACTTATCTACTTAATACGTGTAAACCAGCCCTTAAGTCGAGTAATTTTCTTGTGTTTTTGATATCGTACATAATAAAAATATTATACCTTCAGGATTCGAATATTAACTGCTTAATAGTATTTGCAACCATGCAACCTACATTTTACTTCAAATAATAATATTCTTGTAAAGGCTAGTCGGCGTTTTTTGCCCAGAAGCTCCTTATTGATTTTACTAAACGAATATTCTCAACATTTTGCAAATGTATTTTCAGTGGCACATTAAATATTACTTTAATCCTGCGATCGGGGATTCTTGGAAATGTTATTGTATCCTATTGTTGTCGCGATCACCGGTGATCTTATGGGGCTTCACGCCTACAGAAGTTTTCACTTTTCAAAAAGGTTTTTCTGCAGTTCGTAATAACCGTGTTAAATAAATTTTAATTTAACATGATTTAATTACATACCTCGGTATCACAAGATCTTGCAATCTTGATGGTTAAAGTTACGTTGTTCACTTTCCCTGATTTTTGGGTAAAAACGAGTGGTCAAGACGCGTGAAAAATGGAGCTTCGGTAGCTGTGGGTCAGTGTACCAAACAGTTAGTTTTTACGACTCTTATAGCGATTTGTTTTGCTTGCATATTTTATATATTTAAACACGTGCGCGTTATATTTCCATAATAACATACCTACTTAAGTTTATT
The DNA here is from genome assembly GCA_905333045.1 of Lysandra bellargus. NCBI lineage: Eukaryota > Metazoa > Arthropoda > Insecta > Lepidoptera > Lycaenidae > Lysandra > Lysandra bellargus. The sequence continues at coordinate 4,284,719 of HG995336.1, read as the reverse complement.
GTTAATATGTAAATATGTAAATATGTTAAAATTTAAACGTTGCGTTTAGTTTCACTAAACGATTTTTTGCCATAGAATTTTGGAAGACTATGTATGGGATTTGACAAAACGCATCGCAATCGACATGGGCAGTTGATGATGATTAGTGTCTAATCTCATACATTTTTGATTACGAAATTCGTTATCGAAATCATCAAAAGCGATTTAAGTAACCCAGGTTTTTTCCGTTTCTCATTGGTCCAAAAGTATTAAGCCACTTTGGGTCCACTGTTCAATTTCGGCCATAGACCCCCACGTCAGATGAAAACAGCTTATTTTCGTAGCTCTCCCCAATATTGCTCGATTAGAATGTCACACGTGTGACTTTAGGGGAGGGGGCCAGGCCCCCTCATTGTTTATCTCCAAACCAACTAGCAACAGACTAGCCACGATTAAACTACCATGGTCTTAACCAGACCAGTAGCCACGATTAAACTACCATGGTCTTAACCAGACCAGTAGCTTAGACCCTTTCGAAAAAAAAAAAAAGGCCATAGAAATTAGAATCCACATACTTACAAGTTTTGTTACTTACACCTTGTATACCCAGAGACGTTCCTTATTCTTTCTCTCTTTCCTAGTAATATAATTCTCCTGTTTGTTTTAGAAGTGTCGGTGACGTACCGGCGCGGTCTGCCCGTGATCACCGTCCCGCTGCCGTCCCGTCGCGAGCGGTGCCGCTTCACGCTGCGACCCGTCTCGCAGACCGTTGGCGATCTGTTAGAACAGGTACGTGGAGTAGCACCAGCCGTCTCACAGACCAAGGGAAGAAGTAGCCTGCTAAGAATTGGCATGTTGCGGTTGGTTTTATCGTACCCGCAACTTTGCCATGGGAGTTTTAGCGGACAGATCACATGATGGGGAATCCCACATGCCCCTGACACCAATCCGCCGGGGACCCAAAAAGCATATTTTCCCCCATTTTAAAAAAGGCCTCTTGCTATATGATATTAGTGGAACTTTCGCGTTTTCACGTTATTGCAATAAACTTTCTTTGCATTTGCAAAAGGACGTAATCAATGCGTATTAACGTTGATATAGTAGCGGGCGGCAGTGTCACTGGATTCTGACGATAATTTAGCTCTGACGTACTAATGAAAACATGTTTAGCATCCAGTGGCTGTATGTAAACTTGTTCAACTGAAACTGCTAGATCACCTTAAGGCTAGTTCGCACTAGGCCAGTATTTTAGTTAAGTAGCGAGTATTTTAGTAGCTAAACTTATCTGAACACTTTTTTTTTTTTGGAAATTAGTCAAGTAGATTGGTAAGTAATTTAGTCGAGTCAATCCATTTTATTATATTTTTCGCGGGCGAGTAGCACCTCCCACCACGCGTCCGCGCTACTTGGCGCGCCGGCTAAACAAGTCCGACCCAGTCGAATTAGTCGAGTTCATTAGTGCTTTCGGCCTAGAATGTATTTTTACACGAATTATCATGTTTAGACTGTGAAAAACCAAGTTTTATTTTCCATATTTTTCCATATTTTAGGGCAGGGGTCACCAATTAGTTTAGCTCGCGGTCCATTTTAAGAAATGAAATGACCTTCGCGGTCCACACATTTTATAAAAAAAATAAAGATAATTACGGAAATTACAGAGGTATAACTTTAGAATTTTTGCTGCTTGTTTGTAGTGAAATTGGTGCAAGCTATTGACATTAAATCCTGAAGATGTTCGTTTGTTTCGTGATGTCGAGACCGAAATTTATTTTATCTTCCAACATGCTTGGTCCGCACACAAGGGGTCGGCGGTCCGGATGCGGACCGCGGTCCGCCATTTGGTGACCCCTGTTTTAGGGCTTTCAACAAATACAATAGTATTTCCAAGAATCCCCGATCGGAGGATTAATACGGCATTGCACAACACGTATTGGACGCAACATGTGCATGCTTGGATCCGATTAAGGCTATATTTAGAACAATATTTTTTTTTGTATTATTATTTGTCAGAGATTTTATAATAAATTATTATTAGTCAGTATTAATTTTGATAATTTGAAGAAGCGCGTCATTGTGTATTGCAAACAACTTATTGCGCTGTAAGCTGTTCACCTTACAAAACATCACTCACTTGTGAACTGTACTGAACGAAGTGCGAACGATTTTGGTGCAGAAGCGAGAATTTTAGCTACTAAAATACTCGGTACTAAACTAAAATACTGGCCTAATGCGAACTAGCCTTTAATCAATGTAAATAATAAATAAGCACTGTTGACCGTATTTAGAGACATTTAATGATAACTTTACTTTGATGAAGATTTTGACATAAACTTCATTTCCTATTACACTCTTCATTCAATTAAGTATCATTAAACCTCTCTGTGTGCGGCCGTAGTACATTATTTCATAGCTTATATTAAGCATTTGATAGTTCTGTGATTGGTGCATACTTTATGTGCTGGGAATTTCCTGCCGTTTTCCACAATGGACAATAATTATATAATGTAGTTATGCAAATTGCCAATTGCTTGTTACTTGTATGCGCATGGGTAGAAATGTCATGGAGCTTATTAAATAATTGTAGTTTTATGTGCTATTACATAATACTTTATGATAGAAACCAACCATAAGGATGTAAAAAATCGGCCAAGTGCGAGTCGGACTCGCGCACGAAGGGTTCCGTACCGTTATTGAGCGAAAATTGGCAAAAACTTGTGTTTTTTGTATGATAGCACCCCTTGAATATTTAAAGAGTGTCGCCCCTCTCAGGTGAAGGCGGAAGACCGGGGCGTGGAGCGCGCGGTCGCGATGGCGGCGGACGAGCGCGTGCGCATCGCCGCCAGCGACACCATCGAGTCGCTCCTCGAGAACGACTTCCGCCTGCTCATCAACGACGTGGAGTACCATGTGAAGACTCCGGCACAGGTAATAAATATTCCCCTCTCTCTCACACCTACGAGCACTTAATACACGCTCGAGTAAGACATCGTCACTTTCTTTGTTTTTTCTTCATCTTGCTACTCGAGAACGACTTCCGCCTGCTCATCACCGACGTGGAGTACCATGTGAAGACTCCGGCACAGTTGAGGAGTTCTTTAGGCTTATTATATGTTGGACAGGAACTATCTTAATTTGAGGGTTTTTGACAGTACGTTTTCAATTATTTACATGTTTGAAATCAGCCAATCAAAAGCGCTATTGGATAGACAGACCTGTCAAAAACCTCAGAAACTGTACATTAGGGTAAAAATTGTCATCAAATAAACCTTTTAATCAAGCCCTGGGCGGCCTAGAAAGAACAAGACATTTTTCTACCCTTGTCGTTCGTAAGCTGCTAACTATTTAGGTACCAGCTATGTTCCGGCATCGTTCAATTTTCTACCCTTATCTTTCGTAAGCTGCTAATAAATCAGCTACCAGATATTTCGGCATTGTTATAGCATAAAAGGCCACATAATATATAGAGTCACTACGAGGAGTGAGAGCCTACGGACTACGTAACGGTTGCATTTTGTTATTTTTAATGTACTATCAGAGAAGTTGATTCCTAGGCAAATGAGGGACCTACGTAGTTTGATTGCGTTACGATAAACCTAGCGTTTCTACATTTCAACAGCATTGACATGATCCGACCAAATGACGTTGGTCTGTCAACTGCCTAGGAATCAATTTCCTCGATGCTAGAGACCAACTACGATAACATGGCGCGCCCCTCCAAAATTCAAAACGTTTGAAGTGCGTTGTCAAAACGTTTGAAGTGCGTTGTCTTGCTCGGTAGGCTAGTTATGATTAGTTGACCAACAAATCTTGGCAATAAGTGACATTAACTGAAATATTACGTGTACTGTGATTGGTTGAATACTTACTACATACAAACTCTTTCACAAGGATGTGACTAGTGACTACACACATTGAAACAGTAATTTGGAGGGGCGCGCCATGTCATCGTAGTTGATCTCTACAAACAATTTGCCAAGACCTAGCAGATAAAGTGGATATATTTAATCCCATTTAATAGCTTTACTTACTCCTTAAATCAATATTGAACATGAATCTCTATTGGAAAATTCAATATTGTACCTCTCAGCGATGAGTAGATTAACCCTTGTAGCTGAGGGCCGCAAACAACTTCACTTGACGACGACCTACTACAGTTAATTGACCTACGTGGTGGATGTAAAGGAATTAAATGGATAAGGGAACTTAGTGAGGGTATTTAAGGATTGAGTGACAACGCACCATTTTCTTGATATTATATAATACCAGAGGACGCCCGCAACTCCGTTGCTCCAAAACTTGTTTATTGCGCCGGAACCGTACATTTTTCCGGGATGAAAACTATTCTATGTCCTTTCCCGGGACTCAAGGTATCTCCACGCCAAATTTCAGCAAAATCGGCTTAGTGGTTTAAACGTTAAGAGGTTACAGACAGACAGACACACTTTCGCATTTATAATATTAAGTATGAAAGTATGGATTAAAATGATAATCGTTGATTGTTTATGTTATATACAGCTTTATAATCATATACTAACAATCATTTTTGTACATTATGATTCGTGAAATCGGACCCAACCTAGAGATAAGAGAGGGTCTTTACATTTTTAATTTACTTAAGTTAGTTGGTTTAAGAATTATTATTATTATTTTTAACGTAACCACTTTCATTTATTGCTCTGTTTATATAAGGTCAAAAATTATCGTCAACTCTACAAACTCCCATGTTAAATAATACATATTATTATACCAACATAAAACAGGAGCATATTCTAAAAGCCTAGCGAAGTGCTCTCTATGATAAGACGTCAGCCTATTTAGATTCATAAAGTGGAAAACGTCTGGAGAAGAGTGCACTTGTGTGAAAAACCCAACTTGAGAAAATATGTTGTTTGAAAAAAAATAAGTATTAAAGAGATGCAATTTTATGTATGGAAATTGTTTTGGAAATTGTTTTTTATTAAATGAATTTAATAGTGCCACATAAAATACTTTCTAAAAAACGAAATACATATTAAAAGTAAATTCAACTTACAATAATAATACAATTATTTATATTGAAAAGGTTTGAATTTTTGGCAAATCCACCTACCCAACGATATTATACAAAATTATACCTTCGTCCCAAAGGACGACCTTAATACTTTTATAATGACACAATACATATTATATTGTACTATCAGAGAAGTTGATTCCTATGCAGGTCGGGGACCTACGTAGTTTGGTTTTGCGTTACGTCAAACCCAGCTGACAGATCACAATTAACATTGAATTGACATATCCGACCAAATAACGTTGGTCTGTCAACTGCATAGGAATCAATTTCCTCGATGGTACTTAACAATTAAAATATATTAACTTATCTTTCCCAACAAGAAGAGTTCAGATACTCTGGTAAGTACTAAAAATATGTGTAGTTTCGTCTGCAATGCGAAAACAAAGCCACGTAAAGTCATCAAATAAAGTCCACAGATATTTCATATTTTCACCCAATCCTAATGGTCTGTATGTAGTTAGTATTCCTTACCTAGGCTCACCTGGGCTAGGCGTTATGACAGTATTATTACTAGCATTATGTGTTAGCTCACGTGATTCGTGCGACTTGGTACGAAACTAAAAAGGAAATAACAGTATTCATCGTAACGGTTATAAAATCGCCATATTTATTTGTATAGCATTCCGATTTGAAATTTAAATTAGACCATGTTGACGTTGCAGCAAAGTTTTTCCAGGATGGGTCGCTCGCGAAACATGAAACGATATTATGCATAGAGTTGTAGCATTAAACATGAAAAACAAAAGAATGCCTAGAAATAGTTTTTTTTGTAGTAATATGAACCATGTTATATAAATATACCATGAAATACAAACGATAAGAGTTTGTTGTCGTCTATGGACATTGACTAGGCCGCACGCCAACAAATCTTGCGTGAACATGTTACAAAAGCGTTCACCTAAGAATTATTATTGAAAGTGGGCCTTACCCTATCTTAAGTATCATTAAATAAAAAAAAAATAAACAGGTTTATTTACTACGCAAACGTATTCCTCAACAATATTTAACACACATATGAAAAATGTGCCATGAATAGTGTGAAAAGTGCACATTGGCCTCGTTCGAGCTGTGAACAGTCTATCGGCGTTTTAATTACAGTCTGTAATTGCTTCACGCCGATCGTCGCATTGTTAGAGCTAGCGAGATTAAGATAACTAGCTAATTGGTAGCTAACGACTATATGAACATAACTCGAGCCTCCATGCTTAAAACAATGGGTTGCATCCGGCTTGTTATAAGGAAATATATGTAATGTTATGATGTTACCTCCTTTATAAAAAATTTACATAGATGATGGCTGTGTAAAGAAACATTATTATAATATTCGTAACTTATACACAACTAGATGACGCCCGCAACTCCGTTGCGCCAAAATCCGTTTATCGCGCGGGAACCGTATATTTCTCTGGGATAAAAAGTATCCTATGTCCTTTCTCGGGACTCAGAGTATCTCCATACCAAATTTCAGCAAAATCGGTTCAGCGGCTTGGGCGTGAAGAGGTAACAGACGGACGGACAGACAGACAGACAGACACACTTTCACATTTATAATATTAGTATGGAAGTATGGATTGTCGTCTTTGTCTGATAGAGATCAACTACGATAACATGGCGCGCCCCTCCAAAATTCAAAACAATTGAAGTGCGTTGTCTTGCGCGGTAGGCTAGTTATGATTAGTTGACCAACAAATCTTGGTAATGAGTGACATTAACTGAAATATTAAGTGTACTGTGATTGGTTGAATACTTACTACATATAAACTCTTTCATAAGAATGTGACTACACACATTGAAACAGTCATTTGGAGGGGCGCGCCATGTTATCGTAGTTTATTTCTACGTTGGGTAGTCAGATGACATCAATATGTTATTAATCCTTCGATCGCGGATTCTTGGCAATCTATTGTTATTGTCGCGGTCGCCGGTGTCCTCATGGGGGTTGATAGGACAAAGTGTTTATTAGTCGACTGCTTATCGAAATGTAATGAAAATTTTAAGGTTCCAAGACAAGAAACATACTGCTTGTATGACACTGGCCATCTTTATCCATCCATCCCCTTTCTGAAAATAAATATATTTAAATATATAATTTTCATTTTCACCAAAAAGGGATAACTACGCGCCCATTATCTAAAGGATATTTTCAAAGCCTGTCTAAATTTAAATAACACTAAGTGGATTAATTTTGTTATTGCTGAGCTGCAAAGTTGTCAATACTTTAATCCAATCCCTCAAACTTTGTAATTATCGGACAAGTACAAAGTAGCGGCTTAATTTAGATGTGCTTTTAAAGCTTCAGTGATTTGTTTTGGATACTGTTGGATTTGTTTTGTTTGTAGAGCTAATTATAATTAATGTTACTTCTGAATAATGTTTGGGTGGACTGTAAAAGGGACATATGATATATATATATATATATATATATATATATATATATATATATATATATATATATATATATAGATTTTTTCGTTGACAATACAAACGTACTTCTTGTGTTTCAAATACATATAGGGAGCATACTATGCATTCCAAGAAGTGAGAAAAAAACTGGTAAAATAAACATAATATTATTATCTCTATTAAAAACAGTGGGTTGCTTTTCAAAAATGTTTTCACCGTTTCATTTTGTTGGAAATATTAGATAATTTAATTTTGTATCTTATTTCGTTCAGCTTAATAAAATATAAGCTCCTAAGAAAAACATAATACCAAAAGATGATTATGAAGAGTTATCGTTTTCTGCGAAAAAGAAACAAGCATTTATCACTGAGGTGACGCGGAAATTCCTCGTAATAGAAAAGCTAAACAATTTGCTATACACTTTATATAACGTCTTGGGGAAATAAAACGTATAACATTTGGATATAAAAAAATTCACACCCCAGAATTACTATAATATGTTGTGTATATCCAAACTTGCCCTTGGGCATCAAATAACAAAAATGTGTTTTACTCAGTTTGCGCCGAAAAATGAAAATAATAAATATTAGTCTATGTTCTATACGAGTATGCACAGAAATCTCCTTTCGTTGTAGGTCATTCAAACCTTAGGCTAGGGAATTAAGTTTATTTGTTTTTATTAGATAAAGTAGGTACCTAATTGTAACTTTGTAATTTTATTTTTGAGAATTTTACGACGCAGTCTACAGGAACATGTTCCTGTAGACTCATTGCTCACGCCACAGTGTAAATTTAATAACTCAATGTTATGATAAGGAAGCCGTCAGATGTTTGAGTCCTAAAATATTCAAGTCCGAGTTCCCACAGACATGACTTATGACTTCCCGGGGTTGTAATTAACCCCTTACAACCCCGGGATAACCATTATTTAAGTCCAATTATGATGAAGATATCAGGCTGCTCATTATTCAACGTTGTAAAGGAAGACGCCGTAATAAGGCGCTGTCAATATAACGAGATTAGTGTTTCAATATTAATTAAGAGCATACGCTAAGACAATTTTTCCATACAAACGTATTCCCCAATTTACTCCCTGGACAACGCGTCTAGACAAATGATTTTTATATACAATATTGGGATCTGTGAAAGCTATGCCTCCACGTTCGATTTTTTTTTAATTTACTAATAAATAAATAAATATGACCCTTCGAAATTCACAAAAAATGACTGCCCCATGCCAATCGACCGATCATAAAACAAATTTCAAAGATCTTTAAGAAAAAATGAAAACGTACAGGCATAGAGGCACTCTTCCTGCAGATATTTAATGAAAAAATAATTAGATAGGCTCAATTTTGAAGGAGGAATACGGGACCTCGATTTACGCTAAAAATTTGTCGGAAAATGGACCTGAGCTGCATCTGTCTCTATCACAATCTGTGGGGAAGGCAGGAAGTGAGGGGGGTATTGTCAGTGGCTACAGTGTTTTGTATACATGTACATATTATTACATATACTTATGTACTTGTACATCGCTGCATACTGCGATCTGGCGCGGGTTTGCCTGTCGATTTATGATATTATAGCGTACTGTATGAACCTGGTAAGGGAATGTACAGTTAATGTACAGTACAGTACTGCAGTATATAACCGTACCTATTATAATATAACGAATTTTACGTATAAAACTAACTTTTACCTGCGGCTTCTCGGTGTGTCAAACTTTTACGGAACCACGGAAGATCAGGCCATTTAGCCGAAACTTTTTCGTTTTCGTTTCGTTATGGAATCGCCGATCAAAATGTATGGAATTGACATAAGACGAGTCGAACGTCAACGTCATATTAACGAACGCTTATGTCAATTCCACACATTTTCATCGGCGATTCTATAACGAAGCGAAAACGGAAACATTTTGGTACACCCCCCTGGTACCGTGGTGTTTCTGCGCTGCGGTGATAAACCTGAGTGGTATTCCATTTCTGTGTTAAGCAATACACAGTACACTGACTACTGATGCCATTCTTGTTTTTTATTTTTAACCGACTTCCAAAAAACGAGGAGGTTATATGTTCGGCTGTGGATATATATTTTTTTATTTTTTTATTTTTTTTGTATGTTCAACGATTACTCCGCCGTTTGTGAACCGATTTTCGAAATTTTTGTTGTGTTGTATTAGGTTTCACTCTAATTTGGTACCATGTTCACAAAAGTGGTGACCTGATGATGGGATCCATGAGTAATCGAGGGAACTCCTCGAAATTTATATGGAAACATATGGTGATTTTAGTTTTATGAGAAGCATCCTAAGCATATGCTACCAAAACGCAAGATTTTGCACCGAGGTATACTATGGTTCCGAAGCTACTAAGAGAACTCCGGATTCCTTATAGATACAAGTTTGGGAGTTTAGGCGCTGTTTTAAGAACTGAAAGCATAATATGCTACTATGCAAATTACATTCATCATCATCATCATCATTACCACGTCAGGGTCACCAATGTCACCAAATTCAACCTTATCTCCAGAGCATAAGGCACACATTTGACATTACTCCTGAGAAGTTAAAGTTGCTTCGATAATGTAACATTCTGTTCCACTTCGCCGAGATATTCTGGAAAACAACCTAATTTCAACCTTTTGCATTGCGTTTAGCGTTCATAGTATAATAACGCATCGCATCGCATATCTGCCAGGGCTGTCAAGCAAGCGCGCGGCGGCGCGGGCGCGGGCCGGGTACTATGCACAGAATACAAATTACTCACGGAGGTACTATGTGCGCTGCGTGTGCTTGTCGCACATGTCGAACGAGTGCCAGCCTATTGAAACTAGTCCGGTGACCGGCTACTTAGCACGTCACACGTGTTCACTTCGATTTTTTTTAATGATTGTTTAAAATTATCTGCAGGCTGCAGCTGATATTATAATATTTTGTAAGTGTGACTGTAATAAGATACGTAGAATAATATACACGTGTATTATTCTACGTATAGTACGCGTTTGCTTACTAGGTAACTAAAAAAAAGTGAAATTATTATTTTTAACAAAAAATTAAAACCGACTTCCAAGGTAAAACAATAATAACATCCTTATAATATGAACTGAAAAGTATTAAATAATTATTCCTATCTAATAGTGCCTTTTTACGAATTCGGCAAAAACTCAACTATTTCTGTACTCAATCTTCATAATTTTGAAGTCGGTGCCAGTTCCAAAAGTTTCAAATATTCTGTCAGAGAACAGAAGATTCATCTGGTACCGACTTCAAAACAGGGACCTATTAATCCGCTATACGGCTGTAGCGGTATCGATACAAACCGTTTTATTTTAAATATCCATATGCAGGGTTTTCAACTATGCTCTTGTCTTAAGCGGTATTAAACCGTTTAATATAGCTGCGGTGATAACCGAAAGAGACAACAAATTAGTGGGGGGCGCCGCGGCTGGGATCAAAGCCATGAAAATCGCGACAACAATAGAATACAATGGCAATTCCGATCGTAGCGTTCCGCGGTACTTACAATATCACCTATCCTTTTTTAACACAGAAAAACGAATGAAAATGAACCTTAGTCATAAACGATTTATTTATACCGTTAATTCAGCTGTATATACGGCTGATGCGCATGTTAGGGTTTTTCAGAGAATCGTATAAATTAAACAGTTTAAAACACCAAAACGGGTAACCTTTTCGGTCCCTGCTTCAAAATGATGAAGATTGAGTACAGAAATAGTTGAGTTTTAGCCGAATTCGTAAAAAGGCACTATTAGATAGGAATAAATTATTTAATACTTTTTAGTTCATTAGTTCATATTATAAGGATGTTATTATTGTTTTACCTTGGAAGTCGGTTTTAATTTTTTGTTAAAAATAATAATTTCATTAGTTTTTGTATTCGTCGTTTTATTTTATAATTATTGTTTAGTTATTGTAAAAATGTAAATGTTAAAATTGTGTTAGTTATTAATTATTATAGTTTATTACATAATCCTTATCTTTAATCTTTATATACTTATATACCTATTTATAATATTTTTTTTTTCTATAAGAATTATGTAGTGGTGTCAAAAATTTGTGAAATTATTGTTAGTTTTTAATATTGTGTATGGTCTTAACGCATGAATAAACTATTATTATTATTAATTATTATTGTATCCATACCTATGCCTTGTACTATTATCTATTTTGTGCCATGAGACATTGGTGACCTTAACACGACGTGGTAATGATGATGATGACGATGATGATGATGATGAATTTGAATTGCATGGTAGCATATGCTTTCTGTTCTTAAAACAACGCCGAAACTCCCAAACGTGTATCTATGAGGAGTCAGGAGTTCCCTCAGCATCTTCGAAACCATGGTATACCTTGACCCAATATTGGACTTTTTGGTAGCATATTCTTAGTACACTTCACATAAAACTAAAATAACCATATGTTTCCATATAAATTTCGAGGAGTTCCCTCGATTACTCCTGGATCCCATCATCATGTCACCACTTTTGTGAACATGGTACCAAATTGGAGTGAAACCTAATATAACTAAACAAAAATTTCGAAAATCGGTTCACAAACGGCGGAGTAATCGTTGAACATACAAAAAAAAAATCCACAATAAAAAAATAAAACAGTGAGCTTGGTGTGAGCAGTGAGCATTGAATTGACAACATAAATCATAATATTGAGTGGTAATTGATCTCGTATAATTGTTATTAAGTTGACCTCCGTCATAGTCCGCGGATTTATAAATGGTCGTCGGTGGTACTGCGTATATTCTACGTATCTTATTACGATTTGTTAAGACTGTTAAGAGTCATACGGCATACCCCAAGGCCCAAATATCAGGTAGATAGATAAATTTAAACAATACATTCAAAAAAATCTAAGTGAACACGTGCTGCAAAATGCTCGCAGCGCGGCATGACAATAGACATAACTACCAGTACTTCGACTGCTAAGAGACGGACGAGTATTAATATCTGTCGTTTCTTTCGGGTTTCGCCAGGATAACTTAAAGGCTGGCGCGCTGGCTGGTATAATTTATTTTTAAAAATAAGATTTTGAAATTGAATTCTGACAGTTTTCTTTGCATGTGCCAAAATATAAACAACTAAATTTGTAGGTTACGACCCTAGCGACGACTTTTGTCATAATACGTCAAACTTAAAAAAATTACATCAGTTCTAAGTCGGCATACTCTATCATTCTGTCTACTCTGGCGGCATGCCGCATGCCCTGACATTCCGGTTTGAACTTGAATACGATGTTTACGCACGCGGCGACGCCGTTGCCTCTGCGGCGCCGACCGCCGTGTATATTAAATAGCCTATAATAATTGGTGTTGTTATGTACATAATTATTATTATTGTATCCATACCTATGCCTTGTACTATTATCTATTTTGTGCCATGAGACATTGGTGACCTTAACACGACGTGGTAATGATGATGATGACGATGATGATGATGATGAATTTGAATTGCATGGTAGCATATGCTTTCTGTTCTTAAAACAACGCCGAAACTCCCAAACGTGTATCTATAAAGAGTCAGGAGTTCTCTCAGCATCTTCGAAACCATGGTATACCTTGACCCAATATTTGACCTTTTGGTAGCATATTCTTAGTACACTTCACATAAAACCAAAATCACCATATGTTTCCATATAAATTTCGAGGAGTTCCCTCGATTACTCCTGGATGCCATCATCAGGTCACCACTTTTGTGAACATGGTACCAAATTGGAGTGAAACCTAATACAACAAAACAAAAATTTCGAAAATCGGTTTACAAACGGCGGAGTAATCGTTGAACATACAAAAATAAAAAAAAATAAAAAATATCCACAGCCGAATATATAACCTCCTCGTTTTTTGTAAGTCGGTTAAAAAAGGACTGGTGCGTATGTACCACCTATGTAATATTTCCAGAACTGCTCAATTTTCGTAATAACAGTGTTACGGACACAGAGCCATCTAGCGTCGAACCGGCAAAACTTATCTAGGGGACACACTACACACAAATCCCCTACTCGAAACTAGATGGCGCTAGGTGGTACATGCTTGAACCTCCTAGAAAGTTCCTACCCTTGTTTACTTGTTTACGTGAATCGGGCAAGGAACTTTCTGGAATTCGCCTCGCCATATAAATAGCCGCAGGTAGACGGCCCGGCAGTTCAGTTCGATACGAGCGATCTTCAAGGCGACTTCGAAGTGAAAACAAGTGATCAATAGTGAGTGAACCAGTGAACCTACGACTACTCGGCCACGACTTAGGACAGTGATAGTGCTCAGTGATGTTTTTATGTTTGTGTTCGGATATCTAGAATTACCATTCCGATTTCAGTAATTCTTTTTTTGTTGTACTAAGTATTGTTCAACTTAGGGAATAGTGCAAGTTTCATCAAAATCGGTTCAGTATTTTTTGAGATAGGGAGTTTTAATTCTCAATTACGTACAATTCTAAAGTCGGTTTTATCTTTTTAAAATACTATTATTTTATAAAACCTAAAAGCCCTTTTCTCATAATTTTATCTACTTACTAATAAAAAAAAAAAAATCTGGATTTTCTAAAATAAAAACTCGGATTTTTCGTATCCCCAAAAAATCTGGATTGTCTGGATTTAGCGCGATGGCAATAGTTTCTTCAAATACCTATTTTTGAAATTCTCTTGTACCCGCGTTTCCTCTTAATGAGAGATGGGTGAGAAATAAAAATATTGTAATGTATTGAGAACTCTTACACTGAGAAGGCTAGCCAGATACCGTTGTATGGCCTTACGGATAAAACATAATATAACATGTTCAAGTAGGTATGCATTCCCTTTTGTTTGTGGGGTGGGCCAATTCGTAGTTCCCACCGAAGGTGCCAGAAAAAGGAGCTTGCTGCTCTAAAATCATCTGATCAGATTCTTACATAATTATGGTGGACTCATATTTCTGGCATAACAATATTTTGTTTCATCAGTAAGAGTGTCAGGGATGTCTAGTTAACCTCGTCATCGTCTTTAGACTGGATCTAATGTTCCTAAAGAAAAGCAGTCGACTGCCGTCAACAAATGCCGTTCGTCTGTAAGAACACTTAAAAGAACTCATTTGCAAAATACGCTTATTACACAACCAACAATAAGAATGAGATAATATTTTGACTTGTATATTCCGATGGCCCTCAATCCCGAAACACTCAAAGGTTTAACAATGTAGTGTTTTCAGCGAAACAGAGCTGCGACCCGGACCCAATTGAATTTATAATTATCCGCTCAGATTGAGATAGGAGTAAAAAATGGGACACTTCAGTTTCCATCTTGAATCCAATTTTCATTGTTCCCAGCGAAGGTTCGTTAACTTTTAATTAGCCACATTATTTTTAGAGAAAATTAGATGAAGAGGCTTTAAGAGATGGAGGATAGATGATGATATTGGGCTCCTTTTAAATTTTAATTTGTAAATTCTTGTCCTCCCGGATGTAGAGAAATCGAAAAAATGCAGAGAAAAGAAATTTCTGTGTTCTTGCAAATGGTCAAGGTACTGTCTCCTGAATTAGGACTTTCTTCTGATTGATAATGTTTGACTGTTTGCTTACAAGCGAACGTCGCTTTTTTATCGCCTATTATAGATTACCTATTACATAATGTCCCAGGCACTAGTATTTGAGGAGAGGTAACTTTGCTCTTAAAATACTGTATCAATCATCCACAACGTATGTAAAAGTCTTGTTTTTTTTTTAGATTATAACGTTTAATGTTAAGAGGATATACAACCTCGGTAATATCTTTATCTTTCACCCCAGAAATAAACAACACGTTTAAGAGGCCCTGTTGAATATTTATTCTGATATCTTTATTCATGGTTCGCGGGTCGTGACTCGTGTCACAATAGATTAAAGTGTAAGTAGGTATGAAATTGATTTTGTACGAAATTGTTTACCTGCGCCTCGCGTCTCGTGTTTATGGTAACGACGTGATTATTGATTGACGTTATACATAATTTATTGAGAATTTGATGATGCTTTTGAGAATTTGCGGCTTTTATGTTTAACTTGGATTTTTGACTTGGATCTTCATGACTGGGCAACAAGATTGAAAGGATTTTATTATTGCCATTCATGGGCCAATGTGAAGGGGCTGCATTAATCAAATTCCTGGTTACGGCTCACTCTGGTTGATAAAAGTAATGACAGCTAAAACGTGACACTATTATGCTTTTGCTGCATAATGAAGCTTATAACTTTAGTAAATTATTCCCAGAAATGAGTATACTCGCTGAAGATGGACTATTATTAATCATTAACAAAACTGGCGGTTTTCCAAGAACTTGTTCCCCTTTGATAATACGAGACGACGAATGTCTCCGCTATTTATCATGTAATTGGCAATCTCTCTGTCAGTTAAACATTTTAATGGCTTCACGGTCGGATCTTTAATTTTAAGTAGGATTAGGTGTTCCTGATTGTTTTTTTTTTTGGTGCTAGGTATTTTGATGATGGTTTTTTGGCGCCTCGCATAACGTTCTTATCTGCCTGGTGAGGTAGCAATGGGGGTGGAACTCGGTGTGTCGGTGAGCGGATACCGTCGACCATTGCACCGAGTCCTCGAGATGGTGTTGCGTGTTGTGTTTCTGAGCTTTGCAATACCTACGAAAACGACAGGTCTATGTTCGGGCTAGGGGGCCACGGCAACCCCCAACAATGCTATAAAGATTAGAAATAAAAAATTGTTAGAGTTTAAAGGTATCATCCTTAAATTTCAGGAGCGTCTCACTGCAGAGGAAATCACGCGTTTGAGTGACGTCAGGAATCTAGTGAATCAGCTATACGAAGCGCTCAACGTGAGGGAACACCAGATAAAGAAGGAGAGAGAGTTGAGAGCGCAGTTGGAAAAGCTGACAGCTGAACTGGAACCTTTAGAAGAGGTGAGAGAGATTGCTTAAAAGGATTTAAAAAAACTAAGTATTCTAAATGTTAAGATGACACCACTTCATGCTAATATCAGGCGGCGAGTCTATGTCGTTTAGTCGGGCTATATCAAGATCTTCAGAGCTCAGACATATTGACTTGACTTGACTTTACCGACTAAGTAAAATGGATTATCTACCTATAAACCAAATTCTCTAATGACAACTATACTTCCCAAGTTTTGTCTCGACGGTATACAATTGCATCAATAATAAAACATCTTCATTGTTGATCGTATCCTCATTGTTATGACATGGAAAAAATCCTAGGCATTTCTTTAATGCTAGCAAAAATAACTACTTCCGCAGAGAAGCAAGAACAAAACTGCTGCTTCTCCGCGCCTAAGGTTCTCGATTGACATCTAGCTGGTTTCATACTTAAAAGCCACGAAATAATGTTCAAAATTAATTGTGATTTCCAGAAGCGACAAGCACTAGAAGTGGAGACGACGCGCAAGACGTCTGTCCTCACGTGGGTCGGTTTAGGCCTGATGGGGGTGCAGTTTGGGGTCCTGGCGCGACTCACGTGGTGGGAGTACTCGTGGGACATCATGGAGCCCGTCACGTACTTCGTCACGTACGGCACGGCGATGGCCGCGTACGCGTACTTCGTGCTGACCAAGCAGGTGGGTAATTAATAGTTGTCATGACATTCATCGTACCCTTTGCTTTACGCGGGGGGCGGGGGAGTGGAGCACCATGGGGTTTTAGTTGGTAGATCCCTTGACCGGGGAGTCCCACATACACCGACCGATGTCCTCAATCCGCCGGGGATGCCCAAAGCATTTCTTTGTGTCAAAAAAAAAAGAGTTATTAACTCTTTTTTTTTTTTTTGGAAAGAGACTGCAATCTGCATTAATCAGTAATCACGTTGCGTGCTCACTGCTCAATATCTACCAATAATTAATTATTTTATAGTACCAATAACTTAATGTCATCGTGTTAAGATTTACTGATAACAACCTGTCTGATCTACCAATAGCGATAAACTGCGCGTGCCCGGCTCCCTTCCCGTCCCGCCAAAGAAACCCAAAATCAAACTCAATCATTTTTTCCAACCAATCTTAAAGTTGATTAGCTTTCAGTAACAATAGAGCTGCTGAAAGCGACTGGCAGATATTTAACCACTTCTAGTTAGTGTGTATATAGATTTAAAGTGTGTGTGAGTAAGTGTGTGGTAATAGATTTAAATTCGGTACTTCAAAATTTTTTTAACTATAATATTATGATATTCGACTTTAACTTTATGGGTTGCTAAATGCTATTTATTACTATCGGCGCAAACATTTTCAGGAGTACATACTACCGGACGTGAAGGACAGGCAGCATTTACTGACGCTACACAAGAAGGCGAAAAAAGTTGGCCTCGATATCAACCAATACAACCATTTGAAAGACGAGGTAAATATTTTTCGTCAGTAACTTCGTTGTGCTGCAAATGATTTATCGCGCAGAGACGGTGCATTTTATGTGATGAATCATGAAATGCTATTCCTGGCCATTTAGCCGAAACTTTTTCGTTTTCGCTTCGTTATAGAATCACCGATCAAAATGTATGGAATTGACATAAGACGAGTCGAACGTCAACGTCATATTAACGAAAGCTTATGTCAATTCCATACATTTTCATCGGCGATTCTATAACGAAGCGAAAACGAAAACATTTTGGCACACCCCCCTGGACTCGTTTTTTACCAAATTCCTTTTTCTCTACAATATTTAAACATTACTAAGGGCCGGGACACAAAAACACGATACGACGTCGTGTTGTACCACGAGGCGGCGTCGTTTCACGATGCGACGTCGTGTCGTGGGAATCTACGACGAGCATCGTAAAAAACTACGACACGACATCGTAACGTGCCACGGTACACGGCACGACGTCGCGTCGCAGAAACTCACAACAGTTGTTCGCGTTGTTGATTGGTTAATATTTTGATGTCAGCCAATGAAAAGCGCAAATGAATAGAAAAACTCCTGTCAAAGATCCTCAAAAGCTTGGCATAATTACTGAAAGCCACAGTTTTTTATATTTTGTCTCACATTTTTGAAAAAGATTGTCTTTTATCCTTTTTCATATCCATGTATTTATAACTATCCTCTCGATTCTAGGTGGACAAAGTGGCCAAAGACCTAGCCCGTCTTCGGGACCCCTTAAGCATCCACCTGCCTACGTCCTACGTGAAAGCTGACATCGACAAGCGGTCACCCCTCACCAAAATCAAGGACATGCTAGAGGAAACGAGTAAGAAAATGAAAATCACGTAATAGGGTAACGTAGTTATTGGCACTGGCATATTAGTGTCAGTAACTGAAGTTGACATATGTGTCAGTAAGTTGCCATATTATACATGTCAGTAAGTTGGCATATAAATGTCAGTAAGTCGGCATATAGATGTCAGTAAGTTGGCATATAAATGTCAGAACTTAGTGATGTTGACTGGGTTCTTTACCATACGCGTACCAAGTATTTCTGTAGATATGAGACGTTTTGAATGTCTGATGTAATTATGCTGATTGTGCGCTTAATGAATACTTGATGCTACTCAAAGTAAGAGGCTTTTAAGTCGCTAACCTTTTTAGTCTGCCATGACAAGAGTGTAAGGTGAGGGCACTTATTCTAAGTAGCGTTTCAAAGTGAGAGAAATGTGTCAAATTTTCTTTTTTAGTAATTTCAACAATTTTTTTTTAAATCAAATCTATTGTAGTAACATTACATAAAAATTTCCTTCGATTTTCTGGTGTCTAGAGTATGCTTTCGCTTGTACACTATTATTTAATTTGTGTTTAATTGCGACAGCATCTAAAGATACTGTAAATTGAATTTCAATTTCGCCTACTTCAATCTGGTTTATAACCTCTATTTTTTTTTAAAGTTCTAAGTCGTACCATAGTTTCAAGACTTACTAATTACTATGTATGGTTTCCAATACGTAATATATAATCATGTAAATACATAATATAGTTAGTACTAGCACAAATATTTCTCTCAAGCATATTCTGCCTTTTTGCGTCTTTGTTTGACTTGACTCAAGTATATTAAAGTTTTTATTTGGGTCAAATATTTTTGATGTTGATGACCTTTAAATAAACATTGATATTGCTTATATTATGGTCTAAACCACATTGCTAGTCACAAAAAATTTAATATTTCGCTTTGTGACGCGCCTCGTTTTGTGGTTTGGACTATTGTTATCTCTAAGCACAAATTACGCTCAAAATAAACTTATATTATAAACAGACATAAAAGTGACTTATGGTTAATATCTTATGATTTTGAAGTGATTTAAATGATTTTATTATTACTATGATTAGTTAAAATTTACTAAAGCGTTTGAATTTTGGAGTGTAAAGTAACTTAGGTCTTAGGAAAATTGTTTATCTAATCTAATTTCTATTTTATCCAATGTAGCTAGGTTCTGAATTATTGATTTATATTTTAAAAAGAACAGAAACGTTGACTCTGTTTAAAAATACATTGTTAAATAGCACGGCTAATATTATGATATATTCTACATCGAATTGTTATTTGTTTTGCCATAATTATACGTGTAACAAGTCCCTATTAAAAATTGACAAACATTAGAATACAAATTAAAGGCTATTCTTATAACCCCAAGTCTTGTACACAACTGAACAATGAACATTATAAAAAACTAGTAAGTATAATATTAAAAAGCAGTTATTTTCCGAAGACAACTAATGACGTAAAGATACTGTGAAAAAAGGCAAACGCGTTGTTTTTATAAAAAGATTGAATTTGCTATTATATTTTAGTTTGTGTTGATACGTTAAAGTTAGGTACCTTATGCATAATATATATTCTACTTTTTATCTTTTCTAAAGCTTACTATATTACAATCTTCACTAAGGTGAACATATATTTGGATATAAAATATGGCACAAGATTTTCTTGAATTCTGCTTCCAAGTAATTTTGGCCTATGTAGGGGAAAGTGAAGTAAGAAGTAACCTAAGTAACCTAAGTTTTAGTTCATAATATAATATCTTGTTGAGAATACTAACCTCATTATTATCTAAACCTTAGGTATCTTATCTTACTCTATCCTCGTTGATTCAATCTTAATTCTTTACCATATTAAATATATTTTAAGACATTTTATTAGTTTTAAGAGTATGCTCATATACCGTTTCCTATTATTTAAGTGTACTTGATTAGTCAATCGTGTTAGTTTCTTTATTGAAATCTGTATTATAACTCGTAGTAAAATATTGTATTATATGTTAATCACACTGACGAATCACTTAGGAAAATAATTAATTTGATAGTTAATGCCGGCTAAATAATTTTTAATAAATATGAGTTATGTTCTGTAGCCAAAGAGTCAAGTAGACGCGACTGAAAATCATTTATTTGTACTAACTAAATTATATCATTGGTTCCTCTTAATAAAAACTATAAAACTAACTTTTTTTTGAAATGAGATACTAAAGTCTACTGTACGTTTCTATGAAAAATGTTTATTTAAGAATAGTATTAATGCTTGCCTTTGGAATTTTTGCCTTTGCTACAATTATTTAATGTTATTCAAAATTTATTTTTTCGCTATGCCATTGTAACTATTATTCTATAAATGTTAAATCGTAAAGAAATATACTTATTGCACAAAATCATAAGGTGCTTAGTGTAATTGTTTGTAAAAATATTTATTGTGTTAGGAAATTTTCCTGTTTGTTTTACCTCAATAAAATAAATATTTATTATAATTTAGTTTCAGTATAACATGTCAAACTTGTACTAACTACTAAAAAACCTAAGGGTCAGTTACACCGACTCTACATTGTATTTTCAAGACTATGTGAAATATTTATTTATTTCTTAAACTTTATTAACAGGCCTAGAGTGAATGAAATAGAAGATAGAAATAGAAGATAGAGATAGATGAGCACAGATGTATATAAAATCACTCTTCAATTTTTCTATTCCTAGTACACCTACTATTTTCTGTAGTTATTTTGCAAACTATTCTGATTATATATTATTATGTACATACGTTTCTATGCTAAAGCGCACATTTCAGGGCTGGTCTTACTATTTTCGCTAAAATCTTCTATCGTAAGTTCTATAGTTAGTGATACAGGAATAGGCTTAAATATATATAGAATCTAAGTAGGAATTTTTGCATTTCTAATACATTTGATAGAATTATGTAATGGCTGTGAATGAATATGGAATTTCAGTCCACATCATAAATATATTGTATGTGACATTCTATAATAGGTCTCATGACGTATTACATATTATATCAATTTTTTGCTAAACATGAACGAGATTATTAGCCGGCCCCTAGACGATCGAGTATTGTACAACATCACGCTTCAGTTTTATTGAACAGTTTATTTGACAATTAGACTGAAGGCGCACGATGTTCAATATCAACCCTAGATGGTCAATAATATTGCGCAATACGTGATATTGCGTAATTTGCTCGTCTAGGGGCCCGCATATGTTAATACTATTGTCTATTCAACTGTAGAAGAGTACCTAACATCTTTTGCACTGTCAAAATGGTTTAGTTATTAATACGGACAAACCGTCATTAATATTGTTTATCTCTCTTCTTAACGTAAGTAGACCATAAAACTAAAATAAAAAGATAAAATTATATTCTCGCACTGAAGTAGCGTCATAAAGTTGGCGATATAATTATTATAAGATATGTTATCTAAACTTTCAATGCTTAAAGCGTATATTATATAGAGATTAACTACGATAACTTGGCGCGCCCCTCCAAAATTCAAAATGTTTAAAGTGCGTTGTCAAAACGTTTGAGGTGCGTTGTCTTGCGCTAGTTATGATTAGTTGACCAACAAATCTTGTAATCAAAAATAAGTGACATTAACTGAAATATTACGTGTACTGTGATTGGTTGAATACTTACTACATACAAACTCTTTCATAAGGATGTGACTACACACATTGAAACAGTCATTTGTAGGGGCGCGCCAAGTTATCGTAGTTGATCTCTACAATTACTGTTCTTTGTAACTATACTGGCTCTAAATTGTCGGTCTAAGCGCCCATGTACCTAAATCGAAAAGGATCAAGAACACGTCTTCTAGTTAAATGTAATTTGAAAGATGGCTGTTTCAAACATATTTATTATTTTGGCTGCCCGGAAAGAAACAAACGTTACTGTAATTTTAAATTTTTAAGTGACAGCTGCTTCGCTCCCTAAAATGTCATTCAAATGACGCAAAACTCTTGTAGGTATGTGTTTTATATCGCCATAAGTATGTGAAGCCAAAGGAATATAATAATGTTTTTTTTTTATTCAGCATCATTTCTATTTACCTAACTTTATATAAATAGAAGCACGCACATTAAATTGACTCTTACGAAGCTTCCTCTTGTGATTTGCTAATATGCCTTTTAGGATTTCCTCAAACTTCTTATACATTTATACATAGTCCTAAGTCGGAGCTAAGCTTCTCTTGACTAGCTTATAGCATAATATATAGCTTATGATAAGTACGGGACTATGGGGTACGATGGGGTAGCTAAGGTTCAGTGTTGACAGGACTACAAGCTAGTTGTTTTACTGTGAACCATAGGTAGCCCGTCCATCCTCAATTTCCCTTATATTATATTTTTTGAAAAAAATGTAAGCCTACGCTTTTCTTTGAACCGTATCATATAATTTCGTAACATCTGTCCATTAGTTTATGGAGTACACGTAGGTATATTTAGTTATGAAGTTTTTGATAATATTTCTGTAAAGTATTCGAATAGTTTTCTAACGGTTTTAGATAATTTCTTTACCACCTTACTAATAAATCTAAACTGTATGGAGACCTAATAGTTAAACAATATTTTATCCTTATCTGCCACCAAATAATTTCGAACACATTAGGCAGAGACAAAACATTGTATAACTATAACATCTATAATCTATATACACAGAGTAGATCTTATAATTAGTAAAGGGGTTAATGTTTTGAACGATTATTTATTATTGTTACACTTGTTATAAGTTTGCTAAACATGTACTTGTAAGCGATTCAAACATTTCTGTAGTTAGGTACTGAATTGTATAAAACTTTAGTATGTTTATCCACTTATGAACTTGCCAAATTACCTTCCTATGCATATTATTGTTGAGTCTGTTACCCGTCATCGTCGGAACTACTCGTACAAACTTTACACACCTTTTGGAGTTATTATAATAACACTAAGAGGTACATAATATAATAGTGAAATTTATTTATTTATTTATTTACAGTTAATTGAAACGGGTGACCCCAATTACATTAATTAACCTAAAACTAACACATTAATAATACATGATTAAAATAATAACTTGACAGATAGACATTGATAGTAATTAAAAACTAATAATAATAATAACTTAACTAATAGACATCGGTAGAAGCTCTTTCATACTTTCCCTCGCAGAATTTCACACATACTTTCTTTATTTCCATCCACTCATGAAATTATTATCATTTATTGACCAAATAAACATAAGAAACCAAATGATCTTACGATCTATTTAAGTAGTTACTCCAATTTTTTTCAAGTCTGTATTTCTTATCTTAGTTGAAAAAATCATTAATCATCATTCATCACCAGACTTGTAAATTGTAGCATAAACTCACACAATAAGTCCTCTCTTTCATGCCTATCTGATAAAATAAAGCCAGAAAATAAGGACAAACTACAACAGCTAAATGTATGAAATTACTTGCAGCCTTCGTTTATTTTAATTTCTTTTTTATTTATTTTCACGAGTTGTAGTAAGTTTGTTATGAGTGTCCCGACGTTAGCTATAGTTTGTTGACTTGTGAGTGTGTCGTAAGCGCAGACGAATGATCATCACAGTGCTGAGTGCGAGTATTTATCACTCCTCGTCTTAGAAGTGAACTATAATTTGAATAGAATCTAAGTAGCGCCCCTAGTGGCAATAAATGGTAACTAAATCAATGTCATACTTCTACTTTTACTTCTTTTCAGCAGGGAGAGATAATGTCGCACTCATCACACAGAACTCCTAGTTACAGTTACTATTTTGCATTTTGTTAAATTTACAGTCGTGTTCGAATAAAGGTTTTGTAAAAAATTGAATACACTTTTATTTAGTAAAATCACCGTGTCTAAAGGATAGATGATATAATGTATAATTAATTAATTATATTGTGAAGTTAGGTAAGGTTTACCCAATGACTTGTGTAAAATTAGGATCTATCGGAGATGATTTTATAGAAACAGTTTCTTAGATTTTGAACTATTTGCGAACTTTGTTATTTGTAGGTGGTAAATCAAACAAGTTATATCGTAAAGTGTTTATTAAATATCGTGTATGCCTAGTCAGTGGGATCGCTACGATTTGTCGTTTTCCAGTGCTTCAGACGGTGATATGGGCTTGGCGCCGAACGGGTAGAGGTCGATGCTTTGAACGTGGGCGCGCACCGACACTCCCGGAGGTATGGTAAAGTAGTCCCCGCCGACGTTACTAATAAACGTCCCCCGCGGCGTAGTTTCCACGTTAAAACCTACCGCGTACTCCGGCTTACTTTTCTCGTCATCGTCAGTTTTGGGCGCCTGAGACGGCTTAAGCGGCACATACGGCTTCTTCGTCGGCCTAAACGGCCGAGGCTTGCCTGCAATTTGTAATAGTAAGTTCTGTGCGTGCGCCGGTCGCGGTTATAGTGGTGTTATAGAAACCAGTTGGTGGAAGCAATGGAACTTCGAGTGCATCGGGAAAAGCTTGACCGAGCTATTCACCTGGTCCTTTGGTCGGCTTGGCGCCGAACGGTCCGTTTTCGGTGTAGCCGTTAAATTTGTTCGGGTTGTACGGGGGCGTGTCGCTGGCGGTGGGCGGGGCCACGCCCACGTCGATATCTGAGGCGGGGAAGGGGGAGGGCTTCACGTGACCAGAAGCCGCGGTGCCGTCCGGCCCTGGAAAAGATCTCAATGTTGTTATTTGTTAAGATATACCACCAGTTCAATATTTCAGATTTTACTTCAATAGTTAATTGTTTGTAATTTGGTCCTGACTCCTGACTAAGAGAACTAATCAGACTGCGAATCATCCATAATAATAATACTAGCTGTCCCGGCAAACGTTTCTTTGCCATATTAAATTAAGTATATCGCCCGTATTATTTTATTGAATTAGTGACTAAAATATAAGTATATCACCATGGCAACGTCCATCGCTATCCCGTGACCCGCGTCGCATAAACAATGGTCGCTCTTTATAGACAAATAATTTGCAATAAAATAAAATTGCGACTATAATTTGAGATTTAAACTATCCTATCTCTCAAGTTGGATCGAACTGCACATGGTGTGCGAATTTTATTATAATCGGTTAAGTGGTTTAGGAGTCCATTGAGGACAAACATTGTGACACGAGATTTATATATAATAAATAATAATATATAACATGAGGACTAAACATGGTCTTCGTCGGCTACACAAATATAATTGTTATGTACGTGTCTTAGATATTTTAAGTTTAGTTATTAGTATTTTATGGTACTGTAAAATTCAATGCCCCATGCAACATAAAGCATTTAGACAGATTTTGAATTTCACCCCCACCGGCAAAATATTGTGTCTGGCAAAGTGGTCATGAAAGTCGTGAAAATTGTGCCACTTTTGAATCGCTAGTTTTAAACGTTCTTATTTAACCCTAAAAAATTTAGTTGCGGTCCGAACGACTCGGACCGCAATAAAAAAAAAATATCAAACCGCCATGACCAAAACGTGTTTGTGGCCCGCATAAAAAAAGGCTGAATGATGATTTAGATTTTAGATATTACTGAGATAGCATAGTTTCCTTACGTTTGAAGACATCATCCGATCCGTCGGGTCCGGTCTGCAGGGAGGTGTCGGAGGCGCTGCCGGTGTTGAAGTCTGGGTCGTAGCTGCTGGGGATGGTGGGGAAGTTGATGGGGATATAGGGGTCCTTGCTGTTCTTGACTATCCGGTACCCGATCCCGGGGCCTGCTATGTAGTTCACCGTCCTATAAAGATAAGTTAGGTGTTGTTAGACTCATATCTTAGAAGCTGTTTCACCACCTTACTGATAACTTATCTGACAGATAGAGTATGGTGTGTCAAATAAGTTGCGTATTATAGCCTATCCGACACTTATCAGGAAGTGGTAAAACAGGCCCTTAGACAACTAGCTATCGATAGTTTCAACGAAGTGAATGAAGCGAAATTAGAATCCAGTGTATAGGATTTAACATAACGCTTGCGATGGTCGGTTGCACATTCATCCTGTGTAAACCAGACAGTTGGTAATTTATAGTTACGATTTTAATTGTGGATAGAGATTCTGGTACCGTACGCAGTAAGGCATATTTTGTTAAGCAGTCGCCTGTCTATGCTGTTAAAGTCTAATATTATTAAAGATGCAGTTGCGTGAAGTCTCAAGTTCCTAAGTGAAGGTTGTTTGAAAAATAATATATTTCGAAAAGAACATTCGGCGAAAGTACATACCTCTTATAAAAATGGATATTACCTTTGGATACCTTTGTCGTCCAAGAACGTGTAGGATCCTCTTACGTTACCGTGCGAGTCGCTGCTCTCTGTGCGTCTCTGGTCAGGGCCGGCTGAGATGAATCTGTGTTAATGCATCAACAGTCAGTTAATATGTTAAGAGAAACTGTAAACCTTACGAAAATATTTGCTTTGTGCCTCTTCATTATAATAATATGGTGTTACACTCATAACTCGAGTTATAAATTACATTATGATCAACGATCAAGTTCTATTTCGGTGTGATCAATTGAGGTGTACCTAAGCAGTTGCGTCATCCTGAAATTAACTTTTTTTATTATTAAATAAGGGGGCAAACGAGCAAACGGGTCACCTGATGGTAAGCAACTACCGTCGCCCATGGACACTCGCAACATCAGAAGAGCTGCAGGTGCATTGCCGGCCTTTTAAGAGGGAATAGGTACGCTCTTTTCTTAATTAATAACTTTGAAAAGAGCAAAAACAAACGATAAAGAAGTCTCTGTTGAAACTATCCAATTTCTCAAATCAAGATATTATTTCAAACTCGTTGCAGTTATTGATACCTATAAGATCCGTCAAGGCCTCTCTGCACGGCTGTCCTTCCTCGGGACTTGGTCTCAGCTCGCACCAGCGGCGCTCGATGGAAGGGGTTCCCGATCAGGTTGGGGCTGTCAGGGTGAGCAGAGGACACGTGGAAACCGGTGTCCCGGCCGGCTATGTAGGACACGTCGTGACGTTCCCCTACGTCGTCCACGTAGGAGTAGTGACCTGGGAGAAAAGGGGATGTTGCTTGAACTGACGTTTGTGTTGGAACGAATTGATTTTGAAGGTTGTCGACATAGCTCTGCCGTAAAATGCTAAAGTAGTCTGACTTAAAAAGCTATGAGTTATGACATACCTACCTAATCAAGCTACGAGTACTATGCTAGATTAGCTTATTATACTTAATGTATTTTGTTATCGTAATAATTGTTAGTCACTCTGTTACTTGTTAGTAGATACATATTATTATGACTGGCATTCTACACTCTCTTGTAGTAAGTTTGTTTTCAGGCTACTAAGCTAGTTTATTGTATATCTACTACTGGACATCAAATATTGCACGTATACTTGATACTTCAGCACTACAATATTACCCAGGTGTGTCCTGGTTTATTTTTGTCAAGTAAGATATAAAGGTATATTTACCTTTAACGTCTCCCCTGCTATCAGCGTTTTCGTTCTTAGTGTAAGTCCTGGTTTCGACCTTGAAGGAGTAGCTGGGGTCTTCGTTAGGGTCAAAGTTAGGGTCGTCCTTGTTCCCGATTGGCCCCCGCGGCCGCTGGTCAAGGTCCATCTTCCGGTGAACATTTGGACCCTTAGCTCGGAACCTAAGTAAGTATATAAAGTAGTAAATAATTTTGAAAATTCGAGAAAAAAAAATTCTTGCAACGAAGATGTTTCGACTGCGCTGAAGGTAGCGTAATATTGTTGCAGGTACATTAAAAACTATTTTGTGAGGGTGTTTGATCTAGGCAATGACATAAGAAACAAGATCTAGGTATTAATGCTTATAAATTGGACCAATTTAAGCAAAAACGATCCAAACCACAACCTCCTCATTTTTAAGATTTTGACACGTATGCACTCCAAATAAGGTATATTTTAACATATCAAAGACTCATTACTCTATGTTGACAAATGAGCGAAAAACGCAGTAATCCAACCCACAGTAGTCATGTCAAAGACTATTTTTGAAATTCAAAAGTGTTCCATGTCATTTGAATCATTTTAGCAATTTCTTGTTTGCCCTAGCATATACACATTTGTATTTTGCTGTAATGATCCAAGCTGTCTGGAACAGTTACGTTTTTTTTACATCATTGCAATAACAATTCATGAGGTTTGGATCGTTCTTGTAAAATTAAGTGCAGTGAATTTAATTTTTTTCCTTTCTACAACAATGATTCACATCACGCGGATCATTTTTGCAATATATCTTTGCAACAAAATTTCTTGATTTAAACATTACCGATCCGAATCTCAGCACTTGAATCATTTTTGCATATTTAAAATGAAATAAAACAACTAATTTTAATGTAAGTAAATAATTAATAACAACATACAAGTCTTAAGTAGGTAGGAATTATTAAATTAACGAATCAAAAAGGATCTACTACGTAAAAATACTTGATAATTAATTACTTATTAAATGACAAATCAACAAATATTTTTTTAAAACGAAACTGCCTAGGTACTATCAGGGAAGTTGATTCCTATGCAGATGGCGGACTTAAGTCATGTGGTCGGCTTATGTCAATTCAATGTTAGCTGTGATCGGTCGGCTGGGTTTGAGTTTTGACGTAACGCGACCAAATTACTTAGGTCCGCCATCTACATAGGAATCAACTTCTCTGATAGTACATTGAAAACATGTCTAATTGTGAGTATGTAGGTACCTAAAATATTTCTTGGTAGTTGGTACTACCCGCCCTCGCGTCAGTCGCGTCGCTACCGCATGTGCCGCACATTGGCCCCAAAGTAAAATAAATGGGACATTAAGAATTTTCGGATCGAAGGTCAACGGATCAGGCTGATATATTTTTTTTGTAGACAGCTGATACAATTACAAGTCACTTTTTTAGATGTCTTTTTTTCAAATATGCCGTATCTATAGAGATATAAAATAATTATTTTTTTTGTATGGACGAAATCATAATTTTGTCATTTTCTTCCAAGATTCAAACGTATTCAAAATAAATCATAGCACAGCTTATAGAGGGACTCTTGTCGTACATTTTTGTCATACACACTCTACGAATAATAAAAATTAAGGAAGAGTAACTCCGTCGAAAAACATGCTCCAAAATACTTGTCAAAAAAGTGTACCTTAGGTTCACTTTTCATACATTTGCAATATTTAGGTGACCTTGAGCGGTATAAAGGCTGACGTTACATGACAGTTCGAATGGAACCAAATTTAAAACTGTATTAGTATAGGAGTTACGTTTCCTTAGGTTTTATTATTCGTAGTACACACTTAACTGCGATTTTTGCGCCTTTTAGAGCTACAGGCACTTTATTTATTTATTTTTTGGTCAGTGGATGAAGCTGATTTTTTTTGTAGCATCTGATGCAATTACAAGTGACTTTTGGACCATTCCGCTACAGACGGCCCTTAACGAGAATTTTTTAAATGTGGTATTAGTTAAATTTTTCTATTCGAATATATGTAAGAAGTTGTGTAAATACTAACAAAACAACTTTTATCGTTAAAAAATGGAATTCGAATAATTTAGAGCGTTTTTAATTTTAGCGTTTCTAAATTTCATTTAAGGGACGCGATGTTTTTTTCATATTTTTTAATTAAAATAGCATATATTTCAAATTAATGTTTAGTTGTAGTTTAGTTATAGTTATACAGTTGTAGTATAGTTATACAGCAATCTTTTGTATAAATTACACTATTCAATCGTTATTAGTGATTTAGACAATTAATTTTGTCAGGCCAATAAACAACTGAAAATAAAAATAAAACTACAATTTGGTGCAGTTTTATTACAAACTTACTAGTATAATTATTTATACCATATCAAAAATTTTAAAATTTGTTAGAGAATTACGATTTAATTCACTTTTAAAAGATTTGAGAATTTTGATGTTGCACCCGCGATCGTAAAATGGTTAATAATTTCTAGTACTTATTACTATAATTACTTTTATCTAGTTACGTAGTTTCTTTGTTTTATGCTATTTTTAAATATAGGCAAGTTATTTTGTAAAAGTTTCCCAATGTCCAGTATTCACATATTATGTGAATATATTTTGACGACCTCCGTGGCGCAGTGGTGAGCGCGTCGGTAGCTCAAGCCGGAGGTCGCGGGTTCGAGTCCCGCCGACGGAACAAAAAGTTTATAAAGTTCCTGGGTCATGGATGTGTATTAAATATGTGTATCATATAATAAAAATCTTAAATATATGTATATTATAAAATTATTAAATATATTTCCGTTGTCTGGTACCTGTAACACAAGCCCATCAGGTACTTAGCACAGGGCCAGACTGACGTGGTGTGAAGCGTCCATAGATATTATTATTATTATTATTATTATTATTATTATATGGCACTTCGGCCTGTTTTGTGGCCCTTCATACATTTGATTAAGGTTTTCATTTACAAATCATTGTTAAACTAGTTAAAATGTATCCCTTCAAGGGATATATTTTTGTTAATAAATATGCTTCATTTTGCCTGTAGGAAGCTTTAAGTGTGTCAAACTGTTGCACCCGCGATAATGGAATCGTCCTTTTATAGATGTTGTTTTTTTCAAATATACTTCATCTACAGAGAAAAAAATAATATTTTTTGTATGGACGAAAACATAATTTTCCAAGTAAGTATAGAGGTAATTAGGCAATGAGTCATTACCAAACAATGTTTACAAACTTGATGAATCGTGAGTCGTGATCTATGAGTGAGAGAGGAGGATTAGGGTAGTTTAGTTTTTTAATAATTTAATAAAGATTTTGATAAATTTAATAAACATTTTTGAGTAAAAGAGCTTGGAACGTTTTTTCGATTTTATTTTAGCAACCTGTACAGCTTTGTCCATATAAAATGTATATTGCAATAATGATCCAAGAACAAGTTGTCTTGAATATCTAATAAACTGTAACAATTTTTTCACTACGTAAGTAATGGTTTATTAGATTAGTGAACATACAATTACATCAAATTAAAAAAATCATCATTTTGCATTAAAAGACAGTTAAATTCCAAATTAAACTTAAACTTCAAATATCTCGGAATGAGTTTTTTGTGGTTTGGATCGTTTTTGTTTAAATTGGTCCAAATATAATATTGACTATTGTCTATGTTTCGTTGTTTAGGCTGTTCAAACTAGGCTTGCACCCTGTTGATTGTATACTGCTGCAGGCATGATATGGAAACATAATAATTAATATTATACTTAATAAATAAACATATCTGGCATTCCTGACAAAATATGTGGTAAACTGACTCTTTATATTGCGTCAAACAAGTGTTACTCACCCTCTAGGTCCGGCGGTGTAAATGGTCTCTTTAATCTCGTTGGTCCCGGGATCTCGGGCTCCGAAGCGGCCTCCAACCACCCCGTTGGAGTTGCTGTGTGACAGGTGGTAGCTCGCTCCTCGATCTTTGTTTGCGTATCTGTGTTATACGAATTAATTGGTAGTTACGTGCATGTCGGCTTTTAAGCCCCTATTATAGATCAACTACGATAACATGGCGCGCCCCTCCGAATGACTGTTTCAATGTGTGTAGTCACATCCTTATGAAAGAGTTTGTATGTAGTAAGTATTCAACCAATCACAGTACACGTAATATTTCAGTAAATGTCACTTATTACCAAGATATTTTGTTGATCAACTAATCATAATTAATAGCCTACCGCGCAAGACAATGCACTTCAAACGTTTTGACATCGCACTTCAAAGATTTTGAATTTTGTAATGTAAATTCCAAAATAAATAATAAAAAAAAACTTAAATAAGAAAACGTACATATAGTAAAATATTACACATATCTACTTAAGATTAATCTACTACTACCTTTGTAAAAACATGGGGAAATGCATTACGCATCCCCGGCGGATTGGGGACATCGGCCGGGGTATGTGGGACTCTCCGAGGAACTACCCACTAAAACCCCATGGTGCTCCACTCACTGCTTTGGCAAAGTTACGGGCACGATCAACCCACCGCAACTTTACCAACGGTTGTCTGTGCCAGACTCATCAAAGCATGCGGGCTTTTCCAGGTCGCCTCGCGAGGTAGCCTAGAAAAGCCCACATGGGGGCCGCGATGTGCAGGAGCACCATGCGCATCATGACTCTCTCTGAAATCTACATTTCTCGAATAATATTTAAAAATGCATTCGACTTCTGAAGTCTCACCTAGCTTTTTGTGTTACGAAAGTTTATAGCATGAACACTATAGTCCATTTCAGTTTTATCTTCTACCTAGCAGTACTTCCGTATACCTGGGTCGTAGGTTTCTATAATGCAAAAGAGGGTTCTTACTGTAACTAAAACTCTACAAAAGGGCAGTCTTATCAAACTCTACTACAAGGCTTTGGAGAGCTACGAAATATTTTTTCAGGTAAACCGAACGAATCGAACGTTCGATCGAACGTTTGGTGAGTAAGAATTTAAAAATCTTTCAATATTATGATTACGGTGACCACTGACCGGCAAAACGTAATGTACACTGCATAGTCGCAGTGCAGTGTTATAAAGAAATGCTTAGCAAATTTTTATGATAAAGATAAAACGCAAAAGATAAAAGTTTTTAGAAAACGTGTAAATTCTGCTTGATTATTTTTTTCAACAATTCGATACCGTATACAAAACAGAACAAGCTATATAAGAGACAAAGAAAGTACTTACTTAAAATATATGACCTCATTAATTATGGAAAACGTTCTGCAAAATTGTTTCAGTTTCATTTATATTTTTTATATTTCAGACATGCTCCACTTTTGGCAATCATTTGGTACAATTCAGTTATAATTGGTTGTCATATTATGTGGATACTAGGTACTAAATGAGAATCCTCCAATCTAAGAGTTTGTTTTAATAATATTATTGGTATCTAAAGTTTTTAAAGCTTACAAAAGATTTTGTTTACACGTACTTTTCGCTAGGTACGCCTGTAGGGTAGAGATGAGAAAGTAGTTAAAGGGACTTACCCAAAATCAAAGGATCCATCAGTATTAACGGTATTAAAGTCTCCATCATTGACTCGGGACTTCCCCGGTATGACTTGAGTCCGTACCACGCACACACACACAAACACACAGACTAATATTCGCGACATTATGGCACTATTGTCATTTAACCGACTTTTTAAATGTTAGTTCGACCACAGGAGGACCAAAAGCGGTTGAGTTCGGGATGCGACTATGGAGATAAAAAAACAAAGGCTCTTTTATATGCGGCGCTAAAAATGCGCGTTCTATAGATTCACTCCGTACAGAAACGACCGGATATCACTGTTATTAAATACAAGCTCGCGTCACACTACGTGATATAAGTTGGTTATTATAGCTTGTACTATTTACCCGACTGGAAAATTGATGAATTCCTAAGTTTTGCTGTATTTAGTGCTCATAAAATAAAATAGTTAATCGTAAAGAGGCTAGTTCCCGAAGAGGTGCAATTCATAAACTTATAATATACTAGCATTATAAGTTTATGGTGCAATTAGTGGCAGGCGGTAGCTATCGATGAAGACTCGTGTTCTAAAAGAGTAATGTAAGATACAAATTTTGAGTAAAATAATAGAGTTGTAATCTATACCTACAAAATTCTTAATTTCTGAATTTTTAACTGGTACGGAATATATTGCTTGGTTGCTTCATTAAAAATTACATAAAAATGTGCAATAATAATTATTGATCACATAAACATGTTAAATAAGAAATTTTTTTTAACGTAATATAGGTACATTGGAATTGATTTATTCCTAGAAAAGACTTCTTTAAAGATAAAGCTTTGGTAAAATCTTGTTGTTGTGTTGTCTTGTGTTTGGTAAAATCTAGATGCATTGGTTTCAAGTTTTAAAACTCTACATCTTAGAAAACTTGATAGTACCCTCATATTATAGCTCGCACTGTACACCAAGCACGGTGTATTGAGAAGCAGCCACTCGCTCTGAGGGCCGCCATATCCTCAATTCCGACTTCACCAGGAATAGAACCTATTGTGATACTAAATAGGTTTTTGCCCACCAAGTGTATAAAATGGTTGGTTAGGTCTTTGTAGGTGCTGAGTAATAGGCATCGTCTTACTATGTATACTTTGTTTTAAATTATTTCGATGAAAATCTAAGCGTAAAAATCGTTCAAAGGAATGTGTATTTGTAAGTGTTTCTATATTATGTAGTTAATATAGTATACTGAGTGAGCTCAAAATAAATTAAAACGAAGTATTGACAAAACATAAGATTAGGAATCCAAATACCTACACAGTTTTTTTAAATCAAAAATGTTAATAAGAAACAACTCCTGTTGTTCAAGATGTAAATTTTAGTACCAAGGTAGTATGTACCTCTCTAGTCTCCATGGGCGTACCCAGGATTTCAGGGAGGGGCAGCACGGTCATGCACCCCCCCCCCCCCGCTGAAATCCTGGATTTACTTTCATTAATACTTCAGTCGGAATTTCCAGGAATTGCTATTGTATTCTATTGTTGTCGCGATCACCGGTGCTCGCGCGGGGCTTGAAGGATTTAAATAACATTCATATCAGCACGCCTTGTACAGGGGCGGTTACGACGCTCGCCGCAAAATAGGAGAAAATTATACATTTTATTTTATTAATGATCGAAGCTAAAAAAGCTATCCTTTTTGTAAAGAAAATCATATCATTATCATTGAAAATTACGAGATGTTCGAATTTGAAGTGTATTTTTATTGTGGTATTCAAGATTTTTTTTACAAAATTTCGAGATAACACGTTTTGAATTCCCACTTTCCAGGAAAATTTACGTTTAATTTTCTCTTCCAGGGGGGGCAGCTGCCCCCCCCCCCCCCCCCCCTGCCCCGGTAC
The DNA here is from genome assembly GCA_905333045.1 of Lysandra bellargus. Lineage (NCBI taxonomy): Eukaryota > Metazoa > Arthropoda > Insecta > Lepidoptera > Lycaenidae > Lysandra > Lysandra bellargus. The sequence goes on along the minus strand of HG995336.1, from coordinate 4,249,267 downwards.
GCCCATGCTAGTCTCATAATATGCCCCGGCTGGTGTCCCCAATTCGCTGGGGAGAGGGGACGCGTAAGTAAAGCATTTCCCCAACAAAAAAGGGTACCTCACTCGTAAAATTTTAAAAGCTTGGGTAATTTTCTTGAACCTATCGTGTTACTGGATGTTGTTCGCAACTTAAGGTGACGCCGCGTTAAAGTAAGAAACCGTGTTGGATATGTTTTAGATTGCTTATTTTCTATGAGAGGCCGGGCCGGCCTCTCATAGAAAACAAGCAATAGAACAGCAACAAATGGAAAGGGCATAAGCAACAAAATGGTTTTTGTCGCGTAATTTAAAAACCATAAATACATTTCATATAAGCTATGCACATATTAAAGTGTATGCTTCAACCAATTTATGTACAAATTTTGGAACCTTAAATCACTCTCCTCTGTTGGAAAAATAGGAATCCCTTTTTTTACAGAGGTCTTTTCGATTGATTATTCTGTGTTATAAAAGTTGTCCAATCGTGTTATGCTATGGGCAATTCAAAGACAAAGACATGATGAATACTGACAATGAACTTTAGTTTCTTAGCTTTAGTCATTGCTGAGAAAAATCGGCATCGCTACAGCCAAATTATCAAGGCGTCGCCTTAATACACAAAGGTTATCGCGCGGAAATCGTGCATTTTTCCTTTCCCGAGACTTTTATTCCGATACAAGTCGGGCCAGGCGGCTCGAGCATCATAGAGGTACCCTAACAGACAATAATTTTGGATAGCGAAGCTTAAAGCTTCCGGATCCCATTTCACCTGTGAGAAGGTGACTTATGGGCCACTAAATCATTCAAAGTGTACAGTTTCCGCGGTAATTATCATATAGTTACACTTTACAGTTAGCATGTAATTAGTGTCGTTTTTTGTGGCTCCGAGCTTATCTGAGTTCCGCCGTTTGTTATTTCACTTCCTCGTACAACTTCTGAATTATCCTGTTTTAAATGTTATAGATTGGAAGGAGGGAGTCCATGGGCGTACCCAGGATTTTAGCTAGGGGAGGCAGCATAACTGTTTCGAGAAAATGGTCGGTCACGAAAATTTACTTTTACTAATCTGACTGAAAATATATTTTGTTTCCAACACTTCATTTTGCGCAGTAGTACCTTTAAAATTCCCACTTGCCAGGAAAATTGACATTTATTTTATCTTCTACCCCCCTACCTGGATACGTCCATGAGAGAGTCCATTAATGCGTGAGACGTTTGTGAGGTGATTATGTAAGACTTACTTCGTACCTACCCCTTAGTTTTACGTAATTTTTTTCAGTTTTTAAGTTGTAACTAAGTTGAAACTTCTAAACTATTAAGATTTTAGGTTATTGATATTAAATTTAAATGGAAGATTTCGTAAAAGAAAGGTACCTACTTAACACTTAGCCACTTTTGCCTGTCGATTTTAGCAATTTCATTTGAATAAGCTCAGGAAAATGATGTTAGATTTCTGCTTTTTCAATTAAATATATCATTTATTTTATTAATAATATTTTGCTATTATGTTCATACGTGAAAGTACTCTAAACGCATTGAGGGCACTATTTAATCCTTATGCCTTGAGGCTTGATTATACATATTATATCGAGTAGAGCAATGGTTCCTAACCTTTTCAGATCTGTTACCCCTATGGCCAGTTAGAGAAACTGATTTTACCCCCGTTATTTTGCACAAAAACATTTTTTTCTGCCTATTCATCTATTTTATGTACCACATCTGTTACCCTAGAATAGCTGTTGTAATTACCCCCAGGTTCGGAACCATACGGACCACGTCCATAATATCGACTATCGAGTGATGGGCTGAGGGCACTATCTCACTACTCAACTCGATAGGTGTAATTAAGGCATTATATTTCCCTTCTTTTTTTAAAGTACTACGTCTTTAGATTCATCTTTATATCAGAATACCTACCAACTACCAAACCAGTGTTGATAGGTTGTTTCGTCAATATCTAGATATGGTTTCTCATTACCATACGTCCTTCGATCTGGCTATTGTGGTACAGTTTTCTATACAGAGGCCCTCAGAGGCCCGTACTACTGGTATCTTGCACAATTACATGTACTTCCTATAACATGTTCCTATACAGCGGTCAGCGTGGTTATAACAATGAGGTGTTATTTCTTTCTTTGTGACCTTGGAATGTGTAATTGGCTTGTTAGCCGAATAATAACTCTAATTTTAAATGATGCATTGTTGTCAATTTCAAACGAAATTAAACAACATTTCATAGAGCATAGAAAATGAAACTTGAAGAACTGGAATTCGACTCAACAGATTCAACATCTTAATTATGTAAAGTAACTATTATAGGTGAGGTTCAAATGACTAATAGCTTGAGCTAAAACGCAGGTGACAGTCCCCTCTATTCTAACCAGACTTAAATCCATTAACGTTTAATTACAGAGTTAAATCCATTAACGTTTAAACAGTAACATTGGCGTTAAAATCTTTAAAATATTTACTACAGACGTTTGTACGATTTATAGCGACACAAATTTTACTATGATCTTTGGTTGCTCTATATCATTATAACTATCGAACTTTCTCAAAGTTTTGCGATCAATGATCAATTAATATTTCCTCTCGACATCTGAAACTTATAAGAAACATAGAGAGAGCATAGCAGCCTCATCTCAAGACTGTGTCATGTACGATAGGAGTTAGCATTATAACTTGTAAGAAAAATAAGTATTGATGAAGATAGAACCTCATATCTCGATGTAGTCGTGGTCGGAGGTCGCTGGGCCCACAATGGAGAGGTCATCTGATCTTCACGGTGCCTGCGCCGCCTGACCCAGCAGTTCTGACGCACACCTCACACATACTCTATCTATACTTACTATTATGTTTGGCAATATCTTGAAAAGTACTTTTGTTTCTACAGGGTGTATGGACGTAACAGATTACGTCCATACTATTTTCCGGCTTAAATCTCTTCCGAACAATTTTCAAATTCAAAATTGGACTTTGACAGATAAGTGAAACAAAAGATACGAAATGCCATTTACATAAGAGACAGACTAAATAAAAGACGACCCAATTGGGTCGTATTTGAGTCTTCACAACGCGCGCGGTAATAACATATCTGCTTTGAGTATTTTATATAATATCATTGCTAGAGAGTATAAAATAAAAAGACTAAATAGACTTTAGAGGACTTTTAAAGACACATTCATAAGCATCTAATGAATGAAGCATAAAATATTATGTATAAACAAGTAACGATGACGGGGATGACCCCATGTGGTTAGTTTAGATAATTACAGTGATCATATCGGTAGTAACAATTGAATTTAGTAGTCAAACACAATCTGGAAGGTCGTGGGACAGACAGACAATGTGTGCGTAGATACACATCGCCGATTCGTGTGCTTTATGAGGAGGAAGCTAGCTTTAATATGTGAACGAGCCTTTGTTCGTAATTAACTAGAACTTAATGGATGCTTCCTAATTTTTTTGTAAGTTATTGTTTCTTTACCGGATGTAGGAGCTTGGTGTTATTTTCTGTAGCCTTGGAAGTTACCTTTAAGTTTATAAAAATAATAAAACAATTAAATACGTTATTTAATTTACATGATTTTGCATTGGTCTAAAATCTAAACGAAGCGGTTCACAAATAATTATTGACATATTTTAATATTGTATAGTTTTAGGACACGCGTCGTGGGGCTGGTCTATAGTTTAAAGTTTAAACTATAGTTTAAATTAAAGACCAGCCCTGGATTTATAAATAGGCCGTATCTAAGAGGCCGCAGACTAGGGTCGCTACTCGGTAGCGTCCTAGCGGTCCTAACGCGAACGGGCGGGAGCGTCCTAGGGGTGCGGCAGATTTCGTTTAATATGGGTAATCGGGCGGTGGAAATAAAGTGGCCTGCGCTCATAAAAAATATATTATATGTATCCGGCACTGCTATAGTAGTACAGGAGTCTTAGAACATTTTTGGAGTTTACTCCTTAAGAATCGATTTTCATATATAAGGCGCCCGGTATGAGAAAAATCCGAGGGGTAAAACCTACTAACAAGTAACGAAAAAATGTGTCACGTTTTTGGTGCGCAACTTTCTAATTTGGCTGTGAGTGTATTAAGACCATAAAGGTAATATTATACCTATCGGAATATTATATTATATTATTATATAATATTATATTCCGATAGGTATATTAACTTTATGATTAAGACGTACATATGGTATGCTGTATAGGCGACTATGCCTATATACTATATGTTATTGGGCTTGTTTGTTTCTATCAGTGTCGATGTATTTATATTGCTATTTTTGTTATAAACCTTGTACCTACTAACTTTAAATCAAACGTCTTAGTTAAAATTATTACAAAACGTAATATCTTGAATGTTTTAACTTTTAACTTTTGAGTCGAAACATCTAGCGCCTAAATATTTTATTTAGCACTATCATATTCGTGCATTGCTTTACTTTTAGAACGTACGCATTTTAATAATTTTGATATAACGCTACGAATAATAAAACCTAATATAACGGTAATCGGTAGTCGGTACACTTTTTTGTCAGAACCTAGATTTAACCTAATCTACTAGTTTTTTTTTTATAGATTGAAAGAGGCAACTTTTTGTGGCGTGTACGGTGCAGTGCGTACACGAGTGCGGTGCAGTGTACGTGGCGGCCGAGCTGTGCCGTGCGGAGCCCATCGGCCCGAGCCGAGCTGAACCTAGCGGAGCCGAGCCGTGCCGTGCCAAGCGATGCTGAGCCTACAGGCCGAGCTAGCGGAGCCGAGCAGAGCCCTGCCGAGCGAAGCCAAGCGGAGCCGCGTCGGCTTGTGCCGAGCCGAGCCGTGCTGAGCCGTGCACAGCTGTACCGCGGGGCGCCGTGCAGCCTCTATTCAGGTATGTATTAGTTTCACCAGTTCCATTAATTGATTTACTACGGTTTTAACCCTATGAAATAACCAGGAACCTGTTACAATGAGGGTGGGTTGCACCAGAGGCGCGGTTATAGTTACAGTTATGGTCAAAGTTATGGTTATAGTTAAGGCTAACTTAACTTTAACCTTAACTTTGACCACAGAATTTGACAGATGTCTGAATGTCTGATCACAGATGAACGTGGACGGGGGCGCGGCTGGTAAAGGAGAACTGTCAAAAATGGCGTTTTCGTATGATGACAGCGTTATTAAATTAGCATAAAAAACCTTGTCGAGCTCTATATGGTTATCGTTAAATATGGCGTCCATGATTGCTGACTAACTAAAATTTTGATATTTTACATTGTAATTTGTAGTTATAGCACAGAATATAATTAGTTGTACCAAGTTATAGTTAAAGTTATTGTTAAAGTTACAGTTTTCCAAAAAGCGTTTGATACAGTAGATAACGATGTACTTTTAGCTAAATTGGCCAGTGTCGGCTGTTCCCCGCACACGCTACAGTTATTTGCCAGCTACCTGCGTGACCGACGTTAGTATGTAGATTGTAATGGACAGGTTTCTGAAATATATTTTACCAGATCTGGGGTAGGTCAGGACAGTAATTTAGGGCCTTCACTTTTCATCATAACAATTAACGATTTGCCGAATGTTGTAGATAAATTAAAAAGATTATTATTTGCAGATGATTTTAAATTTATTCAGGTTATTAAAAAAAACATAGATCATGTACTATTACAGAAGGAAATAGATAAGGTATTGCAATGGAGTTCCAAAAATAAACTATATTTTAATGTGACTAAGTGTTCTGTGCTGTCGTTCACGCGCGCCTCATGGGCGGGACGCCACTGCAGCGGGTCACTGAGGTTAGGTTAGGTTAGGTTACTCCCAAGTGGAGTACATTTTACCTCTGACGTAAACTTCAGCAAGCACGTCACTACTGTGTGTAAGAAAGCGTACCGAAACTTGGGGCTAGTGTTACGTATGACAAATAAATTTACCAACATGAGAGCAGTAAGAACATTAATAATGAAGCTTTAGTAAAGAGTCACTTGGAGTGTAACTCGATTATATGGTCGCCACATGAAACGAAATATAAATTAATGATAGAGCGAATACAAAATAAATTTATCAGGTACTTGTACTCGAGACTACACGGTCTTTACCCTGGGTATCTGTTGTTGTATCCGTCCTTATATCTACTGGGTATGACGGGCTATTACAAACTTGAAGTGCGTAGGGAGGTTGCACTCGCTACGTACTTGTTTAAGTTACTTCGAGGTAAGATCAATAATCCTGCAGTTCTGGAAGCAGTGATTGTGTTGTGTGTCCCGGATGGGTATGCGCAGCGCCGGCGCCGGCCACCTCTGTTGCTGGTGCCTCGTGCGCGCACCAATTTACTGCAACGAGCGCCGCTAACACGTGCGCTACAGGCGCTCAACATGTTGTCTTTAGAAATAGACTTATTTTCTTGTTCACTGAGTGAATTCACAAGAGCTGCATTTTGTCTTCTGACATAGAGTGTAAAATGTATATATTATATAAATAGAGTTCCTAATTGTACTTATTGTGCTAATAGTTGTAAGTTGTAATTAAATTTGTTGTAATGTTTAAGTTCCTATAACTGTCTTCTGTATTGGGTTATCCTGTAATAGTAGATAAGTTTGTTTAATAAATAAATAAATTAATAAAAAATTAAAAGTTATAGTAAGTTGGTGCAACCCGCCCTAAGTGACGTAACTATACCATCTGGGGGCCTGTGGCGATCTGATGAAGCTCCGTTAGTAAAAATTTGTCACGTTAATTAACAACACAGGTACAATAAATGTATAAAAAATATTTCACTTTACTGGCCAAAATTTTACTTATTCCAAATCTTTCTTTATTCTTTTCAGAAGAACAGTAATACCTATTAAGTATCAACGCTAGCCAGCAGCATCTATTGATGTCATGGCAGATGCAGCCGAATCTGCAAGATTTTAATAACATTAGTCTAAACACTGTTGCAAGGTTCAAATTTTTATTTCCCGGAGGTACTATCAGAGAAGTTGATTCCTATGCATAGAAATCTCCCATCTGGGGGACCTACGTAGTTTGATCGCATTACGTCAAGCCCAGCTGACAGATCACAATAAACATTGAATTGACACGATCGACCAAATGACGTTGGTTTCCCAAATGCATAGGAATCAATTTCCTCGATGGTACAAAAAATAGCAAACCAATAAAATCCGATGCAGCTTGTATTTAAACTTCTATACTTATAGACCTTCCCTACGGATATTCCGTATTTTACCGTACTATTTCCGTATTATTTCCGTTCCGTATTATTTACCGTATTTAGAGCCTTATTAACCTGTAATTTGAAAACTACAAAGTTATAATAAAAATACAGCAATAATCTTCAGTATATCAACATTCCTTTTCACGTTCTAAATTTTCTATTTTTGTTTATTGTACTCATGATATCACCTTCCATAGTAAAATCAATTTATTAAAATTCAAGCATACATTCAGCATCTCCTTAGTATTTACAAATTACCTGCTTTTATTTGAAACACTCGCCAATAGATCCACAATATCATAAACTACATATTCCACGTTTTAATTTTTTTAGGTCAATTTTTAACTAAGATAAGTAAAAAATAGGGTTTTGGTGCGATCTCGGCAACGCGGCAAATGTCGTTTGCTTGGGGGACGGCCTTAATAGCTAATTATTTTGTTAAGTTGAGGGCTTCCGTTATTTTTTTACATGTGCTGTTCCTGGGGTCCTGCTAGATCAAATTGCATTTTTTTTGTGTTGGGTAGTCCCTCGAGGAAAGCTTTATGCTGCATAATATTACGCTGCAATGCCAGCAGGAGCAAAGCATAATATTCAGTGAATTGGTTGAAAAAAATAAAAACAACTTATGTATTTACAATATATATTTATTGATATTAATAATAATTAGTCTATCAGTTCGTTATAAAGCTTAAAATAATATCCAATCATATTTTAATATACATACAAGAAATTTACGTAATGCAATAAAAATATCATTTTTTAAATTACATAATATTATATAACATTTCGATGGTACATAACCGGATCTTTGTGCTTTAAAGGACTAGTAAAAAGTAAAAATAAAGTTCGAAATTCGAAATATTGTTTTGTAATTCTAATATTAGTATTAAGGATAATATTATTCTTATTTACATTATAATAATAATCACATAGGTGGTAGTGGTACCTTAAATGTAGCTGTTATTGAGCATCATATATTTAGGTATGTTGTTATCATATAACAATAAAGTACAGATTAAAACTATCTTAAAAACTAATCTCTTTTAGTGGTAACTTATTTTAATATTTTAGTTTTTTTGTATGATTTCATTTTTTTGTGTAAATATTTCAAAATTTTCAGTCAGGAAATAAGTATGAGGTTGTAAAGATTCATATAAAGCAAACATTAATATTTAAAGAGCTAAGATTAATGAACACATACTTTTGCTCAACATTATTTTTCTTTTCTTTTGAACAATGATTGTTTTAGGACATAATTTAGGATGACTTTCAGAGTTCAGACAGGTCAATGTTAATATTTTTAGTTTGAGATTGAGTTACACTGTGGAACTAAATTAGGTTTTGAAAAGTATAGCTAAAACTGCAGTTGAGGCAAAAACTTGTATTATTACAGAATAATTTATCTGCAGTTTCGTGCCACATTTAACTGTGACTATAAACTATGTTTTAGTTTATTTGTTATTATCTACGATAAGGCCTAGTTTAGTGCGCGACGGATGATAAAATCACAGTAAAATATTATATCAGAATAACAACTCGGCAGAGTACGACTCGCACTGCTTTCGCCTTAATTTTTGATAGCCGATTAGCGCGTTTGTTAAAAGATATTTCAACTGTGGTAGAAATTAGAATGCATAATTTTCGCATCTCACTAAACAAACTATGGCCCTCAATCCTCATTCTTCATCGCACTAAGGGCTCCCACAGAAAACTGCGAATTCGCATCGTATCGTGATGTACCTAAGTTTTTTAAGTATGAATTTTGTTGCAGATATTTGTGATGCGATGCGAATTCGCAGTTATGTGTGGGAGCCCTAAACCAAGCCTTTTCAGTACTAGAGTAGTCCTCAGAGTCCGGCGTTGCCGCAATACTCGCCGATGCGGTCGGAGATGCACTCGAAGATGTTGAACGACACGTCACAGTTACGACCGTTGTCTGGAAATACAAATATTTATTTATAATACCTATATAACATACACATAATTATAAGTTATAAGTATTTACAAAATATCAGGTTTGACACCCCTAACTCTGGGTGACGGTATGGGGATGCCTCCACTTATTGCACCGAGTCCCCGAGAGAGTCCCAATGCGCGTTGTGTTCGCGTATCGCGACACAAAGAAGACGACCGGCCTATGCAAGTCCCCCATGTGGGGCCTCTCTTCGGCCTAGGGGGACAAGAAACCCCAACAGCGGGGGCCTGCTTTGGGTGAGCAGGCGAGCGCGGACGGAAGCCACGGAAGACATGTAATAGGCCCTCGCGTCTCCGTCCTGCGCGGAAGTAGGAACATGGTCGGGTTTTAGTGGGTATAGCTTCTTTTTATGAATAAGTGGGCAAACGAGCAAACGGGTCACCTAATGGAAAGCAACTTCCGTCGCCCATGGACACTCGCAGCATCAGAAGAGCTGCAGGCGCGTTGCCGGCCTTTTAAGAGGGAATAGGGTAATAGGGGAGGGTAGGGATAGGAAGCGAAGGGAAGGGATGGGAATAGGGGAGGGAAGAGAAGGGAATAGGGTAGGGGATTGGGCCTCCGGTAAACTCACTCACTCGGCGAAACACAGCGCAAGCGCTGTTTCACGCCGGTTTTCTGTGAGAACGTGGTATTTCTCCGGTCGAGCCGGCCCATTCGTGCCGAAGCATGGCTCTCCCACGTATGCGGCCACTTACCATCTCTTCGGCCGTAACAAGTCCCACATACCCCGGTGGTCCTTCCCCAACGCTGCCGGGGATGCGTAATAGCATTTCCCGACCAAAAAAACAGGTTGCAGTGGTGGGCCATTTGCCCGCTTAAAAAATATAACGTCCTTCGAGGATTGACTTTGTGACTATAGTTATAAAGTCAGTCATCGAAGTGATAAGAGATATAAGTGTTTCTATATTTTATTTTTGGTGGCGCTGTTGGTGACCGTCGAATGCACGAGCGCAAAGAGATTTTTATGTGATAAAAGCTATATATGATTTGGCACAGTTTAGCTACGACAGGATAGGCTAGGGCAGGCTCAAAGCAAGCTCAAAATAAAAGTATGATAAAATATAAGGCGAGAGGGCGATTAAAAGTTTTTTAACACCAAACATCTTGATAGTCTGGTAGACTTTCAAGCCACGATTATTAAATTTAATCAATTGTCACTTGACAGTTCTTGATTGCTTGATGCGGCAGCAATTGTCTTTTCATTTACAAAATATTGCAAAGCTACCCTTCAACTTACACTTAGAAAGGACAAAGGTTTCTCTACCTGAACCATTAAAGTTTCGGTACCGCACCAAAAACGTAGTAGAAATACGGTACGGTCCAATATCCTCCCCTCCTTCCTTTTAGTCCTCAATCGGAAAGAATAAAATGTTGTCCCTACTTAAAGTATAATATCATTCTTACCCATGGGTACCGTCCTGGAGAACTTATCGTGGTTCTGCATGAGACACTCCCGCGACGCCTCCAGCACCGCCATGAAGTAGCCGCGCTCGTTCACGCCGTCAGAGTACAGGCCCACAAGACCCTCCAACGTCGGGAACCCGTATGTGTCCACCTGGAATTCAGAGGGATTGAAGACGTGAGTGGAAGAACCATGTAAGAAACATGAAAAAATAGCCGCTTTTTTCATAAATGGAGGCTTTAGGACCGGAAAATTTATTTGAAATAAAAAAAAACTTCTAATAATTATATGTGTAGCCAGATAGTGCTGAAGTAGATAAGTTATCAAGGTTTGTTAAAAAATAATAAGGGATAAATTGCGTAATTGTCCGTATGTTATTAAATGTTATTTGATTCTTGCACTCACGTCTTTAATTGTGAAAGAACATGTCCGTTTGCAAGAAATCAAATAAAAATAAATTGTTTATTCGCTATGAAAAAGTAAATTTGAAACAAATCATTCGCGCTCCAGTTTCCACACATGGTAATTGTTTTCAAACATAGTATTTTTGATTTATTATCAATTACGGTACATGGTTCTTCTAATATTGTTGTGGGTGCACTTTTACTTGCTAATGTATCTCTATACTGTAGAGTGTAGTATGTACTTATGTACTCACCGCTTTCACTTTGCGGTACACGCACTGGAGGAGACACTGGAAAATAAGAAAACGCATTCAAATCAGCTGTCAGATATAATGTACAATAGCTATTTCCACATTATGCGCTTTCGTCTTCAATTTTCGTATCATTCAACTTTCGTTTTGGCGCATTCAATAATTGAAGGCGTCAAAGAACGCAACGCCAACTGTCATTTTTAATAACAAAGCGAAAGTTTTGGACGGTCAGAGGGCATGAGCCGCGGGCATGCCTCACATTCGCTGTTCACTGCGCTATAATTATAGCATATCTTTACCTATAACATATCTTTTGGGCAATGTAAAGTTTTTTCGTAGTTCGTGAAGTGCTGTCAATGGTAGCGACAAAACACTCTCTTTTAGACAAAAAAAAGTAGCGACCACCAAGCCTAACAGGGTAACGACTTCAGCAAACTACCGAAGAGAAACCATGGTGACCATCAATAACCTTCTCGTAAAAACCGTTACTGGCCATTTACAGGGTTTCCGACTTTTTTAAACCAAAATTATTTAAAGAAATAGTTTTATTGAACGGTGGGTTAAGGCTTAGGCTGTGCTTAGGCCCATATAAATAGTCAGTACTTATGCGACCCGGTGTCAAGACGCGGTTCGGCTCTGTGATTGGTCCAAATTTTGACAGCCAACCAATCACAGACCCTGAACCGTGTCATGACTCATGAGACCGAGATGCATCTTGAGTACTGACTATTTATACCGGCCTTAGAGTGTAGTCTAATAGTTGGCAAGAACCAAGATTTATGTCTTTCACTAGTCATGTCGTAGTCTCGTAGTCTACTCCAGCTTAGCGTCAAGGAGGGTATAGCAAAAGTAAAGTTTCCGTGGGTCACTCACCCCGGCGATGCGTTTTTCATCATGCGTGAAGGGCACCTCTCGCTTGTTGCGCGTCCGCTCCGCCGGCATCGTGTGCTCCTCCTTTATCACGTCCAGAGCCTCTGGAATGTACAGGAGGAAGGTTTTAGCGTGGTTCAAGTAGGTGTAGACCATAATAGTTCATAAGGAGAAGATGGCAAGAGCTATTATCTAGGTAAGAGATAGATTTGGATCTTTAAGGTATCCCTGCTTCTCACTTTATATCGTTTTTCATTTGTCTGTTTCGTAGATAGACAAAGATAGACTAGTGAACCACTTTTAGGACCTAAAAGGCCTCGGTACTAAATATATTAACCTCTTTTCTTGCTCTTGCGATACGATGCAAGGGGATCGTGGGAGACGGCAGACCAAAAGTAGCGGTCCATTTTATTCAAATTCAAAAACTGGGTGACTGTCTGCAAAACGACGGTCAAATATCCTAAACTTTAACCCCGTCGAAAATTATCTTGATTAGATTCATAAAAGTATCACACAGATCTTATGAAATTATTATCTACAGTTATTAACTTTACGCATTAATTAACTTTTATGTAAGATGTAAGAGTAACATCATAAAGATCGTAAACACCGGTGTCTTCATACTACGTTACATCAATCTGACCTGATTGAATCCAAGAATCGATCTGCTGACCTTGGCATGCTGCCGATGGGCCGTTTGGTAACGACAGGCCACAGTCGAGCGAGCATCGCATGTCTTATGTAAACATATAGGTCGGTTGCGATACCTGAGGGGAACTGCAATCGTTTGTTGCTCAGCGTATTTCCTCTACCTCTGGTATATTCTACGATTGCTGGTATGAATGTGTTTAAGTCAATCAAATCAAAATATAATTTATAGGTGCCGGTTGGGAGCGGACGACATGAAGCAAAAAGCATACGACGTGTCGCAGCGACACTACTGGTTTGTATGTATTTCTATGAAATACCCTGCACAGCTAGCGACACGGAGTTAGCAACACATTCATAGAAGTACATAGAAATCGACGTCGCGACGCGTCATCTGCTGCAATTTCATGTAGTGTAGTCAGTTTCCAACTTGCACCTTTATTCAGAGTTTTTTGCAATGTTTTTTTTGAACGTCGAAACTAGATTGTGGTACCTACCACCGGTTAGGGAACCTCGGCGAGAAGAACCGGCGTAAGAGTCTCACAAATGTTTTCAAGTGTACTTAGCTTGACTATACCAGCTAGTTATTGATGTTCTGACAATCGCTTAGGCAAGGAGTTCGTTAATTCTGGGTTAAAATAATCTGCCTTTTTACTATGGTGTACTTTGTACATCGTCGACGCCACATTGATATCCACATTGCCATCTTGACAAAAAAAAAGTATTATGTATAAAAATCATATATTACGCTAGGCTAAGACTATTGTAGAATCTAGAACTAATAGTTTATAACTAAAACTAACTATATAAGGCTTGACTTCTTACACTCCTAGATAGAGTTCTTAAGTTTTAATTTTTATTTATTAGCCTTTTAATTATTATTATACAAAACCTTTTCTATCTGAGCTAGTTAAGCATTAAAAATTAAGCCACTAGCCTTAAGCGACTAACTGGTAACTATATTTCGCATAGACTATTTATTATATTTTAGTAATAGGAAGTCGCCTAACAGCTGTACGGGTCAAGCAATTTTAATTTAATCATAATAGTTTTATTATTATAATAGGGGTGACATGTGGCAAAACTGCCAAGTCACAACAGTTACCGACCAAGGCTACACACAAGATTTCAACGCTTTTACTTGCTACACAATATGTTGATTGTATATTTACTTTCATTCAGAAATCTGTATCATAGCGATATTAAAGGATCGGGCATCGGTGTTGGGACACATTGTAAAATAGAGTTGACTGTGAAAGTACCCGCAGAAAGAGTACATTTTTGTTACACCTGTATAATATGTAGATTTTATGGATTTGTGCTTTCATTTTATTCTTATTTGTTATCTAGTGTAGTAGATCTAATGAAGTTGATCATAAAAATATACAGACAATATAACAGATTATAAAGTTATAAATTCTGGTCCTTTAGACCAGAATTTATAACTTTATAATCCTGTTTCTGAGGAAATGGCTTTATAGTGAAGGTTAACGAGTATTTTTGCGTGTTATATAATAAAATTAGTATATCTATGCATAGACAAATTAAGCACGCGCTAAGGATCACTAACACCTAGACATTTTAAGAAAGCGATTCGAAAGACATACAAGAAAAACTAGTTTTATTGAAGCAACAATAAAATGTAATAATGTGTGATGTATGAGAAGTTGATTCATAGGCATATAGAGGACCTACGCTATTTGGTCGCGTTATGTCAAACCCAGGCGACGGATCAAGGCAAATCGGATCTGTTTACTGCCTATGAATCAATTTCTTCGATTGTACATTGAACCTCTGTCAAATCTCTATGTGAATATGGTGTGAACAAACCTTTATGCAAAATGAATCTTTATAGTTATAATAGTATTTTGTGGTAGGTATATTTATTAGGAGAAGTAGGCTTAGATTAGAAGATTTAAATAAAATTAGGCTGCTGGTTTTGAAATCACTTAATTTATTAATTAAATGCTCATTGAAACATAATCTCCTAGAAATATAATTTACTACTTTATTTATGGCAATTTTAATGTCTGTCGAAACATTAATACGTAATAAATTAATATTTATAGAATGTTTATGTTTTAATTTTCAGTGAAAGTTACAAAATTAAATGTAACTTCCTGAGAATTTGATAGATTTGTAATTCGATAGTCATATATTGCCGATGAAGAAGGTAAGGATATTTTATTTTAAAATATCCGATCTAAGACTAGACGTGGATACAATTTTTTTTAAATGTTTCGGATATTTATATAATTATTTCACCTCTCTGTGTGTAAATCACTGTTAGCAATAGACAGATAAACGGACAGAGACACTAATAAAAAATGAGATAAAGTGTGTGCATAACATTAAGGCATTGTTGTTACCTTATTAGTGCTTGGCATAATATGGGTTATTAACTTATTAGGTATTTCTGAGAGCGAAATCCTTGGAACAATTTTTAACATAGGTACCCTCAAAATATCCCTTAGGTCGATGACCTGTAACTGTATCCTTAACGGGCCCAATTAGCGCCTCCAGTGTGGCCACAAAAACGATATTGCAGGAAATTTGGCAAGCCGCAAGTGCCCGGAGTTGCACAAGGGAATGCAATGCGACCATACAAGCAGTGTTACATAAGTGACAATAAATAGGTACTTGTTTGTTCTTTATACTTTGGTGATTAATGAATAGTAGCTAGTGCGAATTTAATCCAATTAGCAAATCTTATTGATTTGCTAATTGGATTAAATTCAAGCTGTGAAGAAATGAGTTGAAAATAGTTAATATTGTGAGCACTCATGTAAAAGGCTGAGTACTCACAATATTAACTATTTTCAAGTCCTGTTTTATTTTTTAATATTAAATATTCAAACTCTAAAATTTCTCGTACCAACTAACAGTCCTCGATGACAATCAATGTAATATTTTAAATGTCTCTCACATTATCCTGCATTTTATGAAATAAAAAGCTTAACCATATTTTTTTGCTGATTCATGTTAATTGAAAGTAACCAGACATTTTAACATTATGCTAGAAAATAAAATTGAGTCATTAAAGAAATTTCTACGATCCAAGTCTTTCAAATCGCAATTCTTAAACTTTGTTACTAGCTTTGAGCTACGACAGCTAGATCAATAGTAGACTATAAAGCAAATATTTACTAAATCCATAGAGTTGAGTCATCACCACAAACTTTAAAAATAATATGCATATTTGAAATTACTAGACAACGAAGATTTGACCCCCCATGTCGTTCAGTCAATATGCATCGAGGACATCACAACAGTTAGCTCTTTGTTTCTCTTCTAGAGCAAAACATATTTACATGCCTAAACAAAACTGTATTCGAGTAAAATATTCATACATTTGTTTGAGTAGGTATATTGTCGTTTAGGGTCTTGTATTCGTTTTCACGTGCATTTCAAAATGAGACATTCAAATTTGGAACAGGCAGCTCAATTCAATGTTTATCTTATAGTAATTGTAAGTAAATATACTAGTAGTAAATCCATATCCATATCCATACTTCCATACTTAATATTATAAATGCGAAAGTGTGTCTGTCTGTCTGTCTATCTGTCTGTCTGTTACCTCTTCACGCCCAAACCGCTGAACCGATTTTGATAAAATTTGGTATGGGGATACTTTGAGACCCGAGAAAGGACATAGGATACTTTTTGTCCCGGAAAGATGTACTGTTCTACCGCGATAAATGAATTTTGGCGCAACGGACTTGCGGGCGTCATCTCGTACTAAATAAAGTTTAGTTTTGAATGGCCCGTTAAAAATACATCACAGAACCCTTTACATTCACAGCATACGGTATAGGTACAGAGTACAGACTGGAATTCGGCGCTTGATCGCGCATGTCCAGTATCAGTATCAGTCATCCAGTAGTCGTTACAACGATGCCAGTGCTACTGTATCAATGTTAATCAACGCTACTTCTAGCAGCGTTTGACAAGTTCATTATAAGCAATAAACTTAGCAATGGACATTATCTTAGCAGAATTCTTGGACAGAAAAACAACGTTAATGGCTGGCGTTTTATTAGAATTGGAAATTAATGTTAATGGCATAGAGACGCAGAATACTGTATGTCGCATGTTACACGGTAGTTTAACTATTTGTCATAAAATTAAATCAATTTAAACACAAAGCTACATTGTGGCACTTAACTGCCGAACTGAGACGTTAAATTGATTATTAGCTTTGTCCACACTGTGCCTTTTTTTGTTCATCAAGGGCATGCGTTATAGCGCAGTCAACAGCGCACGTGAGGCATGCCCGCGACGCATGCCCTCTGACCGTATCCAAACCTTTCGCTTTGTTCTTTAATGACAATGTTGGCGTTACGTTCGTTGACGTATTCAATTATTGAATGCGCCAATACGAAAGTTGAATGAAAGAAGATGACGAAAATTTAAGACGGAAGTGCACAGTGTGGACATAGCTATTGAACTTCAATTTAACGAAGAGTTTGACAGATCAAAATATTGTATGGGGCTTATGTCGAAATCTTCATCTAATTACAGTAAATTATGTAATTTTCCATCTCTGAGTGTGGAAGTTAGAGCCACAATGTAGCTTTCGATTTAAGTAGATTTATTTAATTTTTATCATCAGTAGAGATTTTATCGTGGTGAGTGTTTCAATATTGTATGCAACCTGTCTACAAAGTCACACTTTACAAAGCAGCTGCTGCATTAGTTCCAGAAGTAACCACGCGCCGAAACTACAGTTGAACAAGGATGTTGTGGCACCATGGGAATGGCGTGGGAACTTTGATATCAATCAGAATGACATCAGTCACCACTCACCAGCCTTAGTTCTTCTTCTTTATAATGGCCGACTCAGTAAAAACGTATTAATTAGTTATATTAGCCTCATATAAATTGACATTTGGATGAAATTGACGTGGGTGTGTAGCTACGAATAATAAAAACCAAGCAAGAGTAACTCCGTCAAAAAACATGCTCCAAAATACTCGTCAAAAAAGTGTACCTTAGGTACACATTTCAATACATTTGCAATATTTAGGTGGCCTTGAGCGGTATAAAGGCTGACATTACATGACAGTTCGAATGGAACCAAATTTAAAACGGTAATAGTATGGGAGTTACGTTTCCTTAGTTTATATTATTCGTAGGTGCGTAGTATAATATCTCAAGCGACAGTATATTATAAGCTTATGATCTCAAGTAAGTAGTAAGTATCTCAAGTGACATTTTACAAATTGGCGCGTTAGTTCTAGTTAGACCACGCGCTCAAACATCCTTGTATGATTGTAATATTATTAATTTAGGACGAAAATGCTCTGCAGATTATTTAGTCTGACATTGTATTATGTTTGTCACTGATCTCCATCTAATGTTCTAGCATTATAAATACCCTAAGTCTAATGGTCAGCTACGAACGAGACAACAAATATCACGTAGTTATGAATCACGGAATGAACGTGCTAAGTATGACATAGTTTACTTCGTAAGAACTGCAAGGTTAAGATAACAACATTTGTCTACAACCCACAACAACTTACACATAATATTAAAAGGTATTCATAGCCTTCAATTGTGTTTAAATACTATTACAACTTACTACAAGGTACTACAATTACCAATATTGCCTATTATAATTATTTTTAACAAAAAATTAAAACCGACTTCCAAGGTAAAAACTCAATATTCATAATTTTGAAGTGATATAGCTGAATCTCTGGATTCAGCTATATCACTTCAATATGCCTATGCTGATATATATATATATATATATAGAGATTCAGCTATATCACTTCAAAATTATGAATATTGAGTTTTTACCTTGGAAGTCGGTTTTAATTTTATATATATATATATATATATATATCAGCTATATAACTGCCAGAATATTTGAAACATTTGTAACTGGCACCGACTTCAAAATTATGAAGATTGAGTACAGAAATAGTTGAGTTTTAGCCGAATTCGGAAAAAGGCACCATGAGATAGGAAAAATTATTTAATACTTTTTAGTTCATATTATAAGGATGTCATTGTTGTTTTTACCTTGGAAGTCGGTTTTAATTTTTTGTTAAAAATAATAATTTCACTCTTTTTAGTTACCTAGTAAAATCATCGCGTACTATACGTACATTAGGGCCGATTCACACCGAATGGCAGAGGCGAGGCGAGCAGTTTCAGTGTCATATGATTTTAAACTTTATCTTCATTATTGTAATACATAGTATCGCTTGAGAAATCGACGCCGCCGGCCTCTTGCGGCCGCCGCAGCGGCCGCAATAGGCCGGCGGCGGCGTCGATCGGCCGGAGCGTCCACGGGCGGCCGTAGATTTCTCAAGCGATACCATCTATTACAACAATGAAGATAAAGTATAAAATCATATGACACTGAAACTGCTCGCCTCGCCTCCGCCATTCCGGTGTGAATCGGCCCTAATACACCTGTATATTATTCAACGTATCTTATTATAATTTGTTAACAGTTCACACTCACAAATTAAATATAATATCAGCTGCAGATAATTTTAAACAATACATTTTAAAAAATCGAAGTGGACACGTGCTATAGGGCCGCGCCAAACCGGAATTTTAGCAGCGGCGAGGCTTTCAGTGTCAAATGATTTTAAACTTTATCTTTATTACTATAATACATAGTATCTAAACTAAACTTTGATTTGAAATTGGAATTCTTTTTTTTTTTTCTAGGGACGGCTCTAAATGGACTGAGTAACAAGTGCTAATATCCCACGTGTCAGACAGTTACGTCACAGTACTTTCACTGTCGACCTTGACTAACTCGACCCCGGCATGTAAACAACTAGTTTGGCGGTACTTGACGTTACTAACAACAGCTATTAAGTATCAGAAACTATTGAATTTTATCACATTTATTAAAAAAGAGAGGTAGTTTTTTTAGGGTTCCGTACCCAAAGGGTAAAATCGGGACCCTATTACTAAGACTTCGTGGTCTGTCCGTCTGTCCGTCTGTCCGTTCGTCTGTCTGTCTGTCTCCAGGCTGTAACTCAAGAACGTAATTTTTTTGGCCTTTTTTGCTCGTAATCAATAATGGTAACAGCTAGGCACTTGAAATTTTCACAAAATCCTTAATTGTATTTGTACTTTAATTATAGTTAATAATAAAATTAAAATTAAGTAAATATTTAAGGGGAGCTCCCATACAAAAACACAATTTATTGTCTACTTTCGCTCTATAAAGGTACGGAACCCTTCGTGCGCGAGCCCTACTCGCACTTGGCCGATTATATTTTATTATAAGTAAGTAATTAATGATATTTGTACTACACCAGAATCTGAGTAAAAGTTTACTCTTTGGAAAATAGGCCAATGTCAAGCTTGTGGTATTAAGTAATGTAAGAAGTTGCGGTTGTACAAGATTACGGAAATGTACTGCTGGTATAGCTAACTCTATCTCACTGGCCATGATTCCTTTATAAGATATAATCAGTTTCAAATCTATAGAAAATTGAAAAAAAAATACAATTTTGGACTGATATTTCAAGTGAAGTTCTTTGTCCAAAATTGTAAAATTTTGAATCTCTATTCTCTTTCTTCAAAAGTAAGGAAACTTCATTTCCTAGTCCTACTTAGCAGAGCGCTATATTGTTCAAATATTCGAAGATTTTATTTTCAAACCAAAGTTATTAGATAAACCAGTGTTATTAGGCTATCAAACTCACCTCTTAAGATAGAGACTTTAATTTCATCCTGGCAGAGCGTGATTACTCGTTCGATCTTCTGTGGGGCGGTCGGCGGGTTTCGACATCTTGTTTTCTGTAAAAAAAAACATACTTTTATCTGCGACAGAAAAAGAAAATCTAGACTGTCAAAGACTACATTTTGACGTGACTAGAATAACTTACTAGTTACTACTACTAACGTAGAATATTAAACTGCTATGTAGCAATGCATCTTCAAGTGACTTAAAGCAGTCATGTAATACTCTACACTAGAGTCTAGACTATAAGGGCCTGTTTCATCACTTCCTGATAAGTGCCGGATAGGCTATCCACAACTTATTTGTTAGATACTCAATACTGCCTCTGTCAAAAAAAGTTGTGGATAGCCTATCCGGCACTTTATCAGGAAGTGGTGAAACAGGCCCTAGAAGTCACTATTTTCAAAAAATCTTTTGCTTTTTCCAGTTAAATTAAATTGGGTTTCAAGGTTTACACGTAATATTAAAATTATTGGTCATCATAACGTCTGGTTAGTGGTTACTTCTGATTTCTGAATTGACATTAATTTTCCATAATCTTACCAAATAATGAGAGTGAAATCATTCAGAATGGCAGTTTACTGATATTGATATGTAGTTATACTCTACCTTGGAACATCGCTCTTTTGACACAACCACTTAATTCCTAAATTGGCAATCGCTTTTGTAATCACGATTTTCATAATTCTAGTGAATAAAATGCAACAGTTTGCAATATATAAATATACATTTAATATGTTAATTGATGCTAATAGTTGCAAATATTTCGGAATAGAGAAAATTGAGGAATTCTGAGAAATTAATGAAAGTATAGAGAAATATTTATGTTTGTTTTGGCATTGCAACTAATTAACATTGATTTTTGTTATGTAGTTATAATATAGTTATAATGTAGTTATAATGTAGTTATAATATAACCTCAGCACTGCAAGCCTTGAGGTGGGACTTACAATGAACAGGTCCAAAACAAAACCGATGACCAACAGCACGAGACGTAGGGTCGTGGTAGACGAGCAAGAAATACATTATGTCGACGAGTACATCTACTTGGGCCAGTTAGTTTCTTTTGACAATAGACCAGGAAAGGAAGTCGATCGCCGAATTGAAAACGCCTGGAAGAGCTACTGGTCCATGAAGAAGCTGATGAAGGGAGGCTTACCAATCTCCCTGAAGCGCAGACTCGTCGACACGTGTATTCTGCCCTTTTGCAAACTTGGTCATTGACCGATTTGCAAAAGTCCCAACTCGGGGTTTGCCAAAGAGCAATGGAGTGCAGTATGTTGGGAGTAAGTCTTCTGGACATATTTTGTCCAGGAACACAATACTGCGCTCACAAACAAAAATCACGAACGTAGGAGTTAAAGCGACTAAGTTAAAGTGGAATTGGGCTGGCCACGTTAGCCGTACGCATCCCGACCGCTGGGCAAAGATATCGACAGAGTGGATACCTGAAGATGGAAGACGCAACCGTCACCGGCCTAGGAAAAGATGGCGCGATGATCTGGAGGCGTACCAGCCGGGCTGGCCAACGGTGGCGCTGGAGCGAGACAAATGGAAGACCCTAGGGGAGGCCTTTGCCCAGCAGTGGGATAGTATAGGCTAACAAAAAAAAAGTTATAATATATTGTATTTTCTTAAGTCGAATGCAACTACTGAGCGTCAAATATAACAAATAGAAAAAGGACTCTTTACTAGCCTGATAGTGGTTAGAGCGTAGGGTAGAGCGAATCTGCTATCAACTGTACAATAATAATCGGCCAAGTGCGAGTTGGACTCGCACACGAAGGGTTCCGTACTAAGTTATAGAGCAGGAAATTAGAAAAATATTAGTGGTTTTGTATAGGAGCCCCCCTTAATTATTAATTTTAATTTTTAAGCATTTAAATTTTATTATGAATTATTAAAGTACAAATAAAACTGAGTAATTTGTGAACATTTCAGGTGGCTACCATTAATAACGAGCAAAAAATGTTTAAAAAATCACGTTTGTTGTATGGGAACTCCCCTTTAAATATTAAATTTATTTTGTTTTTAGTATTAATTGTTATAGCGGCAATAGAAATACATAATCTGCAAAAAATTCAACTCCCTATCTATTACCCGCGTTCTTAAGTTACAGACTGGATACAGACATACAGACATCGAAGTCTCAGTAATAGGGTCCCGTTTTTACCCTTTGGGTACGGAACCCTAAAAATGACTTTACAGCGGGTTTACATTAATCTAATCCAGTGATTCAATCCAGCACTGGATTGCTACTGGAATAATAATGTAAATGGGCACTGGAATGCAAAGTCTATAATTAAAATCTTAGTCAAAAACTATTTAATATAAACATAATAAACAAATCGTTAAACAGTTCGTAATACAGTGCCAATATTATGAATGAGTATTGTTGATTGACCGTGTCGGAACTTGGAAGGCTGTGGACCATTGTACCCCATGACAGGCCATTGTTAGACCACACAGTTCATGGGATTACGTTCATGGTGCGTCCGATTGGGCTGGCTTATTCGCTCCAAAGCTTGTATTTTAATAGTCAGCTATACCTAAAGATTTTTGGGACGAGCGCCACATCATATTTAATAGGTTTTAAAATCGTTTTAGTTTTTTTCATTGGTCCTATTCTAACTCCAAAATTAGTAACAATAATAATCATTGACAAGAGTCAAAGAAAAAAACAATAACTTATAAAAGTTCTTAAATCACTGATGGATGTTAAAATAATTATTCTACTAACCAGTAAATTTTTGCAAAGTTCTCTATCAATATTTTGGAATATTTTGTTTCTAAATGATTTGAATAGGAAATAAACTCGTTTTTTGAATAAATTCCTGTTGTATATTAAAATAGCTACGAATATAGTTTTTATTATTCGTAGTAAAATAGTCTATAAATTATCATACACCATTAAACTCGAATTCTCGAGTTTTATTGTAGCAACTTGATACATGACAATTCTGTCATATTAAGTAGAAGTATAAATTAATCCAAAAAAAATATTTTCACATAGCAAAAGAAAATGCATAGAGAAAAAAATGAGGATTTAAAGAAATTAAGCAGGTAGTAGATTATCTGGGGGCACGGCGGTGCCCCAGCCAAGTCTATTGTTAGCTCATTGTTAGATATTGTTTCAACAAGAAACCAACCATCTTAGTTAGCATAATCGTAAAAAACCGTTCGGCCGTTTTCTCAAACCGAGTAAAAACATCCATGTATCTAAATATCAATAAGCTTACAACAGGCTTCGAGATATCTAGTTACTTCACATTCATAATTTATCAACGCAAAAGCTGCAACTTTGGAAAGGAGATACGGTAAGCTGCGGCTGTTAAGAAATGTTAAGCAATATAGGATTATTGCAATATATTTAATAAACTACGAAGAATTTAATGGAGGGAAATTAATTTCATGCGATATTTCACATGCAGTGTGTAATATGAAATGGTGCAATGGATTTTGTTGTTACTAAAGGTTTTAATGCCGAATAAAATTTCAAGACTTCTTGATTCTTGAGTATTTCGATGCGGTTTGAAAGTATGCACCTATGTTGAACCGCACAAAACGTCCGCGGTGCGTAAAATCAAAAGGTATTTAACGTACCTATAAACTTATAATGCTAAACGTACCCATCGTTTTATTGTGGAAGTCGGCGTCCACGATAATGTGACGGCCGGAATTATAAAAGCGCACATTTGAGATTATTTTGGTTACAAACGCTTAACGTACTAACGAATTTCAGCGCGAACGAATTCAGGCAACATTTAGTAATATTCATTTGTCCCAAAACCGGTGGTACACATAACGTTTTGAAAATATTTGTTTCCAATTTATTCAGAAATAAAACATTTTTATTGCAATACGATCGTCACATAAATCTGCGGAAACATTTCGATGATTTTTGTTATTATAATTATTATCAATTCAATATCATGAGGCGCTAATATTGAAACAATAGAAATCATTAGTCGAATAGCTGTGAAAATCTAAGATTTATCATTGTTAGAAACAAGTTAGTCGTAAGATACGCGCGGAAATTTATAATTGAGTTGTTAGCTTTAGAAAACTATAATCCGATTGTGTTTAGTGAGAGTCGCATTGTTCTTGTATTGTTTGACCATTGTTGTATTCATCGCGGTAAGGCTATACCAAAAGAAAGCGTCACTGATCATTGAAAAAGTTTCTTGTTACATACAATACAAACATACTTTCAATAGGCAAAAAACTTTGTTATTCGAAAGTATATTCAATACGGTTATTTCTCGTAACAAATCTTTTTTGGTCGAAGAATGAGATCACAATAATAATGTCACCAATGAATGTTCTATAAAATTTACTACCTATCTATACTTATTATAAAACTAAGTCGCTTTTTTCCCCTAATGTCCCTTTGTTCCCTTTAATCTTTAAAACTACGCAACGGATTTTGATGATTCTTTCAGTGTTATATAGCCCATTTATCGAGGAAGGCTATAGGCTATATTTTATTGCGCTAAGACTAATAGGAGCGAAGAAATAGAGGAAAATGTGGAAAAAAACGGAGAAAATTATTTGAAAGGGTTAACTTGAACGCGCTAATCTCAGGAACTAGTGGTCCGATTTAAAAAAAATATTTCAGTGTTAGATAGAAAGCTATAGGTTATATTTTATCACGCTAAGACTAATAGGAGAATTTGGAAAAAACGGGGGAAATTATTTGAAAGGGCTTGTCTCGCGATCTACTGGAAGAGCAATTTTCATGTTATTTGGCACAGATAAGAAATAGACCACGTGAAGGATCATAGGCTATAGATTTTTTCAGTGGCTATCTATTTTATACCCGTGCGTCGCCGGGGCGGGTCGCTAGTATATTATAATTTATTTTATTAAATAGAAACATAAATTTCACAAAATTCATTTTGACGACCTCTGTGGCTCAGTGGGTGGGCTGTCGGTAGCTCAAGCCGGGGTCGCGGGTTCGAATCCCGCCGACGGAACAAAAAGTTTTCAAAGTTCCTGGGTCATGGACGTGTATTAAATATGTGTATAATATAATAAAAATCTCAAATATATGTATAGTATAAAAGTATTAAATATATTTCCGTTGTCTGGTACCCGTAACACAAGTCCTTCAGGTACTTACTACGGGGCCAGACTGACGTGGTGTGAAGCGTCCATAGATATTATATTATTATTATATTATTCATTAATATTATAGATGTTGCCTGCAACTGTCTATCTGTTACCTCTTCATTGTTCACACCCAAAGCACTACCCCAATTTTG
The DNA here is from genome assembly GCA_905333045.1 of Lysandra bellargus. Taxonomy (NCBI): domain Eukaryota; kingdom Metazoa; phylum Arthropoda; class Insecta; order Lepidoptera; family Lycaenidae; genus Lysandra; species Lysandra bellargus. Next base: position 4,223,520 of record HG995336.1, on the reverse strand, counting down.
CTGAAATTTGATAAGTTTATAATCCTGGAAAAATGTACAGTTTCCGCGATAAAATCTAATTTGTGCGCAACGGAGTTGGGGGTGTTATCTAGTATTAATAATTAAATTATTTTTTATTGATAGGGAAATGCAACAAGGTTTCATGCAGTCGGCCGTGAATCATCTGTAGAGCGTGTCGAGTTTGGCCATGCGCCATGTTTTTGGGTGCTAATTCACAAGTCAGAAAAAATATGAATTGAATGATAAGTGATGACAAATCATGGCCAACAGCATCACTATAGCCTTAGGCAGTTATCCATGACTTCGTCTTACTTTGAGGCACGAATAAGCTGACTAGAACAGAGATCTTCCCTAACACAAAAACTGTGACAAAATAGACCAAAGACCTTTAAAACTATTATGTCAATGGTATTGTTACGTGCTAGGGTTCGTTGGATTCGGAGAGAAAGACCTGGTGACTCTCTTGAAGACTTTATTCACAAACACTAGCTCACACAAATCACTAATTCCAAACACTAAGCACTAGATCCAAATCACTGAGCACTATCACTGTCACTCACTATTGATCACTTATTCTCACTTCGAAGCCGCCAAAGAATGATCGCTTGTATCAAACTGAATTGACTGCCGGCTTGTTTACCTTTTATATGGCCCGCAACGCTTTCTGGAACGTTCTATTCTGGATTGTTTACGTAAACACGCAATTCACATAAACAAGGGTTGGACTTTTCTAGAAAGTACGCGCAACTGTCGCGCGCAGGTAAACAACTGCCCGTATCCGTAACACTACTCCCCTCTTAGAATGCTCGTCCTGAGCATCGTTGTTGCTGCCATGACATGCTCAAAACTTAATATCATTTGAATGGCTTTTTAACCGACTTCCAAAAAACGAGGAGGTTATATGTTCGGCTGTGGATATTTTTATACGATATTCTTAAATTATCTCTTGGTACTAAATCAATGCGACCTTTTTTGTTTTGTTTTATTGCTTTATAAAATATAACAGCATCGAAATTCACTTTAGAAGGATTAGTCAGAAACAAAGATCACGCTTTAATACTTTTGGGGAATTATCTTAAAAGCATGTCAGAGATACTGGGCATACGAGATTAATTAATCTTTATGAAACGTTGTAGTCTAAGAGCGAGTGTTCCCGCAGACTTACAGTAAAGACCACGGGTAAGGATATATGGTATTTTTTGCGGGAAAATGTACTGTTCCCGGGAAACTCTTTATTTTCGCGTGCGGAGCCACAAAGGAACCCTCGTTAGGAATAGTGACTGCCCATTGTATACCTTATTATGGAGTTTGCTACTTTATTATTGACAGCTAGTAGGTATATGTTGAACACTCGCTCTAAGTCTATGTATGTATATGTAACCAACAACACTTTGACCGTAAAAGCGCTAAAAGGGCCCATTCACTATCCTGCATTGCAGTCCGCCGTGCAATTCGCCGGCTTATGCAGGATAGTGAATGGTGTTGCAGGCTTGCACGGCGGACTGCAATGCAGGATAGTGAATGGGCCGTTTTATACTGAGCTATAATATTTTGCGAATGATCCAGCCAACATTACGTCAACGTGACAGACAATTCGTGCCAACTATAACACAAGGCTTGCATTGCGCGTTGTGTTTGTAAATAGATTTAGGTACCAAGAGGCTTATTCGATCTTTAAACCGACTTCCAAAAAGAAGGAGGTTATACGTTCGGCTGTATGTGTGTTTATTTTTATTAATATAATTCTTATATTTTTTGTTTCTTTACATTCATGCTATCTTCGTCAAAAGACCTTAATTTGAAGCGACAAATATTTATTGTCTTGCCCACATTAATCTTCAAACTTCGACTTTTTTTAAATAATAATAATTTATTTGCCAGAGTGAAATGTACAATGCGGTCTTCATAATAAAATATAGGATCATATCACTCAACTAATGAAATTTGAATTGTCAAAGCTTCGTCCATAGGTCACGATACTCCTCTCACTTTTAGACCGCTGTGGTACTGAGACAGGTAGTTACATAACAACTGGTTCAGATATGTTCTAGTTATGTAAACATATTGATTTGCTTTTTATTCGAACTATATTAGTTTAGATCATTTAAACTTGTGATTAGCTACACATAGTTATTGTGTAATTTATCACAAGTTTGAATGATTTGATGAAACTTAACACTAATAGATGCTAAAAGGTAAGTAACGCATGTGTAAGCTACGATCTTATAATGCGTAGTCCACGCTCAGAGAAAAACTCAAAACAAAATCGATGGTATGGATTTATTTACAAGTACGGTACGACTATAACATGGTACCCTATTTACATGAAATAAGGGGGCAAATGAGAAAACGGGTCACCTGATGGAAAGCAACTTCCGTCGCCCATAGACATCCGCAGCATCAGAAGAGCCGCAGGTGCGTTGCCGGCATTTTAAGAGGGAATAGGGTAATAGGGGAAGGTAGGGATAGGAAGGGAAGGGAATAGGGGAGGGTAGGGGATTGTGCCTCCGGTAAACTCACTCATTCAGCGAAACACAGCGCAAGCGCTGTTTCACGCCTGTTTTCTGTGAGAACGTGGTATTTCTCCAGTCGAGCCGGCCCATTCGTGCCGAAGCATGGCTCTCCCACGTAACCTACCATCCTTTTACCCTACCATATTACAAAGTTACATCTACTTAGATGTAACTTTGTAATATTTACTTAATTAGAGTTATATTGCAATTCACCACGTCTATGTCGAAAGACAACCACAAATCTCAATAAGGATATGATCCTCAACCCACTATTAGTGCAATGGTGGTTATATAACGTTTCTACAAGTGCTTATTGACAAATATAAGATAATAAGGTGATATAAGTACAACAACAGTAGTATTTTGTTGAAAGCTCAACCCGGTTGAACTTTCAACAAAGGTTGAATCAACCGCTTTCAGTTAGCTTTTTGATGACACACTTAAACTTTTTGTTTAATTTCTACGGTTAATAAAGTTGTAGTGTCCTACTGGATCTTCGCTATATTATATTTAAAGAAACCCTTAAAAAACTCTTTTTTATGAAATAAGGGAGCAAACGAGCAAACGGGTCACCTAATGGAAACAACTAGCGTCGCCCATAGACACTCGCAACATTAGAAGGGCTGCAGGTGCGTTGCCGGCCTTTTAAGAGGGAATATGCTCTCTTCTTGAAGCTATGTGCCGGTCGTATAGGTCCGGAAATACTGCTGGTGACAGTTCGTTATAGAGTTTTACAGTGTGCGGCAGAAAGTTACGCGAAAAACACACGTTGAAGACTGCCACTCATCAAGGTGATGAGGATGGCATGTTTTTCGCGTGGCGATGGCGAAAAGTTGCAGGAGGTATGATTCCGAACAATTCCTCAGAGCACTCCCCGTGATACAACTCTGCGTAATTCCAAGGGGTCCAAGCTGTTTGAAACACTATGACAGTCAATAATTCGAGCGGCCCTTCGTTGGATACGATCCAGAGGGAGCAGTTGGAATTTTGGCGCCCCTACCTGGAGATGAGAACAATATTCCATATGAGGCCGAACCTGCGCCTTGTAGAGTTGTAGGCGTTGGTCCGGAGTCCGGACTGAAATACTGTCTCGCTTTAAAGCAGCGGTCGCGATGCGCGGCCCGCGAACGTTTTACTTGCGGCCCGTGAATGTTTTGAGCATAAGTTTTAAGTATGTACTTATCAAGAAGTAAAAACAATGTTTTCTGATATTGCCATCGTTATCGCAACTTAAAAACGTAGCTGTTTGTGTCATTTTGTAATAAAAACTTTGTTTAACTGAATCTCCTTATAATAAGTACTCTCTCTTACAGACAGCTCACTTTTTACTAGTGCCATACATCAGAGAGGTTGAACTTTTTTTTATTGAGGTTTAGAAAAGCCCTCATTATGCCTAAATAGGTATTGGGCTTCTAGAGTTAAAATACTAGGCCTGCGGCCCGCCTCTAGTTTGTTTCGCCACCTTGTGGCCCTAGCCTGCCAAAAGGTTGCCGACCGCTGCTTTAAAGGTTCAATATTGTCTTTATAAGGGTGTGTTTCCACTGACGCGGAGCGGGGCGGAGAGGAGCTTAGCGGTGCCCGAATTGACCAATCGTTCTATTCCAGCGGAATGACAACCAAGCGGAACGAAGATTTCAAGCATGGTGATTGGTCAATGAGTGTGAAGAGAGAAGGATGGTGTTTTTTGCTTTATTTGCTCTTTTGAACACGTAGCCCGCGTTTTGGGAGTTCCACATACCCCGGCCGATATCAGCATGCCGCCGGGGATGCGAAAAACATTTCTCCACAAAAAAAGCCGTACATAACAGACTTGACAAGTAGAGGCAAACAAATAAACGCACTTACTTAATGCCGAAGATGCGAAAAGATAATATTGTTGTAAATAAAGACTAATTAATTACTTTATACTTTAAAAAAAGAATACAGGAAGACCGTTAATTCAAAATTAAAATGAAAATCATTTATAATTAAAATTATTTCTAAAACATGACAAAATGTTCAAAGATTGAGTCAGACCGGTGGGCGCAGCCTCGTCAGGTCTTTATATGGTAAGAGTGGGTTGATGGCTCTTGACTTAGACGGTTTTTAAACATCCGTTATACCGCCTTGTATTGAGTTTTTTAAATTAAGTTTAAATTAGCAGGATATTCCTCACAAAATATTATGAGGTCAGAGATATCTTGCAGTTTTGTAGAGTCCTTTTTAATAATACTAAAAACCCCATAGACCTAGCCGGAGGCTTGTCACCATAATCCTATTAACTAAGCCCTAAGGACTAAGGTCTATAGCAGAGGTTCCCAAACCTTTTTTTTTTGTCATAGACCACTTTTAACATTTTGCTGGATCCGGTAGACCCCACAGCTACCCCCCCCCCTCCCCCCAGTTCAAGGCCGGTCTAAAAAGCGTATACATCCAACAGTTGGACCTTTGTATTCTAAGTTTGACTCACAAGTCACAGTGCAAGGAACCAATAACCTTTACTTTGGAGTGGTAAAAAGTAAGCCCAAATATTTTCTTGTTTTGTAGCTATTTAACACAAAAATTACCACACTTTCACTTATTTCTAAGTCTCCTCGCTCTGTAATGTTTAATCTGCTATTAATATAATATTGTCTGCCTATATTCATAGGAGAAGTCAAATCGGGTCACCTAATTTTCATAGACGTGTTAACGACTCGTGGACCCCCATTTTTTTTCCACGCAAGCGTAGACCCCTATCGGGCTCCCGTGGACCCCATGGGGTCCACCTGGACCACTTTGGGAATCAATGGTCTATAGGATTCAGTTTAGAAAAGCTCTTTTATGACAGACAATGATTGACTATATTACTATACCTAAAATTTTAATGACCTGATAAAAGACCATAATAAAAAATATAACGCCTACCAAACTAATTGTAATTAACGAGTATACAATTTAATACCACCGAATAAAATATTAAAAACATTTCGGTAACATGCCAATTAATTGCAACATTACGACCAAAAAGGCTCACAAGTTTGAGAAAGGTCGTGGGATGACCTTATAGTGTTATTTCAGATGTCCTGATTTTATAATATGTTGACTCATCGATATAACATAAGCTCGACAAAACAAAACAAAAAAGTTTAAGATTTTTACTCACAAAAGATTAAAAATACATTCAGAATAATGAGTGAGTTCAACAATCAACATTGCAATAAAAAAAATATTTTGGATCAGGAGTTCATAACTCATAACTAAAATAATTAATTTCTCCAATCGAAAAATTCTACACATATTTTAGCGAAGCTTTTATGTAATCTTTTTATTTTATGTAATCGCAAAAGCGTTATGTTTTGTTCCCCATTAAAATCATCAAAAACTTCTCACGCGCTGCATAATTTGTCGTTGTATTTTGTGATGCTATCGTAGGTCAATGCCGGGGTACCTCTGGTGATGCAGATTATATCACCAGCTTATTGTGAGTGTGAGTACAAGTCGCACGATTTCAAGGTCACTGCAGAAACTGGACCATTTTCAAAGTTAACTCGCAAATTTTGTTCTCTGGCTCTACCCTTTTCACTACCTAATTATTTTAGTAGAAGTGGGGTAGAGACTGATATAATATGTGGTACTTTATAAGTAAAAGGTTTAGATTTTCGATGACGTATTATACTATAGTAGTATAAAAAGATAAAAACTTGCATATTGTAGAAAACAAAATATCTGTATTAGCTTTTGCAATCATTCAGGTACTTAGAATTGGCGCAAGCTTTCAAGGTTTTTGATAATGTTCCTATTGCTATGTGTCTATTTTTGTATATCGATGGTAGACTACTAAAACTAAATTGCCCAATATCAAGATTTTTGACCAATATCCTTTGAAAACCTGTACTTCATTCTTTTTTTCTGTATCCTAATATCAATTCTTATAATATTGGTCACAAAATGCATTACGCTGATGACAAATACGTTCATTTGTTTTATGTTTTTTGTTTCTACAATATATAATTATAATTCTATGGTTAAGTAAGTAATTATTTATTGATAAATAAAATTTTAACTTACATTTTCCGATAGCGCTTCACTGAGCGAAATCCCGAAGACGGCGAAGCAACACAACAACACACCAATTTGACGAACCATGGCTATTCACTGGCACAAAAATTATGAAAAAACTCCCGAATTTAATGTTGGTACTATGTTGGTAGGTACTTAAAGTTAAAAAAAAATGTTGGCGCTACGAGGCGAAAGGCGCGCGATCGCAGAATGGTACAGAAGGCAAGTGTGGCGATTTTTGAAAGGCCCGCGTAGGAGGGCGAACTCACGGCTGTTGCAAGCCTTTATACACTCCAAGTATCAGCTGATTAAAGGATAATGTGTAAAGGTAGAAAAGTCTAGATCGATTATAATATTATATCAACTTGAATCCTGTAGTAGGCTTGCGCCATCTTTCAGCCTTGTTATTTATGAAAGAGAAGGAAAATATATTAAAATTAACAGATACAATTTCATCTCTGATGTACATATAAAACTCTCGTGTCACAGTGTTTGTGCGTGAACTCCTCCAAAACGGCTCAACCGATTTTAATGAAATTTTGTATGTACCATCGAGGAAGTTGATTCCTATGCAAATGAGGGACCTACGTAGTTTGGTCGCGTTACGTCTAACCCAGCCGACAGATCACAATTAACATTAAATTGACACGATCCGACCAAATAACGTAGGTCTGTCAATTGCCTAGGAATCAATTTCCTCGATGGTACATTCGTTAGGCCTGAGAATGAGAAGGTTTATCTTCTTTTTATATTGATACCACGGTCAGAACAATTTAAGGTGCCACCAGCGGTCATTGACCTTTCTAGTCCGTGATCCGTGATGATGTGAAAAATACTCGCACTGCATTCTGTTAACTTAAGAATAAAATTGAACTCTTTTAGGGTTAATATGGTAGCTCTATTTACTTCAATTTTTAAAATCACAAATAATGCTATTTTGACCTAAAAATAATTTTAATACTAAAAATTTAAGCTGAAAGGTCTACTTTATTTAGGTGCGTAATCTATGCACGATCTCGTAAGTCACAAAAAGTAACATACTAGGAGTGTCGATTAGAAATCCTCCCATGCTCTCTTTGTGAACAATGAGTGCAAGAAGTGGGCAAATGGGGCAGATAAGTGCAAAACATCGTGAATCTATAATAATTGTCGGTTACTTAATACTTAATATGTGAATCGGGAGATCAATTGCGCAAATACACAGAGTGTGTAAAGTTATTCCGTTTCCGGCTGTTGAATCTAATAAAAAGATTATTTATATTACAAAGAAAATAACGCTTTTGTTATCAACGCTTTTGTTATCAATTGTAATGTATTTAAAGGGTTTTTGTGAGGTTTTTGATTAAGTAGTGTGTAGCAGGGGCTTATATAATTTCTGGCAGGGTCGCGGTTGTGTATTCCGCGTATCCCGTGGCTCTGCCTAAAGCGGAAAAGCAGGAACACCGTTGGGATTTTAGTGGGTATGCCCGGGCGCGGCCTTTCACCGCCCCCAGGGAGTCCCACATACCCCGGTGGCCATCCCCAGACCACCGGGGATGCGTAAATGCATTTCCCCAACGAAAAAAAGGGGTTTATATAATTTAGCTCCGATAACGTACGAGTTAGAATAACACACATTTACGTTTCTAACAATTTATTCATTGTAATATGTCGTTAAAAGTTTTGAAATATTCAAATAGTTACATACAATAAATAACAAGACTTACAGTATTCGTACCACACCACCCAAATACATATTAACAATAGAATGTAGAGTTCTAATAAGCCAAACATCATAGGGCAAATCGGACCTCCTTGGACGAACCATTCTACAACAATATAAAATTCCTACCTCCCTGTATAATCGCCCTGTATACCCCATCCACTCCTACAGAAGAAAAGGATGCTTAGCAGTAGAGTTCTCTTTTAAAATTTTAACGTATGTGACGTCACCATCCGCTTACCGTCAAGATAAAAAGGTATTCACGATTCCAGGCCATTTAGCCGAAAATTTTTCGTTTTCGCTTCGTTAAAGAATCGCCGATCAAAATGTGTGAAATTGACATAAGACGAGTCGAACGTCAACGTCATATATTAACGAACGCTTAATATGTCAATTCCATACATTTTTATCAGCGGTTCTATAACGAAGCGAAAACGAAAACATTTTGGCACACCCGCCTGTTCGATTTAGATTCGAAATACCGCATGCCTATAGGTCAATAGCTAGGTGCGGTGAGCTTTTATTGGCTATTGCGCATGAAAGTTTATGAATTCGATCACGCATTGAGAATTGTGATCAAGTCTCCACAACTGAATAGACCAGAAAACGAACAAATGGGTCACCTGATGGATGTTGGATGGAAGGACGTTAAGCATCCAATTTTCCTCTGTATTCAATTAGCCTACAAAACCTACTGCTTAAAGATGGAACAACTTTATCATCATTCGAATATGCATTTCATTATTGTCACTCTTTGCTTTTCCTTGATCTGAATATCTTTCTCGACTACCAACTGTTTCTAAATTCCCAAGCATAAATAGTAATATTAATATGTAATATTAATTAAAATGTACCTAAGTATTTAAAAATCGCAAAACGTGAAAAAAATATCACAACAGAATAAAAATTTTAACATATTTTAGAAATATAACAGTGCCAGAAGATTTATAAACAAAAATAAAGAGCGCCTGCACATTTTTAGTTAGCAATATAGGTACCTAAAACACGACCATAGAAAAGTTACAAAATGCGTTCAGAAACGCACACTAAGCTGAAAATTGGTAACGATATTATCATTAAGAACATTGTACAATAGCTTAAAAAGTTTACATTAGAAAGGCTAACAAATAGTCTTTTTAGAAAAAGTAGTATAAAGTTTCCAATATAAGTACAAAGTAGATACATAGTATACACTGGTGTAATACAGCTTAATGCTTATCAAATGTAGCCTATCTTAAGGGAAGAACTATGTCCGTGCAATACTTAATTACACCAATTTGAAAGGTGAGTCCCAGTTAGCTACATAAGTACTGTTGATTATATCTTAACTATATTCTTTAACCAGAGCATTAAATTAGTTTAAAAATCTAGATAATTGTAATACCTACAAAATATGCAATGAGTATAGAACAGTTTAAAAATAAGTGTTTTATAAAAACACATTTTATATACCTACAAAATAAATAGTCATATTTAAAGCTTAAAATAAAATTATTTAAAGAACTAGCAAATAACAACAGTTGATAAAAGTCCAATAAAATATAAACATTCGTATAATACTACAATAATCGGATAATATAATATAATATTATAAAGTTATTCAATTACATTCATAACAAAAAAACCATACAGTGTAAAGATCTCCTCGCTCTATAATATAGGCCTTTGGTTCAAACAATTTTGTAACACAACGTAGCTCTATTTAAAAAGTGCATAATGCATAATAATTATTAATATCATATTAAAATTAATAAAACTATCTTTCAGTCTAAGATAGGAGGGATCGAATATGTTATAACAACTTTTAAAAAGTTTTCAGAAAAAACTAGAGAGAACCATTTTGACATTGAACTGGACAGTATTTTTAGTGAACCTAATTAATCTTCGATCGCAATACATAGCAATTCATGTTCCTACCCGATGATCCATAGGGCATGTTTCTGTTGAGATTCTGCATAATTTTCCTTTTCTGTGACGTCAGTTTTGGGCGGATTTCGTTGAAGTAGCCCTCGATTTGGTGCAGCGTCAGGCCCTTTGTTTCGGTGAGACAGAAGTACAGGTAGAGGCAACCTGTAAAAGATAATAACAAATTATATCAATGACAATATTAAAGAGAAAATGGAACACCTTTTGAGAGAGGAAATTTGCAGGAATTCGAATGCATCCTAATTTTTGTAATTTATGTAAATTGTAAAGATAGCTTGTATCGTCAAATAGGCGCAACCATATAAAGAAACGGATTATCTTCAAAGTAATTACCCCAAATTAATACAGTCAAGAACGTTATTCCTGAACACTGGTCAGATTTTTTATTTTTTTATTAAATAAGGGGGCAAACGAGCAAACGGGTCACCTGATGGTAAGCAACTACCGTCGCCCATGGACACTCGCAACATCAGAAGACCTGCAGGTGCGTTGCCGGCCTTGTAAGAGGGAATACGCTCTTTTCTTGAAGGTTTGCAGGTCGTATAGGTCCGGAAAAACCGCTGGTGACAGTTCGTTCCAGTGTTTTACAGTGCACGGCAGAAAGTTACGCGAAAAACGCACTGTGGAAGACTGCCACTCATCAAGGTGATGAGGATGGTATTTTTTTCGCGTGGGACGATGGCGAAAAGTTGCAGGTGGCATGGTTCCGAGCAATTCCTCAGAGCACTCCCCGTGATACAACCGATAGAGGATGCAGATTGATGCTACATCTCGGCGTAATTCCAAGGGGTCCAAGCTGTTTGAAACACACAGAATGGAAGATTGATAAATTTTTGTTCTTGCAATACTGTTTAGAAGATTCACAAATGTTACCTAGTAGAGTACACACTCCAAAGGAGGCTAGCGAGTTGTCGAACCCCAGCAAATCACGCAGTTGTGGGTAGCACACGTTGGCCGCGAATATCAGGAAGCATGCATTGGACAGAGATATCTCAGCCACGATGCCGCGAATCTATAATAATTAATTAAAAATAATATAAATATTTCCAGCCTAGAACCTCCTCCTTTTTTAAACTCGGTTAAAATCCCGGCTATGCAACCAATGTACATTATATATGTAGCGAGTAGGCAACACAGTCCGGTGACGGTTACTAGGCAACCGACTGTTATGGATGGAGGCTCGGATCATGCAACAGTTTCTTATTTGTATTTTGTGGTAATAAGGATTGTACTGTATTACACTGGCGCCCAACGTGGGGCGGCCAGAAAGATTCCTATCCCAAACGCGGGGACGTCAGGTTCGGGATAGAGGGGGAGGATGTAGCGAGTAGGCAACACAGTCCGGTGACGGTTACTAGTGCTTACTAGGCAACCGACTGTTATGGATGGAAGATATCTATACTCTGCGCATTACGAATTTTACTACCCTTAATTCATCAAGGCTGTATTAATAGACAAGGCCATTTAGGCGAAACTTTTTCGTTTTCGCTTCGTTATAGAATCGCGAATCGAATAAAATGTATGGAATTGACATAAGATGAGTCGCGAAAACGAAAACATTTTGGCACACCTCCCTTGGTCAAACGTAAATACGTCCTTAAAATATACGAGAGGCTTTTAAGATACTGATGAGTGATGACATTATAAGGTCCCCAAACACTTTAGACTAGCTGCAGTGGACAAAAAGTTACTGATGTTACTAAAACACATCTAGGGATTATAAATTGACTAACTCACTTGTGACGGATATAGTTCCAGTATAATAAGAAGCGGTAGAGTATAGTGGCCAATGGTAGCGAAGATCACGTAGATCACGTAGCAGATTTGAGGCAGCACATAGTGGTTCTTGTCAGAGTTTACATAGACGCCGAGAACAAGGCAGATGAGGCCAACACATAGACCTGAAAATATATATGAAAATAGAACTGTACAAACAATATTTAATATGTTATAAAGCTGCAGAGTTTATTTATTAGAACGCGCTAATCTCTGAAACTAATTTAAATGAAAAAATATTTTCGTGTACAGTTTACTCCATCCATTTCAGATACAAGAACAAGAAATTATGTTTATAAAAAAATGATAGCATGCAAAAGATTACTGCAGTAGTAGTAGTTCACCTGAAATTAAGGCCAGTGGTGTTGTTCCATTTTTTAAATCCAGGGAAGAAGTGATGAAGCTAGACACCAACTTCTTAGTCCCGAGGATAATATTGCCGACATGAGGGTCCACGGATGACTTGGATCTCTGTAAGAAGATAATATAGAAAATATATTTTATGTTTTACATCTCTTTATCAAAGATTCTATATGAATCACTCATGTTTTACTGATTGTCAAGTAAAATTAATCTTATTTTTCTATCATTTCTACATATTATTATTGTGTTTTGCCAGAAATAAAGAATTTAGTAGGTATAGCTATTTGAAATTTCATTTTTAAACCGTTTTAAACTTCAAGCAAACTAATGAACTCAGAAAAAAATAACAAAGAAGCTTAAACGATGCTAACAAGTAATGACATTGTTTTAAATCGTCATTATTTTACCTGCAATATCTCAAAGGCCCATATGACAAATATAGCTACTCCAGATAACTGTGTGATGAGGAAGTAGGTGCCGACGATGCCGAAAGGTCTCCTGACGCGCTGCTCGCTCATCCACTCCATTTGACACTGACTGTAATACAAAGAGTAAAAACAACCCTTTTTCTGAAGAGAGAGGTATCTCTTGATACCCTAGCATAATCTCTTGATTATGCTAGGGAGTTTACCTTTAGATGTATTCCATTTCCATCAAATCCTTTTGACGGACTCCCATAGCAAACTTCGATTCGATTCGTTTTCGATTTCGATTCGTTTCTACACACTTTTGGCCCTTGCTACTTTTACCAGTACTTACATACCTACCCGCTATTGTGGGGATACTTCCCGGGGTCCCATGTAACAGTATAATTATTATTATACAGCATTAAGTTCTTGTTATTTTGATATTTTGCTAAAGATACTTTTTAATGACGTTCAAAAAAATAATGTGAACTGTTAAAATATTTTGCAGTTTATAAATTATACTAAATGTAACACGAAGCATAACTTACACAAAATATTTAAAATATCTTAAGACACTAAAACGTTTTTATATTAAACTACTTAGATATTATTTTGTTTCTCATCTATAATAATTTCTGCACGATAATCAAAACTCATCATTAAAGTAAATATAATAGATAGAAGCAACAGTTAAATGTTAATATTCGCTTAGCGCATCGCAAAATCTAGTAGATTGCAAAAACAAAAGCGCAGTTTTAATGCAATCAATAACTGATATACCATCCAACTATAATTAAAATACCATTCACTATTATTATTAATCATGTAAGCTCTAAATGTAATGTTAATAAAGAAATCTAAAACCTAGTCCAATAAAACTATTTTGCTTATTTAATTAGCATATAAGATCCCACAGAAAAACAAAGAGCAATCCCTCACCTGACAGAATACTGTTGCTATTCAAACCCGGCAGGCGACTGACAATATATTGCCCCGGATGGGCCATACATTTGATCGACTATCGACTGGCCCACTATGCTAGATTCAAAGGAGTAGAGACTGAAGAGCTAGCTAAATCTGCAATACAAGTTACTATCTCCTCAATAGTCGAACGTGGCGAAGTGATCCTATTGGCTAAATGGTTACAGGGATGTTTTCAGCCAATCACACATCAGGAATTTGCAAAACTTACCAGGGTACGCCGATGGTCATGCGTAAATGGAATCTTTTAGGAGCATTAGAGCGCAGGCTCCAAGTCTACAGTTCTGTCAACGTCGAACTACAGCTCATTTCGCATAGAGGTCGTAATAGAGCTTGTGTGGTGTTAATTGGTACGTACTTATAAAAGTATATACAGATTAAAATATTACAATAATTACCACTACAACAGCAGCATAACGGAACTTATCTTCATCCAAAACAAAGATTATTATTAGACACGTAGAAATCCGTGTTTCGAGTACTGATTCAAATGTCTATGTGCTACCAAAAATTGATTTTTATGCAGATGGCAGGTCTAAGTTATCGGTCGATTTATATCTAGTGAATGTTAATAGTGATTTGGAGGCTGGAATCGACCTACATATTTGGACGGGTTGTTCAAATATGTCCATCATTTGATTATGAATAGATTTCTTTGATAGTACATAAATAGTTTAATCGTATCTCAGATGTATATTAAAACAATTAGCAATGTATCTTCATACTGCCAGCATTGACCGGTGGAAAAATAAATGGTCTTGTATATTTGTTGTTAACAAATTCTGCGTTGAATGAAATATCTTTCTTGTTGCGGGGTATGTTTTCTAAGATGGTTTCCTGGTATTTACTCAGCATGTGCAGAAGCTTGCTCCGCGACAACCCACTCACAGAGTTTCCGTCTTCTGATATTACAAAGTGATCTTCTGTAAAAAAATTAAGTTACTAGCCTGATGCCTAGATGATGATATAGATGTTATTTAGGTTGTCTATGACTTTTCATTGAAGCAAAGTTTTAAAACTCAACAGGAAATTTGTCGATATTGTACCTAATAATTTATGAATATTACCTTCTTCTTCACATACAAATGACGCGATACATAGCGCATGTATAATCGTCACAAAAATCACTGTAATCGCTTTCATAGTGACGAATAAACTTGACTGCATGCAAGCCAACGTGCTCCTTTGAATGAACTGTAGCTGCCTGATTAGAATCAAATCGTCAAATGTTTATAAATAGAGTATGCAGCCAATTACTGCCATTTTAAATAATGCCACAATAGTACGTTCAATACTTGTCTTGAAGTATACATTAAGTACACTAATCTCTTGGAGTTAGATATAACAAAATTAAACAGCAATGGGCATTGTCCAAAAAAAATCACATGTACTTTTTATATTTTTTTTCGTTAAAATGGGGTATTTTAAAAATATGAATTAAATAATTTTGAAATTCATTGGCTACTTTTTTCTCAATAAATTTTAAGTTTCGCTCTGACGTCATCATCGGCGGCCAAATGACCGCTGCAGTATGTTTAAGTTTCCTTTCAATCTTATTTATAATGACTGGTTCGTCAAATTCAAGTTCTCATTATGTGAAAGATGATACGAAAGCTTACCAAAGGTTCGAAACGTAATGTTGCTCGAATTTATTGCTAATTTAACGCCATTGAAGGTCAAACTAAGGTCGAACATATTTGTTCAAAAATATAAGTAACTAATGGGTATTTTTTTCGTTTATATACAGAAAAACGATCACTGACCTTATTCCTCGAAATGTTTTTGTAATGAGCAAAATTAAAAAAAAATGGACAATCCCCATTATTAAAATTGTAATTTTATTAAATAAAATAATATAATATTCAACAATTCGTACAACATTAACTATCACAAACGCGCCAAGTAACAAAATCTGGCCTTGTAGTGGTTCCGGGGCCAGCACCATAACAGGCTAGTAAACGTTTATAACCACGGAAAAGGGCCCATTTTCTACGCGCACTTTTGCTAATAAAACACTTATAGTAGACTTGCCTAGCACTACTTATAAAAATAATACACTTATTGTTGGACTACGCAGAATTATCTGCTCACACAAAGCCAACTATGAGCATAGCTAATAGAACCAGGCAGGTCTGTTAGGTACTCCGTGCTTCTATTACTTACTTCAAACATTTGTGAATTGTGTTGTGAGGTGGATGAAAAAAAATAAAAAAATTAAGAAAAGGTAAGTTAATACTTACTAATTAAATGAAATGTATTAACAAGTATTTCGCACGTAATATTATACGTGCATACATGTTTGAACGGCAAACGCGTATGTATTTCCGGTGAAGTATATTGTGTTTTACATCTCAATTTTTGTTCGCCCATTGAACACGGCGTATTTACTAAGTTGTGTTTAGAAATAATATTAGTCCTAACTCCTAACAGCATTCGAAATGGCCGTGAAGGTGCGATAATTTTTTAAAAGCTTAGAAGGACTTCACGAAGAATACTTTGGACACTAATAGTTTTCAAGAAACCTTTGTATAGAAATTAAGACTATAACAGCATTCGAGAGCCCACAATAATACCAAGTACGCTTACTCTGGGAAGAAACCACTGTAGAACTAATTCACTTATAATTGGCACATAAAGTTGACTTATACACCACTATAAGGTCAAGTAACAAGGTCAAATGTTTCTAAGTGTATTTCGTTCTATAAATTACTATTACTGGTAACTGGCGTGTGACCTTATAGCGGATTTATAATTACTTCTTGTAGTCTATTAGAAATAAAACTTTCTGGAGCAAGTTTTATCAAGTATATTTACACCTTTGAAACACTTGTATAGGCCATCTTAGTCTTTACTGCGCCTATAATCTCGTTTTATACACGACTATAAGTCAACTTATAAGAACAGGTCTACTACAAATCCAAACGAACTCCGTGTAACCTGTTATAAGCTTGGTAGTAAAATCTGGAACCACTAAGCGAGAGTTACTAGTGCTGCAAGCCTATAAACCGTGCACTATAGGAGAATTTTGTTACTTGGCGCGCGTACGCTTTCAACACAACTATAAACTAACATAATAATAAACAACATTTAACAATATACATCATAATGTTCAACATTATCATATTTTTTTTGCCAGTTATTTTAACCATGTTACTTATAAAAAGTTACAAAATGGACAAATTTTACAATGTATAAATTTGTAAATATACAGGCTGTTTTCAATAACATTTTGTAAACTTGTTATTTTTTCCTTATCATACTTAATTTTTGGACAACAAGGCACACATTATTATAAAGGCTTCAAATGAAAATATGGCACAGCCTTTATTTAAATACAAATAAGTAATATAGCAGCGTTTTACTTAAATTGTTTTTCTTTGTGTGGCACCAAACTTAAAGTTGATTTTTTATCTTAAACTGATATCTAAACAACTTATTCTAGTACTACACATGGCACTAATGTAATTCCAAATAAAATATTTTATAAATAAATACTAACGACATATTCGACTAAACAAGGAACAAGACTAATGAAAATAAATTTTTAATTAACGTTTTCTGTAATTTTTATGCATGTATTTCACTGACCTCCAAAGTACGCTGGACTTATGATACCCACCTGCTTTTTGTGCCTATTTGAAGCGGAATCAGCGCCCCCCATTATGGGGGCTGAGAACTAAATATGACGTAACCACAACAGTTGTCATCACTAGAATTAGTTCCAAGTACTCTCACTACTGCTATCAGCGCCAATATGGCGACTTTCAAACGTCATTTTTAGGTCAGATTTAGTTCTCTTCCCCCGCATCGGGGACGCTGATTCCGCTTCAAAATAGACACAAAAATAGCTGTCATTTCAAAGGGTATCATAAGTCCGTACATGTATAATGGAGGTCAGTAATGTATTTACACGTATTGTAACCAAAATATTTGACGCTTTTGGGGTCCGTAGCCAAATGGCAAAAACGGAAATCTTATATTTTCATAAGTATGTCTTCTATCGGTATGATAGTTTTCATAAGATCTAATATAAATAAGACCAAAAATATACTTAATACTTTAGTTTTCAATAAATACAAAACTAAGGGCCTGTTTCACCACTTCCTGATAAGTGGCGAATAGGCTATCCACCACTTAACTTGACAGGTAATGTATGGAGAATCTGTCAAAAAAGTTGTGAATAGCCTATTCACCACTTTATCAGGTCCTTACACTTTTTAATCTCATTTCCTCACGTCACTCTTATGTTTTACCTTAGGAACTATATATATATATATATATATATATATATATATATATATATATATATATATATATATATATATATGAATGGATTTCTAATTGTGTTAGTAACGCTATAACTCGATAACGGCTGAACCGATTCTGCTGATTTTAGTCTTAAAATAATCCTTGAAATCAAGGGTTCTTAAGTGACACGAAGTTCATCGAGACAGTCAGTTTTCCAATAATTTTCCAATAAATGTTTATAAAAATATGTTATTTTTCTCTACAAAACAATTTGATAAATTGTACAAAGTACGAAAATTTATTTACATTTTATAATACGAAATATTTGAGAGAATCTTCCAAAAACTTATTTTTAATACTTGCTTATTTTTTCACCGACGTTATTCGCATATATAAATAATATACAATATATTATGTACACAAACTGGGATTTCTGGACAGCAATAATATCAAAACTCAAATGCAGATTTTTTTTCATCAAAATCATTTTAACAATCAGGCTTCTGAAGTGATACTCTGCTTCTTTAATGTTTTAGTTCTGCCGCAGAAATAGTCCTCGATTTCCTGTAAGGTCCTACCTTTGGTTTCGGGTAGGCAAAAGTAGAAAAATACCATACCTGAAAGAATACAAAATTGTAATTAAAGAGTTATATACACTGTTCTAGCACCGTCAGTCACTCATTATGTTACAAGTGCATAAAAATCAAGATACATAAATATTATTTTAATATCATAATGAAACCAATTACATAGTAACTGTTCTCAAATCGCTGAATTCTGTCCGTAGCGGTCATTGACCCCCTGTCAAAAAACTTGTCATATTTCAATTTTCATCGTTTTCTACAAACCGCGATTGACAGTAAGTGAATACTCGATGTAAACTGAGTATAAAGTATACCACTTCGAACTCATAAATAATTGAAGATTATCATTCTGAGAGTTACCAAGAGGTTTTTCCATGAATCTATATAGTATGTGGCTTTATAAGAGTTCATTTTTTTTTGTGAACGGAATACAGTGCGGGCATTTTTCATATAGCTCCTAGACTAAAAAAGTCAATGACCACTGGTGAGTGGTGTCACCCTAAAATATTTTAACTATAAATAAAAATACGATAAGAAACAAAAAAAAAGTGTTATATTTCAAACGTTGTTCGTAGATCCTCTACGGCGTAGCAGCAGCGGCTACGCCGTAGCTTCCTGTAGCATTTATCCCTGTTTAGATGATAATGAAATAAAATGACCTACATTGAAATCATAGTAATAGAAGTACTTAATCTGAATAATATGTGTTTATTTGGTCTACAATTTCATAAAGATACGATACGTATTCTGCTACAGTATATTACATTATACAAATTTAGTTGAGAAATAATCGATGTCTTTAAAATAACTTTTAAGGCTTGCTTATGAGTGGGTTGCACCAGATGCGTGGTTAAAGTTAAAGTTATGGTCTAAGTTATGGTTATAATTAAAGCTAACTTAATTTTAACCTTAAAAGCTACAGGTAATGGGATTGAGAGTATAAAAAAATGAATTATCCGTAAAAATATTTGCTATAATTGTCACTGAGAAACATGGTAAATTTTCACGAAAAATTTCGATATAAGTATGAGCGGTTACAGTTAAAGTTAAATATGGCGTAAGGACGCCATATTTAACTAAAGATTTGACATTTTGCACTGTAGTTGTAGTTAAAGTTATGGTTAAAATTACAGTTATAGTTAAAGTATGTTGGTGCAACCCACCCTAAGTCGACGTTAAAATTAAGCCGGGAAATATTATGATATTTCTCTCGTTTCTAGTATTGATGAAAGGCAAAAAAGGCAAAGGAAAAGGCAAAACATTTTAATACAGATTATCTTACTAGGAGCTCAAATATTTTAGGCATTCTATATTGGCACACGTTGGGCAAAGTTTTTTTTAGTAAAGGGTCATACATACCACACATAGACATACATCCGTATAGGCCGAAAGCGCCGTAGTCGTGTATCGCGGCCTTCACGTAGGGGAAGGTCTTAACGACGGAGAACACGGACAGGTGGGCAACGCATGTCGTCATACCACCCACTACACCACGGACCTGGGGAAAAGAAAACAACCAAGGTCACCAGAGGAGATCAATGGAAATATTTTCTAAGCATTATTATGTCTTTAAATTGTCACTGTTTAGTATCTATGTCTTTGAAATCTACACTAATATTATAAAGCGGAAGAGTTTGTTAGTTTGTTTGTTTGAACGCGCTAATCTCAGGAACTACTGGTCCGATTTGAAAAATTCTTTCAGTGTTAGCCCATTTATTGAGAAAGGCTGTATTTTATCACGCTTGAACTAATAGGAGCGAAGAAATAGACGAAAATATAGAAAAAACGGGGGAAATTATTTGAAAGGGCTTATCTCACGAACTACTAGAGCAATTTTTCTGTTTTTTTTATTAAATAGGGGGGCAAACGAGCAAACGGGTCACCTGATGGTAAGCAACTACCGTCGCCCATCGACACTCGCAACATCAGAAGGTCAGATAAGAAGTACACCACGTGAAAGATCATAGGCTATTTTTTGTGGACTAATTTGTCTGTAAAATATCTAATTTACGCGGGCGAAGCCGCGCGGAGCGTCTGGTAGTGCAGGAAAACTCCTGCGATAAATAGTAGTCTTTGTTTAATGACTTCAAGTAGCAATACTTTTAACTTAGTAGTGTAATAGATTTTGTTTCTGAACTACTAGGCTTTAATTGAAACCAGACCTGTTACGCAGGAGTAATTTTATAGTGCCCAAGTGTGTGCGCAGTACACAAGAGGACTCTCTATTCCTTTACTCTCATAACCCAGTGGGACGGAAGACCGACACGACTGGCGAGAGATCAGGCACAGGACCGACTTTTTAAATGCCCATCCGACGCATGGATCATCTTACTTGTCAGACAATCAGGTGATCAGCCTGCATCGTCCCAACCAAACTTGGAAATAACATGTTTCCAACGCGGGAATCGAACCCACGACCTCCGAGTCAAAAGCCGACAAGAGCTACACAGACTACAGTACGAAGTACAACATTAACTGTATGGATTTTGTAACTAGAATATAATTTACTAGATGACGCCCGCAACTCCGTTGCGCCAAAACTCGGTTATCGCGCGGGAACCGTACATTTTTTCGGGATAAAAAGTATCCTATCTCCTTTCCCGGGACTCAAAGTATCTCCATGCCAAATTTCAGCGAAATCGGTTCGGGAGTTTGGGTGTGAAGAGGTAACAGACAGACAGACATTATAATATTATTAGCATGGATGCTTCTATAACAACATTCTATAACAACTTTGACCAACCTATTACTACGTACCTGCGTAGGATACACCTCGCCGATCATCACCCAGGGCACAATCAGGTATCCGAGGGTGCAGAATATCGTGAACAGGTATATGCTGGCGACGGGGACCCAGGAGTGTACCGGCTGGACGCCCAGCTCCCGCCACTGGGACACGTAGTACATGTACACTGAGAGAGAAAGCATGGTCGAACCGCAGCCTAGCGCTGAAATCAATAATAATATTATAGTTTAAAAAACACACTTTTTTTAATACAAAATTTTAAAAAAATACTGCATTGTCATTGGCTCTTAATATTTAATACGTATGCAATTTTCGAATTAATTAGACTACTGATAGAGATATATACTCGTATATATAGAGATTGAGATAGGTAAAAATGGTACTCAAAGAATCCTTTACATACATTATATGTGGGAGAGCCATGCTTCAACACGAATGGGCCGGCTCGACCGGAGAAATACCACGTTCTCACAGAAAACCGGCGTGAAACAGCGCTTGCGCTGTGTTTCGCCGAGTGAGTGAGTTTACCGGAGGCCCAATCCCCTACCCTATTCCCTTCCCTTCCCATCCCTGCCCTCCCCTATTACCCTATTCCCTCTTAAAAGGCCGGCAACGCACCTGCAACTCTTCCGATGCTGCGAGTGTCCATGGGCGACGGAAGTTGTTGCTTTCCATCAGGTGATCCGTTTGCTTGTTTGCCCCTTTATTTCATTAAAAAACAACATACTTATAACCCAAGCTTATTTAAAAAACGTGTTAAAATAATACACATACCAGAGACAAAAGTGAGCGGTCTCCGTCCGCAGCGGCGACACAGCACGCAGCCCACCACCGTGAATATCAATCGGATGATACCCATCGATATCGTCAGCCAGTACTTGTCTATCGTCGCGCCTGACGCCTGAGAGTTACAAGGTTTTATAAAAAAAATGTTTCTCGTACGTTGTTCATCAACATGAGCAATTAATATAAGTGCTTCGTCTTCATCAAAATTAACAAAATACGTGCTAATCGATTTGAACCACGATTAATTTTAACGAAGACTTGCGCCAATGTACCATAGAGATTACTAGGCAGTTAACGGACGTCTACGTCACGTGATCGGTTGGATGGGTTTGACTTAAGAGCCCGGGTAACCCTCGAAATTCTCATACATACGTAATACCAAAATAATTTTGTCATGCGAAAATATTTAACATGTTTGAGTTATTTTTCAGCATAAAATAGCAATTACCTAGGTTCCTGAACAAAAATTAACTTCAAAATATTTAAACACTAAAAAAATTTTTTTGTGTATAAATTTTTTTTACTTAATTTAGTACTAAATATTTAAACACTAAAAAATATAGTAAAACACTCAAAAATTTATAAATAATTAGTAAATTTACTACAAAATATTTTAATACTAAAAAATATTTTTTAGAGTTGAAATATTTTGTAGTAAATTTACTATTTATTTATATATTTTATAGTGTTTTACTCTATTTTTTTTTTATTTTAAGCTGAAAAATAACTCAAACACGTTAAATATTTTCGTATGACAAAATGATTTTGGTATTACGTATGTATGAGAATTTCGAGGGTAACCCGGGCTCTTAACGCGACCAAATTACTTTGGTCCGTCATCTGCCTAGGAATCAACTTCTCTGATAGTACAAATAATACTAATCGTGTGCAGATATTTCCATCAATCCATTTTGCAATTTCAAATGTCATTCTATTCTGTTAATTTATAGTACACTCTCAACAAAATGATTAAGACTTGTAACCATAAAAATCATGAAAAATGTTGCTTCTCGAGAACATTTTCTATGGTTTTAAATATACTTAATATACCTGTCTCTGACAATTTTCATTTTAATTAAGAAAAGACTTTTAAATGGTTATTAAGTACGTACTTCAAAGACCTCCACTGCATAGAAGGTGATGGTATTGACACCGCACCATTGGTAGATAAAGAAGTACAGCGCCAGGATGGTGAATGGTTTGAGAGCTGATGGTGACATTAGAGCCTTCAGTATTTCCTTCGGGTTCTTTAACCTGAAACAATATATTTACTTTAGTTTTACTACACATTTGCCGCAGCAGAGTAAATATAAGCTCATTTAGTTATCTTAATTACTTTAGTATTAGTTGTTTATAAAAGACGAAATATAAAGGCCAATCTTTTATAAATGTGATCTTGCTCTATTTTTATATCACAGCTCTTACGTGCAAATAATTCAAAGCATGTGCGAATACGATAACAATTTGCAATTTATAGCAGAACGACAAAAAATTTGGCGTGTTTTGTAACAAGAAGCCATGAAAAAGTTAACTAAAATTCGTATTGTAACTATAGTTTGTATAGTTTGCCACTACGTTGCGATGATTCGATGTCACACAATTTGTATCTATTCGATATAACTTCTTTACGACGAGACAAATATCTACTCGCATTCAAAACTGTCATATCCTGTCTAACTATCATATCATATTCCTTTTATAGAAACACTGTCTTGTGACGAAAAAAAACTTACGGCTGCACGTGATTCTTCTGCTTAAACGCGATCATCTTCTGGATCTCGTCCTGCAGGTTGCAGGTGGACCCTCTGAACTTGGCCAGGGAGGACTCCGCCTTGGCCTGCTTGTCCTGTTGTAGGAGGTAGTTGGGGGTCTCCGGCAGCACGAACATCCCCAGGAGGGAGATGATGGGAATGATCGCGCTGACCCCGGCGAGGATGTTCCAACTGGTCACACTGCCTATCACGTACTGAAACGTAAGGTACAGTTAACGTTACATAAATTCTGGAAAATAAGTTTCGTAAGTAAAATAATCGGCTAAGTGCGATTCGGACTCACGCACTCAGGGTTCCGTACCGTTATAAAGCGAAAAAATAGTGTTTTTGTATGAGAGCCTCCCTTAATTATTTAATTTTATTATTAAATATAAAATTACAAATAAAATTAAGAATCTTGTGAATATTTCAAGTGCCTACCTGTTGCCATTATGGATTACGAGAAAAAAAAGGCAAAAAATCATGTTTGTTGTATGGGAGATTAAATAATAAGTTTATTTTGATTTTAGTATTTGTTGTCATAGCGGCAACAGATATACACAATCTGTGAAAATTTCAACTCTCTAGCTGTTACCGTTCTTGAATTACAGCCTGGAGACAGACAGACAGACGGACAGACATCGAAGTCTCAGTAATAGGGTCCCGTTTTTACCCTTTGGGTACGGAACCCTAAAAATACGTGTGGCACTCGGGAACTGCCGCGGTAAAGCTATTTCATAGCATTTTCATCAACTAGTCGCACGCACACAAACACCGTGCCGACGTCTGGCAACACCGCACCGCTGTGTCGGCAGAAGTGGGGTCTGTTAGGTTATTTTCGTTACGGAATTTCTTGATTCAGTCGCCGCGCTCAAAGCCCGCGATAAGAGCTATGCTAGCTTAAAATACAAAATTAAACATTTAAAACAAGATCAACAAAAGTAAGACATAAATAAAACTGTAAAAAAAGTATGACCGAATTGGTGTATGATTATAAATTGGCTAGGATCTAGATTTCTTCATTTAACCAAATGAACCATCAATTTCATTATTCCAAGTTGTTTGCAATTTTCATAGTCGTAAATGCCACTTGCTGCGTTTAAATTGGAGAACCTTATATGAATTAGTTCAAATTATAGGACGTCAAAAGATAATAGGTAAATTATGAATGGTCCATTTTTCTCATGCGGTCATCGTAACATCATATTATATAATTGTACTGTCGGTTCAAACTAAATATGCAAGCAGTGCCTTTAACAAGGTCAGAATTTCAATGACAGCTGGTGTACTGTATATTGGTATAACTCATCAGACTTCGCAAACACCGAAATTCGTGATTAGACCTCTGATGGATCTGCAAGGTGAAAGTATTGACAACTAATTGAATACAATGAAAAATGCATTGTCCCAAATGATGGGCTAATTCAAGCGATTTCGAATATTATGCCTCTTTTTTTAACCGACTTCTAAAAATGCGGTTATCTTATCAATTCAACCCGTATGTATGTTATATTTCCAGAACTGCCCAGTTTTCATAGACGTCAGTCTATATCAGCGTCTGAACAAACGTGTTTTAAAAGTGTATGTATGTTTTTATGTCTCCGGAACTACAAGTCCGATTTAATACCTCGATTGTGGGAATTCCAGACAAAATAGATTTTTAATTGCTATGCGGCACCCGGGTGCCGCTTGGGAATTGATGGGTTAAAAAAATCTCTTTTGTTGTACTAGGTATTATTCAACTTAGGAAGTACTAAAAGTATCATCAAAATCGGTTCTGTAATTTTTGAGATAGAGAATTTTAAGTGCAATTTTGAAGTAGGTTTTTTTAAACAACTTGTGAATATGGGCCCTTCGCTGCAGTTAGTCAATGATTCCTCAAAATCGAAGTCCATAGTTTTATTCTACCGAGACGACACCTAAGCCATGTCAAGACTTTATTGTTGGACTATGGCAAGTGTTGGAAGACACATGACATCCTATGTTATGCAGATATGACGTATTTGCAGTATCTAATTTAGCCACTCAATTATCGCTTATCAGTGTGTGATGAGTCGGGCACGACACTGAGGTTTTCCTATCACGAGCTCACGGCAACAAACAAACATGTTTTTACAAAATATTATTACTATTCATTATCCGCAAAAATTGTCACCAAGCTAAAATTTTGTGCCTTGAACTGACGATGAACCTTTTCGAGAAATAATAAATTTTAAATACTTATAATGAAATAATGAGCTTGGTATTTTGTTGAGAGGTTCAGCTACAAGGCGTCCAAACTCATGAACTCATTTTGCCCCTACAGCATGTTCGTCGCTCGCACCTACAGAAACTAAGGGTTGATTCAGACCGCAACGCGACGCGTAGATGCATTTCTAAATTTATATGGATTTGACAGATTCGCAAGACGTCTCGCGCAATTGAAACCTGTCAAATCCATACTTTATGCCGCGCCGCGCCTCGCCTCGCCTCGTCGCGTTGCGGTTTGCATCAACCCTTAATTGATCCTAAGGTAATATTATAACTCAGATGACTACCTTATTGATATTTACATTTTACACCATACTTAAATGCTAATCCTTATGTATATTAAGTAAGCTAGACAGCTTCATCAGACAAAGACTTATCTGATGGTAGGAAAAGCCACTTTACATACAAAGACAGTGTAAAGGGACACACCGTAGCTTGCGTAAGATGAGATTATTAGCCGGTAAGCAAAATGTGTTAATTATGGCGTTAAATCGAATCCGCTTATAATGACAGGCTGACGATCGGACTCGTACACATACACGGGAAAGCACAAAAATAGAAAATTAATCCAGTTAGATCGTTTTCCCCGTTTAATCGTCACATTATTCCATTTGTAAAGTGTTTTATTTTACAAGCCACAAAACCATGGCAGTGAAACCTTGAGATAACAGTCTTTATTAACATCATAATGTATGAACAGTTACAGTTTGTTCATAGCACGAATAAATTCAATTAGATCACTCATGTTTATACGTGTTATTTACAGTGTGATGCGTTGTATTGTCCTTACCAACTTTAAAAAGAGAGCTTGTTGTAGTATTTGGCGGGAAAAGGCATATTGTAGTATGTGTATTGTCAATTGTGTAATATATCTTCTTATATATAAAATTCTCGTGTCACAATGTTAGTCCACGAACTCCTCCGAAACGGCTTTACTGATTTTTACCAAATTTTATATGCATATTGAGTATGAGAATCGGCTACTCGGTACTTTATATATTGATAAGTGCATATGTTGAATAAATAAAAGTAAATTATTACAACCTGAGACTGACGGCGATTGGACGGCGATCATTGTTTGTGCGACGGGATAGCGATCGACGTTGCCATGGTGACATACTTATTTAGTCACTTCAATAAAATAATATGGCAAATATATTATGGCAAAGCAACGTTTGCCGGGACAGATAGTTAATTTATAAATAAGGGCGGCGATGTTTTTAGTTTAGTTTTATTCCCTAATAATAAGATAGTTTTATGCTTCTTTCTTCTGTAGCCAGGCTTACTTACTACTATCAAAGCAATGCTAATTATCGATATAATGAGAATCACGAATATTGGCATTCTACGTAGAATACCAAACGTAGAAACCGATATTTGTGTTGGCTTAATATAGCGTGTACGTACATAGAGTAAGTAGGGACTGACGTAAAGGAGTTTAATTGGACTTGTTACGGGCGCATCTCTTCATTAAAGACCAAAATATCCGCCGCTCCTCGCTTTTGTTAACTACACGTAGCTCAGGCGCGGTCCGAAGAGGGGGGGGGGGGGGGGGTCAAAGGGGACATGACACCCCAAAATCTAAGGTCAAATAGAAAAATTTCAAAATCTTGCCAAATATTAATAGGAAATTTCTACCTATCCCCTAACTACCGCAGTACGTCCGATCTTAGACAGCTGTGACTGTCAACCCAGAACCATCCGAGGGCGCAGATTAAAAAATATACATATTAGCAGTGACTAGGGAGTGACCCCTTCCAAAATTTCAGGCTGCGACCGCGCCTGACGTAGCGCTTGTTAGAACAGCGGTAGGTACTAACAGAAAATTGATTCACAGACCTACGTGAATTAGTCGGGCTATTGGCCCGGGAGCCAGGTAAATTTTTGGATTTAAAAAATAATGCATAAGAGACTTATACTATGAATACTAGCGACCGTCAGCTGCGACTCCCATGAAGAAAAAAAAATTTCAGTCATTTCCTCTCATTTGAAAATTTATCAGATCGTATAGTTTATGTAGTATTTAAAAAAAAAACATAGTCAGCTGACTATGTTTTTCTTTCAAAATACTACATAAACATAAACAATACAGTGGATTATACGTCAGCTGGCTCCTTGAACATGAAAAAAAATATCTATTTTCAATGATTTCCTCTCAGCTAAACATTTACCTGGTGATCGTTTATATGCTACTATGAATGAAAATTAATATCAGCTTGCTGTATGTCAGTGGAAACTTTATCAGCTGGTACCTTGAAAGGTGTAAGGCAACAGCATCTATATCTACTAAAACTTATCAGCTGACGACTTTTCCACTGACTTACAGCTAGCTGATTTTTTTAATTGTTTACTGGGGTATTTTAACAATACTCTGATAAATTTTCAAATGAGAGGAAATTACTGAAAAAAATTTTTTTTCTTCATCTTTGGGAGGCTGCCACTGCCCAACCCACCAACGGAGTCGCAGCTGACGGTCGCTAGTATTCATAGTATAAGTCCCTTTTTCATTTTACGTAGTTTCGGTCGGGAGGCACATATGTCAAACTAAACGGTAAGATTACGACAAACATTGATTTGACACAAATCACACAATGCATTAAAAATACGTAGGCATGATATCTGCTATGAATATTTTTTTTTTCAATTTATAGCAGATATTGTGATTATGAGTCTTAAATCTTCGTATCCTTCGAGCCCCAAGCGGTCGCATGCGACCGCGATAACAATAAAAAGGTTATTGTGTGATGTGTCTCGTTTTTCCACGATCGAAGGATTAAATATCAAAATTTGTGTGAAATATTGTGACTCATTTCGTGATTTGGGCTTTGAATCATAAGTTTGAACTTTGTATCATACCGTAGACCACTGAGTTTTATGTGAATCGCCAAAAAAAACGCATTTTAGGCAATATTTGTAAATATTTGTAATTAATATATACCTAGCTATGTAGCAATTAAATAGTAGTGGTACTAAGTAAGTTGACAATAAAAAATAATAATGCTATAAAATTTTACTACTTAACGACCTGACTTTTCCATACATCATTTTATGGCCTGAATGTCGTGCACATTAAAATTGAAACGTCTGAAATAGAAAATAACCCATATTATGTTTTGACCCAATCAGTAGCCGTAGCACGGCGACCAGTAGAAATGCGAAAGTATAGACAAACTGCGGAAATAAACTTAAGGTGCGGTTCCGATCTTTTTTCGTTCCGAAAAATTCAATTAAAATGCCACTTTATGACAGACTATAGTATATGTCATAAAGTAGGACATTATTTGAATTTTTAGGACTATAGTCTGTCATAAAGTGGCATTTTAATTGAATTTTTCGGAACGAAAAAAGATCGGAACGTACAGTCTGTGACTATAGTCTGTCATAAAGTGGCATTTTAATTGAATTTTTCGGAACGAAAAAAGATCGGAACGTACAGTCTGTGACTATAGTCTGTCATAAAGTGGCATTTAATTTGAATTCCCAAACTTTGTTTCGCGAAGCACCCCCCACGGATTAATATTAACAATAATAATAATAATATCTATGGACGCTTCACATCACGTCAGTCTGGCCCCGTGCTAAGTACCTGAAGGACTTGTGTTACAGGTACCAGACAACGGAAATATATTTAATACTTTTATACTATACATATATTTAAGATTTTTATTATATAATACACATATTTAATACACATCCATGACCCAGGAAGTTTATAAACTTTTTGTTCCGTCGGCGGGACTCGAACCCGCGACCTCCGGCTTGAGCTACCAACGCGCTCACCACTGCGCTACGGAGGTCGTCATACGTCACGGATTATACTTAATTTATAGCATAATACCATATAATACTTTGCAAGGCCCCTGGATTTTTATTGATCCCAATGCAATTTTTTAATTGATCTTTTTCTAAGTGACGGGACTAGGGTACCAGCTCCTGCCTAGGCTACTTAGAAACCCCTGCATTAAAGTAGATACTAAGTATAACAGCACTAACCAGTTTGTTGCTTTAAAATTGACTTTTTAATTACAATTAAGTATTGTATTTAAATAGTTATCTATGCAAATTGATATTCTCTAAGCGTGACGATAAACTATTTATTATTATTACCTATAAACTATTTATACCCGACGATGCTAGTTATGAAAATCAGTTTAGTGGACTTCCACTTGTCATAAGGGCCCTTCCAGACGATGTTTTTACGCTCGTTTGTATCGATACAAACGTAAGTTGAACGCTCAGCAAACGCAAGGAAGCCGACACGTCTTTCTATTTGAAAAAACGACGATATCCATGAAAATATATGCGTTGGCTATAACTTGATGCACGGAAAATTTCTTAGGTAACACACAAATTCAATTTTTTTTCGTAAATGGAAAGTAAATTAAATTAATACGTGAGCGAAAAACTTTCTACTTAACCCTTTTACGAAAAATGGGGAAACGTAGGTGCATGAAATTTCGCACAGTTATAGTTTATATTATGCACTCCATCGAGCTAATCTGGGTGCACGGCAGTGAACTTTGTATTGAACATACAAAGTCTCAATTGAATAGGTCTAATACTTTATATTTTATTGATATCTGAAATACGCCAAAATTTAGTTATACGCCGTAAAATAAGTTAATAGTAGGGGGTAATGGAAGTTTAAATTAGACTTTTACCAATTTTATGAATAAGGACATGAAAGTTTACACAGAATGGACATTAACTAAAAACCTCTTAATAAAAAATAATAAAAAAAACACTAAAAAGACAGCCTAGCAAGTAGCACTAATAATAATAATAATAATAATAAAGCTTTATTTGATTCCATACAAGTTACTAATTTTTTAAGATTACAATATAAAGTATTCTAATTTAGGCTTGTACGGACCCCCTTCGGGTAAAAGCCTCCTCCAAAGAATGCCACTCATCCCTGTCCATGGCGGTTGTGAACCATCTTGGTCCAGCTGTCGCGACTATCTCATCTGCCCATCTAGCACATACGCGACCTCTGGCTCTTTTGCCTTGCGGTCCAGTCCACTCTATTACCCTTTTGGTCCACCTGTCATCCGTGTATCTAGCAATGTGACCGACCCAAGTAAATTTTTGTCTCAGAGAAAATAGTAGAGCGTCATTAATTTTTGTTCTGTTACGGATATCGCTATTTTTCACCTTGTCTTTTATTTTTATTCCTAAAAGGCTCCACGTCTTTGGGTGGTCTCGATTTTGTTACGTGTTTTAAAGACAAAGGTCCACGTTTGACAAGCTTAGGTGAGGCATGGGAGTATTTCTGAATCCATAAGAATTTTCTTTGCAGGTATTGGCAGTTGCGATCTGAAAATTCCTTTGCGTTACCAGTATTTGTTTCAAGTGATCGCTATCCTCCTGTTCACTTCCTCTCTATTTCTTTCCTTACTAAACGAGATCTGTTTTCCAAGATATACGTATTTTTGCACATAATCAAGGGAGATGTTATTTACCAAAATAGGCATATTTTGTGCGTTAGTCATCATAACTTTGGTTTTATTAAAGTTAATTTCCAATCTTGCTTGTTTGCTAGCTTGATGCAGGTCGTTGATCATGTCATTCAGCTGTTTTGGAGATTCTGAGAACAGCTGGACGATGTCATCCGCAAACCTAAGGTTACTTAAAAATGCCCATTAATCTTAATACCTTTCTTCGTCCAATTTAGGTTATTCATTAGATGTTGTAGCACGGCTATGAATAGCTTGGGCGAGATGGGGTAGCCCTGTCTCACGCCTCTTTTTATTTATATTTTTGTTCCTGCTCTATCTAACCTAACTCTACTTGAGCTATTTGCATAGATGTTCTTCAAGATGTTTATGTATTTATATTATATTTTGGCTATGTAGAGCTTCCCAGATGCTATTGTGAGTGATAGAGTCAAAAGCTTTTTTGTAATCTATAAACGCTATATACAATGGTTTACGGAACACTTGATATTTTTACGTTTCTATTTTTTTCCAATTTTGTCAGATGTAACAAAACTCACACAAAATTCGTGAGTGATGGTTGCATGAAGCAAAAATCAAAATATCCAGATTTTCGTCAATCAACTTCATGCAACCGTCAGTCACGATCTTACACGGTAGGTTATGCATCAGTCACAGTCATGACTGTGGTAAAACTGACAGAAAAACCTACGGTAGGTTTTGCTGTCAGTTTTACTACAGGCTAATGGATGCCATTGACAATTATTACACGGCCAGTCTGTCATCATTTGACCTTATTAATCTGAGACTGTCGCAGGAAATGTCTAAAAAATAATAAAGTTAATTTTTTGACAATAGAATATCAATAGAAAAGCGTTGAAAATATTTGAAACTTATATTTTTTTTATCTGAGGTCGAATTTGGACCATTGGGCGATATTTAGATTAAATGGATCATGTACCAAATGCGTATCCGTAAAAAAAATTATGAAATGAAATGAAATATATTATTTATTTCTAAGTAGGTTAACAAAGTTAACACTTTTAGAACGTTGCGTCTACATGAGGCAGCTACCACTGGTTCGGGAACTAACCCGGCGAGAAGAACCGGCGTAAGAAACTCGCGCGTTAAAGGTTGAAGTACTTCCCCGGATATGTATTTTATGTACAGCTATCTACTGCCCTTCCAGTATTTTTAAGTACAGATAATATAATACAGACTAGAATATCTTTAAAGTACCTGTATCAAAACTCCTGTAGACACGCCAACAGAAGCCAACGCGCCCAGCATACCCCTGAGATGGGGCTGGGAGACCTCGCACGTGTAGACCCGAGCCGGTGCACCCACCATGCCCGACCCGAAACCCACCAGCAGTCGCCCTGGGAATAAAGGACATGTCGAAAACCCATCGTCTGATAGACGCCCTCAAGTTCACAACTTCTTTGGCCTATCGTAGTGTATGTTTAAATAAGGACTGATTGCATAATGCATTAGGTAATCCTTAATAGCCATAGACTCATTAACCCATTGGATGTCTAGTATTCTAAAAGTACATCAATCATATTCATGCGTCAAATTTTCACCCGGATGAAACGTTTCATAAGTTTTGAGTGTGAATGAAATGCGACAGTAATTAGTCCGTGAGTCACGACAGAAATACATGTGCTGAAGTGTGACGTCACCGACGCGACCGAATTTAAGTGTTATTAATGATTCCGCTGAAGCCTAAAATTACCGTTTGATGTAATACGTTGTTAGGAAGAATTAACTATTTATTTGGGAATCCTATCTTGTTTATTTTGCAGGGAAAGCCTTTATGCTCTTCCTAGGTTGGGAATATGCCCCGGTTAACCCAATAAGAAACCCAGGAGATGCGTCGGACTAATGCCGAGCGGAGTGCCGACCTACTCAGTTAAATCAGCTGATGACTAGAGCATTCTAGAGCAGCTTTATCTAACACGTTATTAGATATGGCAACTTAACCTGCAGACCGCGAGAATCCCGCAGTTTTTATTTTTAGTCCTTGTCCGAGAAATGGTAGCTCACTGTTGACATCAGCTCACTTACCAACATATATCATGGGTACGTTCTGTGCTGCGCTCACGAGCAGCCAGCCCACGATGAGCGGAATCTCAGTAAAGATGAGCGTGCGGCGCCGTCCGATGCTGTCCATGAGGTAGCCGCTTACGATGCATCCTATTGGTGTGCCAGCCGAGCTCAAGCTCGCTGCAAATTATGAGATTATCTTAGTAGGTACTCGTAAACATTGTTGCAGCTCAGATTGTGGTTGAGGGTAAAATAAAGTAAAAATTAGTTAAGCGCAGGTATCGACTGAAATCTGGATAAGAAGGCTCTTCAGCCCTCCAAAATCATTCTCCTTTTGACGTAATCGCGTAACAAACTCACCTATCCAACTAGCCTCGCTCTCCGTGATATGCAGCGTGGAGTTCTCATTCTTGAGTTGCGGCAGCGCTGTGGCGGAGAACCCGTAGACCATGCCCGTGTTGATGGTCCCCAAGTTCACGATCAGCGCTGCCAGGATCTGCTTGAACGCCTTCCCCCGACCCTCTTTTCCTGACTTGGGCGAAGCCAGCGGCGTCTTGATCGTCGTAATCGGTTTGATGTCATTCTTTATGAACGGCGTCGAGTCGCCCCTGAAAAAGATAAAGAAGTTTTTCATTTATTTTTCCCGAAAATTATTTTTCATGCTCTAAAAGGTGGAAGGTTTTTAAATTCATGTACTTAAGAGCCCGGGTTACCCTCGAAATTCTCATACATACGTAATACCAAAATCATTTTGTCATACGAAAATATTTAAAATGTTTGAGTTATTTTTCAGCTTAAAATAGTAATTACCTAGGTTCCTGAACAAAAATTAACTTCAAAATATTTAAATACAAAAAAAAAATTTTAATAATTTTTTTTTTACTAAATTTACTACTAAATATTTAAACACTAAAAAATAGAGTAAAGCACTAAAAATATATATAAATAAATAGTAAATTTACTACAAAATATTTCGACTCTAAAAAATATTTTTTAGTATTTAAATATTTTGTAGTAAATTTACTATTTATTTATATATTTTTAGTGTTTTACTCTATTTTTAGTGTTTAAATATTTAGTAGTAAATTTAGTAAAAAAAAATTATACACAAAAAATTTTTTTTTAGTGTTTAAATATTTTGAAGTTAATTTTTGTTCAGGAACCTAGGTAATTACTATTTTAAGCTGAAAAATAACTCAAACATGTTAAATAGTTTCGTATGACAAAATGATTTTGGTATTACGTATGTATGAGAATTTCGAGGGTAACCCGGGCTCTTAAGAAGTAAGCTAATTGTTTGGCCTCCAAATGTGAGTTTGGATGTGATGTGACGTTACCGAGACTATTATTTTTATAACATTAAAAAGGCAAGCTTAGACTTTTCATCTATACTTATTATAAAACAAAGCCGCTTTTTTTTCCTCATGTCCCTTTGTTTCCTTTAATCTTTAAATTACGCAACGGATTTTGATGGTTCTTTCAATGTTAGATAGCCTATTTATCGAGGAAGGCTATAGGCTATAATTTATCACGCGAAGGCTAATAGGAGCAAAGAAATAGAGGAAAATGTGGAAAAGCGGGGAAAATTATTTGAAAGGGCTAACTTGAACGCGCTAATCTCAGTAACTACTGGTCCGATTTGAAAAATTCTTTCAGTGTTAGATAGGCCATTTATTGAGGAAGGCTATAGGCTGTATTTTATCACGCTAAGACTAATAAGAGAATGTGAAAAAAACGGGGGAAATTATTTGAAAGGGCTTATCTCGCGAACTACTGGAGCAATTCCTCATGTTATTTGGCGCAGATAAGAAGTAGACCACGTGAAGGATCATAGGCTATCGATTTTAATCATTTTTTCAGTGACTATAATATATTTTATACCCGTGCGACGCCGGGGCGGGTCGCTAGTGAAATATGTAATAGTAAACAAAAATCTTCACGCATACAAAAGGAGAAGTAAATTCTACTAAGAAAAGTTTTCACTTTTGTCTTAAAATCTCCCTTAGGCTTAAATTAATTACATAACATTAACATTCCACATAATAGATAATACAAATGACTTCCTTAGACAAAATATTTACGAAAATTACTGATTATTATTTATTTGTAAACAATAGAATAGTGTTATCGTATCACGTGAATGACCTCGGGCACAGAATACATATACCTCGAGGTGTGTGGGGTCAGTGGTTCCCAATCCCAACATAGACGGTGGTCTCATTGTTGTAAATAATATGTATGTAGTAGCTCATTATTATAATATTATTAACGTCTCCCTAGTCCCTTTTGTCTTCGAAGACCAATTAGGATGCTTTGGTTTACATTTCATTGTTAATAGAAAGTTATGCTAGTTTCTACACATAAATAGATAGTCTATTCGCCTTAAGCTTGCTATGAATCCTCTGGGTAAATATCACGTTATCATAGACGTTTTGGTCCAAGTGTCGTCTAGGACAGCGGTGGGCAACCTTTTGACAGGCAAGGGCCACAAGGTGGCAAAACAAACTAGAGGCGGGCCGCAGGCCTAGTATTTTCACCCTAGAACCTACGCATAATGAGGGCTTTTCTAAACAATAATTTAAAAAAAAGTTCAACCTCTCTTATGTATGTATGGCACTAGTAAAAAGTGAGCTGTCAAAATTTGTAAGAGAGAGTATTACAAGGGGATTCAGACAATAAACAAAGTTTTTATTACAAAATGACACAAACAGCTACGTTTTCAAGTAGCGATAACGATGTCAATATTAGAAAACATTGTTTTTACTTTTTGATACTTATAATTTATTCTCAAAACATTCACGGGCCGCAAGTAAAACGTACGCGGGCCGCGCGTTGCCGACCGCTGGTCTAGGATCATCTTCAAAAATATAATAACTGGATACTAACGGAAAGTTTGAGAGGCACTGGGCGAGCACGTGCGTGATAAGCGGGCTGCCACTCACTGTGTCAATGCACCAACGTTAATTAAAAAACAATGCGATGTCTGTGAGCTCGTCGCTTTATCTCCGCTCTCTAACTAGACTTCAATTGAATTGTTGTAGATCACATTTGCACCCCCAGCGTCTTGGGAGGTCAACGCGAAAGAATATTGGCAATGCATAGTAGATGTGATACAAAAAAAAACTAAATTGATAAATGCATGGCATTAAAATTACTTGAAACATTTTTACCTGGTCAAATAGAACACAATGATCTTAAGACAAAAGCTTAGATTTTGTAGGTACTACTCGTTTTAAGCACAATGATTCTGGGTGCATTTAACTAACTTTAATTATTAGGAATCTTAAATAACATAAAATATAGTATTTTTATAGCTTATATTTTATAATTATTCGTTACTAATATATGAATGAAAACGTAGCTAATTGTTTAAAATATACCTACCTAATTAGTACTATTTCAAGGTATGTTAATTGGTCGTAATAAACCCCCTGTAGAGATTATAATAATTATTAACGGATGATTGCATAATATTTTAACATAAGTATCAATTTAATGAGATATTGTTACGAATAAACATGATACTAGTTCATAAGTGCGTATTTGTTTATATATTTATTTGTGCCTTTTATTGCAAATATTTTATTTAAATTATTTGAAGCTAAAAGGTTATAGGATCAAAATCTATTGAATTTAAAATCAATGCTATTGATTTAAATAAATTGTAATTCATACGCAATACTCGTGAATCATGTTCGGTTTCCAGATATTGCACAATTTCCAGGGAGAACTTACAGCTATAGTTCTTTTGTATGAACCGATTCATTTCAGGCAAGTAAATTGACGTTATAGAAAAACTTAATTCTGCAAAGTCTCGAAACGGAATATCCATATAAAATGTTCATATTATTTTTTTCTTTTAAATACAATTATTATTGGTTAGGACTTAGGAGTGTTATGACTTATGACACTTTGGGTCCAACCAATCGGCCTCAATTAAAGCTTCAAAGCGAAGGATGCGTCCGTTTATATAGTTACGACTTACGATAAGCACACGGTTGTTCTAATTACAAAACTATCCGACGATAATTTGGGCCATGTTTGCAAAGGGATACAGAAAAAGTAATATTCTGATTTTATTAGGTTAAATTATTCTATTAAAAATGATTTTATTAGGTTATCTATATTTTATTTATATCTTTAAGAGGTAACGCGGGTACAGTAGAATTTAAACGAATAAATTATTGCCATCACGCTTCACCTTTTTTTTTTTGACGTAGAGAAATGCTGTGATGCATTCCGCAGGGGATGGGGACTCTGCGGACGCTTCACCCTGCGCCGGCACGTGTATTGTGATAGAGACAGATACAGTAAATCGAGGTTACGTATTCCTCTGATTCCTCCTTCAAAATAGTTCCTATGTAATTATTATTTTTTTAAATATCTTCAGGAAGAGTGAGTCTATGCCTCTACGTTTTTATTTTATCTTAAAGATCTTTCAAAATTGTTTTATAGGTCGGTGGATTGGCCCACGGGGCATTAACTTTTTGCGATTTTTGAAGGGTCATATTTTTTTGTATATTAATAAATTTAGAAAAAATCGAACGTGGAGACATTATTATATATTAACAGATCCCAATATTGTATTAAAAAAAAACATTTGTCTAGACGCAATGTCCTGGGAGTAAATTGGGGAATACATTTGTATGGAAAATATTGTTAGCGTACCCTCTTAAACGAGCAATTCTTGTATATAATTGGAATCTCGGAATCGGCTCCAACGATTTTCATGAAATTTAGCATATAGGGGGTTTCGGGGGCGATAAATCGATCTAGCTAGGAATCATTAGAAAATGTCATTTTAGTCGTTATTTATCCAATACCGAGCAAAGCTCGGTCAAATACGCGAGCGAAAAACTTTTGTGTGGTGAAGGAGGGCATGGAGCTAATATCATATAATATAATATTTTGAGATTATTTTTTCATACATTTTTTTAACAAATAAAACATTATACATACTAGAACACACACACTAGGAGATTTTGATTGTAAAGCCTATACACACGAATTTGTACTCCTTTATTTGTTGTCAAATTGAAAATAGATTAAGGGCGAAGCCAAACGAGCGTAATTTGTGAGTTGTGAGTCGCAGAATTTCTGCCGGGCAGAATTCTGCTGCATTCAGTTTCATACAAAAGTCATGTTTGATTCACACGGCGACTCAAAATGAGTTGTCATTTGTATGAAAAAAATTCTGCCCCGCAGAAATTCTGCGGCTCACGACTCACAAAATTACGCTCGTTTGGCTTCGCCCTAAGTTTTTTACTGTAAGACAATTATTACAGGGCCAGTCTGTCATCACTTGACTTTATAAATCTGAGAATGTCACAGGAATTATGTCAAGAATGAAGCCAAACGAGCCTATAGTCGGGACATTTTAATAGGCCACATTTGACAGTTCATCAAAATTGTACCAGGTAACCTTGTAGCGACGTACATAAAAAATAAATATTTTCGTTTTGTTATAACTGCACAATTGATTAACTTTTTTTCAATTACGATTACATATTTATTGTAAATATGACCGATAGGAATTATTTAACGATTTGCTTTTACTGCTAAACAATTCTAAACGTAATAAACAAATTCTGATCTTAATAATTGCACGTCGTTACAATGTTACGTCAGCTGACCTTTTTTCTTTTTAAACTCTAGGGAAGTTACCCTAAAAATCGAAAGCGAATAAATAGTATCGATGCATTGATTACTTGTAACGAAATATCCCCATAAATTAATAACCACGTTGTGAAAAGTAACACATATTTATGTGAAATGAATAATGATAATACTACATTTAACAGTTTTTATAATTCAAGCGAATAAATGCATATTTTTTTTGTAAATTATGTACTTGTCTTATTTTGCTCCTTGAATTTGCAAAAGAAAAAGTAATAATGGGACAGGAGTTTGTTTCAAACGTATGAAATTCAAATATTTTATATCAAGTCCGTATCGATTTGTTCGTTTTGGTCGATGTTTTTACGCAGCTCAC
The DNA here is from genome assembly GCA_905333045.1 of Lysandra bellargus. Taxonomy (NCBI): domain Eukaryota; kingdom Metazoa; phylum Arthropoda; class Insecta; order Lepidoptera; family Lycaenidae; genus Lysandra; species Lysandra bellargus. The sequence goes on along the minus strand of HG995336.1, from coordinate 4,183,994 downwards.
CTCACTATGGAGATTAATCTGACAGATGTCAAATGTGGCCTTTTAAAATGCCCCGACTGTAATTTGTGAGTCATGAGCCGCAAAATTTCTGCCGGGCAGATTTTTTTTCATACAAAAGATTTCATATTATGTTTTTCGTTTTTCTCCTGTTCAAAATATCCACAATTCAGAAGATCATTAATCTTATTTAAATATTCCTGCCACTAGAAACAGTAACTAAACGTACCGCAGGTTGAACTTCATAGATAACAAGTGCGTCTAATATCCGAATTTGCCATCATGTCTTTGCGTAGTCACTGTTTATTGTGGAACAGTTTGGGAACAGTATAAACAGAGATAACATAGTATATTCACTCGACACTCGTAAGGAAAGTCGTAAAGTTTTATTGTATAATTTGCTGTACAATCACATGACTCTTATCGTTAAGGTATTTAGATAATAATGAACCAACTAGTCAGTAGTCATGTGGTACGGGGATAATTTACGGGAATGTTCATCCATACTAATATTATAATTGCGAAAGTGTGTCTGTCTGTCACCTCTTCACGCCCAAACAGCTGAACCGATTTTGCTGATATTTAGCATGGAGATACTTTGAGTCCCAGGAAAGGACATAGGATACTTTTTGTCCCGGAAAAATGTACGGTTCCCGTGCGATAAACGAGTTTTGCCGCAACGGAGTTGCGGGCGTCATCTAGTATATTATAATATTTGCTTGGAGATTTGTTGTTAGTACAGACTACAGACATTATTACATTAGACATTATATCCATACTAATATTATAAATGCGAAAGTGTGTCTGTCTGTATGTCCGTCTGTCTGTCTGTCTGTCTGTCTGTCTGTCTGTCTGTTACCTCTTCACGCTCAAACCGCTGAACCGATTTTGCTGAAATTTGGCATGGATATACTTTGAGTCCCGAGAAAGGACATAGGATAGTTTTTATCCCGGAAAAATGTACAGTTCCTGCGCGATAAACGAATTTTGGCGCAAGGGAGTTGCGGGCGTCATCTAGTAATATAATATATAAGGAGGTTAAAGGGACGACTTCCGAACACGTCGCGCCCCACGTCGCAGACAATACGTGTTTAATAATAATAATAATAAAACACTTTATTGCTCACAATTATAAAAAAATACACAAAACACAAGCTCAAATTAAAACAGTTATTTAAATATGTGGACAAAGGCGTTGGTGATTAGTGTTAGTGTTAGTTTTTAGTATAATTGTATGTATGTTAGTCTATAAGGTATTTATAATATGGGCCAAGATGCCTGAGTTAAATAAATAAATAAAATAAAATATTATATCTATTATTATAATATATTTTTACAAAAACTTCAGTTCTATTCTGTACTAATATCACAATGTACAACCGGTTAATTTTTTCGGACACAAAAAATATACAGGCCGTTTATTTAATTATTATTAATATGTATAATATACATAAATATGGAGATACTTTGAGATCCGGGAAAGAATACTCTTTATCCCGGAAGAATGTACGGTACCCGCGTGATGTACGAATTTTAGCGCAACAGAATTTCGGGCGCCATCAGCTCTAGAATTACATATTATGTAATACTAGAGCTGATGGCGCCATTTTTGATACCGTACATTTTTCCGGGATAAAAAGTATCCTTTCCCTGATCTCAAAGTATCTCCATACCAAATTTCAGCAAAATTGATTCAGCGGTTTAGGTGGAAAGAGGTAACATATAGATATACAGACTCACTTTCGCATATTTTATAATATAACTTATAAGTAAATATGAATTGTGCTTGAGGCAAAATTTTTGGATAATATAATCTATGATATAATATTATTTAAAAAAAAGGTAGATATCGCACTAGCGTGTACAGCACTGATACTCTATTATACAAGTGCGCTGGATCGATGATACCCACTTTTTTTGTGCCTATTTGAAGCGGAATCAGCGCCCCCATTATCAGGGATAGGAACTAAATTTGACGTAACCATTGGTAACCATGTATGTATCTTGATGTATTTTAATTCTCGATTAAGCCATACTTAATCGTTTGAATTGTTTTCGTGTTTTTAAAGTGTTTTAAAAGGTTTTACGCGATTAAGTAATATATAAATAAGTGGTGGTAGTTCATAGTTAAACTATGAAAGAGTGCATGTTATGTAAAACGCGGTACAAAAAGGGATGTGGGATTACATTTCACAAGTAAGTGATTTTAACAGTTACTTTCATATGGTTACTTTGTATGATATTAAACTTTTATTGATAATATAGGCACTTAAAAATGTGGCACTAATCTTATTATACCGTATTCGCCACATATTTACCTTCGTTTTACCGATTTTTGATAAATAATGAAATTCAATAGTGCTGGAGTTTTCCGTCGATAAAACTTATCGATATAATATATAATAATTGTATTGAAATCTCCGATTACCGATTTTTATTATCAAATACATATTATGCTCTTCAAATAATTGACAGGTTTCCGTCTGACGAAGGAAGACTGGAATTATGGTTGAAAAAATTTGAAAAGCCTGATTGGCGTCCGAAAATTGCTACTACCGCTTGCCGTTACTATTTGAAGTGTACAAACGTTCTCTGTGAAAATACAAGGCGCGAAAACTACCATTTGATCGTGATTATGTTTGGAAAATTTATTTCAGCGTCTACTCTTTCTTGACAGACTGTAACTGTGTAACGGTAACTAATAAAATATAATGTTAAAGTATCGCACATATATTTTTATTATTTATAAATACCTTTCCTACTCCACCCCAATAAAAAATATATTCAAACGTTCTATATTTATCTATGGATCGCATTATCCAATTAGTTTATTTCCCTGGCACTTCTGCAATCAACGCCAAAATGGCGAAAATCAAATGAGATAAAGTAGTAGACAAAAATTGGCTTGCTAGATCCATAAATAAATAGGGAACTTTTATATTATTACTAGACGTTCCGCGCGGCTTCTCCCACGTAAATATATAATTTCACAGACAAATTAGTCCACAAAAAATAGCCTATATTATAATCCTTCAGGTTATACATTCCCCCGTTTTTTCCACATTTTCCTCCATTTCTTAGCTCCTATTAGTCTCAGCGTGATAAAATATGTAAAATGGGCTATCTAACACTGAAATAATTGTTCAAATCGGACCAGCAGTTCCTGAGATTAGCGCGTTCAAACAAACAAACTCTTCCGCTTTATAATCTATACTTATTATAAAACAAAGTCGCTTTTTTTTCCCTCATGTCCCTTTGTTCCCTTTAATCTTTAAAACTACGCAATGGATTTTGATGATTCTTTCAGTGATAGATAGCCCATTTATCGAGGAAGGTTATAGGCTATATTTTATCACGCTAAGACTAATAGGAGCGAATAAATAAAGGAAAATGTGGAAAAAACGGGGAAAATTATTTGAAAGGGCTAACTTGAACTCGCTAATCACAGGAAATACTGGTCCGGTTTGAAAAATTCTTTCAGTGTTAGATAGCCCATTTATTGAGGAGGGCTATAGGCTATATTTTTATCACGCTAAGACTAATAGGAGAATGTGGAAAAAACGGGCAAAATTATGTGAAAGGGCTTATCTCGCAAACTACTGGAGCAATTTTTATGTTATTTGGCACAGATAAGAAGTAGACTACGTGAAGGATCATAGGCTACCGATTTTAATATTTTTTTCAGTAACTATATATTTTATACCCGTGCGACGCCGGGGCGGGTCGCTAGTATTATATATGGTATAGATTAGTTAGGGTCTAATGACACAGAACACTTATTCAGCTCTGTTCAGCTTTAATACGATACCATTTAGCACTACTTTGATAATATTAGAAATGAAATTAGAAAATACAATACAACAAAGTTTTTGTTAGAAGCTTATCTTTTACTTTTGTTTTCAGTTTTACGTAGTGCAAACTGGTAAAAATAAATGGATTATAAATAGGTACTGCTACTTCACGTTATTTACGTATGAAATCGTTGTTAATTTATTACGCCTATCTAAATTACGGAGAGGAAGTCTTTAATACAAATATGTAGCGTTTGTATTATTCAATTTAAAATTTTTGTCCTAATGATCGACACTATCTGAATCTGAAAACATTTCATCGATAATAGAAAAGACAGTTGTACATCACTAGTATTAGTTCCAAATACTCCCACTACTGCTATCAGCGCCAATATGGCGACATGATAGCGACTCACAAACGTCTTTTTTACGTCAAATTTAGTTCCTATCCCTGATAATGGGGGCGCTGATTCCGCTTCAAATAGGCACGAAAAATAGCTGTCATTTCAAAGGGTATCATAAGTCCAGCGTACTTGTATAATGGAGGTCAGTGGTGTACAGTCTTAGCGGCCAATTCAACCTAATTAGTGTAATTTGAATTAGTTGCATGTTGACAGCGAGTGAGTGACGAGTTGTGAAGTTTTTGACTTAAAATGACAAGCTGCGTTTTCAGAAAATGTAAAAATTATGATACTAAAGTAAAAAAGGATGAAGCAGTTACGTACCACACGAAAGTACATGAAAACATCTAGAAATTAATTTTTTGTTTGGATATTTTCCAAAATTATCGACGCGCCGATGCGCCTGTCAAAACATATAGTTAACCTTTTCTATACCATTCGTTACGTATTATCTGTCGCATTCATTGTTATAACTATGGTAACCTGTAGATATGACAGAGGTAAGCACGTATATGTCGTATAGGAACAAAATCTGAGGACCAATTTGTATGAACATACGCCATCTTTATTAAAACATCATTGAATATAATATTATATGAGACTTCCCCATTAAACCACATAAGTGCGGTTTCCGCCAGTTCCATCTTTCATCAGCGACCCGCGTGCTCCCAGAGCGATAAGATAACGTTAATAATGCACTCATCATCTATCTCTATTACAGTTTGATCGCTGTCTATCGATAAAGATCTTTTGGTGGTAACCGATAATACTGTAGATACATTTTATTGTACATATTAGGCGATAATTTGTACGTCAGTCATAAAACAATATTTTTTTTCATTTATGACGTTTAATTTTAGTTCGCAATGAAATTATTAGAGTTGAAAAAAAAATCGATTGTCTGTAAAGTCGGTTTACTGACGATCCTTAACCCCTTAACCCTCGCTTCCGAATCTCTATAAATAGAAACAAACTTTTTCGACTGTAACCTAAAGTTATTTCGATGTATTTCTTTCAAATCGACCTATGTAAAGAACAAAGTTCTATTTGAATATATCACCAAAGTACTTTTATTGTATTTTTTACTGCTATCGGACCTCTACATTTTATAAAAAAAATAAAAATTTAAAAATGTTACGTAAAAACAATAGTAATAGGCTACTTGGCCTATATTCAATTTCATTGAACAAATGCATATTTTTAGTAGAACTTGGCCTAGGAAACCGTATTTCACCCTTATCATCGAATAAAAGCTTATGATTGATAAATAAAGTCGATTTGAAAATATGATTTTATGAAAATAGGATTTGTACTGACGAAAATGCTTTTGCGGTACTTCCGATTTGGATGTAACGTCATCCTCATAGTAATTTAATATCTTTTATTTATCGCGCTCCTTATATGTAAGTTTATTTGTACATAAATATTAAGAATAAGCCTAGAAAGATTTGTAAAATATATTTTCTTAAATAATACAAATAAAACATCAGTTTTATATATTATCTCCATTTATTGTAGACGGGAAATGAAATGGCCAAAACTTTTGTCCAAAAGTTTTCAACATTACAAATGATTTCTAATTTGTTATTTAATTATTTTATAATTTTTGGGCACTTTTAGACTGGTACATTTAGCACATAATTTTTTTTCAATAAAGAGAGTTTAAAATACAAAACGTATGACGTCACACTATGGCGGACAGTGTTTTGGCGCCATTTAAAAGGCGTGTTTTTTAATCAACATTTTTATGGATTTCTACTGTGTAAAATATTAAAATATTAGTTTTTTTTGTGAAAATTAATGATTAAGAAGCGATTAGCATGAAGAAAAAAAATAGATCAAGTAGCCTATTACTACAAATGTCACCTCACTACCAACTTCGAGTAGCAAGATATCGACAATTGCAGCACTTACGTCAGCGTTTTGTTGGCCCAGCGGGACAAGCTAGATATCACAGCGCCACGCGGCGGCAATACTCAGGTACTTTTCGCTTTCTTTAAAATATAAGCATCGCTCACTCAAGTAGGACTTAGGAGAGAGAGGGATGTCGAACGCTGCCGAACGCAAAGGCCGATTGCGCTTCCTTGTCGCTCGTTCCGCGCTCTCGCTTGCACTTCAAGCCTTATATGGAACGCCTCAGAGCGAGGTAACGACGCATGAACTGTCATGTTTTTCGGGCGCGCACCCCATATCGAATTATAAGACGTTATCACGTTAAAACTTTCGAAAGTGGCCTAGACCCCTTGAACTACTTTGAGATTTGGATAATCTTGTATATTAGACAGAAAGACTTCCTTTTAAAAACAGAACGTTTTTCCATAAAACCCTCTCTTCTTCAGCTGTTTGTTATAGTACATTACGCACCTAGGACAGGAAAATAAGAAATGTTTCAGATCACATGTAATCAACATCAACAAACATGTGATCTGAGGCTTTCTTATTTTCCGCCCGGAGCTGGTGAGAAATAGTACATTACGCACCTAGGGCAGGAAAATAAGAAATGTCTCAGATCACATGTAACTTAACATAAAACATAATATTGTGATCTGAGGCTTTCTTATTTACTGCCCGTGGTGCGCATACTATTTTTCTCATCGACGGAGGCGGATAACGGCAACATTGGTAAGCGCAGCGGGAAGAAAGTTGACGCTTTCCGCCCGGAGGTGAGAAAAATATCTTTCTCCCAGCCTTAGATAACATTGCGGTGCTTGTGTTGGCACAAAACGTATTTAAGTAGATCAATATGACCTTAACTACTTGAAGTCCTCACGTTTATCAAAATGACGTGGCAAATGTTCTGTTCTGGACGAGGCAGCTGCATTGGATAACAATATTACTTATCTGCATAAAGTATCTGCATACAATTCTTGTTTCACATGAAAATAGAACCAAGGAATTGGTTGCAAAAGCCAATTAATGATTTTTCCAAACTCTCGCAACGAGATCAAAATTTGAAAGAACCCCTTCATCACACGGGCGAAGTCAAAGTTTAGCTTTGGTTTTTCTTCTTAACTACTGCTGATTCTTAATTCTAAATGGCTGGAAATGAAGCTATTAGTTTCACGTTATTACCGCATGTATCGAGATATTATCGCGTGCATTTGGCAAATGCAGCGGAAACATATAAATGTAATGTGATTTAGTTACCTACATTTTAAAGTTTAGATGACCGTTGGAACGGATTCGACATTTAACAGTTTTAGTAAACTGTACGTAAACTAAATCAGATACCTACGTATGTATCATCAGAGAAATTACAATACACATGGAAGCCTAGTCGACATACGCAACACAGAGACAAATTATAATTGAAACTAAAGCGTGACTGATTATAATATTATTGTCTTTCTGTAATTAATTATAGTAGATTATATTAAGACTAATATTTTCCTTGTTCAAACACTGTATTATTATAACAGCTGACGGAACGCGTTCACCTGCGTAAAGTATCCGGTAGTGTTGGCAAACTATGTAAATAATATCAGTTGAAGAAAAGCAACTGTATGTACTATCAGGAAGTTGATTCCTATGCAGATGGCGGACATAAGTAATTTGGTCGCGTTACGTCAAACCCAGCCGACCGATCACAGCTAACATTGAATTGACATAAGCCGACCAACTGACGTAGGTCCGTCAACTGCATAGGAATCAATTTCCTCGATAGTACATTATTTTTTTTCGTCTGGATTACGGCAAACATTGAATGACACCCGATACTAACCTTACTAATTTAAGGCCCAGTCCGTCCTAACCTAAGTTTGATTAATCGTCACCTGCAAGTCTGCAGACTCTCCTAATTCCATTTCGCTAGAAACGGCCCTCAACGAGAATTTTCAAAATGTGTCATTAGTAACATTTTTAATTGGAATATACGTAAGAAGATGTGTATATTTTATTAACAAAACAACTTTTATTGGTAAAAAATGGAATTCGAATAATTTAGAGCGTTTTAAGCAATAGAATCTAATAGTTTTTTCCTGAAGAAACTATTAGAATCTAATATGACGAAATTTTGCGCCTAAAAATAATTTTACGTCAGATAAATCTAATACATATTAAACTTCTTCGACTGTACTCACCCAAAACATTACAAAGGCACATAGACTATTATTATTGAAACGAATGTAATTAATTTTGTTTGTAGATATTTTGACAATTGATTTGAATGAAGGTCAAAACAAAATCATCAACTGAGAGCAGCGGCGACCCATAGTTTAAGAATTGTAGATAGGTAAAAATTTTTTTGGATTTGTTTTTGACAACAATGATAATAATAATTAATAAATCATCAAATAGAAAATCAATAATAGTATTTAGTAATCTAAACAAAAGAATCATTTTTCATCTGCATATTGTAAAGCGGAAGAGTTTGTTTGTTTGTTTGAAGGCACTAATCTCAGGAACTACTAGTCCGATTTTAAAAGTTATTTTAGTGTTAGATAGCTCATTTATTGATGAAGGCTATAGGCTATATTTTATTACGCTAAGACTAATAGAAGCGAAGAAATAGAGGAAAATTTGAAAGGGCTCATTTGAACGCGATAATCTCAGAAACTACTGGTCCGATTTGAAAAATTATTTCAGTGTTAGATAGGCCATTTATTGAGAAAGGCTATAAGTAGGCTATATTTTATCACGCTAAGACTAATAGGAGCGAAGAAATAGATGAAAATGTGAAAAAAACGGAGGAAATTATTTGAAAAGGCGTATCTTACGAACTACCGGAGCTATTTTTATTTTATTTGGCATAGATAAGAAGTAGAACACGTGAACGATCATAGGCTATTTTTTGGGGACTAATTTGTCTGTGAAATATCTAATTTACGCGGGCGAAGCCGCGCGGAACGTCTAGTCTATACCTATAATATGACGTGAAACGCACTAAAATAAGTTTGACGACTTTTACATAACCGTTTTCTTTGCCAATGTCTTTGAGGACATTTTTTTGGCCAAAACAGCTGAAAAATCGTCGGATTGTGTTACAGACCATAGTGCATTGGCTTTGGAGTGTTGGAGGAACGCCAGATACCCTTCACCTTGCACTACAAGTCCGTAAGTCATCTATTATTAGAGACAAATTAGATACTATTTAGGCAGGGAGGAATTAGGAAAAGAGGAAAATAAAGAACAACGTTTCATTGTTCTTCATTTTCCTTGAAAAGGCAGAAGGACACATAAATTTTAGTTTACGTATTGCTAATAAAAAATAAACCTAACCCAAAGGGAGATCGCAGACGGCACACTTTTTGTGTGATCGAGTATGCGGCACACATAAATTCTGCATGGCCGGGCCGCGCCCTGCAGAATGTATGTGACACACACACATTCATTCACATCACACAAAAAGTCTGCCGTCTGCGATCTCCCAAACTGTTCGTCGATTGAGGGATGAGTACAATATTTAAATAATTATTAACCGACTTCCAAAAAACGAGGAGGTTATATGTTCGGCTGTGGATATTTTTTTTTTTTTTTTTTTTTTTTTTTTTTTTATTTTTGTATGTTCAACGATTACTCCGCCGTTTGTGAACCGATTTTCGAAATTTTTGTTTTGTTGTATTAGGTTTCACTCCAATTTGGTACCATGTTCACAAAAGTGGTGACCTGATGATGGGATCCATGAGTAATCGAGGGAACTCCTCGAAATTTATATGGAAACATATGGTGATTTTGGTTTTATGTGAAGCGTACTAAGAATATGCTACCAAAAAATCAAATATTGGGTCAAGGTATACCATGGTTTCGAAGATGCTGAGAGAACTCCTGACTCCTTATAGATACACATTTGGGAGTTTCGGCGTTGTTTTAAGAACAGAAGGCATATGCTACTATGCAATGCGTGAAGACTACGTTACCGTTACCTAGACGTGAAAACTACGATTACGACTTAATAACCGTTAACCGTTTCAATTTACAACATTATAATCATAAAAAAGTTTGTGTGTGTCTGATATGTACCATCGAGGAAATTGATTCCTATGCAGATGTTAGCTGTCAATTCAATGTTAGAGATCAACTACGATAACATGGCGCCCCCCTCCAAAATGACTGTTTCAATGTGTGTAGTCACATCCTTATGAAAGAGTTTGTATGTAGTAAGTATTTAACCAATCACAGTACACGTAATATTTCAGTAAATGTCACTTATTACCAAGATTTGTCGATCAACTAATCATAACTAGCCTACCGCGCAAGACAACGCACTTCAAACGTTTTGACAAAGCACTTCAAAGGATTTGAATTTTGGAGGGGCGCGCCATGTTATCGTAGTTGATCTCTAGCTGTGATCTGTCGGAATGGTTTGACTTAACGCGACCAAACTACTTAGGTCTGCCATCTGCCTAGGAATCAACTTCTCTGACAATACAATGAAAACAGACAAACTTACAGGAGTTTTTTTTGGAGATACTGTGAGTCCCGGAAAAGGACACCTAAGGATACTTTTCATCCCGGAAAATTAATGTGTGGTTTTCGCATGATTTAAACAAATTTTGGCATAACGGAGTTGCGGGCGTCATCTATTTTGTGATACTGATAACTGATAAGAAAATATTCCATGGACCATGCTTTATATTTTTATGTTTATTTGAAAGTAGTATTGCGGCATTGCAATATTAGAGCGCTGAATTTAATTAACACAAATCAGACACCGTCTCCAAAACAGGTACCAGTTATGGATATAACTGGAAATTCGCAAACGAGGTTAAAGTTTACAATGACAATAAACAATATTCATATTTTTCGGAAAAAACAGATTTTTCTTAGTACACTTGGTCATTTTGCTCGAATAATTCTAGAACTTTAACAAGTTGGAAATCGAAATTAATGTAACTACTTATATCAAATAATAATTATGGGGGATAGGTACTTTTTACGTTGAATCCCATAAATGTTTGATCATAGATGAGTTGCAAGAAAAGTTAATGTTATATTTATGTTCACTAACTATAAAAATACATAATTTATATTTAATGACAGAAAATTGACGAAGCCATACAAAAAAATATACAGTAGCAATCCCTAGGCCTTCGCTTGGGCAGTCGCTTGAGGCACCTGCCTGTCTACTCTACTCGGGGCACTGTCATATTATAACGACGCGATTAATGATTATAATAATATTCTCTTTGACTGCCATGGTCAACGGTCTGCGAATTTATGAGATGGATTACAATATATAGAACGGGAGGTAGCAACGTTTGAAAAAAATATATTTTATATTTGATGATTTAAAAACATAATAGTCATGGAGCCCTAGAACATTTTTTTTTATTACTATCAAAATATTTTTTGTGAGTAGCTTAATTTTGTTAAGACAAACAACATTTTTATCTGCGAATTTTTTTTTTTTGATTACAGAAATCTAGAAGGGAACCCTAACGAGCTGATTTTTGTATATTGGTAGGTTAATAGTTACTAGCTATATGACCGAGCTTCGCTCGGTATTCAAAAAATTAAAAAAACACACATAAAATGACATTTTATGAAAATGATTCCTAGCTAGATCGATTAATCACCCCCGAAATTCCTATATACTAAATTTTATGAAAATCGTTGGAGCCGATTCCAATTATATATACAAGAATTGCTCGTTTAAAGGTATAAGATATAATTTAAGAGTAACACTGTCCTACAAATAGAACAATCCATATTTTAGGACCATCAAATCAAAATATGAAATCCTTTCTATCTCTGTTAGCTACCACTTTTAAGAATTTTCGCAGATAACAATGTTGTTTGTCTTATCAAAATAAAGCTACTCACAAAAAATTAGCTTGATAGTAATAAAAAAAAATTCAGGGCTCCCTGACTATAAGTTACGTATCGTAAAATAAATATATCATATAATGTAAAACATTCAATCATGCTCCCAATTTAAAATATCAAATTGACTGTATTTTATGATATTTTTGGATATTATGATATAGGTATACGCGTGTATGGTATTAAATTTGGAGATTATTTGTTACGTAAGTAATTTTAAAACTCTTTGACTAAAATATACAAATATGTATTTTGTTTTAAATCCGGAAGACAAGTTTTTTAAATGTCAGGCTATATTATGAACCTATTTACAAATTGATAAAACACCAGTAAGTTAGTAATAAACCTACTTAAAAATATTTTAAATTTTTTTATTCACATTTTTTCTTTTCTTTTTTTATAAGCTGCGTAGTTAGGTCGAAAAGGAATAATATATTATTATAATATGCAGCCAGCAACCTACATAACTGAATGTTAACAAACAAAAAAACTTACTTTTCATCGGCCATTCTCACTATTTAGACACTTATTTTTTGTAAATAAAAAATAAATTATCACAGACTATTTTGTGCAAAAAGTTTATACTTATTACATTATTTGAAAATAAAATAAACTCAACAATGTTTTGGCGCGGAAAACAGCGCGCGATAGAAAAAAAATTTATACACGTCCACTCATCGCGTAAGTTGGTTTTGTACTGATCTGATAATATTATGTGCCACTTTCTAGCATAATACAATAATATGCTTGTTTTCTCTGCGAATTTGTATATTTTATGTAAATGCTCATACCGCGTGATTAGGATTCTCGTTAACTATTGCCGTTGCCTTCAATTGCTTTTCTTTGGCCGCATGTCAAACATTTTTTTGATCGTAAGTCAAACATAGAATACTACAATTAATTTAGACAACTTTAATAATCTCTTCTTTAGTTTTTTTTTCATAATGTAATAATTTGAGAAGGCCTCTGAAGCTATAAGTAGACCCTAGTTATTTCCAACCTCACAAAAAGGAGACGGCTAACTAACTTAACACTTTTTAATATTGTAAGTTAATTATAACATAATATTAATAGTCGGCACAATAAGTATTTCGAAAATACAAAAACGTGTTTACTAAATATACATATATTATACACTCTATTTTTGAAATCGGATCAAGTCGCCCATTAAAAAACCTTCCTCTACAATGTCTGAAAATAATATTTTAATATAGCGATAGTGTTACTTCTCAAGCTTCGCATTATGTATTTAAAAATATTATATCTATGGTTACAGTATAAAATCTAATAGCGTATCGAATAAAATCTGCCGAATCTTTTGAGTCGTGTTTTATATTACTGTCAATTAAATATGAACTTATCTACTGTAGTCTGTAGGTATAATATTCATAGATCAGTATTTTTCAATGCTTCTGTAGCGGATTCGCCAGAGATCAAGAGAACTGTTTCAGTAAAGAAAAAGATTAACACGTTCGCTGCGTTATAAGGCTTAAACGCCCGATGCATGTACTCGCGCTTTGTGCGTAGGCGAGAAACGGCGAACTTCCCATGGTGCGGTATAATGAGTATTTTTGTATGTTAAAAGGAGACAAGTATAGGTTTGAGTTTAGGACTTTAAGGGCTACTCGTAAAGCATTAAAATCGTGCTAAGGTCTTTCGGCCTGATAACGCACTGATTGATATTTTTTTCCATTCCTTGCGGATAACGGGCCGAAAGGCCCGTCAGAGATCACAGGGTCATTCCACCCCTTCCCGCACTGTTGTAGGTAATTGAATTGACTTCATATTAGTGTTGTGACGTAATTAGCGGGAGCGGTACGATAGTGCATTTACACAGTCGTTTGTTTACGTTTTGAGTATTTGTTATTGATGTCAAATCATTAATAATGCCTCGGCCAAATAAACAATGTAGAAAAATGCTTGAATAATCGTTTCAGCAAGGAGAAAATCGTGAAAGTGAACGTTCTGATATAGATTATTCGAAAAATTACATAAAAAATAATATGTCACAGTAAAATCTTCATTGGCCTGTTATTTTTTTCAAAATAAAAAATATCTTATTGTTTCTTCAATAAATGATATTAAAAATAATATGTCGATAACTTATTTCCCATCACTAAAACTCCTTTAAATAAGCCTATAATTCAGTGCGGTATCAGGTTATAAGACCTTACATATATTATTGTATGTATCTCTCAAGTAAATAGTAGGAATCCAGGGCGAAGCCAGAACCATGAACAGTAACTCTTCTACGATCGATATTGATTGGTAGATTTCCAAATTTTTAACATTGCGGTGCTTGTGTTGGCACAAAACGTATTTAAGTAGATCAGTATGACCTAAACTACTTGAAGTCCTCATATTTATCAAAATGACGTCGCAAATGTTCTGTTCTGGACGAGGCAGCTTCATTGGATAACAATATTACTTATCTGCATAAAGTATCTGCATACAATTTTTGTTTCACTTGAAAATAGAACCAAGGAATTGGTTGCAAAAGCCAATTAATGATTTTTCCAAACTCTCGCAACAAGATCAAAATTTGAAAGAACCCCTTCATCACACGGGCGAAGTCAAAGTTTAGCTTTGGTTTTTCTTCTTAACTACTGCTGATTCGATCGATCGTATCGAGATATTATCGCGTGCATTTGGCAAATGCAGCGGAAACATATAAATGTAATGTGATTTAGTTACCTACATTTTAAAGTTTAGATGACCGTTGGAACGGATGGGACATTTAACAATTTTAGTAAACTGTACGTAAACTAAATCAGATACCTACGTATGTATCATCAGAAAAATGACCATCAACATGGAAGCCTAGTCGACATACGCAACACAAAGAGACAAATCATAATTGAAACTAAAGCGTGACTGATTATAATATTATTGTCTTTTTGTAATTAATTATGGTAGATTATATTAAGACTAATATTTTCCTTGTTCAAACACTGTATTATTATAAAAGCTGACGGAACGCGTTCACCTGCGTAAAGTATCCGGTAGTGTTGGCAAACTATGTAAATAATATCAGTTGAAGAAAAGCAACTGTATGTACTATCAGGAAGTTGATTCCTATGCAGATGGCGGACATAAGTAATTTGGTCGCGTTACGTCAAACCCAGCCGACCGATCACAGCTAACATTGAATTGACATAAGCCGACCAACTGACGTAGGTCCGTCAACTGCATAGGAATCAATTTCCTCGATGGTACATTATTTTTTTTTCGTCTGGATTACGGCAAACAATTGAATGACACCCGATACTAACCTTACTAATTTAAGGCCCAGTCCGTCCTAACCTAAGTTTGATTAATCGTCACCTGCAAGTCTGCAGACTCTCCTAATTCCATTTCGCTAGAAACGGCCCTCAACGAGAATTTTCAAAATGTGTGATTAGTAACATTTTTAATTGGAATATACGTAAGAAGATGTGTATATTTTATTAACAAAACAACTTTTATTGGTAAAAAATGGAATTCAAATAATTTAGAGCGTTTTAAGCAATAGAATCTAATAGTTTTTTCCCCTATTTATTACGTTACACATAATATTATGACGAAATGGAAAATATTATACGGTAAATATATTATTTTCCATTTCGTCATGTGTACAACATTTTCTTACACATGACGAAATTTTGCGCCTAAAAATAATTTTACGTCAGATAAATCTAATACATATTAAACTTCCTCGACTGTACTCACCCAAAACATTACAAAGGCACATAGACTATTATTATTGAAACGAATGTAATTAATTTTGTTTGTAGATATTTTGACAATTGATTTGAACGAAGGTCAAAACAAAATCATCAACTGAGAGCAGCGGCGACCCATAGTTTAAGAATTGTAGATAGGCAAAGATTTTTTTGGATTTGTTTTTGACAACAATGATAATAATAATTAATAAATCATCAAATAGAAAATCAATAATAGTATTTAGTAATCTACACAAAAGAATCATTTTTCATCTGCATATTATAAAGTGGAAGAGTTTGTTTGTTTGTTTGAAGGCACTAATCTCAGGAACTACTGGTCCGATTTCAAAAGTTATTTTAGTGTTAGATAGCTCATTTATTGATGAAGGCTATAGGCTATATTTTATTACGCTAAGACTAATAGAAGCGAAGAAATAGAGGAAAATTTGAAAGGGCTCATTTGAACGCGCTAATCTCAGAAACTACTGGTCCGATTTGAAAAATTATTTCAGTGTTAGATAGCCCATTTATTGAGAAAGGCTATAAGTAGGCTATATTTTATCACGCTAAGACTAATAGGAGCGAAGAAATAGATGAAAATGTGAAAAAAACGGAGGAAATTATTTGAAAGGGCGTATCTTACGAACTACCGGAGCTATTTTTATTCTATTTGGCATAGATAAGAAGTAGAACACGTGAACGATCATAGGCTATTTTTTGGGGACTAATTTGTCTGTGACCATAGTGCATTGGCTTTGGAGTGTTGGAGGAACGCCAGATACCCTTCACCTTGCACTACAAGTCCGTAAGTCATCTATTATTAGCGACAAATTAGATACTATTTAGGCAGGGAGGAATTAGGAAAAGAGGAAAATAAAGAACAACGTTTCATTGTTCTTCATTTTCCTTGAAAAGACAGAAGGACACATAAATTTTAGTTTACGTATTGCTAATAAAAAATAAACATAACCCAAAGGGAGATCGCAGACGGCACACTTTTTGTGTGATAGAGTCTGCGGCGCACATACATTCTGCATGGCCGCGCGGCGCCCTGCAGAATGTATGTGCGCCGCAGACTTGATCACACAAAAAGTCTGCCGTCTGCGATCTCCCAAACTGTTCGTCGATTGAGGGATGAGTACAATATTTAAAGTAATTATAGTTTTGTTTTAGTCTTGTGATATTTTAAGGCAGTCCAAACTTTTTTGTTTCATTGAATGGCTAGGTTTTTGGGTATTGTCGAATTATTGATGATCAAGGGTGCGCGTATATTTTATTAAGCAACATGATGCAATCGTGGGTATACCTAAGTTTAGTGTGAACGGAATATAATTAGTTAAGACTGGAAAGCAGACCTATTATTATTTTTACTCTTGTCTTTTGACGCATTTAAGAGCATATTCTAACAGGGAAAAGGCTCGTGATAAGGCTTGTTTTTCACAATTTTATTTACTTAAATTAACAAAGTAATTAAATTTCAAAGTAATTATATCACTCCGAGTATCTCCACAGCGGGCCTCCTTATCTTGGTAATTTAAGGAATTTCAAAGTAAACAGCTACAGGAAAGTCGTGCAAAAGTACAAAGAGGCGTTGCATAATAATCTTATCAGTATTTGCAAACCTACGAGAATAACAAGCACATAACTGCGTGAAGACTACGTTACCGTTACCTAGACGTGAAAACTACGATTACGACTTAATAACCGTTAACCGTTTCAATTTACAACATTATAATCATAAAAAAGTTTGTGTGTGTCTGTTATGTACCATCGAGGAAATTGATTCCTATGCAGATGTTAGCTGTCAATTAAATGTTAAAGATCAACTACGATAACATGGCGCCCCCCTCCAAATGACTGTTTCAATGTGTGTAGTCACATCCTTATGAAAGAGTTTGTATGTAGTAAGTATTCAACCAATCACAGTACACGTAATATTTCAGTAAATGTCACTTATTACCAAGATTTGTCGATCAACTAATCATAACTAGCCTACCGCGCAAGACAACGCACTTCAAACGTTTTGACAATGCACTTCAAAGGTTTTGAATTTTGGAGGGGCGCGCCATGTTATCGTAGTTGATCTCTAGCTGTGATCTGTCGGAATGGTTTGACTTAACGCGACCAAATTACTTAGGTCTGCCAACTTCTCTGACAATACAATGAAAACAGACAAACTTACAGGAGTTTTTTTGGAGATACTGTGAGTCCCGGAAAAGGACACCTAAGGAAAATTAATGTGTGGTTTTCGCATGATATAAACAAATTTTGGCATAACGGAGTTGCGGGCGTCATCTATTTTGTGATACTGATAACTGATAAGAAAATATTCCATGGACCATGCTTTATATTTTTATGTTTATTTGAAAGTAGTATTGCGACATTGCAATATTAGAGCGCTGAATTTAATTAACACAAATCAGACACCGTCTCCAAAACAGGTACCAGTTATGGATATAACTGTAAATTCGCAAACGAGGTTAAAGTTTATAATGACAATAAATAATATTCATACTTTTCGGAAAAAACAGATTTTTCTTAGTACACTTGGTCATTTTGCTCGAATAATTCTAGAACTTTAACAAGTTGGAAATCGAAATTAATGTAACTACTTATATCAAATAATAATTATGGGGGATAGGTACTTTTAGGTACCCATAAATGTTTGATCATAGATGAGTTGGAAGAAAAGTTAATGTTATATTTATGTTCACTAACTATAAAAATACATAATTTATATTTTATGACAGAAAATTGACGAAACCATACAAAAAAATATACAGTAGCAATCCCTAGGCCTTCGCTTGGGCAGTCGCTTGAGGCACCTGCCTCTCTGCCTCTCTCTCTCTCATATTATAACGACGCGATTAATGATTATAATAATATTCTCTTTGACTGCCATGGTCAACGGTCTGCGAATTTATGAGATGGATTACAATATTAGTACGGGAGGTAACAACGTTTGAAAAAAAAATATTTTTTATTTGATGATTTAAAAACATAATAGTCAGGGGAGCCCTAGAACATTTTTTTTTTATTACTATCAAAATAATTTTTTGTGAGTAGCTTAATTTTGTTAAGACAAACAACATTTTTATCTGCGAAAAATTTTTTTGATTACAGAACCCTAAAAGGGAACCCTAACTAGCTGATTTTTGTATATTGGTAGGTTAATAGTTACTAGCTATATGATCGAGCTTCGCTCGGTATTCAAAAAATTAAAAAAACACACATAAAATGACATTTTATGAAAATGATTCCTAGCTAGATCGATTTATCGCCCCCGAAACCCTCTATATACTAAATTTTATGAAAATCATTGGAGCCGATTCCGAGATTCCAATTATATACATATACAAGAGTTGCTCGTTTAAAGGTATAACATATAATTTAAGAGTAACACTGTCCTACAAATAGAACAATCCATATTTTAGGACCATCAAATCAAAGTATGAAATCCTTTCTATCTCTGTTAGCTACCACTTTTAAGAATTTTCGCAGATAACAATGTTGTTTGTCTTATCAAAATAAAGCTACTCACAAAAAATTAGCTTGATAGTAATAAAAAAAAATTGTTCAGGGCTCCCTGACTATAAGTTACGTATCGTAAAATAAGTATATCATATAATGTAAAATATTCAATCATGCTCCCAATTTAAAATATCAAATTGACTGTATTTTATGATATTTTTGGATATTATGATATACGTATACGCGTGTATGGTATTAAATTTGGAGATTATTTGTTACGTAAGTAATTTTAAAACTCTTTGACTAAAATATACAAATATGTATTTTGTTTTAAATCCGGAAGACAAGTTTTTTAAATGTCAGGCTATATTATGAACCTATTTACAAATTGCTAAAACACCAGTGAGTTAGTAATAAACCTACTTAAAAATATTTTAAATTTTTTTATTCACATTTTCTCTTTTCTTTTTTTATAAACTGCGTAGTTAGGTCGAAAAGGAATAATATATTATTATAATATGCAGCCAGCAACCTACATAACCGAATGTTAACAAACAAAAAAAACTTACTTTTCATCGGCCATTCTCACTATTTAGACCCTTATTTTTTGTAAATAAAAAATAAATTATCACAGACTATTTTGTGCAAAAAGTTTATACTTATTACATTATTTGAAAATAAAATAAACTCAACAATGTTTTGGTGCGGAAAACAGCGCGCGATAGAATAAAATTTATACACGTCCACTCATCGCGTAAGTTGGTTTTGTACTGATCTGATAATATTATGTGCCACTTTCTAGCATAATACAATAATATGCTTGTTTTCTCTACGAATTTGTATATTTTACGTAAATGCTCATACCGCGTGATTAGGATTCTCGTTAACTACTGCCGTGGCCTTCAATTGATTTTCTTTGGCCGCATGTCAAACATTTTTTTAATCGTAAGTCAAACAGAATACTACAATTAATTTAGATAACTTTAATAATCTCTTCTTTAGTTTTTTTTCATAATGTAATAATTTGAGAAGGCCTCTGAAGCTATAAGTAGACCCTAGTTATTTCCAACCTCATAAAAAGGAGACGGCTAACTAACTTTACACTTTTTAATATTATAAGTTAATTATAACATAATATTAATAGTCGGCACAATAAGTATTTCGAAAATACAAAAACGTGTTTACTAAATATACATATTATACTAGCTGTCCCGGCAAACGTTTCTTTGCCATATTATATTAAGTATATCGCCCGTATTATTTTATTGAATTAGTGACTAAAATATAAGTATATCACCATGGCAACGTCCATCGCTATCACGTGACCCGCGTCGCATAAACAATGGTCGCTCTTTATAGACAAATAATTTGCAATAAAATAAAATTGCGACTATAATTTGAGATTTAAACTATCCTATCTCTCAAGTTGGATCGAACTGCACATGGTGTGCGAATTTTATTATAATCGGTTAAGTGGTTTAGGAGTCCATTGAGGACAAACATTGTGACACGAGATTTATATATATTAAGAAGATTATACATTCTATTTTTGAAATCGGATCAAGTCGCCTATTAAAAACCCTTCCTCTACAATGTTTCAATTCTGAAAATGATATTTTAATATAAGTAGCGATAGTGTTACTTCTCAAGCTTCGCATTATGTATTTAAAAATATTATATCTATGGTTACAGTATAAAATCTAATAGCGTATCGAATAAAATC
The DNA here is from genome assembly GCA_905333045.1 of Lysandra bellargus. Lineage (NCBI taxonomy): Eukaryota > Metazoa > Arthropoda > Insecta > Lepidoptera > Lycaenidae > Lysandra > Lysandra bellargus. The sequence goes on along the minus strand of HG995336.1, from coordinate 4,163,149 downwards.
TGCCGAATCTTTTGAGTCGTGTTTTATATTAATGTCAATTAAATTTGAACTTATCTACTGTAGTCTGTAGGTATAATATTCATAGATCAGTATTTTTCAATGCTTCTGTAGCGGATTCGCCAGAGATCTCAAGAGAACTGTTTCAGTAAAGAAAAAGATTAACACGTTCGCTGCGTTATAAGGCTTAAACGCCCGATGCATGTACTCGCGCTTTGTGCGTAGGCGAGAAACGGCGAACTTCCCATGGTGCGGTATAATGAGTATTTTTGTATGTTAAAAGGAGACAAGTATAGGTTTGAGTTTAGGACTTTAAGGGCTACTCGATAAAGCATTAAAATCGTGCTAAGGTCTTTCGGCCTGATAACGCACTGATTGATATTTTTTTCCATTCCTTGCGGATAACGGGCCGAAAGGCCCGTCAGAGATCACAGGGTCATTCCACCCCTTCCCGCACTGTTGTAGGTAATTGAATTGACTTCATATTAGTGTTGTGACGTAATTAGCGGGAGCGGTACGATAGTGCATTTACACAGTCGTTTGTTTACGTTTTGAGTATTTGTTATTGATGTGAAATCATTAATAATGCCTCGGCCAAATAAACAATGTAGAAAAATGCTTGAATAATCGTTTCAGCAAGGAGAAAATCATGAAAGTGAACGTTCTGATATAGATTATTCGAAAAATTACATAAAAAATAATATGTCACAGCAAAATCTTCATTGGCCTGTTGTTTTTTTTCAAAATAAAAAATATCTTATTGTTTCTTCAATAAATGATATTAAAAATAATATGTCGATAACTTATTTCCCATCACTAAAACTCCTTTAAATAAGCCTATAATTCAGTGCGGTATCAGGTTATAAGACCTTACATATATTTTTGTATGTATCTCTCAAGTAAATAGTAGGAATCCAGGGCGAAGCCAGAACCATGAACAGTAACTCTTCTACGATCGATATTGATTGGTAGATTTCCAAATTTTTAAGTTTTCGCATAGTAACAGTCATTTATATTGGTCGATACCTTACTGGGCCAATAAGCCCTATACCGCAGCGGCGGAGAGTTTAAGAGTAAGGCTAATCGGCCTGTTAACGCACCATATAAAAACCGTCTCTTTTAGTCCCGCAGCGAAGGTGTATTTGGCAATATTATTGACGAATACGCAAACAAGCAAATAAAGGCAAATGCGGCCTTCCACACATGGACGTCAAATACCAAACTTTTACTTGATTTTCTTTACTTGCTTATTTGACTCCTTTGATGTGCGTCAAAAACCGACAAAGGTACGGATACGTGTATTTAGTATTGGACATATTTGTCAAATAGGCAAATAAGGCCAATATTTGTCAAACATACCGTCTACACATGGTAATTGTTTGGCGAATAAGTACATCAAATACGCAAATACAAATAGCCATGTGAAGTGCCTCCATTAGGTAAGAGAATTTCATCCTTCTGATACAATATATTTAAATACTTACTTATACATACGTCTACATGATAAAAAAGGAAAGGGTGGGAGGGATTTTTATTAGATATTATACTAATTATTGTATGTCTCATTTTTTTTTCGGACGCTAAAAGGCTAGACGCCAAAATGTTTGTAAAACACTGGACTAAGTATATTTATTATTTAAAAAATCAAACCCTGCGAGGTAGACCGCGAGCCTGTAATTTGTTTGCATGTGATTTGCATTCGATTGATGTTAATTAACGTTTCAAATATTGTGATTTCTGACTACAAAACATTTAAAGTATCAATTAGTACCTACCAAGATCATGATCTAAGGATTAGCTGATCACACCCTCTCTGTGACGTCACTCAGCTCCGTGCAAATTGGACACACCCACCATCATAATTATGAAACATCACGTTATTACTTATTGCTCATAAAAACCATGTTTAAAGCCGTCGGGGGTTCAATAATTGAAAATTGAAATAGAACTTAGGTGGAAGCGGAACTAATAAAAATCTAAAAGGATTCGACGAGGCCTCTCAATGGAAAGCATGATATGTATTTAATTATTATTAATTACTAGATGACGCCCGCAACTCCGTTGCGCCAAAATACGTTAATCGCGCGAGAGCCGCAGGGCTATCACATAAAAATAGCGATATCCACTAGCAATATTCGCGCGAGCGATTGCTGGTTATAAAATAAAACAATGGTGTCATGTATAGCGATCGATTGCAATCGTATTGTTTTGGCTGATACGTGATACGAAATTGCGATTTTGGAGCAACTATCGCGCAATAATTGCTATCGCATTGCTCTCGCAAGATACGTGATACGCCGGCTGTACATTTTTTCGATAAAGAGTATTCTATGGCCTTTCCCGGGATTCAAAGTATCTCCATACCAAGTTTCAGCAAAATCGGTTGTGGTTTGGGCGTGAAGAGGTAACAGACAGACAGACATACTTTCGCATCTATAATGTTAGTATGGATAGTATGGGTTAGAACATGGTTAGAACAGAACCAAGCAAAAAATCTGACTAGGTAGGTACCAACTTAGGTTAGGCACGTTCAAGGACCATATGTATTGAGTAATAGTGTCAGAAAATGGGTTTTGAGGTTTACCTTGACATATAGATGTGAGCCACAGGGAAAACTATTATATTATGTACTTACTTGTAGGCGGCCTGAATTTGAATCTAGATTCTAGAGTCTAGACCATAAAATAGGCAATTTTTAAACAAAACGAGTAGCCTAAATCCTATAGATGTTCAATGACAATAACTGGTTATTTGGCTCCTAGTTATCCATTTGTATGTAGGTTAGCTCAATGGGCAAAAGGTTAATGCTATAAAATTAAATCTCCGTGATCCGTTTTGAGCTTGATTTTTGACTTAACGAAGTTCAAATGTCGTGAGTTAAACTTCACGTTGAGACTTTATATAGCCCCCACACGAGAACAGCCCTACTAGACAATTAGTGGCAAGCGATTATCGTAAACTCCAACAAAATGTATGCGATTTGACATAAGTCATTGCTTCGCTAAAGAATACTAATGTCAAATCCAGAATCCCATACATTTTGTTGGCGTTTACAATTACGCTTGCCACTTGTCTAGGCTCTCAGAACAACTTTTTTGCCTGATGTCGGGCCAGTTATTTTATATTTATCCGGCCTACTCGATTATCACAGTAAAAGTAATAAAAATTGATATAGGGTATAAATTGCGCACACACTGGAGCACTATAAAATAATTCTGCGTTACCGCGTAGCTCCAGCGTAGCTACGTAGCTCCTGCGTAGCACCTTCACCAAAATCGGCGTGGGATTCATATCGAAGAAACTGATTCATAGGATGTTCATGGGCAGTTAACGGATCTAAATCATTTGGTCGGATTGTGTCAATTCCAATGATATTCTACTTATACAGATCTGTTACGTTCATATTATTTTCCGGCTTAAATCGCTTCTGATCAATTTTCAAATTCAAAATTGGACTTTGACAGATAAGTGAAACAAAAGATACGAAATGCCATTTACATAAAAGAGACAGACTAAATAAAAGACGACCCAATCGGGTCGTATTTGAGTCTTCACCGCGCGCGCGGTAGTAATTAACATATCTGCTTTGAGTTTTCTATATCATTGGTCAATTCAATGTTAGCTGTGATCTGTCGGCTGGGTTTGACAAAACACGACCTAAATTGACCAAAATACGTAGGTACGCCATCTGCCTATAAATCAATCTGTTCGTACATATTCATAATCATGGACGTATAAAAAAGGCGGACGGAGTCCCACCATACTGATACACAAAACTGTGTCCTTCAGAGTCGGCCAGCTGACTGTATGTACACGCACGGGCGTATATATAGCTTTGATAAGGGGGGAGGGGGGTCCGGACCCCCAGGACCCCCCCCCCCTTATATACTTCAATGTGTACACGGTCCGCACGCACACATTATTACGCTAGTCCATACCATTTGACAGGCGTAAGAATGTGTGCGTGGCCGACTCTGAAGACAGTTCTGTGTATAATAAGACTCCGTCCGCTTTATTTCTACGTTCATGTTCATAGTATAACATTATTTACTACAATAAAATATCATATTAATAGTCTACAGGTATACAGATATATTCTTATCAGGTATATTTCTCGAACCTTCGCCGTCTTAGGTTTTTTAAATTATAACCGAAGGATAGCAAATAGTAGAGATAAGTGAGAGACTCACGTGACGATGATGCTGTGTTACGTTTGTTGTTACAATGAACTGCTACGAGAATGTTTAAAGTATAGGTATGATACCTACCTTGAAAATATTCAGAGCACTCTATTAAGTAGTAAGTAGTACTTAAGTACTATCGGAGAAGTTAATTCCTAGGCAGATGGGAAGGCGCGGTCGCAGCCTGAAATTGGGGGGGGGGGGGGGGGGTCGTCACTCAGTAGTTCACTGCTTATATTATGTATATTTTTTTATCTGCGCCCTCGGACGGTTCTGGGTTGACAGTCACAGCTGTCTAAGGTCGGACGTACTGGTGGTTAGGGGATAGAGAGAAATTTCCTTTTATTATATGGCAAGATTTTGAAATTTTTCTATTTGACCTTAGATTTTAGGGGGGGTCGTGTCGTAAAACCAATACTATTTTGTAGAGCTATATTAGAGAAACATATATTAGTAACAAAAATTGTTCTAAGTAATATCGGAGCTGAGCTACGATTATTTTAGTTTATTTATTTTTGCACCTTATGTTCACAAAATCAATAGTAATTAACGTTACTTTATGGAGCTATCCTTCACAAATAGGTGTAGAAAGGGTATATTTAATCTGTTGGATATACATGTCTCACTAGCTATTACTCACGACTTCATCCGCGTCAAATATGAATATAATTTTTCATACAATATATTTAATTCTCAGCCAACGAAAATATAGCCAGACTTGAGACTATATTTCATTAGACAGTGGTTTTCAAAGGGCCGAATGCAATATTACGCAATTATAATTATTGTCTTATGTATTAATGTGCTGCTAAACGTCATCGTATAGCAGCCTGGAAGGTTAGAGGATTACTTAAATCAGGCAAACTGAGCATCGTAGAGAATGGAATGGACACCAACAAATTACAAAATCGATATACTGGCTGTAAGTGAGACCCACATGAGAAACAATGGCCATTTTAAAACATCTTCTGTGAACACGTTTTATTTCTCTGGATCGGACGACTCCAGCTTGAAAGGGGTAGGCATCTTAATACCCGATAAACTAAACGACTATGTTCTTGGTTACAAACCAATATCAGATCGAATTATGACGATGAAATTAAATACTAACCCCTGCGCTTCACACATCATAATATCAATATATGCTCCCACCTCACAGTCATTGGAGGAAGAGATAGAACAGTTTTACGGAAAGTTGGAAGAAACGCTATATACCAAATACTAACCAAACCGAGAAATAACTTTAATACTTGGGGACTGGAATGCAAAGGTCGACAAAAGTACCAAAGACGATCACTTACACGAGGTTAAGGGGCGTCATGGACTTGGTTCTAGAAATAAGAGAGGCGACATACTAATCAATTTCTGCATCAGCCGACATCTTGTCATATTAAACACCTACTTTCAACACCATCTTAGAAGATTGTATACATGGAAATCACCAGGTGATAGATACAGAAATTAAATTGACTATATCCTTATCAATTCCCGATGGAAATCATCTGTGAGCAATGTTAAGACGTTTCCAGGAGCTGAATGTGGTTCTGATCACAATCTCCTTGTGGCTTGCTTTAATCTGCGCCCTAAAACACCTTGAAAACGCATTGTCAACAAACGTCACCAATTGAATGAAGATGAAAGAAACGCTTTTCGACAGACCATGGAGGACAGGTTGAGGTCTTTGTGCTTGGACTTGAGTTCGGCTGACACATCATGGAATCAACTAAAAACTTTGTGAGTCTCTGTGAACTCTGTGAGCAATGTTAAGACGTTTCCAGGAGCTGAATGTGGTTCTGATCACAATCTCCTTGTGGCTTGCTTTAATCTGCGCCTTAAAACACCTAGAAAACGCATTGTCAACAAACGTCACCAATTAAATGAAACTGAAAGAAACGCTTTTCGACAGACCATGGAGGACAGGTTGAGGTCTTTGTGCTTGGATTTGAGCTCGGCTGACACATCCTGGAATCAACTAAAAACTCTTCTTAACGACTCTTTAAAGAGGCCCTTAATAACAACCTAAGCCTGTAGAGCTGGAACAAAATAAGTTTGGAGCCAAGCATCCTACGTTCCGAGGTGCTGACTGCGATAAACTCCCTTAAATTAAAGAAGGCTCCAGTTGCTGATGGAATAATCGCAGAAGATCTTAGATTACTAGGCGAGACCGGTGTAGACGTACTGCATGCAATCCTTAATAAAATCTGGACCACTGGCGAGTGGCCAAAAGATTGGACCGAGTCAACTGTGCTACCTTTACATAAGAAAGGCTCTACAAAGGAATGTGAGAAATTCCGCACATTAGCCCTAATATCAGATGCAAGTAAAATCCTACTCCATATCATTAACAGACGCATTCGGCATTACTTGGACTGGCAAATTCCTCAGGAACAGGCAGGCTTTGTTAAGGGACGAGGAACTCGCGAACAGATCTTAAACGTTAGGCAGGTCATTGAAAAATCATATGAGTATAACACACCTGTAATAATGTGCTTTGTCGAGTATAGCAAAGCCTTCGACTACGTCAACTGCAATTCCTTGTAGCGGGTACTAAAAGAACTTGGGGTTCCGGATCATCTAATATATCTCATCCAGTCTCTTTATTGCAATAGCTGTGACGTGCCACGTCCCATCCCTTTAAGTTTGGCAAAGGAGTACGACAGGGCTGTATTCTCATACCATTTTTATTTAACGCATTCGGCGAATACATTATACGGAAAACCTGTGACCAATGGAGGGAAGGCGTCCAGATAGGTGGAAAAAAGTTAAATAATCTCCGATATGCTGATGATACTACTCTCTTGGCTGCAAATGAAGTCGAGATGCAAGAATTGTTGGAGAGAATGGAGCAAATCAGCAATACCCTGGGCCTCTCAATTAACAAAGGGAAAACCAAAATAATGGTCATAGAAACACACTACCATTGACTGGCGCTCTAAAACTAGGAGTGGTTAGCGAATTCGTATACTTTGGGTCCACTATCAGGAATAACGGCTCCTGCGGCACGGCATAGCCAGATATATGTAGGAGAATTGGGATGGCTAAGAGTGCCATGTCTCAAATGAATAAAACCTGGCGTGATAGAAAGATTTTGCTAAAAACCAAGACGAAACTTGTGCACACGCTCATATTTTCCATCTTTCTTTATGGATCCGAGACATGGACTCTGAAGTCTGCAGACCGCAGACGTATCGACGCCTTCGAGATGTGGTGCTGGAGAAAAATGCTCCGAATCCCATGGATTGCATTCAGGACAAACGCATCCATTCTGGCTCAACTTAACATAAAAACAAGGCTCTCTACCATCTGCCTCAAACGCATTTTGGAATATTTCGGACACAATATAGCCAGAAAAAAGGAGATAATCTTAAAAAGCTCACGGTAACTGGCAAGATTGAGGGAAAAAGGCCACGAGGTCGCAGTCCCATGCGTTGGTCCGATCAAATCCGCACCACACTTGAGTCCACCGTCTACGGCGCTCTTTGAGTGACGGAGGATAGGAACAGCTGGCGTAAGACCATTAGAAGGAAGGTCATGGAAGGGGGAAGTCACGACCCTCAGACATGAGGAACACGACTGGAGGAGAAGGAGGATGTGTCCCTTATATAGAGTACACTGTGACCTTTCACAGCGCTGAAAGTCCAATTTTTTTTTTCTGATTTAAATGGACAAGCGCCCTGGCGTAAATAGTTTCCCCGTACAAAAATGAAAAAAAAAGTTCTTTCAGCACTATTACTTTTACAGTAAACTCTATAGACGGGACTCATGCACAGAACACACCCTAAAGTATTATCACTTAGTTTTGTTATACCCTGTATACTAATATTTCTTCTAATTCTAATCTCAGGAACTACTTATTCGATTTGAAAAATTATTTTTGTGTTGGATAGCCCATTTATTGAGGAAGGCTTGAAGCTAATAAATAATGCCGTTTTTTTTTTTTTGTATTTTCCTGAATATTCATGCTATAATTGAATTTACGTTTAGTTGAAAATACGAACATAAAATGCCTTATATCTCGGCTCAAATATAGTTTAGCTATATGTCCCCTATAATAAAGTTTACTCCCCTTGATATGTTCTTTCATAATATGCCGGTTTGGTGAGTGGCCGCGGGATTTGAAAATGACGCCAATATTACCCAAACCCCTTTACGAAAACACAAGATATAGTACGGGAGCCCTAGAACATTTTTTTTATTACCTACCAATGATATATTATATAAAAAAACTCAAAGCAGATATGTTACTACCGCGCGCGTTGTGAAGCTTCAAATACGGCCCAATTGGCCCGTCCTTGATTTAGCCCGGCCGCACATTGTCCGAAATTTCTGATCAGAAACATTTGAATCCAGAGCACTCTGGTGTTTCGTCCCAAGGTTTTTGGGCCCAGTGGGCATTGACCAGATATGAATTTATAACAGTTTTTCATCTGGCGATTGGTCCCAACTCCCAAGTGATTATTTTTTATGACTTTTGGGCTCATGTCCGTAGGTAGGGCTGGCAAAAACCTTGTAGATTTTAATAAAAAACAAAATAATTACTTTGTATGAAAATATTTATTACACACTGAATGAATATTATAATATGATATTTAAAGAAAAATAATTCAATGGACATGGATAATATGTGTCGCTGTCGGATAATATCGCTGCAAGTAGGCATCCTTGTGTCAGCCTGATTTTGAGTGTCAGGTCCATAATTATTAGTCGATGAGGCTACCCTGTTGTCGAGCGTGGCTTTGATCCATTTCCTAGTAGTTGGATCTATAGTCTTTGAAGCCAGGCCATATGTGATAGAGCTGGTTGAAGTGTTGTCGAATGCGCCTTCAATATAACGAATACGATTACAAAACGGGAAAAAGTTTGCCGAACGTTTTTTTTTTTTTTCTTTTAACGGGTAGTTAGTAGCGACATGTCTGTTTCTTATAGATCAAACGAACTCTGCAATACTGTTTTACCCACTGAGCCGTGCCGTGAAAGTAGTCGTTTAAATGTGGGAGTTATTGCCGCTAGATGGACTTACCCCTCAGATGGACTTCCCCAAGTTGACATTGTAACTTTCCTTTTATTTTGTTTATTTTATTTTTCCTTTTACTTTTATTTTATTTTACTTTTCTTAATAATTGACTTTTCTTATAATTTACCTTGAGCGCGAGTTTACACATGCGCAAGTCTCCCCACTACTTTTGCCGAGCGCTCAAAACTCGTGACGGTACCTAGCTGTACCGCACCGCGCGTTGGATTCATGCCGCTTTTTGAGAGCGCACTCGCCGCACACCCCGTATAATCTCAAATTAAATTATGCAGTTTTATATCAATTCGTCATGCCGAAATCACGCCGCCGGCCGCCGCCGCCGATTTTTGACCGGCGCCCGCCGCCGGCGATTAAAGCTTCGGCGCACACGTCTACATGGTAGTAACCATAATATATTATGACAAAATAAAACGCAAGTCGTATCAAATGTAGAGTCAGTCACATATGGAATTGCCCGGTAAGTACAGGAATTTAAAATAAATAGATACATTGTTATTCTATTACTAAATTTATTAATTACTTAATAAGAATACAAAAATATGTTTATTAACAATAATTCGATTTATACATTAACAAATAGTCACTAAGTTTATTATTATGATGTTAAATAAGTAATAAGAAGTTTAAAAAACTAAAAACACGCTTTTAGCACACACTAAGACAATCCATCATCTTGGATGTCCGCCATGTTGGATTTAAGTCACGTGACCATTTTTTTCGTATTCCTGACAGGCTGTGTTGCCACACCGAATTTTCGAATATTAGTAGACGTCATGCCAAAAATTGGTAGAATTAGGTAGATGTTAGACCCAAAAGTTGGTAGATCTACCATCAGCAAATTTTTTAGAATAAAAAATGCTAATTTATCTATATAAAGAGTTTTATTGATAGTGTTTATACATATTTTTATTGAATAACTAGATGTTCCGCGTGGCTTCGCCCGCCTAATTTAGGAATGTAACGGAAACCGTACATTTTTCCGCAAAAAATAAACATATGTTCTTTCACGTGGTCTATTCTTCATGTGTGCCAAATAACATAAAAATTGCTCCAGTAGTTTCTTAGGATGATAATTTCCTCCGTTTTTCCTCGATTTCTTCGCTCCTGTTAGTCTTAGCGTGATAAAATATAACCTATAGCCTTCCTCGATAAATGGTCTATCTAACACTGAAAGAATTTTTCAAATCAGATCAGTAGTTCCTGAGATTAGCGCGTTCAAATGATCCCTTTCAAATAATTTCCCCCCATTTTTTTCACTCTTTCCTCTATTTCTTTGCTTCTATTAGTATGTATTAGCGTCATAAAATATAGCCAGCCTTCCTCGATAAATTGGCTATCTAACACTGAAAGATTTTTTCAAATCGGGCCAATAGTTCCTGAGATTAGCGCGTTCAAACAAACAAACTAATAAACTCTTACGCTTTATAATATTAGTCGGACCAGTAGTTCCAGAGATAACAAACAAACTAACTAACTCTTCCGCTTTATAATATTAGTATAGTTTTTAAATATTCAGCACTCGGCTGATGAAGCAAACCTTCCAGAATTGACTGCTGAGTGAGTTTCTCTGACATGTCTTTAAATTGTTGAGAAGAACAGTCTCTCAACATTTGCACTGCTACGTGGAAGTGCGAGTACTTGTCTCACAAAGCAGGGGAAACATTGGGGACTGGTCTTTATTTTTATTGTTGCAACATGTTTCCAAAAGACATCGGGCTCAGGATCAATCTTTTAAATTTTTTGTTACCACTCTTGTAACATTTCGGACCGTTCACAAACTAATCTGTTAACTGCGTTTCAAAAGTGAGTGAACAGCTGCAGCTCGTTAAATGCTGAAGGAAGTGTTGTATTAAGACGACTCAATATACCAAAATGCTACCCGAGTAGCCTGTAACTTTTACTATTAATTCAAGTACGTGAACAATAATATGTTGAAAAATAGGTAGATTTGATACCGAAGTTGGTAGATAGGTAGAAGGGAAGGTAAAATAGGTAGATCTACCATAAAGTTGGTAGATGTGACAACACTGCTGACATCAAACCCTTTCATTAGATACCAATGGGTGCCTTTAATGATGCTGCCTCTATAGACGAACGCACTGCCAGGAGGGATTTTCTTAGCTTTTTAATTTGTTCCATTTTAGTAACTAGATGGCGTATGGGTAGACAATTATCGGTAATACCAGATAATACCATCAATAATTGCTACAAAACTGGGCAAAAGAATGTAAAACTTGATACATTTCAATTTGAAAAAGACGCCATAATATTCCAATGACTAGGATAACAAAGTTATTACAACGATGTTTTAGTTAAAACTCACGAAAGAAATAGCCCTATTTACCGATATTCAGACCAAATGTCACAGGAATTATACATTTTGGTTTTGACAACATCTTACCTGCACTTGTGCAAGATAACGGGTATTTCATGGCTAATATTTTACCAATAATGAACATCAAAGACCCAAATAACATAATTTGGGAAAAAATAATAAAAACCATACCAAGAATAAAAAGTAGAAGAAGTTTGAAAGTGACATGCCCATGACATGCCCGCCAAAACTCTTTCAGTTGTCAGTTTTCAGTTTGACAATTTGCGTGTTCCTAAACTGTTACCAGTATACTGGCCTAATCGCTTAGGCCAATGATCGCTTAGGTTTAATATATTTTGATTTATGCCACACTTGACAGTACACTGATATTTTTTAGAAACACAACCAATATGTATCCGTGATGCCAACCTGCAGATAATTTCAGATCGGTGGGGAACCAATAGAAAATCTAGAAGTGTCTATCGTCGCGCCGTCTGGTGGAGATTAAAAATAAGAAAACCTCTCATTACTTTATAAATGTGCACAACAAAAAGTTTTTAAAGGGTATTCTCGAAATAAATAAGTAAAAAGCGAGAAAACGTAACAAACAAAGAAATAAACTCACTTTATAATATTAAAATAATATAAAATTATTTTATTAGTACCTACTTATTTTATATATAATAATTATTACCTTATAATTATAATTATTATGATTAAAATATATTTATTATTTATTAAATATTTAATTTATTTTGTTTTTAGTATATTTATTGTTAATAGTGACAACAGATATAAGTACACAATCTGTGAAAATTTCAGAAATCTAGCTATAGCGGTTCTTGAGATACAGCCTGGTGACAGACAGACAGACAGATAGACAAACAGACAAACAGACGGACGGACAAAAAGGCAGACAGGCATTGAAGTCTTAGTGATAGAGTCCCGTTTTACCCCTTGGGTACGGAACCCTAAAAAACATCGTGCGGAAAATAGCATGTCCAAGAACCCTTATTTTTTTAGCACTTTTGATATTATGATTTTTTGTTCCACAGGCAGATTTACTCTGATAGTTAACTCAATAAATTTAAATGTTTACTCGATACTTATATTCTTGGCTATTTCGTCAAGTTATGCAGGCACTTCACATGGTTATTTGTATTTGCGTATTTGATGTATTCGCCAAACAATCACCATGTGTAGAGGGTATGTTTGACAAATATTGGCCTTATTTGTCTATTTGACAAATATGACCAATACCAAATACACGTATCAAAGGAGTCAAACAGGCAAGTAAAGAAAATCAAGTAAAAGTTTGGTATTTGACGTCCATGTATGGAGGGCCGTATTTGCCTATATTTGCTTGTTTATGTATTCGTCAATAATTTTGCCAAATATAACAAATAGCCAATAGCAAATACAAAAAGCCATGTCAAGTGCCTCCATTAGATGTTAATTCGCCACAAGAAGGAAACGTGCACTCTTCAGCGCTGCTCCGGGCGAACTGATCGCGCGGCCTATGTGTGGATGGAACGCAAGCCTTGCGACAAATTTCCTTTGATCTTTCAACTTTCTTTTGATCGGCCAACGTCTAAATACCTACCGCCAACGCGCGAACGCCCGTTCTACACATTGGGCCGACGCATTGGCGGTGCATTTCAAATAGCCTGTCCGCCATCTTGAGAAGCCGCCATATTGGATTTGTAATGACGTTTCTTAGCTATCCTTGTATTGTCATCAGAACTCAGAGCGTGTGTAAAATTTCATCCTAATTCCTAATCGGAAAACGGGAAGTGGGTCAAATTAAGATTCTAAGATTTTCTTACATTCATATTATTTTGTTACAAGTGAAGCTAATATAAATTGTATAAAAATATAATTTAAAATAAAAATCGCCCACGTGCGAGTCGGACTCGCGCACGAAGGGTTCCATACCGTAATTAAAGAGCGAAAGTAGGTAAAAAATTGTTCTTTGTCCCCCCTTAATTATTTAATTTAATTTGATTTTATTATTAAAATTTATTAAAGTGCACATAATATGATTGAGGATTTTGTGAAAATTTCAAGCATTTACATGTTGCCATTGTGGATTACGAGCCAAAAAGGTCAAAAAAGTCACGTAAAATATTAACTTTATTTTTGGTGTTAGATGATGCCCGCAACTTCGTTGCGCCAAAATTCGTTTATCGCGCGGGAACCGTACATTTTCCGGGATTAAAACTATCCTATGTCCTTTCTCGGGACTCAAAGAATCTCCATGCCAAATTTCAGCAAAATCGGTTCAGCGGTTCGAGCGTGAAGAGGTAACAGACAGACAGACAGACGGACAGACAGACAGACGGACAGACAGACAGACGGACAGACAGACAGACAGACAGACACACTTTCGCATTTATAATATTAGTATGGATATGTATAGTATGGATTTGTTGTTATAGCGGCACCAGAAATACAAAATCGGTATAAATTTCAGAAGCCTAGCTATAGCGGTTCTTGAGACACGGCCTGGAGACAGACAGACAGACGCGACGGACAGACATTAAAGTCTCAGTAATAGGGTTACGTTTTTACCCTTTGGGTACGGAACCCTAAAAATCTATAAAGATTATCTTTGATAAGATTCTAAAATATATGATTTAAATAAAATAATACTAATATTCTAAAACTATAAAATCATAAAATGAGATTAATAAAAAAACTAAACTAAAACTAAACTAAACTTATAGCTCTAATTTCATAAGTTGTAGAATATACTTAGTATAAGTAATTAGTAATTACTGTCTTTTATATCACTTTTCATTTAGGTAGGTACTCTTGTTTAAACATTTCTTAGCACTATATAATATTATCATCCTCACAACTTTTACACTAAGTCCAAAAATATCTTCACTGCAATCTCTTTAGTAGCCCTCTCAGGTTTTTTTTTAAATAAGGGGGCAAACGAGCAAACGTGTCACCTGATGGAAAGCAACTACCGTCGCCCATGGACACAGGCTCTGCAGATGCGTTGCCGGCCTTTGCGTGTGTTGCGTTGCGTTGTTTCTCTGTCTCTGTATATACGAAATTATGTATACGTAGGTACTTAGTATCTGTGAGAGAGCCGAAAAATTATGTCAGGCTTTACTCGATGACAAGACGCACTTATGAACCTTATTTCCATTGTAATAAGATCGTTTCTGGCGGTTCTAGTTTTAAGTTGGTTCTCCTTGGTATGGTGTTTCTGGACCAGGAACGGGCTCGAATATAGTATGGTCCTCGTCTTCGCTCGCCTCTGAACTGTGGGATGTGCCCGGGATAGCGTCGTATCTCGAGTGCCTGGAAAAGAAAATGTTATTTAGGGTACCTAATGTAGATAAAGATTATAATCGGGTGTAGGATGATGCAGGACGTAGGACATAAAAATAAAATAGAAATTAGGAAGAAATGGCGAAAAGAAAGACCTAGGATTTTAAACTGAAATGCCACGGGCCCCCCACCCAAAAGGACTCAAGAGGCTGTGAGGTCAGAAATTTGTATATTATGTCGCAGTCATCTGGTTTAATCTGCGATTCGATTGAATGACTAGCGCACTCATTGAATGACACCATATGACTCGGCCGAACGATCGTCACTCAACGTCCAACTAGTTAGCGTTTTTTTCTGCGAAAAATCTTGAAAGTGGTAGCCAACAGAGATAGAAAGGATTTCATACTTTGATTTGATGGTCCTAAAATATGGATTGTTCTATTTGTAGGACAATGTTGCTTTTAAATTATAATATAGGTAACTACACCAATATACAAAAAATCAGCTAGTTAGGGTTCCGTTTTAGGGTACCGTAGTCAACAAAGTTTTGTTGATTACAGAACCCAAAAATGGAACCCTAACCAGCTGATTTTTTGTATATTGGAGATAAAAAAGTTGTTTGTCTTATCAAAATGAAGCTACTCACAAAAAATTAGCTTGTTAGTGGGTAATCACAAAAAAATTGTTCCAGGGCTCCCCACTATTAATATATGCCCACCAATATAATTTTTTCATAATTAAAAAAGAACGTTATCTGCAGCGTATATTACAGCAAGCAGTGTATAGGTACCTAACAGCATAATAATTGTCGTAATCAACTACATTTTAGATACACAGCAAAATTTTGCAGGGAGTGTAGAGGGCGCTTCTGTCGCTGCTTCTGATGCACCGCGCTGTAGGTATGTAGCTTCTCTGAAGATGTAGAATAATCGGCCAAGTGCGAGTCGGACTCGCGCACGAAGGGTTTCGTACCATCATAGAGCAAAATTAGGCCAAAAATTGTTTTTGTTGTATGAGAGCCCCCTTTAATTTTTTATTTTATTTTAATATTATTATTGAAGAAGACACCAATAAGACTTCTAAGCATTTATTCACAACATTGCGATACACAGCTCTCCATCACATTCTTACAAGTGACACAACCTTTCATTTATGACAAATACTGCGTTCGACATTCCGCCCACCATGAATGTATCTATTATATTCATAATTCCTAAGCCGCCCACCATGATACCTGCACAGTGTGAACTATAATACTGTACGTCATTACAATATTATTAAATTGTTACATAAAGCTACCTAATTTACCTAGGTAACAAACAAAACTAAGACCCTTCTGCATAGTACAATAATTGATAATAAATTAAAACCTTAAGTGTATAAAACTTAACATCACCTACTTATACAACACAAAAAATATACCTACTAGAAATTAACAATTCAAAATTCGTATTAAAGGTACTTTCTACCTTCCCGAGCATAATATTGTGAGTTCTTAGTTTTGGCTGGTATTCTACCCGATACAACCCAACCAAGTTTTGTATTCTGAGCGGTCAAATTGCCTGACGAATCACGAGTGATGCCACTTTGCAAAATAAGTGCATATACATCGGCACCTAATACTAAATCTACATTAGTCTGTTTATCATAGTTTGGATTAGCTAAATCTAAAAATAGTGAATCTGGCCAGTAACTCTTTTTAATTCTGTCAGTAGAATTAAAAAGAACACACTAAAACTGGACACACACAGAAGTGAACGACGATTGCGTACACTGATAAACGAAACACGGTAGGCAAATGACTCGTGGGTAGCTGGGATTAGCTAAATCTAAAAATAGTGAATCTGGCCAGTAACTCTTTTTAATTCTGTCAGTAGAAGGGTTGGGTTGAAGGTAAACTATTCAGAACACAGGCTTGGATATTACAACAAAATTCTCTAGTAGTGGACTGTATCGTTAGTTCGACCATGTGTTCGACTGACAAAGTCTGTTCCTCTCCCCCCACTCCTGACAGGACTTTTTTTTACAGGAATCTTGCGAAGTGCCAATAACTGGACAGCCTTCTCGGATATAAGTGAGGCTTGCGATCCTTGGTCAAGTAATGTTCCAAGGGATGCACAAGCTTTCTTAGTCTCTACTCTAGAGTTAATTTTACGCATAATCGTTAATCTCAAACTGTGACCATGTATTATCTAAGCTTTCAAGTCTCATCTTGACCAAAGATCGCGTTAATGTACTCCTAGATAATCCTTGAAAATTTGCAAGATCCTTAACTATTGATTTTTGAATAAAATTCTGTATACGTAGTAGCCCCTCCATATCTTCAGGTTCAAAATGGGTTCAAAATATTTTATTATCAAATTCTTGATTATGCGTCGTCCAGGCAACTAGTCTGAATTTTCTCACCATTTATAACTAGCTTTATTTCTATATTAAAGAACTCTTATTGACTGTAAATCCATAGCATCCAGTTCTAACTATTCATCCGGCTCGAAGGACCATGAAGAAGACACCAATAAGACTTCTAAGCATTTATTCACAACATTGCGATACACAGCTCTCCATCACATTCTTACAAGTTGGAAGAGTCTCTCTCGCAAACTATTTAGATTAGAAAAAAATGATATTAGAAACCTCAATATGATTTTTTAAGATCATAGATACCCTACACGCGTAGGTTAGGCGAAAAAAATTTTTTTTTGTTTCAGTTAAGTATACCTATGGGGACCCCTAAAATTTTTGATATTTTTTCCATTTTTGTATCAAAATCTTAATGCGGTTCACAGACTACATCTACTTACCAAGTTTCAATAGTATAGCTCTTATAGTTTCGGAGAAAAGTGGCTGTGACATACGGACGGACGGACAGACAGACAGACAGACAGACAGACATGACGAATCTATAAGGGTTCCGTTTTTTGCCATTTTGGCTACGGAACCCTAAAAATGCAGCATTCACTATCATACATTCAACACTCGCGCGCTGAATGTTAAATGTATGACAGTTCCGTAGGGTGTTGATTCTAATAACTGCAATCACGGTGTGATTTTAGGCTGTTTGTACCCGGGCATCCGGTAATCCGAGTTTGGAGGTATAGTATAGTATAGAGTAGGGAGAAGGTAGGCAGATGCTTTTAAGATAAACATCCTAATACGTCTTATGCCTACTACTGTATCCTACTTAAGCATGTCCCTCGGGCTCTCTGAGATCATATCAAAGGGTCGTAGTTGGATACCGCTGTTGATCCTGGCGACACAGGAGATACAGTGGTGGGAATGTATGGTGGGTTGAAGCCCGTTAAAAAAATAATGTATCCTACCTACAAAGATTATGTGTATGTTTTTTTACTTTGTTATGTAGCAACCTACAACTCATACCTTTAGGGTCTACACAGACGGACCGCATTTCAACTGCAATCCAACCGCGGTTTGCAGTTCAAGTGCAGTTTGAATGCAGTTGACACAACTGCAATACGACTGCAATAGAACTGCAAACCAAACGCGCAGTCGGATTGCAGTATAGTTGCAGTTGGCGTGCAGTCGTGTGAACTGTTTGGCTTGCAGTTCTATTGCAGTCGTATTGCAGTCGTGTCAACTGCATTAAGGGTCTACACAGACGGAGGACCGCATTTCAACTGCAATCCAACCGCAAATTGCAGTTCAAGTGCAGTTTGAAACTCTCAAACTCGGTCCGTCCGTGTAGACCCTTAGTCAAGAGCTCTCGCATGCATTGAACTGTGCAGATATACTTATTACCGCATATTATATCTCCCAGGTCATATAGTCAGGTCAATGCTCTGCGATGGTCATATGACTAATTATTATCATCGACATTATCATAATTTATAATTTATCTCACGTTATTTACACTTAACAACTATGTACAGCGATAATTTTGTTGCTAAAACAATCCTTATTAGGTCACTATACAGCATGTTTCAAATATGTACGTATGAAATGATTTTGGTGTTTATGACTGCCTTGCATGTTAAAACCTTTGTAATACTACATTCTTGCAATAAAAATATTCTATTCTATTCTATTCACATTAGATCGCGAGTAGTGCGGCAGCAGCGCGACTTCTATACTAAAAAGAGTCGCGCTGCTGCCGCACTACTGGCGACTTAATGTGAAGGCAGCCTAAGTTTTTACAGCAGTGCACAAGCTAGATAATGAGATGGACTTCATTTATGTTGATTAATTTATTAGATAGTAAAAATGTTGAAACCACAAGCAATAATTTGATATATTACTGCAAAGTTTTCACGCTAGGCGGCAGCACAGGCACAGACAGTAAACAAAAAGTTAGTTCGACATTTGACAAAGTTTCTTTCAATATCTGATATGTTGTGTGCAATATGTCAAATTTTGGTCGAATTGTTTACTATATATGCTAGAAGCGCCATCTACTCCGACCTTGACATAATATTCCCTAATACTATTGCAGTGTAGTATTTAAAAGCAGGGCCGGATCTACCATATGCTAATTTGGGCTTAAGCCCAGGGCCCCATGAGTTCAAGGGCCTCCGCCGCCCAGCTAAGTCAAGTCAAAAATAGACGATAATGCGAAAGAATTCATAATTTTAGTAATTTTTTGTTGGTATCCCTGAGAATCCTACGATCAAGGTTTATTATACAATTTAGGTGTTGGTACTACGAACTGAGTTAAAATGGAAGTAGTTTCAGCCCAGGGCCCCGTAAGCTCACGGTCCGGCCCTGTTTAAAAGTCTGTCTTATATTAACAGCAATATAGTCTATTGATTACTTTAAAATTGTGAAATAAAACACAGCAAAACCAAGACAAGTTTATTATAAAACAGTACATACAATTACATTTATCAAATAATACTTAATTATTGTCCTCGCGAGTGGAAAGTATGAAAACAGGGGTTAAATCAAAAATGCAATGATTAATAACGCACATTTTAATATAAAATGTGTTTTTCATCACAGTTCGACATGACTTCGTCATAATAAAGATACAACAAGGATTATAAACAATAAATTGTCTTTGTAGCATACACTCAACAGTCAACACAGAACATACTAGTAAAATATTGTTTGCGACTTTCAAAACCATTACAGAATCAGAGTATTTGATTCATAGTCAAATGGTGGATCGACGTAATTCGGTTGGGTTTATCATGTCTAGCCAACAGATCACGACTAACACTGACTACTGACAAAATCAAAAAATAACGTAGGTCCGCCATCATCTGCCTAATATGAATCAATTTGTCTGATAGTACATTATATTAATTTAATTTCTATAAAAAAACTGATAATTTAAGTTACTTTTATTATTATTTGTTCTGTGATTCCCAAAGTCCTAATTTTAAAGTATTAACGTTTAAACACACCCTGTATCCAAGTGCATGGTTAGTTTAAAGTGAAGATGTTAACATAGTATAAAACATATACATTTTTCTAAAACTTATGACAATTTATAACGAAATAAAAAATACTGTTTATCCATTGTTTAAAATTTTAACAAGTTCATCAGATCTTTATATTATAATTTAAAAACTTATTTAATGGCAGGAACTGCATACATTGTTAAATCAATTATATTTTAGTAGCATCCAAAAACTATTATTTTCAAAGGCAGTGTTATAAGTTATAACAAAAGTTCTCCCCGTATGGCATTTTTTGAGTTCTGAATCACACTAATACTAATTTTATAACAACGTTTTGAATTAAATACAATTAATTATACTTTTTACTACAAAATATTCCAAAACATATATACATGTATGCGTATAAGAATAAATGCGTTTTAGAACAGATTTATATTACCTATCATTAAGGCACATTAAAATTTAAATATTATTTATTGTCGTGTGGTCAATCGAAATTTCAAAATGTTAATAAAGAAAAATCCATCCATGTGTATTTAGATTTAAGTAAAAAGTTGAGAATTTTATTATTACTCTTACAACAAAAATACTAGCGTTTCTTGTATATCATCAATGACGAATTTACGTTACTTACATCTAATTTATACTGCGTGAAATTTTAATAGTTGTTTTCCCGCAGTAAAATGATTCTATCTTAGTAGTACAATAGACTTGTGAAGTTTTTTTTATTCAAATCATAAATAAAATTCGGCCGGGTCATAGCCGCTCGCGCCTATCGGCATAAAGTTGCCATAGTACGTCATACAAATATTCTTTATTTTCAAAAAATAGCATGCTTGATTCGATAGTAGTTAGTAGTTTAAAGTAAATCGTTCTGCTGCGGGAAAACAACCACTAAAATGTCACGTTGTATGTGTTTCAACAAAATGTGGTTCTAAAAATGTTTAAAATTATCTAGCCGTTTAAATACTCGATGTAGTCAGTGTAGATCACGCCTTTGCCTCCAAATCGTACATCTTTTCGTCCGCGTGCCTAAAAATAAAAAAAATAAAACCTAGGACCCGTCTTCAAGGGCTATAATTTATGTGTTAGTAAGTTCCCGTTATAGTAATGTTAGTTGACCTCACCGTAACTATTTACACTAGTTTATACATACCACCTGCGCGCTAAACTATACTCGCTCCCAACACCGCTCGCCATATTATCTGAACCCTCATCGCTAGTGTCAACTATTATATACTTCTTGTCTCTTCTGAAAACATCCATAAAAAATTCTTAACCGTTACGCCGAAAAAATGTAAAAAAAACAAAATAAAGCGTCAGCGCCATTTTGAATCCCGTTCTAAATTCGAACGGACGTTGCGTACATTGCGTGCACGGTGCGTCCCGCAAGCGAAGCGTCTGCTTTACGTTCATAGAAGCATCTGTGATTTCTATCGACTACAATGATTTGGGCTTCTTCCTTTTTCATAGTATCGTAAAGTGAACTTACTTCCTCTTCTTTTGCTTCTGTTCTTACCTTGTCTTCATGACTTTTCATTGTAAATCTTGTTTCATCAAGTCTTTGTAATCTCAGAACATTAAAATGGTTCGTTTTAGTGTCCCGTGTTGAATAATCATGACGTGACGTCATGACAACATGACGTGTAGTTTATGATAGTGTTAGTAAAGCTCTTAAACTATGTTATTATAAGCCAAGACTTCTAATACACTTAAGACTGCTAAAAGCTCACAGAAATATACTTCAATGTTCATCTTTTCGTTTTCACACTACTACGACTACGATTCATCTTCCAAAACGAAGCATTTAGGCTTAATTTCACACAGATACGAGGTATAATATTATTATGTTCACGTGCTCTGCAATAAAGAATAAAACTGTGAATTACTGCTCTTACTAATAAAACATTTAAACAGTACAAGAATTGTTTTGTCCCTGTCTGTAACATTGAAAGAGTTGCTTAAGAGACAACGACAAAACATTGTATAGCGTATCCATTGTGTAACTATCTTTATAAGTATGAGATGATAAAAAAAAATGCTACGCTACTACTTCGAAACTACCGGAGTCTATAAATAAAATAAATAAAAACTCGTCCTTCTTGAAATTTTACTTTTGAAATGTCTGACTCATGAATTTTTTAAGCAGTCACTTAAAAATATGTATAAGAAGTCTATGGCAGTAACCGATGATAGAAAGCCGAAACCAGGCCACAAAAATAGTAAAATACATAACTAGTTTTAAAGCTGATCGCACATTATCAAAACCGTACCCGCCGTACGCGTCGAACGCACCACATAGTATAATATGATGTGCGGCGCGTACGGTGCGGACGAATGTGCGAGGTTTCACATCATTTCATACAACGAATTCTAAAATGCGGCGCGTACGGTGCGTGCTCCCTAATAAATGTGCAATCACCTTTATTAAGAAGTATTGTATTTTATTATTCATACAACACAAAAGCAGAGAAAACAAGCGAAAACGATCACAAATCGTCGAAAATGATTCTTTCAATAAAGAAGCTATTTTCAACGATAGCTTTAGTTCAATACATGTAATCGGCTAGGTCTGTAAAATGGCTAAAAATTGAAAACCAATCGACGCCATATTTATTACATCTAGATACTTTTTATAACAATGTATTTTATATCTAACGGTGTCCTGGGCAGTCGTGCATCGTCTAACGTTGTTTCAGTTAGGCAGACTTCGGCACGGTGTTTGTGTGCGTGTGCGACTAGACGTATGTCCTTAGAGTGTAGACTAACTGTTAAATGCAATAGCTTTACCACGGCAGTCACTGAGCGCTAAATGTATTTTTAAATATAATCTTTGTAATGGAATTAGAAGCTTCGTTTTTGCCTTTATAGCAAACTTGTTATGTCTTTTGGTATTACCGATTTTTAACCATACGACCCAGCCTCTAAGGGTCAATTCAGACCGCAACGCGACGCGTAGAAGCATTTCTGTACTGAATTGACAAATTTCAATTACGCGTAGACGTCTTGCAAATCTTTTAAATCCATACTTTAGAAATGCAGCTACGCGTCGCGTTGCGGTCTGAATTGACCCTAACGCTACATAACAAACGTACCTGTAGAACACATAGTGCTGCAGCATGAAGAATATGTCGAATATGAGACTGAAGAGGCCTAGGCCGACTTTAGTCAGGTCACCCTGGAGTGACACCCAGTCGTTGTAGTTGTAAGCGTTGAGTAACATCTGGAGTATGGAGAGGGTGCCACCGACGAAGTCCAAGAATATATTGCCGATGCTCCAACCGATGGTGGATTTGCGTTTGTAGTTCATGTACGCCTGGAAATTATAGGTAAGTCTATTTAGAATTTGCGTACGGATTGGCTAAGAGTTTATGTTATCATTGACATAAACTAATAGTCACTCCCTCTCCTAGTCCTCTCCGACTCTCTCCCTCCTAGTCAAACCCTCATGGGTTTTCGATATATCATTTGCCACCAGAGGGACGGTAGGGTCAGAGTAGATAGAATGATACCTATTGTGGTAGGGTCTCTCATATCAAATGTTGTGTCAGAGTTCAGACATAGACATATGACAGCTATATTGTGGAACATGTGGAAGCTATATCGTGACATATGCTGCTACAGCTGTTTGACACGACAATTGACACGATAGAGTATAGACCCTACGGCTACATCATAAACGTATGATGCTAAAGACCAGCAAAGAGTGCGAGAGAGAAGAAAATCATTTATGGAATTATAACAAGATGAAAAGAGAGAGGCAGTCTAATGAAAACTTTAACCACTTTCATTTGACAGGTCGTCAACAAGTCGTCACCCGTTTTTATGCCCTTTCGGTATTTGCAATTTATTGTTTAAATCCTTTATTATTTTCGACAAATACTATAAAAATGGTAACTTGTTCTGTGAGTGATTGCAGTGTAAATCATAGGAGTAATCCTGAAAAATATACATTTCACAGGTAATTAATCTTCATGTCCTAATTGCTACGATGTGTTTATTTTCGCTATATTCTGTCTTTAGTTCTCTATTTCAAATAAAATATTGTGAATCCTCCCTTTTACTTTCATATTTTGCATAACTAAAGGTACTATTGTTCTTAAATTACACAATTTTTGAAGAAAAAATTTTCATCAAAATTGTTTACATATACGCTAGGGCTTGACTCAAATTTATCGATATGCCTATCGGTATTTTACAAGAACATATAAAAATGTAATGGGGGTATAAGGGTATTATGATATGTATTTAATTTAAGAATAAATAATATACTATGTTTGTCGTCTACTTTCAACTTTATATTTGCATTTCTATTAATGTAAGGGCTGATTTGTCAGATAGTTTTTACCTGAATAATAAGTAAGTAACTTTAAAATGTGTATATTATTTACCCTTATTTACTCATGTTATAACATATCCGACGATTGAAAAATCACCCAAAACGAAAATGTGTATTTACTTTTCAATCGTCACCTTTTTTTCTGCCAAATAAAATATATTATGATCAGGGCTTCAAATAACGTTATTTTTTCATAACGTTACTGCTTCAAGGGCATAGATAACGTTATGAAAATTTACCCGATATTAAAAATAACGTTAAAAATTTATATTAATAACGGTTAATGTTATAACGTTATATAGGATTTATAACGGTAAATATATGTTTTTTGATAACGTTATAGTCCGTAAAGAAAGTCATGACAAGCGGGAAAATTTTCTAAACGTAATCACGCATAAAAGGTATATTTTTTCTTTGTATTTTCAATCGTCACGCATTTTCGGGTTGTCAGGTGGTCTATACGACAGTATATATTATAAGTCTATGGGCTACATAGCGCCATTTGTCCCTCATTTTCCCTGTGAGCGCGCCCCTACTGGCAAACAGTAGGAACTATGGCAATACTTCTAGATTACGTCATCACGGTACTAGCAGCGAAACACCGAAATTCGAATTGCGACAAATGGTCCAGGGATGTTAGTATTAGAAACTGTGAAGATGGCGCCACTTGCAAGTCACATCTGTTAAAATATACGTCTACATGGATCAGGAACTTAGTAACTAATAAGGATACAATACGAAATCGCCATCTATGAGTTAGCCAGCACAACCTGAAGGGAAGACTGACAATGCATTGGGAGTAGGTAAGTTAAATAAATAACTTAAAACGTAGTAGTTTTTGAAATGCAACCAACCCTGAAACCTACAGTGTTGAACAGTAATCATGATTCTCGTTAAGCTCAAAGTCAGTATCAGTCAAATCCATTCTACGACCCGCGATTGAGCAGCACTGGGTGTACTCACCTGCGGCAGGTACTTGATGAGGGTTATGCACAGTTTGATGTAGCTGCAGTAGTAGAGGAAGTCGAGCCAGGCGACGCGCGCCGCGCCCGCCAGGCTCGCGGTCACCACTACTACTAGGCAGAAGCCGCCCAGCAGCGTGCGGCCCGCGGTCGATACTCGCTGGTTCTCGCGCTGAAAACGAGATTAAATTGTTAAGCATCGTTTTTTTATCAAATAAAGGGGCAAACGAGCTAACGGGTCACCTGATGGGAAGCAATCGACGTCGCCCTAGTGCGCCGTGGAAAGGCAAGAGGGGCGCCGTGAGTTGAAACTCCGTCATTTTCCGTAACCACAAATATTATAAAATAAAATTATAATAATTATGAATTATACAGAGCTGGCAAATGATTGAATATTGGTTTATTATTATTTACTTGCTTAAACTAACTAAAATCATTAAGGGGTGTTTAATTAAATTATGTATCTTTTTGGTAAAGTAAGCCAAGGGCGCCGTGATAAAATATTGAGACTTGTAAGTGCGCCGCAGGCTGAAAAAGATTGGGAACCCCTGCACTATACAATTAAATTTTTCCTACTCTATATATCATTTTTTCACCACTGCCGGGCCCAGGGGGTCGCTACCCACAGGATAAATAACACTGCTGCACGGCATGGCTCTAACCTAACCTAACGATTACATGACGTTTAAAGTATAGACTATAGAGTTGTATCATAGTAAAAGGAGGTTGTATACCTCATATATGAAGCACTGGAATATTGTGATGAGTGTGGCGAAGGCGGCGTGTATGGAGAAGAACACGTCGTTCAGCTGCACGGGGTTAAGACTGCGGGGGTGACGGGAGAAGTACTCGTCCTGAAACATTGTGCATGCTTATTATTATTATGACTAGGGCTACACGGTCAGTCTGACATCAGTTCAGTCCATCACTGACGAAAGAATGATCGTGTAACCGTGTGATTATCAGAGTGATCATTTTTTTATTATGTTCTTACCGGACATCATTCCGGCGTCAGTCTGAGACTGATGGACTGAACTATAAATGCCAGACTGACCGTGCAACCCTCTAAGGACTGAGCCATATGACGAGGCTTCATATTGAGACACACTTTGGCAGTGGAACATGTAATAACGAAATGCGAGACGTCTTCCATTCTTATTTGGGCGTGAAGTTACTTACTCGTATATATATATGTCGCAGGGAAAAGAGGATATCTGGGATTTCACGATATCCTTAGGGATATCACAAACTCCCGGTAGATGCCGAATATTCTTGTTTGTTACGTCTTCTTACTAAAAATATCTAGTGATATGTCATTTCACTAAACTAAATCTAGTGAAACGTCAGAAAAGCGGACACCACCGAATAAAAATCAAGCCACGCATTTCTCTCGCTTGCTCTAGTATACACACGGGTACTTTGATAGGATCAACTAACAGCTGAATCTGACAAGTAAGATGTTAGATGATCCATGCGTCGGATGGGCATGTAAAGTCGGTCCTGCGCCTGATCTCTCGCCGGTCGTGTCAGTCTTCCGTCCCACCGGGTTATTCGAGTAAAGGAATATAGAGATTGCTCTTGTGTACTGCGCACACACTTGGGCACTATAAAATTACTCTTGGCCTGATTTCAATGAAACCGGCCACCGTCACCAAAACCAGAGTGGGAGTTATTATTATTATTATCACACGTGTAATGCAACTATAGCAGATCTGAGGGGGCATCACCATATCTCTGAATCATACAGTTGAAACCAACTGAGGGTTATTCATCAGATACTTCAGACCTTTGATTTTTGACGTCAAATGAAGCGGCCGACCAAGTTGAATATTTTTTGTAAAGGTGGCATGTCGATCTCTAGTTTGGTTAGGCTCTTGTACAGGCACAGGTAATACAGGTACTCCAGCTCTTCGATTATTCTAGTTTTTACGGTTCCGTACCCAAAGGGTTAGTCTGTCTGTCTGTCTCCAGGCTAGACGAGCCGCGCCAGCTCGAGCGACGCATTTGTTTCACTCCCACTAGTGCCCGTGTCAGGTGTGGGAACTAGAGCGAGCGAGAGAAATGAGTGGCTCGATTTTTATTCGGCGGTATCCGGGTTTCTGACATTTAACTAGATTTAGTTTAGTGAAATGACATATCACTAGATATTTTTAGTAAGAAGACGTAACAAACAAGAATATTCGGCATCTACCGGGAGTTCGTGATATCCCTAGAGATATCGTGAAATCCCTGATATCCTCTTTTCCCTGCGAAATATATAAAGCTTTACAAGAATGATGATGCGTTATCCGTGTCAGTATCAATAGCAGTGCTTAGCCGAAAAGCGAATATATTTAATTAATATTACAAAATAGATGGCGCCCGCTACTCCGTTGCGCCATTTTATTTGTAGAACCGTACATATTTCCGGAATAAAAATGATGATGAATTTAAATCCTCTCTCCCTTGCCGGGACTCAAGTATCTCCATACCAAATTTCAGCAAAATCGGTTCAGCAGTTAGCAGCGGTTAGATAGACACACATTCGCATTTATAATATTAGTATGGATGAAAATATCCACATTATGTGCTGAATTTGTAAAATAGGCTACTTGACCTATATTCAATTTCATTGAACAAATGTATATTTCTAGTAGAACTTGGCCTAGGAAACCGTATTTCACCCTTATCATCAAATAAAAGCTTATGATTGATAAATAAAGTCGATTTGAAAATATGATTTTATGAAAATAGGATTTGTACTGACGAAAACGTTTTTGCGGTACTTCCGATTTGGATGTGACGTCTCCTCACAGTAATTTAATATCTTTTATTTATCGCGCTCGTTATATGTAAGTTTATCTGTACAAAAATAATAATAATAAGCCTAGAAAGATTTGTAAAATATATTTTATTGAATGATTAGCTTAAAACATCAGTTTTATATATTATATCCATTTATTGTCGACGGAAAATAAAATGGCCAAAACTTTTCTCCAAAAGTTTTCAACATTACAAATGATTTCTAATTTCTTATTTAATTCTTTTATAATTTTTGGGCACCTTTAGACTCGTACATTTAGCACATAAAGAAATGTTCAATAAAGAGAGTTTAAAATACAAAGCGTATGACGTCACACTATGGCGGACAGTGTTTTCGGCGCCATTTAAGAGGCGTATTTTTTAATAAACATTTTTATGGGTTTCTACTGGGTAAAATATTAAAATATTAGTTTTTTTTTGTGAAAATTAATGATTAAGAAGCGATTAGCATGAAGAAAAAAAGTAGGTCAAGTAGCCTATTGCGTAATTTTACACACAAGGTCTTATAACATCGCTATAACACAGTCTTATAACATCGCTAAACGCTTTACAAATGCGATGTTTTAATCCATACTTCCATACTTAATGCTTCAGGCCCAGCGCGAGCACCGGTGATCGCGACAACAATAGAATACAATAGCAATTCCTGGAAATTCCGACTGAAGTATTAATAAAAATTATAAAATATGCGAAAGTGTGTCTGTCTGTCTGTCTGTCTGTTACCTCTTCACGCCCAAACCGCTGAACCGATTTTGCTAAAATTTGGTATGGACATACTTTGAGTCCCGAGAAAGGACATAGAATACTTTTTAACCCGGAAAAATGTACAGTTCCCGCACGATAAACGAGTTTTGGCGCAACGGAGTTGCGGGCATCATCTAGTTGAAAAATAAATTGAAAGATAACACGGCCTACTCGTAACGTGTTTAATAACAAAATATTCACCTGGATAGCCTTAGAGAAGTACAGCCCACAGTTGAACAGGGAATACATGGTGAAGCCCATAATATTCAAAGCGAGGAAGTCAAAGTTGAGTCCGACGACGCTTTTCCGTCTGAAATTGATGTATATTTGCGGGTAGAACGACACCGACCAAGCCACAAAGTAGATCCATCCCATTATGACGGATATCACGTAGATCGCCTGAGAGTGCATCACTGTCACTCTCATGAACACCGAGTCGAGACTGCAAGAGAGAGAGAAGATGGAGGTTAGAAACAACTTTTTTTTTGGATATAGATGTGTAAAGTAACGAGATATTAGTTATAACGGTGTTGTTAAATGTATGATATCTGGGTGCACGGTAGTGCACCCGCCGAGACGAGCCAAGCGAAGCGCAAGGGCACTACCTACCTTTTCTCGAAGTGTTTCGCCGTTTTTTTTGAACCTTTATAGAATTGGTTTCCGTTGTAGCAGATAGTTCATATTGTTACGGACACACAGAGCCATCTAGCGTCGAAGCAGTGGAACTTACCAAGGGAACACAGGCAACATAAATCCCCTACTCGATACTAGATGTCGCTAGGTGTACCTACGAGTAATTTCTAGAAATATCTCATGCTTGTTTACGCATATCGGGTTTATTCTGGGACGTTCCGGAATTTTCTGAGATTCGATCCGGCCCGTATAAATAGTCGCAGACAGTCCAGCCGGAATTCAGTTTGATACAAGCGATCATCAAGGCGACTTCGAAGTGAGAACAAGTGATCAATAGTGAGTGACAGTGATAGTGTTTAGTGTTTGGACTTAGTGCTTAGTGTTTGGACTTAGTGATTTGTGTGAGCTAGTATTTGTGAATAAAGTCTTCAAGAGAGTCACCAGGTCTTTCTCACCGAATCCAACGAACCCTAGCACGTAACAATATTTTCAGGATATGATGTCATCAATAGACTTATTAAGCATACAAAATCTCAATTGAATAGCTCGTATACTTTAGATTTTATTGATATCTAAAATACGCCGATTTCGTCACTGACACACTGATGGTCATCAAAATGTTTGGCTACTTCCTAAAGTGCTAGAAAGCTGACATTTAATATGAAATTTAAGTTTAGTATACAACCAACAAAAAAATTCATAAACTTGTAATTTTCGTCCCCCATCCCCTAAACTTGGGAGGTCGGAAGTTGACCCTTATAGAGTTGGTTTCCAATGTGCCAGATAGTTTATATTCTCAGGATATGATGTTAATAATAGACTTATTAAACATACAAAGTCTCAATTGAATAGGTCTAATACTTTATTTTTTATTGATATTTAAAATACGCCGAAATATGGTTATAACTATAATACGGTAAAATAAGTTTAGTAGGGAGGTAATGGAAGTTTAAATGAGACTTTCACCAATTTTATGAATAAGGACATGAAAGTTTCCACGGGATGGACATCAACTAAAAACGTCTTAATAAAAAATAAAAAAATAAAAAGACTAAAAAGACTGCTTAGCAAGTAGCAACTTACAAAAAGGAATGAAATCCCACCAAAAACATTTCATGTAAAATGTCCTCGACGACCACAAAAGATTTGCCCTATGAAAAAGACATCAGATCGAATGTAGAGCCAAGCTTCTGAATCGACGCGGCCTAACTCTATCGACTCATAACTCCAACAAATTCTACATAATATCAGTAAGTATGTATGTATGGCTTGGCTGTTTTGTTACTTATTTCAGATCAGAAACTAAATATTCGAAACAGCGAAGCCATACATACATACTGATATGTAGAAAGTGTTGGAGTTAGGGTCGATAGAGTTAGGCCGCGTCGATTCAGAAGCTTGGCTCTATATTAGATCTGATGTCTTTTTCACAGAGAAAATCTTTTGTGGTCGTCGAGGACATTTTAGATGAAATTTTTTTGGTGGGATTTTACTTTATCAACATTTAATGCCTTTACATTGACGACTACGAAGAAAGTTTAGCCAAAAATTTACGTATTGCATGTATTTCAATTGCATTATTCTTATCAATATTAGTAATACATAATTCGTTTAATTAATCAAAATATTTATCAATATCATTTTAGAGGATATTGTGATAAGAGGTAATCTTCAAAAAATATTCCGCGGAAGTTTGTGTGACAATAGACATGTGCTGGGGTTATCAATGCCGGCTAACCACTACTAGTATCCACTATCCCACCAAAAACATTTCATGTAAAATGTCCTCGACGACCACAAAAGGTTTGCCCTATGAAAAAGACATCAGATCTAATGTAGAGCCAAGCTTCTGAATCGACGCGGCCTAACTCTATCGACCCTAACTCCAACACTTGTATGTATGGCTTCGCTGTTTCGAATATTTATAGTTTGTTCGTTCTAAGATGATATGGGTAACAGTTCTCATATTCCTTGCTACGGATTTTTTTTACAAGAAAACAAAAAAAATCTGAATGTAATAAATTATATTCCATCTACAAAAATAAATGTTTCCTGTAATTGTAAATGAATAAAAATGAAAAGTTGCTAAATGCTAACTTATTGATATAAAATTATAAATATTAACTTTGAAATAGGAGTATAAAATTATTGTTACGAAAATATTTGAAAAATGTCAGATGCATGAAACGGAACTTATGTCAATAGAGATTGACACAGTTGAATCGAAATCAAATCGATAAAAAAGGGCGGCCATCTTAAATCGCCGGCGTCACTCTGAAACATCAGTACGAAATCGATAATTTCGATTGCAATTCCTTTACGAGGTGATTCGATATTTTTAAATTATTCGATTAATTTTTTTAGGTAACTTCCCTACTATTGTCAATTATAATGTGTCACGCATATCATCATAAAACGAACAAACTATAGTTTCTGATCTGAAGTAAGTAACAAAACAGCCAAGCCATACATACATACTTACTGATATATGTAGAATTTGTTGGAGTTATGGGTCGACCTCGGAGTGTCTTCCCGTATAATGTAGTGTGCTATCATCGTACTGGTATTGGGGTTGTCAGTGCCGTCTATAACCAGTACTAACATTGACTATAACCGATGCTAGCAATGACTATGTTATACTCACTCGACTATCCCACTGGGCGTGACGTTGAATGTAACCTCCGAATGTCCTGGACTCTTGCCGTAGGCGCATATGTCGTGCGCTATCACCGCACTAGCGTTAGGGTTGTCAGTGCCGGCTATAACCAGGACGGGGGGCACGTATTGTACTATATCCGGATGTTGAATTTTTGCGGTGATGGACAGGGTAGTGTTGTATTCGCCCCTAGAAACAGATAAGTCATTTATTACTTAAAACTAGAAGATTGTAATTAAAATGCAATAGATATTTTCATCTAGATCCATATCCATACTTCCATACTAATCCATACTAATATTATAAATGCGAAAGTGTGTCTGTCTGCCTGGCCGTCTGTCTGTCTGTCTGTCAGTCTGTCTGTCTGTCTGTCTCCTCTTCACGCTCAAACCGCTGAACCGATTTTGCTGAAATTTGGCATGGAGATACTTTGAGTTCCGGGAAAGGACATAGGATACTTTTTGTCCCGGAAAAATGTACGGTTCCCGCGTGATAAACGAGTTTTAGCGCAACGGAGTCGCGGGCGTCAGCTAGTAAAATAATAAAATACGCTTATAACATTTTATATCGCCGTGTAACTTTTTTACATATATTTATAAATACTATTTGGAATGCAGTCTTACGCTATAACGATAAAAATATTTTTATCGTCCAGCAAAACAATTAATGTTGTAAGAACATTAATAATTTTGTTTATAACATTATAAGCCTCTCAGAAAATTATCATACGTACCTATTTTAAATATAAAAGATTAACAACCCTGTACATACCTCTTTTAGGTTACTTACGTCAAATAAATTCAAACAGTCAATATTTACTATTTACATAACACTATAGTTTGTTCGTTTTATGATGATATGCGTGACACATTATAATTGACAATAGTAGGGAAGTTACCTAAAAAAATTAATCGAATAATTTAAAAATATCGAATCACCTCGTAAAGGAATTACAATCGAAATTATCGATTTCGTACTGATGTTTCAGAGTGACGCCGGCGATTTAAGATGGCCGCCCTTTTTTATCGATTTGATTTCGATTCAACTGTGTCAATCTCTATTGACATAAGTTTCGTTTCATGCATCTGACATTTTTCAAATATTTTCGTAACAATAATTTTATACTCCTATTTCAAAGTTAATATTTATAATTTTATATCAATAAGTTAGCATTTAGCAACTTTTCATTTTTATTCATTTACAATTACAGGAAACATTTATTTTTGTAGATGGAATATAATTTATTACATTCTGGTTTTTTTGTTTTCTTGTAAAAAAAATCCGTAGCAAGGAATATGAGAACTGTCACCCATATCATCTTAGAACGAACAAAGTATAGTAATTACTTTGGATTTTTAATCACGAATGCACACAAATTATACAATAATCTAATATTAAAACGACGCGTGTGACGTATTGACATACAATCTTATCTTTTACGACATAATTTATCTGATTTTATGTTGATTACGAACTACCAAAAATCCATACAGCATTTACATATTTACATTAATCATAATAAGGCCTTTAATACAATGAAAACAAAGAGTGTCTTCCAATTTGTACAAAAGGCAGCAATAGCTTAAATAGCTATTTGGAACAAGCTGCCAACTTTTGTGCAGTAACTACATCCACTGTACTTTATAGCCCTTAATGCCTCTCATGGAGTGGTATATAGGGTTGCCAGGCGTCCGGATAAAGCCGGACACAGTCAGGCTTTTTAGTTGTGTGTCTGGTCAAAATTAGAGGGAGTCCGCCTTTTGTAGAGCTCTAAATCTATGATTTTATATGAAAAACCTACTAATTTTAGACGGTTTGACATTTAATTAGATGTAAAATCTATTAGATGTGAACTGAAAATTTGAACACGTGCTGCCAAACGTATTGCTTTAGCCTTTACAGAGAATTTAGGTAATTACTGAAAGTTTCCTACTTTTTTACCAAAATGTGCGGCTAAGCTGACTGCTTTGTCCGGCTTTTCGGTTTAGCGACCTGGCAACCCTAGGTAGATATTATACCTGTGCAACACTTTTTAAGAGCATTGATCTACCAAATTATTTTTATTATTATTACCTCGGCATTGAAGAAAATAAGAGTAGGAATTAAATGCAATACTAACACTTGCACCAAATTGAAGAGCCTCGTCTCGTCCACCAGCATCATGATGTCAGACACATCTGTATACATCTTCTCTATCTGGCACTGGCCGATGGGGAGCGCTGGAAACATCAAAATAAACGAGAAAATTAATCGCCTGATTCTACGCAATTCCTTCGAATTTTTTTATAACAAATTTAAATATTTATTAAATATTTACTTCAGTATACAAGATATGAAACAAATAGGTATACTTCCTGTTTGGAAATAAAACATAATATTTCATTTAAGTATACATTTTATAAAAAAGGTTGGGGACCACTGTTTTATACTGTATAACAGCTTACTAAATAGTTACTCCATAACCTTTGCTAAATAGGTGTTTGACTGTAGTTTTCTAATATACATTTATAATTATTGCAATATTTGTGACAGCAACCGCAACATAATTAAAAT
This sequence comes from Lysandra bellargus, assembly GCA_905333045.1. Classification (NCBI taxonomy): domain Eukaryota; kingdom Metazoa; phylum Arthropoda; class Insecta; order Lepidoptera; family Lycaenidae; genus Lysandra; species Lysandra bellargus. Next base: position 4,128,294 of record HG995336.1, on the reverse strand, counting down.
TTTAAACTAATAGGGTTGCTCGGGTAACAATATCGATATCGATAAACCCTTGTTTTATTAGTGTATTTTTGAATTGTGACAATATTTAGAAAGTGAAGCAAAATATATAGTAATAATTAGTTTTTGGTCGCGATATATCTCGCTAATTATATCCTACCAAAGATCTATTATGCCTACTTTTTATAGCAATTCTCATTACCTATGAGAAACATGGCGACGAGGCAGTAGCTGATCCTGTGATGTGCGAGCCCGGCGACCCGGTGCGGGTGGAACCTTGAACTTGCGCGCGGCATCTTGTGTGATTTATCTGTAACAAAAAATTTAAAAAATCAACTAAATAATCTAAAAGCATTTTCTGTTACGTCTTGTATAATTTATGTGTGCTCCCATAGTGAACTCCACCATGGAAATGGTGTAAGAATAAAAATAAGAACTTTTATTTGCAAAATGTCGGTACAGTAACACACCCTGTGTTGCACCAGAGGCGTGGTTAAAGTTAAGGTTAAAGTTATGGTTATAGTTAAGGCTAACTTAGCTTTGACACTTACTTAACTTAACTTAACAAAAATTGAATTATCCGTAAAAATCGACAGGAAAAATATAACACTGGGAAACATAGTAAATTTTCACGAAAAAATTGAGATATAAGTATGAGCGGTTATGGTTAAATGTGGCGTATTTAACGGTAACCAAAGATTTGCTATTTGGCACTGTAGTCAAAGTTACAGTTATGGTTAAAGTAAGTTGGTGGAACCCACCCTAAAGCTGCATTGCAGAGGCGGGAGGTCTCCCTGTTTTGGATTAAGGCGCACGCAGGGTTGAGAGGGAATGAGAGGGTTGACGAACTAGCCAAGGAGGCCGCGCTGAGATTGAGAAGGAAACCTGACTACGATCTGTGTCCTGTTTCATTCGTCAAGCGTATCTTGAGAGAGGATACGATTGAGGAATGGAACAGGAGATACGAAGTGGAAGGGACGGCCGGAGTCACGAAGCTCTTTTTCCCAAACGCTGCCGCTGCATACAAAATAGTACAGAAAATAGACATCACACACCACACCACACAGATTCTGATCGGTCACGGCGGATTCGCCTTCTACTTGAACAGATTCAAGCTGAAGGAGGATCCGTCCTGCCTGTGTCAGCCTGGAGTTGAGGAGACGGTTCCTCACCTGCTACTCGAGTGCCCAATTTTTGCTAGCAATAGATACGATATTGAGCAGAAATTGGGCACATCGATAACGGGTGAGAATCTGCCATCCATCCTGGGGGGTAAAAAGCGGGACATCTTCCTGGCTTTTTGCAGAACGATCGTGGGTGCAGTAAACAAGCGTAACAGCAGTATTCTGTGTGATAGTAACAATTAGGTTCTAATTTTAAGCTGTGACATTAGAATAGTCTCTGTTCTTTTTGTTTTATATTTGTGCCGTTGTTTTATTATTTTGACATTTTAATTGTAGGTATTTTGTTTTATTTGTTTATTTTAGTGAAATAATTTTATTGTATTTTTATATTTGTTACATCTAAGGCTAATTAGACAAATTGTATAGACAAATAGAAAATAAATAGCCCTGATAATGTTAGGGGGACGAATAAAAAAAAAGCCACCCTAAATAAGTTGAAAGTTTAGTTGTAAGTGTGTCAGTGGCGAGGGGTGAATATTTTGAGAAGGGAAGCCGGAGTAAAAAATCTACTTACCAATTTTGGTAATTTATAATTGAATGACATGCTTTTAATTTTCAAAACTAAGTTTGGAAAACAAAGTTTCCTTCGACAGCAAAATATAATCTGTCAGACAACAGTCTTTCTGAATTAATGCCATATTTTCCGAACTACACGATTACGTCGTACGACTCACAATTATTCACAAGTCACAATATAAATTAATTTAATTCACGACACTCTTCTAAGTTCTAACGCTAAAACAAAATTTAAATTCGACAAAACAAAACAAACGACATGTTGTTTACAAACACACTATCCGCCATATTAATATGTCAATCTAAAAACCAGCAAAATAAAAATGTATTACGCGCCTGTCATATTTAGTACCGCTAAAGGCATTCTTAATAAAGTCGTATTACAAAAAATCCTACCAAAATAAAATGTATTACGCGCCAGCAAAAGTATAATGTCGCTACATTCATTCTTAAATTCGAATCATAACAATTTTACTTCATGACTCATCTATCTCGCTTGCACTTGTGCGTTGCTAATTAACCTTTCTCCGTAATAACTCGTCGGGCATCGAGTTATTTCCAAGTATATATCGCGCGTGCTAGAACGAGACAGAACATGACGACCAGTTCACAGGAATGAAAAGGACAGATGCTTACTATGAACTGTCGTTGTATGGAGAAATAAGCCGCTAATCCTGCGGCTTATTTGATTCTCTGCGCCCGCACATTGCATTGCCTTTTAAAATTTGTAGGCGATAGTTATTAATTCAAACTATGTATTTCAAGTGAGAGAAAAATTTATTGCATATAACATTGTGAATTCAAAGTTTTTTAAGTAGGTATGTAAAATATTTATTAGATAAATATGTCGTTGGCCCATATATTCGATTTTTCTAAGCCCTAAGGGAAGCCGATGGGAATCGGGTTATATGGACGCTTCGCCACTGAAGTGTGTAAATAAATATTCCGGTGTTTATAGTTCAATATATCGTAGGCCGATGCACCTTTACGTGATGTTTTAATTAAGATAATTTCGTTGCTTATGAAATTCCTACAAATTGCATTAACACAGAACGTGTTTAATTATACAAATATTAAAACAAACAGTACATTTTTACCGGCTGACCAAACAGCTGGAAACCTTGGAACACAAGAAAATGTATAATCATTAATCATCGACATTCGACATGGTATATTACATAAAGGTATATTTTTATCAATTTTCTTATATTTTACTTTCGGTAATAGTCGTGTGCGTACAAGACAAAAAAACGAGGAATACGGCTTTTGCTGAACCAAAGATTTCCTTTGGTAGGATTGATCTTTATATCCCTAAGATGGGTTTACGATGTGGAGCCACCTGAATATTTCATACAGGTGGGGGAGGGGGGGTTTTTAGCTTTAACAAGGTATGAGATCAATAACTGCGTGGTATTTAGGTATATATAGTCGAGTTTGGTATCATTTTCGATTGAATCGAATGTTTGAATGCCAATTTTCGAATAATATTTAGATAAAACATAGTAAAAATAAAATAAAATAAAATAAAAAATTTAGAATATATGATTTTCAACCAACGAAGACGCTGTTGACAGGGCTTAATTAATATAAGGAGGCTGATAGCCACATTATTCTGCATGCCAAAGACATGGTGATGAATGGAGCAATAAACATATTAATAATACTAGACGTTCCGCGCGGCTTCGTCCGCATAAATCTGAAATTTCACGGAAGCTGTATATTTTTCACAAATTAATAACTATGTCTCACGTAGTCTACTATATATTCGTGTCAAATAACATAAAATTGCTCCAGTAGTCTGTAAGATATTAGCCCTTTCAAAAAATTTTCCCCGTGTTTTTACATTTTCCTCTGTATCTTTGCTCTTATTGGTCTTAGCGTGATCAAGTATATCTTATAGCCTTCCTCAATGAAGGCTATCAAACACTGAAAGACTTTTTCAAATCGGGCAAGTAGTTCTTGAGATTAGCGCGTTCAAACATACAAAGTAACCAACAAACTCTTCAGCTTTATTTTCACATTTTCCTCTGTATCTTTGCTCCTATTGGTCTTAGCGTGATAAAATATAGGCTATAGCCTTCCTCGATAATTAGGCTATCAAACACTGAAAGATTCTTCCAAATCGGATGAGTAGCTCCTGAGATTAGAGCGTTCAAACGAACAAACTCTTCAGCTTTATAATATTACTAGAAGTTCCGCGCTGCTTCGCCCGCGTAAATTAGATATTTCACAGACAAATTAGTCCACAATAAATAGCCTATGATCCTTCACGTTCCTACTTTTTATCTGTGCCAAATAACAGAAAAATTACTCCAGTAGTTCGTAAAATAAGCCCTTTCAAATAATTTCCCCCATTTTTTCCACATTTTCCTCTTATTTCTTCGCTTATATAAGTCTTAGCGTAGTAAAAATATAGCCTATAGCCTTCCTTGATAAATGGGCTATCTAACACTGTAAGAATTTTTCAAATCGGACCAGTAATTACTGACTCATACTAAGATTAGCGCGTTTAAATAATGCTTCTTCTTCTTCTTCTTTTTACGTTGCTTAACATCTTTATTGTGCAAATATGAGTCCTAAAATGAATTAAGCATTCTAAAGTCATCCGAATATGGTACCGAACTTGGAATAGCACCATAATTAATGCCTCTATACAGATTGAGACTCTATTTTCCTCCAGAGCAGAAGCTGCTAAAATTAAAAAAAATTACATCAAAAATCGCGGTGGCTCCACATCTTAAATCCATCCTTGGGCCATAAGGACCAATCCTACCAAAGGAAATCTTTGGTTCAGCAATAGCCGTATAATTTACCGTACACACGCAACTAAAAGACAAGATCACAAAATATAATTTTAAAAATATTTAGCACTTAGGCCCGGGACACAAAAACACGGCACGACGTCGTGCCGTGATTTTGTGTCCCGGCCCTTATGCCGTTCTCTTAACCGAAGGTACGATTTTAGTGTGGCTAAAATATGTATGACAACTGTTAAGCAGGTACCAACATTGAATGGCAACAGTCTTTAAGTACCACTAGCGATTTAGTTGACCAACGGAAAGCAGTTGATGTACACAATTACACAAAGGATGTTTAGGAAAAATTTACAAACTTTACTGTGACAAAACACTACAATCCGTCTGTAATTAGGTAAAAACCTATGACAAGGAGCTCTATGTCAACGAAACAAATAACGTCTAACAGCAGACTGCTCACCGTTTCAAAAACTATTCTGAAAATTTTTAATCGAAAAAATTGCAATATGCAGTAAAATATTTCACCCGTAAAAAAGTAATCTAAGACATTGATAAATGTGCGATAAATTTTATCCTGAAGCTTATTTTACAAAAAGAAAAACTTATATTTTCTTTACACATACACTTTTATCACGGCCCACCCAAATACATTATTTGCTTGTGCGGTGAGAAAACGAATGGAAATTCTGTCTTTCTGTACTTAAATGATTATTCATTCTACTCACGTAGTTAATCACGACAAGAATTTTAATATTTGTTATGGACTACATAAGACAGTCAATCACAATAAACTCCAATATTAACTTAGCTTTAGCTTAGGAGTCACAATTATTAACCTTATTTCCGTGGTGCTCCCCCTTAAGTTCTTTGACTTTCGGTCATTGCAATTTTGTGCTGTCTCCCGCTTTTATGGGGAGGGAAATTGGAATCTTCCTACTCCTCCTATTTTCTTCTGATTAATTTCGTTGCGGGTCCCAAGACAGATTTAGCATGTCCCTCGCGGGCTCCCTGGGATCATATCAAAGGGTTTTGGTGAGCCAAAGCCCGTTTTATTAAAAAAATTGTTATGGACTAAAGGCTTTCTTACAAGGACGAGACGCATTACGCATTATAATGTTTGTTCTCCTGTATTTAGGCCGAGTTTTTACAAACATTGCCATATTTTACCAGTTATTAATTCATTAAACCAATGACAATTACATTTTATAATTTTTATACGCTTAGGATTGCAGGAAAACGTCCACTAATCGAAAGATTACATTTAGAATACGCTACGTAAAGGACAACGTAAAGTGCACTCAACAATATGACACAAAATTAAGAAAACCTAAGCAATTTTTTTAGACTAAAAATAATAAAAAAATTATAAAACAAAGAACCTTTGTTATTGGGGTCCAGAAACCAAAATAGGAGTAGTTTTATCGATATGATACACCGACCGACCTAGTGCCAACTGAAATCATTGATAATATATTTATCGCGTCCAGCGCCAACTTTAATTAATTTTATCGATAACCATACAACGATGCACATCACTAAAGGAGTGACATGGATGAAGTAAAAGCTGGTTCAGACGAACCTGTTTGGCAGTCTGGTCTCGACGCGTCCTGATTAACGTGTTATGAATGAGATCGTGAATCTAGACTGACGATTCTTTGATACTAAGATAGAAGATACTGATATATTTCAACTTTTTGATACATGTTTAAAGTTACAAGCTCTTTTTAACCGACTTAACAAAAGGAGGAGGTTTCTTAATTCAACCGCACTTATATATTATTTTCTGTTTGTTTGCGGACTACTTCGCCATTTGGGAATCTATTTTGATGATTCGTTTTTTGTTGAAAAGAGGATACCTCACACTTCACAGATGGTCCCGTGATAAGGAAATACTGTTTGAAGTCACTTTTTAGGGTTCCGTAGACAATAAGGAACCCTTATAGTTTCGGTCTGTCTGTCCGTCTGTCCGTTTAAAGATTTTATAAATACACCATTTTTTCGGCATCATTAAGATGTGCATCCATGCCGAATTACAGCTTTGTAGGCCTTATAGTTTCTGAACAAAACCGCGGACAGACAGACAGACGGACGGACGGACGGACGGACGGACGGACAGACGGACAGACAGACGGATGGACAGTCCGACAATATAAGGGTTCCTCGTTGACTACGGAACCCTAAAAACCGAATAAGGTAGCCAAATAGGTTCGAATAACTTTGAAATGTTGAGTTGAACTGAAGTGACTAAGTATTTACCTACGTTACGAAATTTCACAAATTGCAACTCAAGGATTTCACACTAATCAAGAGTACCCTAATAAATTAAACCAGACCGGTACCTACTATAAAATTAAAGAACATGTCACGTTTTTAATCACGAGACTATTATATCTAATGGGTATTTTAGGCACTCCTCTTCAAATGTTAAATATGAGATTGTTATTAATTTACTAATATGTAATTGTATTAACACAGAAAATCCACAATTTTATTATTCGACCACACCTTACATGATATAATAATAATAATAATAGGTCCCACACCGGTTTCGGTGACGGTGGCCGGTTTCGTTAAAACCAAGGCAGCTACGCAGGAGTAATTTTATAGTGCCCAAGCGTGTGCGCTGTACACAAGAGCACTCTCTATTCCTTTACTCTCATAAGTCATAACCCAGTGGGACGGACGACCAACACGACTGGCGAGAGATCAGCCGCAGGACCGACTTTTTACATGCCCATCCAACGCAAGGATCATCTTACTTGTCAGACAATCAAGTGATCAGCCTGCATTGTCCCAACCAAACTTGGAAATAACATGTTTCCAACGCGAGAATCGAACCCACGACCTCCGAGTCAAGAGCCGCGCTCTATACCACTAGACCACGGAGGTGTTACAAGATACATTTTGCTACCGAGTCAAGTTACCTTATTAAGACTTTAATAATAATTGTTGCAGTCGTATAAAAAATGTTTGGTCCTCTAAAAATTGGCAATCATTTTACCCCCGATTCAACTATGTTAATGCAACAACCAGTATAACTCTTAAAGATCCTTGTTAAAGAAAGTGTAAAATCAAATCTGCATTAAGAGCCCGTCCTCTATTTTCTACTGCTCTCTTCACACTCACGCCCGTCCTTCATATGCCAGGTGAAAAAGGACGATCGCCAAGTTAGCGGGCAGATAGAGGTTTTCTGTTTTTAAAGGGTTTTTTTTTTTATATTTAAGTGGTAAAAAGTAATTCCAACACTTTATAGACGACTTTCTCAACAGTACATTGTATTTTTTTCATACCGTTAAGACGTCAATACAATCCATAAAAAGGTGATATTCTAAACCTTTTACAGCAAAAATCACAAAACTGTCGCGGGTTTGAGTTGGATTATTTAATGATACTTAAAAAAAATAAAAAATCTAGCTCCAACACTATATTATAATTGAAATGATCTTACATGTTGTGCATTAAAACTTATAGACATACTGTATTTTAACTGTTAAATCATGTCTGTTTAATGAGCGAAATCGGCAAAATTTCGTATACGGACTCTTAAGAGTTTTGTTGCATTTAAAGACTGAAGTAGATCCCAAATTTTAAACTAGAGCAAATCGAGGTAGTGAATATTGATAAAGAATATCTTACATCAAAGCCCAAAAAAGCCTTGTTACTCGAAGTACTTACTATTATAAAGAAACATGGACAAATCCACAGAAATAAGATCTAGATACATGTCTGTGGACAAATCACATTTATATTATGTATATCGTAATTCGTAAAACCTCACTTTTTCTTTACGTTTCGTCATTTTATTACGCATATTACATAGAACTAACCGTAAGTATGTAGCGCGTCTAATCCTCAACGTACACGATGTTATCGTTTCCCCGTAAGTCCACATACGCGTAACGATAAAACTGCACAGTTCGATCCCTGAGGAGATATGAGTATAAAAGACGCTTAGTGCAAATAGTGTCAAAATGGACGGTATAGTGTGAAAAGTGAAGATGTAAAGACATTGTAGTCATTGTCCACGTTATCTTACTAATAAATAAATATATTTAGGGCCTATTTCACCACTTTCTGATAAAGTACCGAATAGGCTGTTCACAACTTTTTTAACAGACAGATAACAACAAGCCCAGACACCGCTAGGGGGACAATAAATTAAAAAAAAATCTTTTTTGACAGATTCTCCATACTTGATCTGTCAAGTTAATTGGTGGATAGCCTATTCGGCACTTATTAAGAAGTGGTGAGACAAGCCCTTACTAAAATATGATCACGCTTATCCATGTTGCTGACTTAGTCTAGAGTCTAGACTCTAGGGGCAGACTTTTGAAACTTTTCGAAAAAAATTTCGAAATCGACACGCCGTGGCCTGGCCGAGCCTCAAAGAACTGTCTTTGGCTAACTTTGTTTTTCCAAAATACCATACATTGACAAAATCTTTGTCTAAACTGTCGGAACTCGGAAGACTGAACTGCACGTCTGCAGGGGGCATTACACGACCATGCCGCACTACTGAAAGTTTACAAAACAATTGAGAAGCGTGTCCGATAAACTATTACCAGTATGATGTAAAGAACTCCTACATTTACTACTGTTTAATTGAAACATGTGCATGATGACGTCAATTAGTGAAAAGGCTAATATGGTAATCCCCTTGAATTAGAGATAAAATATTACCTTACTTAACAATAATTGACATACACGATATAAGGAACAGTACATATTAAATAAGTAGAGAAAATGAAAATTCCGACAATAGCGATCTTACGAATCACAATGTAACATAAGGCTTTGACGCCTTACAATTTAGATATCAACCAAAAATAGGTACCCGAATCACTTTTGACAAGATTACTGCGTTGGAAACCTTAGTAAGGCTGGTTGTGGTGCCTGAATATTTGGTAAGTATACAAAGCAACAACTGATATGGAATGTCAACAAAATTACTACATTTATAGATAAAGACAAGGACCTCGAATTCTTCATTACAATGTTGCATATTAAAGTCGCCTGAGCTCCCTGATATTTATAATATCCAAACCAGTAAATGATATGCAGGTGTCACTTGTAACAAAATTACTTCCTCGTACGGATAAAGGCGAACAAATCAATAATGCAATTCTACGAATAATAAAACCTAATGAAACGTAACTCACATACTAATACAGTTTTAAAATTGGTTCCATTCGAACTTTCATGTAACGTCAGCCTTTATACCGCTCAAGGTCACCTAAATATTGCAAATGTATGAAAAGTGAACCTAAGGTTAAGGTACACTTTTTTGACAAGTATTTTGGAGCATGTTTTTTGACGGAGTTACTCTTCCTTAGTTTTTATTATTCGTAGATGCAATTACAATCTTTCATCAACTCCCTTTTACGGATTCAGACATCGAATATCCTAATATACAATGTTGCATATTAAGATATTTGGGTATAAGTAGTAGTAAGTGATATGCAGGTGTCAGTCGTAACAAGATTAAGCGGCTCACCCAGCCACAGGCTACAATGGCTTCGCGGATGTGTGTCAGGGTTGGTCAAGTACCGGTTGTCCAGGTTCTTAAGGTTCTTAATACAATAATGAAGACATAAACATGACCTACTATTACAGAACTCCGAGAAAACGTAAAATTAAGCTGATCCTAAAAATTTGTTGGAATGAAGAAGTTTTCATTAATACTTACAATGTTTCTCCCTGCCTCTATTTAATGACTTTCAAACATAATTACATTGAACACTAAGCAGCCAAGTGCTTATTAGGTTAGTAAGTATTATGGCCGATCAAGTTCGCGCAGCTTTTTGTGATCACGGCTAGGTCAATCCGGTTGGAAACTTCTTGTTAATGGCTCGTTAATAGACACTATTACTTCGTATAATAATGTTATGAAATAGATTTATCGATACTGTACTGTAATAAAACTTAAATGTTTATTAATAACTATCGCATATCTCAAAGTATGTTCTAAAGTTAAATGGTTGAAAAGTATTTAACAGAATTTGTACCATACATAATTTATTGCCGTTGATAAAAATTGAATTAATCGACAAGTATTAGATAAAATATAGAGAATGAAACAAGAAAAACAAAAATGTGAATAATAATCCTTCAAGCCCCATAAAAGCACCGGTGATCGCGACAACAATAGAATACAATAGCATTTCCAAGAATCCCCGATCGAAGGACTAAGCAACAATATTCAGAAATCAGAAGTGAGCAATTTGTCTATTGCTACCACCAGCTGTACTATAGTAGCCACTTCTACCAAATACCAAATAATCAACATCTAATCAAATTGTTAACGAATATGACATTGCCTGTATTAATCTGAAGTTACAATGATCAGATAACCACAAATATTTGCTCAACATAATGCTCTCTATGATGAATGCAATAAGAGAGATAATCCCCTGCGCCAATCGTTGGGAGATTAAGGAATTCTCAATAGGAGCACACCAACCTCCAATCAATAAACAATTAGGTTAAATGCTTTTTAACATACAAACTGAAATTGTACTTTGTTAGACAACAGTTTACCAAATAATAATTAGGTGTTTAATATTAAGTAGATCGAAAAAAGATCTCAAAATGATAAAAGATATTTTTCATTCACTTTTCGTTCCCACGAGAAAATGTAAGCAATAATTACCCCTACGTCAGTTACTAAGAAAAATGTAATCAGATTCAACAAAATTATCGCCTGAGGCGACCCTATTTAGGACAGTGACCAATACAATAAAGGTATAACTTGTGTAAATATGTAGAGATAAAAAAGAAGATTAATTTTTGCTAAGAAAAACAAAAAAATAAGATCAAAAAGGATGCGTGCACAAAAATAATTACTGTTGAAGTGATACTACCTAGTAGGTACCTCATAGTCAGTAATGAACGAATTGATTTAAGCGATAGACGAAGAAGAAAAACAAAAGAAAAGTATGTACGGTATTCTATTTTCTTATGTAGAAGAAACAGAATACATCTAATCATTTCAAGAGTAAAAATAATACAATATGAAAGTAGTTTGATAAAACCAGTAAGCTTCAATCTATTGTCGCGGCCACATACTTATAATAGATTCCATCCTCGATAAAGTACAATTTAGTTTAATGTAATAGATATTCATTATAGATAATTGAATCAACATCTCAAGAATATGCACATGGCACATGTAGAATGACGTAGAGATATATGTATAATATAAAAATATCACGAGCACATCTTGTGCACACTTATTTACATAAAATTGTTAAAATAACTTTAATAAATTACTCTCCGTAAAAGATTTAAATAAAGTTGAATAATATAATAGAGAAGGTAACATTTCTTGAAGTTACGTCTTGTTAATTATTTTTATGTTTATGTTTTGTATGTTTTATTATGCAGAAAGCCTCCGTGGTCTAGTGGTTAGAGCGTGGCTTTCGGCTCCGGAGGACTTGGGTTCGATTCCCGCGTTGGAAAAATGTTATTTCCAAGTTTGGTTAGGACAATGCAGGCTGATCATCTGATCATCTGATTGTCTGACAAGTGATCCATGCGTCGGATGGGCATGCAAAAAGTTGGTCCTGCGCCTTATCTCTCGCCAGTCGTGTCGGTCGTCCGTCCCACTGGGTTATGAGTGTAAAAGGAATAGATGGACTGCGCAGACACATGGACACTATAAAATTACTCCAGACTCCTGCGTAACTGGCCCGGTTTCAATGAAACCGGCCACCATCACCAAAGTTAGTACGAAGGAAATATTTTTTATGTTGTATATGCCCAATGCAATAGTAGTACACAAGATTGCTCGCATAAATATTTTAATTCCTCTCAGATGCGTGGTTCATCTTCCTCATGAGGCAATCAAATAAACAACTTGGATTTGATGTTGCAACACAGAAATCGTACTCGGTCAACGTTGAAAACATTTAAAAATATTAACTTTAGAGAATTAGTATGTACTTATGTACGCTTTGATCAGATAGCAATAGAGGAAAACCATAAAATAGAGATAACAGAGGATAAACTTGGACCTCTATTATGCAGTTTTCCACGTCAAACCATGTCACCTCCTTTCTACGCCACTTCCGTTATGCTAACAACGTAAATATCAATACATGTTGTTACTCATTTAGCACCTTCACGTGAATATTTACCTTGGCCATATAATCTTTGACATTTTGTGGGAACTTTTAGATGGAGGATATACCACTTTCCAGTTTTCATATTCATTCATCTTCATGTTTTTCCACAACGAAGCTTGTGAAATACTATGATGGGTTCAAGATATTTGAATATACCTTTATTTATATGTATATCAAAGGTGTGATGTTTGAGTAACACCTACATTCATCTATAACTACATACACCAGCAGCTATAAATAAATCCAATTAAAATCAGTACTAGCGTAACATTTCACTCATAAAATTAAAAGTGTGTATAACACCGCGTAACGAAATTACAACATCACATTTTAAAGATGAAAACTAAACGTTTCAGATACTAAAACGTCTATTTATGTATCGGAAAGACTACGAATAATAAAACCTAAGGAAACGTAACTCCCATACTAATACAGTTTTAAATTTGGTTCCATTCGAATTGTCATGTAACGTCAGCCTTTATACCGCTCAAGGTCACCTAAATATTGCAAATTTATAAAAAGTGAACCTAAGGTACACTTTTTTGACAAGTATTTTGGAGCATGTTTTTTGACGGAGTTACTCTTCCTTAGTTTTTATTATTCGTAGCGGAAAGAGATGTATCTGTATGATTAGTAATTTTGGATTTTTAGGTAAACGTTTAAATTAAGTTTGAAGTCACGTCGCAGACACTATCAATTCTGCTTCAGCTGATCATAATTATAATTTAACACATGGCATATAACCTGCTATAAAACTAAAGCCAAGTATATATGATCATGAATTAGATAGACTAGAAGGAAATTAACAAGCACTAGACCGTGAAAATAAGTGACATAATGAAAAGAACTGTACGAACTCTATAATGTTATACATACGTTCGCATACAAAGTAAGGTCGAAAAGTCATCAACACAAAGATTAGTCGAATTGAAAACGACATCCATAGAGCGTTAAAAGGGGAACACAATTTTAAACCTTTAAATAGACTTTTGTGCCAAAGACATAATGGTTTAAAAACATTGATATAATAGCTGTTAAGAACTATATAACCGATAAAAAATCTATACTTAATATTATAAAGCGGAAGAGTTTGTTTGTTTGAACGCGCTAATCTCAGGAACTACTGGTTTGATTTGAAAAATTCTTTCAGTGTTAGATAGCCCATTTATCGAGGAAGGCTACAGGCTATATTTTATCACGCTAAGACTAATAGAAACGAAGAATTAGAGGAAAATGTGGAAAAACGGGGGAAATTATTTGAAATTGCTTAGTATCTTAAGAACTACTGGAGCAATTTTTGTTATTTGGCACACATGAAGAATAGACCACGTCATTTAACGGAAATTTATGGTTTCCGTTAAATTCCAAAATTACGCGGGCAAAGCCGCGCGGAACATCTAGTAAAAATATAATAAACCAGTCTGTGACCACAGCCATTCTATGATCTATATTAATTTATTAGTTTTGATTGGTCGAAGAATAACCAAGGTTCCCAAGATTTTAATTTTGGAACAATATTGCACAATCGCATCGTTTGTATTCAGCATTATCTAATTTAATATCAGACCACCAGACTGATAGTGAATCTAATTCAATTTCTTTTGCTACTACATATTTCAAAAATGTAACAGAGCTGACGATGAAAGTAATTAAAGTGTTGAATTGATTACTAATGGTAATGAGGAACGATATTTACATACACCACGTGCTTCGTGGACTAACTTAAAGGTGATAGTTATTTTTATATAATGTCGTAGCCACAAAATAAGGTCGTAGCCGTACAATAATAATTTGAAGCTGAAGAACACTAGCGAAAACATCATTTACTGTAATAATTATATTAATTACATCTGTCAAATTTGCAACGGTGGCTGGTCACATGATGATTAAGACGCAAAAACAATAAACCGCGTTTAAGAGAAAGTGATAATTATGTAAACATTTGCTTATGCGATAAGCCATTAGAATTAACTAGAAAAAGACACGCAACCAAATTATGTATTTATCGTGCATCAAATTTCTAAAATGTTCGTATTTCAAGGACATCTATTTGCAGTTATATTAGAATTCTGTTTTATTATTATTATAAGTATTCTCCTAGTCTCCTCTTTTGCTGCTTAATCGTTAGGTCCATTTATGTGCTGAACATGCCGAAGCGTTCATGTCAGGGATTATGACGGTTTTGAATTTAGAAGATGGTAAAGACTATAATGATGAACAGTGCGACCACAACCACTAATGTTGCATTTGTACTTAGGTATTACTAAATATTTTAATGCTAATCGTAGTAATAAATGCTCATAATTATAATAGTAAAATTTTCCTTTGCTTTCAATACGACGCAAAGAATCGGAATAACTAATGACATTTTAATTAACATCTACCTTACGAATATCACTTCTAAGTGCGCACTTTTCAATCAAAGTCAAATAGTTAAAGAAAAACAAATGTAGAAGCATCAAATCAATACCGAGACATGCCGAGACAACGCTAAAGATAAACATTAAACAGCTTTCAAAATTAACACCGAATGTTTGAAGATACCGATCTACGGATGGAACACGGGTCCTTGAACTTGTATCGTGGAGTGATGGTGCCAATAGTTAAAAGGGTAAAAAGTAAAAAAAAGTCAAAACTAACGATTGACTAAAGATGTGGAATCGATAAAATTTTGCAAACATTTTATGAAAGAAATTCAGTCATTGGCCTAAAGCTACTTAAGTCTATTATACATTACACGCACGAAAATAATATTGGTACCCGGTTCACATAGCAATAAGTCGAAACCTAGTCACCAGTAAAATTTCGAGTACGAGTGAAAGAGGCAATACTACGTGCCGATGTGTTAATGGACGAACTGTTGTTGTTTATAAGTACTTTAAACTGTGTGATTTAAATGCAACTATGGAGAGCATAGTCATAAAAACAGCAAGTGCATGCGGTATGTCCGAAAATACTGTTTATAAAATTATTAAAGAACAAAAGGCAATACTAACACATTAAAATCACGCGTGAAAAAAAGAGCTCAACTATCCACAGTCGATAAATTAGATGAGCTCGACAAATGTGCAATAAGAAGAAAAGTTCACTCAATATATTTAATTCTTTCATAATAAATGTAACTGAAGATGAGCTGATCTAGCGATACTGATTAGTGATTTAAGTAATTTTAAGACATTTTTGTTCCATTAAAAATAATAATTAAATATTAAAAAAAAAATTGCACTTTTACTCCACTATGAATACACCCTTGCACAGATGACTCACTATTTTCTTAACGCGAACGAACTATAGCGTGAAAACATTGCAGTAATTATGTTCTACTAGTGACCCGCCCCGGCGTCGCACGGGTATAAAGTATATAGCTACTGAAAAAATTATTAAAATGGATAGCCTATGATCCTTCACGTGGTCTACTTATCTGTGCCAAATAACATAAAAATTGCTGCAGTAGTCGCGAGATAAGCCCTTTCAAATAATTTCCCCCGTTTTTTTTCCACATTCTCCTATTAATATTAGCGTGATAAAATATAGCCTTCCTCAATAAATGGGCTATCTAACACTGAAAAATTTTTTCAAATCGGACCAGTAGTTCCTGAGATTAGCGCGTTCAAGTTAGCCCTTTCAAATAATTTTCCCCGTTTTTTTTCCATTTTCCTCTATTTCTTCGCTCCTATTAGTCTTAGCGTGATAAAATGTAGCCTATAACCTTCCTCGATAAATGGGCTATCTAACACTGAAAGAATCATCAAAATCCGTTGCGTAGTTTTAAAGATTAAAGGGAAGAAAGGGACATGAGGGAAAAAAAAGCGACTTTGTTTTATAATAAGTATAGATAGATCACGTTTTATGAATGAACATCTTAGTCTCATTCTTGAAATAGCATGTTAAGTATTTGAACTCTGTATAACTGTAGACTTTCACGCCACACATCCTGCGGGTAATAGCCCTAATTGTCGATCAGCAGGTAGTCAGAACAGCTTTCCAAGTTTCCGAGTAGTGAAGTAAGAACGACTTGCCTTATACGCCTTGGGGAATTTGCAATTATAATTGATGCACAAAACCAGACGTAAATTATAAGGACATAATTAAATAACCTTAAGTAATTTTCTTGGAAATTGAAAAGGATATATGATGTTTCCTTGAATAAGGGAAATATTATTTGATTTAACTGGTTGAAGTTTTTAAAATCGTTTTATAGCTTTCTCAAGATTTCAGATATTAAAATTCAAAAGGTCTGAAAATCTCAGTGCTCAATTTAATCGCTCCGTCTTAATATTTTCAAACTACGTATGATTTATCGTTCAGACATATTATTCAAGTTAGTACCTAATTTCAATAATAATAACGACAAAAAACACTTCTCGTCCAAGGACGCAAAAAAATCGAAGACAAAAGTCGACATACAAAAGTTGGAACTAGTCATAAGCTCATCGCTAATGACCATAGAAAAGAGAATAGGATACGCTGTCATTTAAGAAGTTTTAATATCGAATACTACTTGAAACAAAAAAAAAACAATTACAATTTTTCTACATTAGAAAGAAGGTAGACAGTATCAATCAAGAGAAACGCCGAAGAAAGTCTCAACTACCAGATTTTAATTAAATTGTATTACCTAAATTTTAACTAGCGCATAAGCCTGTTGGAGTAATATTCTGTTGTTTTCCCTACATAATTTTATGAAAATAGTAAAATTACACGCAGACTATATTTATCTTAGAATCGCGGAACATCTTTAAGCCAAAATCCTATTTTATAACAGCACATAACATAAATTGTTGGCTCGGTGACTCACAAACTACAATGTAACTTCTAAGCCCTCGATTTTATTAGACTAGAGTCTAGACGTTACACCTTTGCTGAACATTTAATAGAATCTATGGATCATTATTTGAATAGAATAATCCGTATATTTTAACTACTAAATCACAACTAAAATTTCCAAAAGTAATCCGTGTAAAATCCTTTAAAAATCGGGAACTAGGAACAAAGGCTTCAGTCTCGAAATTAGCGGGCAGTGGGTAAACCGATACATATCGCGCTGCCCCGCTGCCCGCTGATTTAGAGACTGAAGCAAACTGAAGCCTAATAGAAAGAGCCCAAAAAATTTAGCTCAGAAAACTAATATTAAAGTATTATTGACTATTGTTGCAGATACAATTCAATACAGATCCGCCTTTTATGCTAAAAGTAATAAAATTGTATTTTTATTTCTAGGTTGTGTAACATCTTTTCGTGTTATAATTACCTCAATAATTATCCATAATTAGCCAAGGTTTCGATACGAACGTTACACATTGTATTACAAAAAACGTAATACAATTTATAATGTTTAAATGTTAATATTAGGTCCTTACATATGAAATTGGCGTTTTGTTGTACAGGCCACTTTGATCTCAAATACCTCCTAACTTCCTACAAGGAAAAAAATTCAACTCTGATGTGGCAGTCCAAACCGCATTCAATGAATTTATTGACTGTCGTCCCTCCGTTTTTAACGCCAATTTCATATGCAAGGACACAGAATATACATATTAGGTAAGGACCTAATATTACGATCAATAGTTACTGTAGTTCAAGTAACTGGAATTCCAAACGACCTTCACAAAACAAGTAGCAATTACACTTCCTTGCATAAGGTAAAATTTGAAATTTAAATTAAGTTATATCTTGAATGTTATGCAGAACATAAACAAAACAAACAAAAATATAAACAAACGTAAAAGTGTGAAAAGAAATCAAAAAATATAAATAAAACAAACATTAAATTTAAATATACATAAGGAAAAAGATGAAAGTATGTCAGAAAGACTTTTATCTGACTAACGACTTGAAAATAAATTTTCGAAGGATGAAATGGATTAAGATTAGATACGACAGGACAGACGAGATATTTGAAAAGGACGAAAAAGATGAGTTAAAGTTAGGACTTAGGACAGAGGTATTAAGCAGTATGAGAGAGGTATATTACGACGGTCGATTTTAACAAATCCTCTGTAAATATAACTTTAAGTATTTGTAGAGAAAAAATCACCTGTAGATTTTCTTTCATCTCGTAAACTCTAGATTAATTATTTTTTAGTCATAAAGAAAGACAAGAAAAAACTGTAGTCATTCTTAAAAATAAATAAAGCAAAACAAATAATTATCAACCTTACTTTTTAAATATTATTGTTTTAATTATTACTATCTACACAAACAGTAAAACACGAATTTTTCCATCACTATTTTTAAAAATATTATGTATCTTCTGTACAAACAATATATCTATATTAACAAAAATAAACCCGAGCAGATAGTCTAAATGTTTTCAAACAAAATGTCATTGGCACCGCACCGACTGCAAAGTAACTGTTAACTAATCTAGTGTAACGACTGGCTAGTTAAAACCCTGGCAAAAACTAAACGATAGTTAAAATATCAACCATACCATACAATTAATATAGATTTAATATATAATCAATATTCACTTTGATAGATTGAATAAAATGTATGGAAAAATTAATTATGGGTCCCATCAAAAGAAGATTCTTTTTGGCTATCTAGAAAACATTAGAAATTCTTACAAACACTTCGAGCGATCTAATACAAAGACTTTGAGCTAAAACCAAAACAGTTAAGCTTACGTTTTTGGTTTTTGCCCAAATTATAAGTAACATAATTGATTAAATTAAGATTGCAAAAAATATGATCGACTCAGAAATTATGTGATATTGAAAGTGTGAAGGGTTTTGAAATATCTTCACATGAATCATGATAGTGGTTTATCAAGAACATTGTCGATACTTGATACTATAAAAGCTGATTTTAGCTGATATAAATTTCACATCTTGACTATCACTACCAGGTAAAACATACAAAAAATAAAATAACAGCTTACTCGGTTATTTTTGTCAGAAAATAAAACTATTTCAATTTCTACAAACTATTAAACTAATTTCACATTTTTTTCTTATGTATGAAATAGTTTTTATCAAATTAATTTCAACGCCATGATATTTAGTTAATTTCGTCATTTTCGATAATTTTAAAATTTAAAATCCCTAAAATTCTCTGTACCCAAATCGCTTTAATTATTCATTAATTCATTAAATATTCATTAATTCGTTAATAAAAAATAATATTTACATACCTTCAAATAAAGTCTCCACAAAAACCAAATTAGAATTGGGCACAAACAACGATCTTTTTTTCCAATGAACAGCTATTCAAACTATTTAAATGCACGTGCGTCCTCGCCAAGCGCGTGACGCCGAATGATAAGAAAAAGCCTGTAGCGGCCTTTTAGTATCGGAATGCAATCTCGAATCTCTGATCTCGAATCTGTGATGTTCACTTCGATGGATCGGTAAACCGCCGTAGTCACCGTGCGGTTACCTCTTGGTTATGAACCAGATTGGTATTATGCGAAATAAGCGAATGAATTTTAAAATTACGGTTTATAAACAAACAATAGATATAATATTTTTACAATTGGAAAAAATATTCCATATTTTTTTAGTGCTTTAATTATTGATTTCTGAGAAAAAAGACAAGCATCCAGCAACAATTTAAAATAATCAAAAAAACCCTTGACAAGAAGTTCAAATTAATATTAGGGAACATCTCCAAAAACCGAATTTTCCAGAAGAAGATATCCAAAGAAATTGAGACGAAAGATAGAGAGACGATCTAGTCAATAATAATGAACGATGATAAATTCATAAGTAAACGAAGCCATGTGAAGCGTAGCAAATCGCGGTCGTGTCTAGGCCATTGGACTTAGCAGCTCGCAATCTCATAAACTTATTATAATCCTAATAGGTCAACTAATTATTTTACGTTACTAGGAATTTGTAAGTCAATGCCGGGCAGTGCTTAGTACAAGAGTACGACAAGCACATTGTTATGGTAGGGACGCTTCAAGGGAAGAGAAAAGACAGTAACTGTACATTACGATATGTGAAGAAAAATCGATGTATCTTAAGAAAATACAACACTGGATGATGAGACAAAAGTCAAAACGTACTGAAAAAAGAACAACAGTCAACAGGATCAATTACACGATGACGATTAGTCATACCGAACTATTATGTGACGGATTAAAACTGATTAGCATGAAATTGCAAAAATTAACAGATTAACTTGCTGTTATTTATAATAAATATATCAGGAAAACATTTTCATGACGATCCTGATAGCCATGCCATGCAAGTCGCTCGAGTCATCCTCATCATTCAGTGACGTCATTTACCTCCATGGCACGATGACTTGCGGAAATAATCGGAAACATTGCATTTGATTATGAAATGACTAACGAGATGATTTTGAAGTTCATGAAATGACTGTATTAATTTTTTAACTCTTTACTTTATATATTTTTAATCGTTTTTTACTCTTGCGTAAAAGGTTAAGAAGTGGTACACTGAATGAGACCGGTGACTGGTGAGTATTTTGCGTTTTAATATCTTTTTCTTCACTCGACAACTGCCATTTAATACTTCAGTCGGAATTTCCAGGAATTGCTATTGTATTCTATTGTTGTCGCGATCACCGGTGCTCGCGCGGGGCCTGAAGGATTAAAAGGAAATGAAGAATACTGGGTTACACTGTTGTGCCCGTTTTACTTGCTAATTTCTCGCTTGCCTGTTAATACCACATAATAAGTCATATACTTAGTAGAAAATATTTTTAAAAAGAAATTTAAAGTTTAAAGTAGTGCAGGTTTATTTGACTTGGGTCAAGTCAGACTGGCTGCTCGCAAGTGCATTTCCCATAGAGTTAAAAATGGCAATACCCGTGACGCCACAAAATGTTTTCCTTCCGTAACAATAGCGACTTGTTACCAACTTTTTACAAAGGAAAACAATGCATAAAATATTATCCTTTTTCTGGCAATAAGTGTCCGAACAAACACGTTTTGTTCAGAAAATGAGATCAGTAATGTAATTTCTGAATATTCTGATAACATCATTAGTCATTACAGAATTCATGTTATTCATCATAATAATTTATCACCACGTCTAATTGAGATTTTGAAAAAAGATTTATCAAAATGACTATCTGAAATTACAATTTTAGCGAAACATGAAATTTCTCGAAGCCAATGTCAATAATGTTGTGAATGTAGGGAATAATTTTACCATAAATTAACTTAAAATATTCTTCTATATTAAATCATATTTATATTTTATCTATTCTATATTAAATCATATTTAATGGGTATTATGTTTATGGAGATCGTGTATGCGAACAACTTGTTAGAAAAGAATATGATTTCGTATCATTATAAATATATCTATCTAATCTATACAAAATATTTTTCATCATCATTACAAGAGTCTGTTTTTAAGGGGTCAATAAAACCACCAATCTTTTACTCTAACGTCAAGTCTATTTTCTTACTTTAGAGATCAACTACGATAACATGGCGCGCCCCTCCAAAATTCAAAACTTTTAAAGTGCGTTGTCAAAACGTTTGAAGTGCGTTATTTTGCGCGGTATGCTAGTTATGATTAGTAATTGACCAACAAATCTTGGTAATGAGTGACATTAAGTAAAATATTACGTGTACTGTGATTGGTTGAATACTAATACTACATACAAACTCTTTCATAAGGATGCGACCACACACATTGAAACAGTCATTTGGAGGGGCGCGCCAAGTTATCGTAGTTGATCTCTACATGTAAACCGGTCATAATATTATAATTATTCTAATCTTGACATAACTGTATTCTTTTCATTCCTTAACTTTTCGAATTTACCCACTTTTTTAAGCCTCAAAACCATTTTTAGGGTTCTGTAGTCAACTATAAGGAACCCTTATAGTTTCGGTCTGTCCGTCCATCTGTCTGTCCGCGGTTTTGTTTAGAGAGTATAGGACCTACAAAGCTGTAATTTGGCATGAATACACATAATATTAATGATGCCGACAAAATGGTACATAAAATCTTAACTTTATGGTACACACATACCCTACACATCAAACGGGGATGATTTTTTTTTCGCGTCCGCCCATCGTGTGGGGTGTCGTTGGATACTGGATAGTTTTTTTTATTAATATTATGAGTATTCATAGATAATTTTCCGATTTAGGGATCTATTTGTGAAATATTAAGTTTTAAAGTGGAAAAAATCGTTAGAGTCCAGTGTAATCCCCCTTCTACCAGCTAAACCAGTGGTCCCCAACCTTTTTTCATGCGAGCCACAAACATGTTTTGGTCTTGGTGTCGCGGGCCGCAACAAAAATTTTTTAGGGTTAAAAATAGCATTCTTCAAAATTAACGATTTTAAAGTGAAAAAAATTTAACGACTATCACGCAGACTTTACGTTATTTTGCCGGTGGACGTGAATTTCAAAATTTTTAACATCACGCGGGCCACAAATAAAGTCCCGGCGGGCCGCATGCGGCCCGCGGGCCGCGTGGTGGGGATAGCGGAGCTAAACGGTTGCTTTTGGAAATGTGAAAAAATTCACGGGGGTAGGAAATATGCTGAATTTAAAAAGAAAACTATCACGGCTAAGAACACTTCATAAGTTATTGAGTAAGTCGATGATCAACTAAAAAAAATGTATTATGTATGTAGGCGAAGTATACACAGGAACTTTTCATTGAAATTCCTTTGAAAGTAACTGAGATGATGTTTTTAGTAGTGTAAACACGTTATAAATGCACATTCATTGACCATACAAACATTTTCAAAAACTAGCGGTACTACGGAACCCTATATTGCGCGTGGCCCGACATGCACTTGGCCGGTTTTCAGGGTTCCGTACCCAAAGGGTAAAAACGGGACCCTATTACTAAGACTTCGATGCCTGTCCGTCTGTCTATCCGTCTGTCAGTCTGTCTCCAGGCTGTAACTCAAGAACCGCTATAGCTAGACTTCTTAAATTTTCACCGATTATGTATATCTATTGCCGCTATAACAACAAATACTAAAAACAAAATAAAGTTAATATTTATCCCATACAACAAACGTTATTTTTTTGGTCTTTTTAGCTCGTAATCCATAATAGCAACATATAGATAAGTACTTAAAATTTTCACAAAATCCTCAATTATATGTGCACTTTAAAATGAAATAATGAAATTAAAATAAAATATAATTAAGGGGGGCTCCCATACAAAAAAACACAATTTTTTTCCCTATTTTCGCTCTATAACGGTACGGAACCCTTCGAGCGAAAGTCCAACTCGCACTTGGCCGATTTTTTATTTTGCATTTCAGTGCACCTTATTGATAGGTCAGTTAGCAGTGATTAATATTACCATGTTTGTAGGTAATCGATGACTATTATACTATATTTGATGTTACATAAAGTATGGAAGACCACAGCAGTTTATCAACCTCTTAGCCATTCTTAGCTCTTGTAAGAGTGTCAAGGGCGATTTGATCTCATTACCAAATCACACGTCTCCTTATCTATTGTAAGTCTGCGACCACAGTATAATGTAAAGTATATCATCTTACTTTTGTTACTTTATCATATTTGTAACTCCAAAGAAATAAATGTGTCTGTCTGTCTGTCCGTAGCATCCTAACTTGTGGACTGATTTTTTTTTGCTTGAAAGTTGTCTTAATCAAGAATATTTCTAGCAATAGTTCATCATCATATTCAGCCGCTCAGTGCTAGAAAATTTGGGTTTCTCTGTTTCATGAAATGTTGTAATTAAAGTTTTGTGTTCTGATTCATGACACTTATAGTTTTGTATCGAGGGATATTTCTAAATTTAATATTATAATATGATTATAAGGTCCAACCCACACGTACCACAGCCACGCGAGTCAAAATGTCGTCGACAAAACTTGGTTGATTACGATATGGTACCCTAAAATGGAACCCTAACCAGCTGATTTTTTGTATATTGGTAGGTTAATATTTATATAATTTAATAGGAGAATGTGGAAAAAACGGGGAAAATTATTTGAATGGGCTAATCTCGCGAACTACTGGAGCAATTTTTATGTTATTTAGCACAAATAAGAAGTAGACCACGTGAAGGATCATAGACTATCGATTTTAATAATTTTTTCAGTGGTTATATATTTTATACCCGTGCGACGCCGGGGCGGGTCGCTAGTCAAATATATGTCAGTTTATCCCTTTGTCGTCTGCATTTCTATTCTTTCGCTTTCCTTCTGCAGACTTTTAATTTTTTCATATTTCTACTGTGGCCATGAGGTATACTTGAATCTCTGTTGGCCGGGCTAATCACTTACTATCAGGCGATCCATCTTCTCGTTTTCTATTCTATAAAATAACTCAAACTTACCATCACCAGCTGCTCGAAAACACCAATCGTTGAATCATTTTCTCCGTGAAACGTGGTGAAGCTGAGATCGTCATTGTGGTCCATAAATGGTTCATCTGTGAACAATACGGACCAAATATTAAAATTGGTCAGAATATACACACAAAAGTTTTTTTATGATTTTATCTCTTTCATTTTTTCACATTTTGGAAGGCCAGCAATTACAATTTGAAAGAACGGAAGATATCGATATATTTTTGAAGTGCCTATACTATCCCACTGCTCAGCTGGGCACAGGCCTCCCCCAGGCCCCAAGGTCTTCCATCTGTCTCGTTCCAACGCCACCACAGGCCAGCCTGGTTTGTAGGCATCCCGTTCATCCCGCCATCTTTTTCGAGGCCGGCGGCGTCCGTTCTCTGGTACCACTCTGTGGTACACTTTGCCCAATGCCCAACGGTCAGGATGCATGCGGGTGGTATGACCCGCCCAGTCCCGGAATATTTTGAATATAATATGGTAAAATAATGCTACCTTTTTAACACAGACTGGTCGCAAAAGAATCTTCCTAGTTTCTTACCATCACAAATGTCAGTTAGATGTTGCTTAGGTACTTCTTAAGTAAAATTTTTGGGAGAAGAAAGGAGATGAAGCAGTAACCACGTAATTATTTATCTATTCAGGAAAGTCATCGATTAATATCAAAAAGCCCTCAAACACAAAAATCTTTCCTGTTTATGAAAATATTATTGAGGCCTTGAAGGGTCAACCACACGAAGTCATAGGCCAGTTCAAAGCGCATTCCGTGCGCTTGGCCAAGTTCCAGCAGACCGCGCGCATGCCGTGCACTATTTACACGAACGGCTTCGACGCACTTTTGACCCCCCTGTAGCTCAGTGACTATTGCAAGTGCAAAAATAAAATTATACCTACGTAATTATAAACGAGTACTTACGCAGTATACCAAATTTCATAGCTATAGCTTCGGTAGATCCTGAAATATGTCCTTGTAAAAAAATAGCTAATTTTGGCACTGACTCACTGACCGGTAATCAAAACCTCTAGGCCACTTCCAATTATCCTAGCGTTATGAAATTTAGCACACAGGTTGTGTGTTATATTATGTAGATTACCAAAAATTTCAGGTAAAAATTCTTATGTACCAGTGAATACGTGTGGGAGGAGAGGGAAGGGAGGAGAGGAAAGGGGAGGGAAATACTGGTTACTTAAAAATTTGGCTTCTATTGATAGTTTAACAAATACCACTAGCGCCATCTGTCAATAATATTGTTAATAAAAGTCTATTATCTACAGTATCTGTCGAAAATATTGTTAAGCAAAGCTACTCTGAAACGTAGAATTACTTCTTAGATGCGGGCGTGGCAAAAAAAAATTGGCGATTTCTCGAAAAAAAGTATTGAAATCCCACCAAAAATATACCTGTTAAAAAAAGGGCCACGTTCCTATTGGCTAATTTTTTGCCTTAAAAAAGAGTTGAAATCCAATGTAAATTGCCAAGTTTAGATGCACTTCAAAATCGATCATTATCATCATCATCAACAGCCTGATCCTTAATACTTCTAATTTGAACTTGGCAGGTTTTCATGCTATATGCACTTGATTAATTGTATAATTTTAAGTATTCGGTATTTATGTGATTAAATCAACCTGCCAAGTTCAAATTAGAAGTATTAAGGATCAGGCTGTTGACGATGATGATTATGATCGATTTTGAAGTGCATCTAAACTTGGCATTACATTGGATTTCAACTCTTTTTTTAATGCGAATAATTAGCCAATAGGAACTTGGCCCTATTTTTAACAGGTATGTTTTTGGTGGGATAAAAATTATATGTACAGAACACCAGGAAAATAAAATATTATTGATGAGTTTGTGGGACGTGTGCTATGTTTGGATAACAATATTGTGATAATAAGTTATACCTGTTTTTAGTTAATAATTATATCACGATGATTATTAATATAACACAATTAAGTCATATTAGAATTAAATAAAAACAGAAATCTAACGTAGAGCTATGAGATGTCATCTCTACACAATAGGCAAGCAAGCAAAAATGCTATACTCGTAGACTTCAAGTGTTTTAGAAACAGAAGGAAGCAAACAGTTTGATAGTAATTTGCGATTGTTTTGTGCAGCTATACAATAGCCACACATTGTAAGCAACCGTTTCTGGGAAATAAAGGGATTGAGCAGAGACCGTACATTTTCACGCGAAAACTAGCCTATGGCCTTCCTCGTGGTCTACTCTATAGTTCTATACTATACATATGTATAATATCCATGCCATATTATGTAAGTACTTACATAAAAATCAGTTCAATTTTGTTTGGGACTAGGGGAGCCCTTAGTCAACTCGCGGGCGGGTTCTTTTGACATAACGCGACCAAATTACGTAGGTCCGTCAACTGCCTATGTATCGATTTCTTCGATGGTACATCTCATGAGTCATGTTTACTATGTGTTTGAGTTGTATGACCTAACCTCGTTGACCGGTGCATAGAGGAAGGGATTCGCGAATCTCCTCTTATTCAATTAAGCTTTAAATAGGAGCAGGCATACTCAACTTTTAAATGTAATTGGATAATAAATTACATCAATGTTTTCACGCTAGAGTGCAGCACCAGCAAACACAGTAAACAAAAAGTTTTGTTCGATGTTTGACAACGTCTCTGTGAATATTCTGATAGCGTTTGCAACATGTCGGATTTTGGTCTGATTGCTTGATAATATAATAATAATAATAGCTCCCACACTGGTTACGGTGACGGTGGCCGGTTTCATTGAAACCAGGCCAGCTACGCAGGAGTAATTCTATAGTGCCCAAGTGTGTGCACAGCACACAAGAGCACTCTCTATTCCTTTTCTCTCATAACCCAGTGGGACGGAAGACCGACACGACCAGCGAGAGATCAGGCGCAGGACCGACTTTTTACATGCCCATCCGACGCATGGATCATCTTACTTGTCAGACAATCAGGTGATCAGCCTGCATTGTCCTAACCAAACTTGGAAATAACATGTTTCCAATGGTATGTGCTAGTAGTGTCCTCTGCTCGGACCCTTGCGTACTTAATATATTTGTTTTTACTAAAAATTTGGATATAAAATGATGACGATGACTTAGATAATATAAAAATAAAGAAATATATCTACTAAAGGCTGAGTAAGTAACAGCATTTTTTTGTAAGTAATAAAATAAATGTCATTAGTCATAGTCTAAATAAAAATGTATATTTGCAGTCTTCAGCACAAAATTAAAATATTTATAATTTATTGTGTTACAGGCCAAGGCATGCCAAGGCTACTGCATAGTCTGCAAACGTAGTTTATATCATTTAGGTAATTTATGCGTTTGTATAAAGTTATTTCATATTCATATAAGCCGATAATAAAACGTTTCAAGGGTTTACTGGTTTACAGCATTTTATTTGGCCATATTTCCAACGTCGCGTGCAGTATTGTTAAGAATTATTAGCGCAGATCAGTGCCAACTTCTGCCAAAGTATAAGGAGGGGTCAGTGCAGCAATGTAGGAGGTGCAAAATATGAAAATCCATTTAAGATAGTCAGAAGCAGACATGAGAATAGTACGTCGTGGTACTATTGAATCAAAATGCCTTTATTTTTGACTATATTCCATTAATTTGACTATCCAGAGGTCTCAAAATTATGAAATTCGTGTGGCATGATTTATGGATGGTCCCTTTTAACTTTACGGTTAAACGGCTGAACCCGCAGATGAAATTCGGTATGGAGATACTTTGAGAGCCAAAAAGGACATACCTACTGGTAGTTTTTGTTGCGAAAAAATGTACGAATGAATTTCGGCACAACGGAGTTGCCGGCATCATCTAGCCTTTTCGTCTGTCGATTAATCTACTTTTTCGGATATATTATATCCAAAAAAGTAGATTAATCGAAAAGGTTTGTAGCACCTGCACTAAAGAGTGTTCGACCGAGGCCGAGCACAATTGGACAATGCGAACCTACTATTTACTATTCGACAGGCGACACACATCGGCCGATCACTCGCCCAGCACGTGGTAGGTCACACAGGGGGTCAAGCCAATTCGAATTTTAATACTGTTGCAAAAATGTACGTGCACTAAACTTCAACTTTATTACTGTGGGATAAGAGTTAAGACTCAAAGGCAGCGAGTGTACGCGACTGTACATGCGTTTTACTTGATAACGCTTTTAAAATTTAACGCATCCGCCTTGAATTAGAACCATGTTAAATATATTTCCGAAATTCGCATATTCACACCGACAACTTGAAAGAAAGTATCAGGGCACCCTGAGAATTGGACCCTAGGGCCGGTATAAATAGTCAGTACTCAAGATGCGATCTCGGTCTCAAGATACGGTTCAGGCTCTGTGATTGGTTGGCTGTCAAAATTTGGACCAATCATAGAGCCGAACCGCGTCTTGAGACCGAGATGCATCTTGAGTACTGACTATTTATACCGGCCTAAGTTACCTTCAGTCTTTTACTTTTCCTTATCACTTATGCTTATTTATACCTTTTTTTATTAGCATAATATGCTCTCCTAATGCTGAGCAAAAGCCTCCCCCTACCCCCAGGGTCTTACATTTTTCTTGCTCCTGCGCCATCATTGGCCAGCCCGGCTACCTTTTACTGTTACCAATATTATATTTAACAGTAGGTAAGCAGTGAAGTGAATCAAACAAAAAAGTGGTCCGACATACTGTACTTGTTCCAAACTCCAAGAGTCAGATTAAGAAATCCAGACAATCTTGATTAAAATGATTTGAATACAAATTGCATTTAATTGGTTAGTAGTAAATCCTGAACATGTAAATAACTTTTTATTTACATGTATCATTTGTATTTTGTAATATATAAACCCCATAATCTACTAGTTTCCATATACAATAAATTAAAAAACAGGGCTAAGACGTAGTTGTAATTAAAATTCAAATCATTTGCAACTCAGTTACCCATGTATTGGGTTCTCTTTGGAATAATTTATAATTTGAATAGAATGCGGTAACTATTATATGTTGTTGAATTAACTTCACAAGATTTTAATTATGCTGGAATTTTATCAAAAGCCCTTTTTACTTAGCAAAAAATAAATATTCATACAATATGATAATTGGCTTTTACTGTCAAGCAGAGTCAGTAGATATATTGATATGGATTATCTTAGACTTCATAGTTTTTTAAAATTTCAAACTAAAAACCTTTATATATATAATACTAGACGTTCTGCGCGGCTTCGCCCGCGTAAATTAGATATTTCACAGATAAATTAGTCCACAAAAAATAGCCTATGATCCTTCACGTGGTCTACTTCTTATCTGTGCCAAATAACTGAAAAATTGCTCCAGTAGTTCGTGAGATAAGCCCTTTCAAATAATTTCTCCCGTTTTTTCCGCATTTTCCTCAATTTCTTGGTTCCTGTTAATCTTAGCGTGATAAAATATAGCCAGTAGCCTTTCTCGATAAATGGACTATCTAACACTGAAATAATTTTTCAAATCGAACTAGTAGTTCCTGAGATTAGCGCGTTCAAATGAGCCCTTTTAAATAATTTCTCCCCGTTTTTTCCACATTTTCCTCTATTTCTTCGCTCCTATTGGTCTTAGCGTGATAAAATACAGCCTATAACCATCCTCGATAAATGGGCTATCTAACACTGAAAGAATCATCAAAGTCTGTTGCGTAGTTTTAAAGATTAAAGGGAACAAAGGGACATGTAGTCGTGTCACAAAGACAAAAAAACGAGGAATACGGCTTTTGCTGAACCAAAGATTTCCTTTGGTAGGATTGATCTTTATATCCCTAAGATGAGTTTACGATGTGGAGCCACCTGAATATTTCATGCAGGTGGGGGAGGAGGGGTTTTTAGCTTTAACAAGGTATGAGGTCAATAACTGCGTGGGATTTAGGTATATAGTCGAGTTTGGTATAATTTTCGATTGAATAGAATGTTTAAATGCCAATTTTGGAATAATATTTAGATAAAACATAGTAAAAATAAATAAAATAAAAAATTTAGAATTATATATTATTTTCAACCAACGAAAACGCTGTTGACAGGGCTTAATTAATATAAGGACGCTGATAGCAGCATTATTCAGCATGCCAAAGACATTGTGATGAATGGAGCAATAAACATATTATTAATACTAGACGTTCCGCGTGACTTCGTCCGCGTAAATCTGAAATTTCACGGAAACCGTATATTTTTCACAAATTAATAACCCATGTCTCACGTAGTCTACTATATATTCGTGTCAAATAACATAAAATTGCTCTAGTAGTCTGTGAGATATTAGCCCTTTCAAATAATTTCCCCCGTTTTTTTACATTTTCCTCGGTATCTTTGCTCTTATTAGTCTTAGTGTGATAAAATATAGCTCATAGGCTTCCTCGATAAATAGGCTATCAAACACTGAAAGATTTTTTCAAATCGGGCCAGTACTTCTTAATATTAGTGCGTTCAAACAAACAAACTAACCAACAAACTCTTCAGCTTTATTTTTACATTTTCCTCTGTAACTTTGCTCCTGTTGGTCTTAGCGTGATAAAATATAGGTTATAGCCTTTCACGATAAATAGGTTATCAAACACTGAAAGATTCTTTCAAATCGGATGAGTAGCTCCTTAGATTAGCGCGTTCAAACAAACAACTCTTCAGCTTTATAATATTACTAGACGCTCCGCGCTGCTTCGCCCGCGTAAATTAGATATTTCATAGACAAATTAGTCCACAATAAATAGCCTATAATCCTTCACGGTCCTACTTTTTATCTGTGCCAAATAACAGAAAAATTACTCCAGAAGTTCGTGAAATAAGCCCTGTCAAATAATATCCCTGTTTTTTCCACATTTTCCTCTATTTCTTCGCTTATATTAGTTTTAGCGTAATAAAATATAGCCTATAGCCTTCCTTGATAAATGGGATATCTAAGAATTTTTAAAATCGGAAAAGAATTTTTAAAATCGGACCAGTAATTACTGACTCATACTAAGATTAGCGCGTTTAAATAATGCTTCTTCTTCTTCTTCTTTTTACGTTTGTTAAACATCTTTATCGTGCATATGAGTCCTAAAATGAATTAAGCATTCTTAAGTCATCCGAATATGGTACCGAACTTGGAATATTACCATAATTAATGCCTATATACAGATTGAGACTCTATTTTCCTCCAGAGCAGAAGCTGCTAAAATAAAAATAAAATTACATCAAAAATCGCGGTGGCTCTACATCTTAAATCCATCCTTGGGCCATAAGGACCAATCCTACCAAAGGAAATCTTTGGTTCAGCAATAGCTGTATAATTTACCGTACACACGCAACCAATGAGGGAAAAAAGCGACTTTGTTTTATAATAAGTATAGATTACAGTCATTTCTCCATCTTCGGCAATTTTTTAAGTATATATGGACGCTTCACACCACGTTAGCCTTCCTTGATAAATGGGCTATCTATCACTGAAAGAATTATTCAAATCGGACCAGTAGTTCCTGAGATTAGCGCGTTCAAACAAACAAACTAACAAACTCTTCCGCTTAATAATATTAGTATAGATTTAGAACACGCTAAAACCAGCCATTTAATTGACAGAGCACATGAATATCTTATGTTAGTATAATTACAAAGCTAGATACTTTTTTTAGATTTATACTCAGAAAAATGCAATAACTAATAAGTGACTGTTCACTTATTAGTTATTGCATATTTCTGAGTATAAAAGAGAACCTTTTTCAGTCCCTCAATCCCTTGATTGGAGATTCTCAGTATTGCCATTGTATTCTATTGTTACCGCGATCACCGGTGCTTGTACGGGGCTTGGTTAAGAATACTATATTTTATACTATACACTATACAGCATACATACAGGATAAAAGACAAAAAAAAATATCAACAGATAACTTATTTTCAAAAATGTTAATTAACTATTTAGATTTTGAGATAATGTTACAGCAATAATTAAATATTATGACATGCTGATAAAAAAGTAATAAGACCCCACAACATGAAAATATTAGGCTATATTCACATTTTTATTTTATTTTATTTTATTAAGCCTCTTATTCTGCCTTCAAGCTAAAGGATGTCTCGAAGGTCAGTATGCCTCTCGGCATAGGCCTCTTCCAGCCTTTTCCACTCAGTTCTGTCTAGTGCTACTCTTCTCCAGTGGCGTCCAGCTGTTGGTGCTAGATCATCTCCCCATCTGGTTTGTTAGCGACCTCTACTCCGTTTGCCATCTCTCGGGTACCAGTGAGTGATGGCTGTGCTCCATTTATTTTGTTTGTCTCTTAGCATGTGTCCGTCTTAGCATATTCACATAACTATGCCTAAGCGGGGAGTGGAGCACCATAGAGTTTTAGTGTGTAGATCCTACGGAGAGTAACACATACCCCAGCCAATACCCCCAATCTGCCAGAGATGCACAAAGCATTTTTACATGTAGAAGATGAAGGCCCTAATCAGATGTCTATTAGAAATATTTGCCACTTAATGTGTATGTTACGCTCAAAGACCGAAAACGCTCAGTGAGCGAAAAAATGGCTCACAACGCGTTGTGGTCATAGTGAAACGGCCACAACGCGAAATTCACGTCGTGGCCCTAATGAAAACGGCCACGACGCGTTCGGGTAATCGAGAAAAGCCATCACGCGTTCTGAGCATTTAAAAACAGCCACGACGCGAATTCGTGTTGTAGCCCTAATGAAAACAGCCACTACATGTTCTGAAACCAGGCCAGTTACGCAGATTTTATAGCGCCCAAGTGTGTGCGCAATACACAAGAGCACTCTGGTTTCAGTGAAACCAGGCTAATTACGCAGTAGTTATTTTATAGTACCCAAATGTGTGCGCAATACACAAGAACGCTCTGGTTTCAATGAAACCAGTCCAGTTACGCAGGAGTTATTTTATAGTGCCCAAGTGTGTGCGCAATGCACAAGAGCACTCTGGTTTCAATGAAACCAGGCCAGTTACACAGGAGTAATTTTATAGTGCCCAAGTGTGTGCGCAATACACAAATGCACTCTGGTTTTAATGAAATCAGAAACCAGGCCAGTTACGGAGGAGTAATTTTGTAGTGCCCAAGTGTGGTTTAGATAAAGTGTGGTTTAGATAATTTGACAACACACAATTATCACTTTAGTTAACTCTAAAAACTTACGTGGGCTCGCAGATATCCCTATCCAATTATTGTTTTGTCTACTGTCTGCTAAGTTCAGGCTCATGAATGTAAGCATAATATAAGACTGTGTGGTTAGTGTAATTTATTTTGGTAAATTATTTTACTCTGACTATTATAATTAATTTGAAAAGTAAACTTTATATCGTATACAGATATGGTAGATAGCCAATAGATAGCCCGGTAATCGTAAAATTAGCATAATATACAAGTTTAAAGTGGGAGGTTTTGATGTACAACAATAACATAGTGTAAAAATTAAGCAACTCACCTTATGTATCGGCATATTTCTTCGGCGCGCAGTTAAAAAAATTGAGCATTTTAATAATTTATACAAAAGTTTTGTATCAAAATCTCATAGAAATCCACTAAATTTGTAAACAAAACTGACTGTATATTGTAATTCGTATACAATTTTGAATTTTGCAATTTGTTTGGTTATTTTGACAGCTGAGTGCTGACTGCTGACATTTGACACTTGACAATAGTATGTATTTTTTTATTGCGATGTGTGCGTGAGGCTAAGACCGAGCAAGGGCGTGAGGCCTTGTAAGCAGGGATGGGTAAGCTACTGAGTATTTACTCAGACCCTGAGTAAAAGTAAAAATGAATTTAGACACTCAGTATTTACTTTTATGTTTTACTAACCACAATTGAATTATTTAAGGTTTTTCTTTATATTTTATTATTTATTTGTATTATATTTTAAGTATAAGCTATGTTCTTTCTAAGTATAACCAGTATAAATGAAAATAAATTATATACTTAATAATATAATGAGTGCAACATTTTCTTTTAGCATTTTTTGGATTCAGTAACGAAAAATTAGGTACCTCAGCTATAGAATACCTAATTTTGATGATAGACTACCTAAGTTTGGTATTTAGGTAGACGATTTTTACAGTGTCGGTGTTATAAAAAAATTTCATAGGTAGCTGTATATACAATTATACTTATTCTACTAATAATATTATAAAGGCGAAAGTTTGGATGTATGTATGTTTATTATTCTTTCACGCAAAAACTACTGAAAGGATTTTAACGGAACTTTACATTAATATAGCTTGCACATCGGAATAACACATATTAGGCTACAATTTTAACCGACTTTCAAAATGGAGGAGGTTTTATGTTCGTTTTTAGGGTTCCGTAGCCAAATGGCAAAAAACGGAACCCTTATAGATTTGTCATGTCTTTCTGTCTGTCTGTCTGTCTGTCTGTCTGTCCATCCGTATGTCACAGCCTCTTTTCTCCGAAACCGTAAGAGTTACACTATTGAAACTAGATATGTAGATAAACAAAAAAAAATTTTTTCATCTAACCTATGCGTGTGGGATATCTAT
Organism: Lysandra bellargus; assembly: GCA_905333045.1. Lineage (NCBI taxonomy): Eukaryota > Metazoa > Arthropoda > Insecta > Lepidoptera > Lycaenidae > Lysandra > Lysandra bellargus. The sequence goes on along the minus strand of HG995336.1, from coordinate 4,092,929 downwards.
GGATAGGTCTTAAAAAATCATATTGAGGTTTCTAGTATTACTTTTTTAGTTAGCGAGAGAGACACTTCCAAAGCATAAAGGTAATATACCTATCGGAATAGAGAAACAATCCCGAGCTGTCAAGCTTAAGGGCCGGGTTACCCTCGAAATTCTCATACAAACGTAATACCAAAATCATTTTGTCATACGAAAATATTTAACATGATTGAGTTATTTTTCAGCTTAAAATAGTAATTACCTAGGTTCCTGAACAAAAATTAACTTCAAAATATTTATACACTAAAAAATATAAGCGATTACATTTCATAAATTTTTACGCCATTGTCGACATACTTTTCGCACACTTGTTTTATATTAAAAACTCATCGAATCGTAATGTATTTTCCCTGGGACCACAGCTTATATTGTGTAGTTACAGAATGTCTTCAAAAGAATGGCAATATAATAAATTTTCATTCATCATTTTTGGTATTCGTAAACGCAACGAAATTTCTCTATAATTTCCAACATGGTATCGTGCCGATCCGCTCACACGACAGAGCGAGTCAACGGGGCGGGAGGCGCGGGAGGCGCGAGCCGGGTGGCGGCTCGCGCACCGGTACACGTGACAATAATTCATTCAAGGCATTCATTATTCAAGTACAATATTCCCTCAAGCTCCAAGCGGTCGCATGCGACCGCGCGCGCGATAACAGTAGATTTCCAAGAATCCGCGATCGAGAGAATGTTATTGTTGTTGAATGTTGATTTTGATAGTTTTTTATGATACTTGAAGACAATTGCTTGAACAAAATAAAATTATTTTGATTTGTGGTGCTTAAACTTTTGATAATAATTAATAATGGATACCGAAAGGTGGGATGTATGATGTATCACACAGTAGTTTAAAATAAATAATAATTATGAATATCATAAATCATAATATTATTATTTTCTTATATACTGTATTTTGTAAATAACGTTTAAGAATATTAGCGATAGTCATAATATTATAATATGATTATACAATATACATTGATATTATGTATAATTAATTTTGTTAGTCTCGCTAAAACTCGAGAAATCCTGAACAGACTTGCTAATTTCTGTCTTGAAATAAAGTAAAATATAAAAGTGAACTTGTATTCTAAGTTTGTATACCTATGTTTGTATATTTTATTTTAGTTTGTATTTTTAGTAATTATTTCCTGATGTCAGTTTTATTCAATTAAATAATATAAATACTTTAATAATTAAATAATATTATTATAAAGCGGAAGAGTTTGTTTGTTTGTTTGAACGCGCTAATCTCAGGAACTAACTACTGGTCCGATTTGAAAAATTATTTCAGTGTTAGTCCATTTATCGAGAAAGGCTACAGGCTATATTTTTCATAAAAATAAACCTTATTGTTGCTGCGGATTGCGGAACCATTCATGGGCGAGTCCAACTCGCACTTGGCCGATTTTATTATTTTGAATGATAACAATGTGAGGAATATTTGGAGTAGCCTTTTTTCTGTTTTTGAAACTTTATTGTTACGTACTGTCGTTTAATCATTTTTAAATAAAAGCGTCGACCTCTGTGGCGCAGTGGTTGAGCGCATGGTAGCTCAAGCCGGGGGTCGCTGGTTCGAAATTCGAATCCCACCGACGGAACAAAAAGTTTTCCTGGGTCATGACTCATGACTCATGGATGTGTATTAAATATGTGTATAATAATATTGTAAAAACTAGATGACACCCGCAACTCTGTTGCGCCAAAACTATTTTATCGCGCGGAAACCGTGCATTTTTTCGGGATAAAAAGTATTATATGTCAAAGGACAAAGACTCGGGACCGCCTCAAAGTATCTCCATGCCAAATTTCAGCAAAATCGGTTCAGCGGTTTGGGCGTGAAGAGGTAATAAGCTAATAACAGACAAACAGACACACTTTTTTATTATTTTTTTACAATTAGTATGGATATATGGATCTTAAATAAGTTGAGTATAATAAAAAGGAAATCTATATCTAAATAATATAGGTACTTATTATAAAACAAAGTCCCTTTTTCCCTCATGTCCATTTGTTCCCTTTAATCTTTAAAACTACGCAACGGATTTTGATGATTCTTTCAGTGTTAGATAGCCCATTTATCGAGGAAGGCTATAGGCTATATTTTATCACGCTAAGACTAATAGGAGCGAAGAAATAGAGGAAAATGTGGAAAAAAACGGGGGAAATTATTTGAAAGGGCTAACTTGAACGCGCTAATCTCGGGAACACTGGTCTGATTTGAAAAATTCTTTCAGTGTTAGATAGCCTATTTATTGAGGAAGGCTATAGAGTATAGTCTATATTTATCACGCTAAGACTAATAGGAATATGTGGATAAAACGTTGGAAATTATTTGAAACGGGGGAAAATTATCTCGCGAATTACTGAGCAATTTTTATGTTATTTGGCACAGATAAGAAGTAGATCATAGGCTATTGATTTTAATCATTTTTTCAGTGGCTATATATTTTATACCCGTGCGACGCCGGGGCGGGTCGCTAGTATAAATTATAATATATCCGGTATTATATGTCTGGTACTTGTAAGTTGTAACACAAGTTCTTAGTGTACTTAGCACGGGGCCAGGCTGACGTGGTGTGATTTGTGAAGAGTCCAATGTAGATATTATAGTAAGTATATTATTTTAATATATTATGTAGAATCTGTATTCTATTCAGTTCAGTGACAAGATCGACGACACTACGCCCGCGCCCGTATTCCTACTATTCCAATATATAAAACAACCACAAAAACAATATTGTTAATGATTCATGAAACAGTAAAATATAATCGCAAGTTCGCAACAAACGCACGGCTTGAATAACTTGATCAGAGTAAAATAATGAATGACGACGCACGCACACATATAATACGCTGTCTGAGGCGCGCGGGGCACGGGGTACCTCGCAATAGCGAGACAGCAACATATAAAACTTGTACTGGCGCGGTATCGATTTTGATTTGATCGAGCGCGTAACCCGGGCTCTTAACCAAAATTTGATTTACATCTGTGTATACAATTATGTTTACGTGTGCGTGTCAGTGATGTACAAACATCTTGTAATTCGACAAATTATCGATCATGGAATAATAATTGTAGGATTGTAAAAATAATAAAGTGCGATAAAATAAAACTGCATAGATATTATAGGTATACCTAATAAAATTGTAATTTTGAAGTAAAATATGATTTTTCTTCAAAATGCTTGCTGCATAATTAAGTATTCATGAATTTTTCTTCGCAGTCCAGTTTGTTAATTATTTTAAGCCATGAATTTCTGGTATCCAGGTCAGCAGGAAATCTGAAAAATTGGCCAAGTGTGAGTCGGACTCGCGCATGAAAGGTGACCGATTTCAACCGGGCATTACCCTTTGGGTGCGGAACCTTAAAAACAATAAATTATGTATGATGGTATATTAATATACTTAAACTAATTATAAACTACAGATGAGTATGTTATTATTTCAACATTCCTAGATAGTTAGTATACTTAACTAAAAAAATATTTTCATATCGTTACTACTGATCGAAAACTTGATGATCCCTAGTGTAAAATAGATGAAAATTGTTTACACAAAATATCCTTAAATTGTGCACCATGGCTAGTCAAGTTATGTTTTCCATATAATTAAACATATATAGAAGTTAATTATCAAAATCAATACCAATAACTCGTAGGGAATTGGCAAAAACAAACTTAAAACTAGGCCCTGTCGATGTTGAATAATTCACCTGTGAAATTAATATTTGTCCGGGTTTTTTCGATGTGTGGTATCACAGTCAATCTTCCAACTTATATCCATGTTTCTAGAGCAGTATTTCTAAAAACTATTCATTATTTAACTTAAAATCACAAATTTTCTGAGAGCTCAAATTGACAACGATCGGCACAGGGTCAGACAGAATGTCAAACAGATGAAAAAAAAGCTATGCAACCTCAAATCACGCTTCTCTTTCTACCACGCGGTGTTACTGATAGTGACATCTCGCTTGCTCAGGCCTTTGTTTCTCTATTCCGATAGGTATATTAACTTTATGTTCTAAAGCGGTAAAATGTGTGTCCCCCTCTAACTTCTAAAGTAGGGGGCAGGAGCATGATAAATCTAAAAAAATATACGATGTAGATACATTACTATAAAAACTACCAACGAAAATTAGTTTAAACGAGATCTAGCAATAAGTTTTTTTATACGTCATAAATGGTAAACCTTAATTTACCTTTCATTAAATCATAGATATAGAATATACTTACGTTTATGCATTAAATCAACAGAAATATAAAAATAAATCAAAAACCTTTTAATTTCAAAAAGATAAACCTTATAGCTGCTGCGGAACCCTCCATGGGCGAGTCCAACCCGCACTTGGCCGTTTTTTATGTTCAACGATTACTTCGCCGTTTGTGAACCGATTTTCAAAATTTTTCTTTTGGTGTAAAGGTTATCATCCCAATTTGATACCGTATTCATAAAAGTGGTGACCTGATGAAGGGATCCATAAGAAATCGAGGGAACTCCTCAAAATTTACTTACATGGAAACATGTGATGACTTCGGTTTCGTGAGCAGTATTCTAAGCATATGCTACCAACAAGTAAGATTTTGCACCGGGTATACTATGGTTTGGAAGGTGCTGAGAGAACATCTGACCCTTTATAGATACAAGTTTGGGAGTTTCGACGTTGTTTTAAGAACGGAAAGCATATGCTACTACGCAAATGTAATTTCCTCATCATCATCACCAATCACTACTACAAACCATTAAATAACCATATAGAACCGTCCCGTTTTGACCCTGTTATTGGTACTTTTGCAAGTTTTTGGTGCTATGAAGAAATTAAGAGAAGCGAAGGGTCGACATACAGAGTGCAATTAAACCTTCCTGCCAAATTTAGAAATAATGATCCTTGTTTAAAATTAAAACACACGTGTTTTTTCTTTTATTATTCCCCGCGCCGCTAGTGACCGTTCTGCAACGATTTTAAATGGGATAAAATGTTATGTATTAAAAGAAATAGCACCCAAGTTTTGTTGCTTGATGCTTCAATGGACTCAATGATTGAAGTAAGATAATGATATCAAAGCCCTGGAAAAATTTTGGCAGGAAAGATTAATTGCACCCTGTATTGACAACCTTCAGCATGAAACTACATTAGACCAAGACAGATAATTTTAAAACAAAAAAAAATATGGTAGGATGAAGATGAAACCCATTGAAAAATAATTTGCGGGCGATCTGAGGTCTAAAGGGGGAAGAACGGTTTATCTCGATTTCCAACAAAACTAATATTACAATGAAATAAAGTCAAATGGCAAAGTTGTAGGTAAGAAAAAAATCTAAAACTTTTGTAGTCACGCCTTTTTCACATAACCTCAAAATTTATGTGAAAAATTCAAAAAAATATGTTTTTGGTTTTATATAAGTACTTAAATATCTTTTAAAAAAAATTCACGAAATTCGGTGAAAACTTACCTTTTTATGTACCAAATACGCTGTAATTTATTTGATGAGAAATATTAATTTTTTCACCTTGTTTCGAATTTATATCGAAAAAATACCCTAACTTTCAATCGAAAATTCACCCGTCAAAATATCAAGCTTTATTAAAAAAATGGTATGCTTTCTATTCGTTGGAATCTCTACTTTCCAATGGTGAAAAAATATTTATATTATACTACAGTAAATATTTTCAGAAAATGCAAAAAATCGAAAAAAAAAACTCAAATTTGAAAATTAAATATTAATTTTATTTAAAAATGTGATTGCTGCAATTTGTTGTAATAAAAAAAGTTGATTTATTTATTTATAATTACGTTTCTGTCATAGAAAATCTCATTATATTTATATAAATATGACTTAAATTGAAACTTTGAACCCCAATTTCACCCCCCTGGGTGTAGAATTTCCAAAAGCACTTAAATGCGTATCCAATTATTTTTAATCAGCAGCCAAAAATAAACTTTAATGTTTCTAACTTAAGAAATAACGGACTTTCATTTAAACTATCAACCCCTAGTTCACCCCCTTGGGGGTAGAATTTCCAGAAACACTTAAATACGTATCCATTCATTTTCAATCAGTAGCCCAAAAATAAACTTTGCTTGCTTCTAACTTAAGAAATGACTGTCTTTCATTCAAACTTTCAACCCCTATTTCACCCCCTTCCCTTCGGGGTAAAATTTACGAAATTTCCTTCTTTGGTGGATGTCTACTTAATAAAAAAGCCCTACTCACCAAATTTTGTGGCTGTAACTTTAACCGTCTTTGCTCAGCGATGATTTCAGCCAGCGAGCCAGTCAGTCAGGACATATTATTTTATAAGTATAGATTTTCATTTATATTTATATACAATTAGATTTTATATGACAGAAATGTAATTATAATTAAATAATAAATCAATTTTTTAAGTACTTACAACAAATTGCTGCAATCACATTTTGAAATGAAATTAATAAAGAATTTTCAAATTTGAGTTTTTTCGATTTTTTTGCATTTTCTGAAAAGATTTACTACAGTACGTCATGATATCATGTCAAGTTAAAATTTTTCCCTGCAATTTTTTTTGGATTAAAAATAGAAAAATTTATACAAGTTTAGGCATTCAGTGTAAAACACTCCCTTTTCAGCATTAATATTGCCATAATCAGTAATTCACAGCAGCCCAAGCGGGCAAAACCGTGAGTATCGTCACGAGATAATCTCCTCATACTTACGTACTGCAAGTCTTGCAAGATAGTACCTTTGTAAAAATATAAACAATTCTGAGAAGCCCTTTTCCGTTTCACACCTTCTGTCCAGTCTGTCGAGGGAAGACGCAGCATAGTTTTCGAACTTTTTAAGATAATATTAAATGTATCCCGATCAATTTGTCAATAATAAAAAGAAGATGTAGTCGTTGATCCAAGAGACGCAGACAGCGGGTAGACTGCTCTGGCGTCGGCTTTGGAACCGGCAGCAGCTCTCGATATGTTCACGCTATAGAAGTATATTTTGATATCGTTGGTTCACGCATCCAAGAAACAAGAGGCAGAGGAAAAAGTACCTAATTATATCTAATATTATTAAGTATTTCGAGTATAGTATATTATTTTTATCTGTTATGAATTCTTTAAGGTAGTTTAGTATAGCCCTTTATTATATTATACTTAAGGTTTTTTTTTATTACCATTTTGTTTAGGTTTTATTTTTTCCTTACTAACTATTACGCGCCCTTTGAAAATTGTTTTAGTTTAGTAATTTCTTTTATAAGCTTTACATGTCGGAGACTGCGAGCGAACCGATCAACTTCATACGCTGCCAGTTTTGCAACCGGTCTTTCAAAGGGGTAAAAGGCCTGAACATTCACATAGGTAAGACACACAGCCACAGCTCAAATATCAGTAGCACACCCACAACAACCCCATCCCCGTCATGCAACATTCCTTTCTGGCAAAAAATTTCAAACTACAAATTGTCACTACCCATCCTTAAACGCATCCCGAAACGTGCTAGGGTTCAAGTAGCCAAGCAACTTTCATCTGTAATTAGAGAGGTCATTTCACATCCCGACAGCTGCCAGCGATGGGAAAGTCTACTCACTTTTCCGTTCCATGTCCTACATGCAATCCAAGATAAAAAAAAATCACTCACTTCTATCATTAAAAACAACTGCTCCAACTTTAACAACCTCACCATCAATGCCTCTCTACACCTTCATTCTCATGATAACTCACCCCCGCATCTTCATCGTAAACAACACAACTCGATACACAAAATCGAATCTAAGATCAGCGATGGGGACCTAAAAGGTGCTGCCAACATGCTTTTTTCCAGCGATAGCATAGCCCAATACAACGCACACACCCTAGAAGCCCTCCGTGACAAACATCCCTCACTCCCCCCACCGAACATACCTCCTTCGTCTAGCCCTTCTGTGCAACCCGTAGAGGCCTCCATAAAAGACGTAAAAAACGCGATAATGTCTTTCAGGACTGGATCGGCCAGCGGTTACGATGGTCTAAGTCCCCAGCACCTGAAGGACTTAATCAGTGCATCTGAAGACTCCAGCAGAGCGCTTCTAGAGGACCTGACGACCTTAATAAATTTGATGCTATCTGGCAAGGTCCACCACGATTTCACGTTTATTTTATATGGCGCTAATTTATGCGCATTAAATAAAAAAGATGGTGGTATTCGTCCCATAGCGGTCGGTTGCACCTACCGTAGAATCGCATCGAAAATTTGTTGTAAGCACATTACGAATAAACTTAGAGATGTTTTTCAGCCTGTACAACTTGGCTTTGGGAGTAAGGGTGGATGTGAAGCCGCCGTTCACGCCCTCCGTACTTATATTAAATCCAAAACCGGACAAGTGATCGTGAAGGTTGATGTAAAAAATGCCTTCAACTCCGTATCTAGAAGCGCTCTGCTCAAGGAAGTCCATAACCACATTCCCGAAATATATGAATACATCCTCCAAAGCTAAGGCGCCAATTCGACACTTCTATATAACAGGGATTGCCTACTATCCTCTACTGGTTGCCAGCAAGGCGATCCTCTGGGCCCCGCTATTTTCAGCCTTGCCATACATTCTACAATTACATCCCTCCAATCTGAATTTAACGTCTGGTATTTGGATGATGGCACCCTCGGTGGTGACCCGGCTACAGTTCTCCACGATTTGCAGGTATTAATAGAGAAATTTAAAGCAATAGATTTGGATTTAAATTTCTCCAAATGTGAGCTTTTTTTGAATAGCCCAATCACACAGCCGCACGACGTAATATTATTTGGCCCCTAGTATCAAAATTCTCAGTAAAGAATCCCTCCGCCTTTTAGGTGCCCCCATATTAAATGACGGTTTTGAGCCTTACGTTTCGGAACAAAAACAAAAATTCGTAGAATCTTCTGGCAAACTTGTCGCAATAAAATCCCATATGGCTTACCAAATAATTCGTTTTTGTTTGTTTGTGCCCCAATTTACATATGTCTTGAGGTGCTGCCCTCTATGGGAGTGTCCCAACCTTCTTTCCCATTTAGACTCTATTTTAAAAGACACAGTAATTAATATTTTTAACTGTCAAATCTCTGACGCCTCCTGGGCCCAAGCCACTCTTCCCATTCGTTTCGGCGGCTTGGGTCTCAGAAGTGTGTCCAGCGTGTCTCTTCCCGCCCGCATTCATCCTCTTTTCATCAAAATCATCACCAATTCTTTTGGAAACATAGGCATTCAGTCACTAGCTGAGGCGATCAACGCTTGGAAGCGTGTTTGTCCCAGTGACGTTCCAGCTAACCCCAACATCCAAAAGAATTGGGATGAACCCCTAATTAATTTGGCACAAACAGACATACTAAATTCCTCGTCCACCACAGATCGCGCGCGTCTCCTAGCGTCCGCCGAGTCGGAATCAGGCTACTGGCTTCAGGCAAACCCATCATCCAATACCGGAACACTATTAGATAATCATACATTCAATCTATCACTCAGTTTGCGACTAGGAGCCAATATCAGCGAACCCCATCGCTGCCACTGCGGCGCCGCAGTAGACCGCCAGGGTCATCACGGCCTGTCTTGTCGACGCAGTGCCGGCCGCCAGTCCCGCCATGCTTCCTTGAACGACGTGATCCGCAGGGCCCTTGTCTCCGTGAACGTGCCGGCCACTCTTGAGCCGAACGGTATCGCACGTGACGACGGCAAAAGGCCCGACGGAATGACGCTCGTTCCGTGGAGCCGTGGGAGGCCTCTCGTATGGGACGCCACCTGCGTGGATACGCTAGCGGCGTCGCACGTGACGGCCACAACGAGAGAGGCGGGAGCTGCGGCGGCACAAGCGGAGACAAACAAAAGAAGAAAGTATGAAGCACTGGGAAGTGATTACTTTTTTGTACCTTTCGGGGTTGAGACCCTGGGCCCGTGGGGCCCTGGTGCCAAACTACTATTCAAGGAGTTATCCCAAAGACTGGTTGAGAAAACTAATGATCCCAGAGCTGGCGCTTACCTCGGCCAACGTATCAGTCTTGCGATACAGCGAGGTAATGCTGCCAGCCTCTTGGGTACATTGCCCGCAGCCTCCGACTTAGATTTAGTTTTTTATATATAGTCTTTCTTTTTTTTATTATTCTCCCCCTGTTTTATATTTTAGTAATATATTTTATAGGCACCTTATATTGTTAGAGAATAGAGTATTAATTTTTGTAAAATATAACCTAAAATAGCTGAAATAAAATATAATATCCTACAGTATTATATATATATATATATATATATATATATATATATATATATATATAGGTAATATATCACAATTGGAAAGTAGAGATTTCAACGAATAGAAAGCATACCATTTTATATATACCATACATACCAAACAGCTGATATTTTGATGGGTGAATTTCCGATTGAAAATTAGGGTATTTTTTCGATATAATTTCGAAATAAGGTGGAAAAATAAAATATATTTATTATCAAATAAATTACAGCGTATTTGGTACAAAAAAAGTAAGCTTTCACCGAATTTCGTGAAAAAAAATTTTTTTTTGAAAGATATTAATATTATTTTTTGAAAGACATTAATAAAAAACCAAAAACATGTTTTTTTGAATTTTTCACATAAATTTTAAGGTTATGTGGAAAAAGCGTAACTACAAAAGTTTTAGATCTTTCTATTACCTACAACTTTGCTATTTAACTTTTTTCCATAGGACTTTTAGTTTTTATCTGAAATCGAGATAAATCGTTTTTTACCCTTAAAACCCCACCCCCACACCCTTCCCGAACTCAGATCGGCCGTAAATTATTTTTCCCTTAATTTTTATATTAATCTCCTCCTTTTCTAATCGGTTTCATCCTACTATTATTCTTTTTCACCTTTTTCACTTTTTATTATTTTTAAAGGTATCGGCACTTTGTCTACATTGTCTTAATTTTACTTAAAATTATGAATCTGTTAAATTATAAGTATTTTTTACTATTCTGTAATGTTCTTGATTTGTTTAAGTGTAATTAGAACCTAAAATATTGAATAAAACGTTTTTACTGTGTCCAATGAGTAAATACTCATACAATAAAGTAAATACTCAATATTTACCGAGTTTGAATTTTTACTCTGACTCAGTTTATACTTACATGGGCGCCGGCAGAAATAATTACCAAGGGATGCAGATTTTAGTTTTCTTTCTTTTCTTTTTACTTTTTATGAACAACAGTGACCGTCTATTACGTCAACAGAATACATTTAGTGCCGAAACATCACGAACTATCTTTGTACGGCATGGTATTTTAGGTTACAAAATGCTTTTTATTTCAATCATTCCCAAGGGTGCAAGTGCACCCCCTGGCACCCCCTGCTGGCACCCATGCTGCCTTACCCATCCCTACTTGTAAGTTGTACGATGGTTGTACGCTAGCCCGTAGGCCGTGAAAAGCGAAGGTTCTTGTTCCAAGTTATCAGGTCTATGGTAAATCTGATGGCAAAAAAAAGGGTCAAAATGTTTTATTCCCAGTCTTGCCGGTATTGCTAGAGTCAATTTACTTTCGCACTTTTTGCAATCAAATTCTGGAATCTGGTGTTCATAAAATTTTAGTATCACAAATGCTCTGACTTTTAATCTCCACGATTTTTTTTTTAATCAAAACAAATTATTTATATTAATAAAACACTTATTTCAATATCAAATATACTTAAAATATTTATACTATGTTCGAGGCCTTTTTAAAGCTTTTTTTTCTTTGTTACTCTTATAAGCTAGTGACATTTTCTGGAGATTCTCTTTGTGTATAGTATCATGATCAACAATTCTATTTGGATAGCCCTCACCGATTATACAACCAGCTGTTCTTTGTACTGATTTGGGTGCCTTCCATGGTTCATAAATAAATTCAGTGGGATACTTCTTCAGCTCAGGTACATATTTTCTTATATACAGACCTGTTTTGTCTGTTTTCTTACCAAATGCAACAGGACTGTACACTCTAAAGTACTTATAGAAGAATGCAGATGCAGACAGCCACATCCAGTTTCCAGCATTCAAAGACCAGTCGTAATCTAGTAGCAGGTACTCAAAAACTTTTGCGCCTTCCTCCCAGGATACCCATAGATCACCTCTCGTTAAAAAGCATGCCACCATATGCCTCGCTAGATGGTGTATCCAACCTTCCTGTTTGAGCTGCCGCATTATGGCATCCACAAACGGGTAGCCTGTTTTACCTTCGGCCCAAGCTTTGAGATGTGCTTCATTTTTCCCCCAAGGTATTTGGGTGCAGACAGCATTGCCAACCATTTTGTCAAAGTTCTTGGTCCCGGCACCAGCTGTGTAGTAAAACTCTCTCCACATGAGCTGGCCCATCAATGATACAGGGGGCATGGTATGTTTCATTCCACTTTCGACCTCCTTTAACTTGTGATAGAAGAGCTTAGCTGATAAACATCCATGACTGATATATGGGCTTAATACTGTTGTGCTGGGTTCTATACTGTTAGGTGATGAGTTGGGTTTTTCAAAACTGCAGACCCACTGTTTCTTTGCCATGTATGTGTCCAAACGCTTAAGACCTTCTGTCTCTCCACCAGGGAATTTGCATTCAGTAAGGGTAGACTCCTCTATACCCAACTCACTCAAAGTTGGTATACTGAAATCCTCACTGTCAAAGTCTGGAGCTTTGCATTCATCAGGTACTAGTTTAGTTATATGTATGACTTCTTTGACTTGAATATCATTTACTAGAGACAGAAACTTTTGGTAAGTCATTGGTATGCTACCATTATTTTTCTTGAGAACACTGTTGAAATCATAAACTGTGTGTTGGACTCTTTTAACAATGAATATATCCTTCTCGTTACAATAATCCTCGACAATTTCTTCTTGTTTTCTGACATCCTGGTCAATATCGACTTGCATGGTTACAAATTTAACATTCCATTTTTCAAAGAGGGTAGTGAGACAATCAATGTTATTAGATTTAACAACATACAATCGAGTGTTGATTTGACGGAGATTTTGATCCAGGTTCTGTAAGCTTTGAATCAGGAAACGTATTCGATTTTCCCCAGCTCTACTTTTAATTTCAGGATCAATGACATAGACAGGTCTCAGCTTTTGTTTCCGATTTTCAGCCTGGGATTTAAAGTAAAAAAATAAGCCAAAAAAAAAGAGCGAGTAAGCTAGTTTATTATTAAAGTGATAAATAAAAATAGATAGCAATTTTAACTTACTTCATTGATAGCATTACGAAGTGCAAGATTGTCGTGTAACCGTAAGTCTAATCTGAACCAATGGACTACCGTCGCTTTTTGAGACATCGTGCAAATATTTTTACAAATGATGTTGTGTATAACTGGAGATTCAATTTCACAATAGGCATAAAAATTTTGCAAATTGCAAGTTGATGTTTGCAGTTTGTTGTTTCGAAAATTTGAAGTTTGAACTTGGTTTGACATTGGTTTGACATAATATTTTGACAATCGACAGATTGGTGTCTTGACTCTTGGTGTCTGGCTGTCTGGCACTGATCCACTGAACTCCATTAACTTGTATATTGGAGGTCAGTGCACTGATCTCTTGTTTAATGGAGGCACAAATGGAGGTCAGTGCAGGGCTTCATAACGTTATCGAATAACAGAAAAAATATCGTTATAATAATAACGGTAAATATAACGTTATTTTCTGGTATCAGGTATGCGATCGTGCACGGTGCACTAAATCTCACTCGCAGCCCACTTTTTTTGCGAGATTTGTGTAAAAATATAAAGAAAAAATACACCTTGTAAGCGTGATTACGTTTAGAAAATTTTCCCGCCCGTCATGACTTTCTTGACGGACTATAACGTTATCAAAGAACATATATTTACCGTTATAAATCCTATATAACGTTATAGCATTAACCGTTATTAATATCAAATTTTAACGTTATTTTTAATATCGAGTGAATTTTCATAACGTTGTCTATGCCCTTGAAGCAGTAACGTTATGAAAAAATAACGTTATTTGAAGCCCTGGGTCAGTGGCAGGGCTTCAAATAACGTTATTTTTTCATAACGTTATTGCTTCAAGGGCATAGATAACGTTATGGAAATTAAACCGATACTATAAATAACGTTATAAATGTATTTAATAACGGTAAATGTTATAACGTTATATAGGATTTATAACGGTAAATATATGTTATTTGATAACGTTATAGTCCGTCAAGAAAGTCATGACAGGCGGGAAAATTTTCTAAACGTAATCACGCTTTTAAGGTGTATTTTTTTCTTTGTATTTTCACAGAGAACACTTATTACATTTTAAATATGAGTGAGATTTGGTGCACCGTGCACGATCGCATACCTGATACCAGAAAATAACGTTATATTTACCGTTATTATTATAACGTTATTTTTTTGTTATGCCATAACGAAAAAATAACGTTATAATAATAACGGTAAATATAACGTTATTTTACTAGATATCGTTAAAAAAATAACGTTATCTGGCTACCATTATGAAAATAACGGTACGTAACGATATTTTTTCTGTTACTCGATAACGTTATGAAGCCCTGGTCAGTGGTGACTGGTGTCTGGTGATGAAGTGTTATTTTAGGTAATTTTTTTTGTGTAATTGTTTTATATTCATATAACTCAAAAATCGTCTGATTTCAAAGTATGGTTACATAATTATTATAATATAATATGATTGATATATTATGTCATAATTAATTCATGCAGGCACTTCACATGGCTATTTGTATTTGCTATTGGCTATTTGTTGTATTTGGCAATACTATTGACGAATACGCAACCAAGCAAATAAAGACAAATACGGCCTTCCACACATGGACGTCAAATACCAAACTTTTACTTGATTTTCTTTACTTGCCTATTTTACTCCTTTGATGTGCGTCAAAAACCGACAAAGGTACGGATACGTGTATTTGGTATTGGTCATATGTGTCAAATAGGGAAATAAGGCCAATATTTGTCAAACATACCGTCTACACATGTACAGGTCAGTTAACAAGAGCTGGCACGATCAACACATTTAAACATTGCGCTTGTGTAATGTCTGTGAATAAGCGCGTGGCGTAACGTCGTACTGCATACGCATCATAAAAAATCTGCCCGTCTCGCTCGCGCGCGGTCTATCTTATGAGCGTGAAGAGGACAGTTATTGTTTTTCTTATGCTACTGTTTATAAATACAGCGTGATGTTACAAGTCGGTAACGTGTGATCGGCGAGCGGCCAGCGTTCGGAACCGTACGATAATGATCGTGTACATACGCTAATTTTGTACGTACGTACGATGTACGATAGCATATTATTATCGTACGCAAATTATACGATAATTTTTATCATGATGCAAACATATTATATTTTTAAACATACTGTATAGTGAAATTGCATAAGTGACAGCACTGTGAACGTGCCAGCTTTAGTTAAGGCGCTATATTGAAAGTAATTTTACTGTAAGGGCAATTTTATACTTAATTTGTATGACTATAAAGTCGTGAATATGCTGCGGCTAGAAGCTATCGGCTCGCTCGGAAAACATGCGAAAAACGTAATTTTAATTATTTAAAAAATAACTAGGAGCATTTAAACAAAATGCTTCTATACGATTTTGAGTTGCAAAGGTGTCTATCAATTAGACTAATTTCCTACAATACATCTATTTTCGCTTAAAAATAATCTACAAATTTCGTATTTTTAAGAGGTCATTTCGATCGAGAAATGTATCGAGGTAAAAGACATTAATCGTGTTTCTGGTTCTTCTCAAACCTAGATAAGGCTATGAATATATGTATATCTCATTACCAGATTTGTAACATTTCTGAGGGTCCTATAATATTATTACGTCAAAAAGGACAGATTTTTAGATATAGCGCCTTAACTGATCTATCATTGTTTGGCGAATACATCAAATACGCAAATACAAATAGCAATGTAAAGTGCCTCCATCATATTTTTCATGTCAATAATTATTGACAATTATTGTCAAGCTTGTAAATTTTAAGCACCCTAGATTATGTTTAGTTAGGTAAATGATATCCGTATTTCACTTAGCGGTTCATAGTCTGATTAGCAAGTGCCATTTTCGTCAAAACCTGATTTCATGCACCGAAAATTATGATTTTGGGTTCATTCGATTCGGAATACCATCTAGAACATTCTATCAAAATTCCAAGGTTGATGCTGCTTTTGAATGTTAATAAAAAAGTGAAAAAAAAAAAGAATTTTATCAACGGGAATCTCTTCTAAGCCCTTTTAAGATTAGCTTAAAAGAATAATAAAAATTTCTAGATTTCTTGTTTAGAAATAATCAGCGTTTTTATGTTAACATTAAAATGGTGACTATTAACAAATTAAGAAAAGCATAATAATTAAATATGATAATTTATTATTGATAATTTATTACGGATTATTGTTTATTGATATGTCTACTTAGTACCCAATTTTTTTTAATCCTTAATATTAATATTTAATGACTTAAAATATTTTTTAGTTCACGTAGCAGATTCTCAGACCAATAAAAAAGCAGATTGCGGCAAATCACCAAAGAGGATGTAAACTGTATACTACGTAACAAGAGGTCGGACTTAGAAGAAAAAAAATAAACATCCGTTATTTTTTTAATTTGAAACTGAAGTTAAAATTTTTAAGTGCAAAACCTTTCACTCTAAACATACCAAAAATTAAAAAAAAAAAATAAGCTCAAATAAATGTTTTATTTCAATAAAAAATATTGTACACAGCTAAATAAATAGGCTAATAAGGTAAATTAAACAATAAAACAGATTTAATCCACAAGCTTTTGTTGATTTCTATTACTCAATATTATAATATTACAGTACAGTTTTATGTATTTTATTTATAAATATAATAGAATAGCTGTCTATGCTACTCTTGATTGGCTTACACAGTAAACTCTATATAGGGAGGGGATTAAAGCTGCGCGTCCACCAGGTCAGAATCGGGGCGTACGGTGCGGACTGCGCGTCGTGTCGTCATATATATTTTGTTAGGCGCAGAATGACGTTCCAGAACTTCTAGTGCAGTTTACAGTAGTCAGTACCATATATACAAAGCAACAAATCCGTCCGCTGCATACCTACGCAGCATGCTCCGATCCCGATCCAGTAGACGCGCACCTTTATACACTTAAGTATCATTACTTTGTTTTGTTACACCCTGTATACGACAGCTGAAATCTATCGCGTGGGCTCAGGCCAGCTGCATACCACCTCACGTCTTGATCAGAGGATTTTTCCTTGGTGGCCGTACCACTCATAATCCCATACCTTCCTTCTCCAGCTATTGCTTGCAGACTAAAATGTTGCAAACTAGTATAGGGACCTAAAAATCTGAAATTAATGAAACATTTTTCATTTACTACATTTCCATACAGTTTACATAAATTATTAAGTATACTTATCAACCTTATGTATTATTACAATAAAACAATATACACATTTTAACATTTTCCAAATTAACTGCATACTGATATACATTATACTGATATTTTCTATGAAATAGATTACTATCTTTTTCATATTAATATAGTTTATATAGTAAATTATTGTACAAATATGCAAATAATACTGCGACATACTTTGTATTAGAACATGGTATGACATAGTTATGTTTTGCTTCAATTTATCAATTTACGGTTACATTTACATTTTACAATGGCTTACCTTTCGTTTTTCATTAATTAATCCACTTAATTTACAATTTTTGTATGAGTTGCTACAAAATAATTGTCACAAAATGAAAATCGAACTTTGAATTTTAAACTCCTTCTTCGTCTTTTTTCTCATGTAGTTTATATTCTCTATGGTCTTTTTTATCAGCCAATCACAGTCGACCTTGCACAGATTATCTGATTGGGTACAGTTGCTACGTTTAAATTTGGAACCCAAATTTTTTTTGTTCGGGAATTTCGTCCACCTGCAAATCACGTGAAACCCGAACCACGCTATTTTACCGTTACTTTCGCCGCTCAATTAAAGCTATAAGGATTATTGGTAAGGTTCCAGGATCTAGGATTTTTTTTAGGAAATTTCCTGCTCTTTAATGATCTATTTTCAAATTTTGATTACCTCAAATAGTTATTGAAATA
Source organism: Lysandra bellargus (assembly GCA_905333045.1). NCBI lineage: Eukaryota > Metazoa > Arthropoda > Insecta > Lepidoptera > Lycaenidae > Lysandra > Lysandra bellargus. Next base: position 4,074,835 of record HG995336.1, on the reverse strand, counting down.
TTTAAAAAAAACCAAACTATTATTTTTATGTTTACTTAATTGTTTATAACTTTTGCATTTTTTTTTCAGCCCGTCTTGGAATTTTGATAGAATGTTCTAGATGGTAATCCGAATCGAATGAGATCAAAATCATAATATTCGGTGCATGAGATCAGGTTTTGACGAAAATGGCACTTGCTAATCAGACTATGAACCGAGTATCAGTTATCAGTTGAAAACCGGTGTCATGTGTTCAACATGCATGGCCTAAGCCTGGGCCGTTTTAGATTGATTCAATGACTTAAGAAATAGAGATATTTGCATTGATTTGAAAGGGATGACGAGGGGATGACACAGGACCACGATCTCTAATAAACAGCGTACTTGTCAGGATTGAAGGTCAGTGCACAGGAACTTTACGGTGCGTCCACATTTGTATAAATTGCATTTTGCGTGATCAGATCTCCGTCGCGATCATCGCGCCGTATCATGATCGCTAGTGTGGACGCAAAATGATACGCGTATCATGATACAAAGTATCATGATACGCGTATCATTTTGATACAGCGCGATGATCGTGTAGCAGTACCTACACGTTCGTTCGGCGATTGAAACAGAGAATACAACGCGCTCCGAAAGGAACGCCCGCCGTCTTTGAATACGTTCGTTGTGGAGATTGAAACAGGGAAGAAAATCGTTCTGCAAAGAACGTACGTTCGCAATAACGAAAGAAACCGTCCGTGTAATAATATCGGACGTGACCTAGCCCTGAAAAGGACCTTTTCTAATAAGAATTCTTCACAACACAACACTACGCGTCTCCACATCGTGCCTACATCGAGAGAGGAATCTTCACAACACACCTGCAGTCTTCATGGCGTTGCGCGAGCTTCAGATCTTCACAAAATGGCGGCACAACTACTATTATTATCGGCGCGGCGCCGAGCGACAGAATGACGACGTCGGTATAAAATTCGCGCGCGGACTGAATTCGCCGCTGCACGCGAGCCTATATTTATACTCGCGCGATACCAGCGCCACGTATCGCAGGACGGCCAGTTTCCCGCGCGGCAATCTTTTAGATTTGTAAATATTTCTTATTCGATTTTTTTCTCTTTCTCACTTTTGTAAATATTTTATGTCCCTTTCTATATGTCCTTCTCTAATATTGTTAGCCAATAAGAATTAACCTTTTAACTTTTGTACATTTTGTAGTAATAATAATTATAATGATTTTTTGTATATAAGCAGCACAAAGTTCTCAATAAATCACTCCAGTTCACCACAGTAAATCGAGTTTTACTCTTTACTCCTCCGACCTCTAGTGAACTCTTAGAGAGACCAACCGGTCCTCTAAAATCGCGACGGAGATCTGATCGCGCCAATGATACAAATGTGGACGCGCGCTTAGATGCTGCCAGTTGCCACTTTTTAATTTCTTGACAGACCATACCCGCTGCCTGATCTTCGTGGTTATTTTATAAATATAAGGAGACAAAGAAGTAGTCGATTGACAGCGATTGTCAAGTTGACATTGATTTATTTACCTATTTTTACCCAAATTGAGCCCACGTTTATTATTATTTAATTTTACCATTTTTTAGTAATAATTTGGATTATTTATTGTTTTTAAATTCCTTATAGTTCTAAAATGTTACCAAAATTTTTATTTTTACATTGAAAACTTAAAATTGAATACTATTTGAATTGGACAAACATTAAATAATTTATGTATTTTAACCAAATTTTTAACATTTAAATAGTGTACGCAATAATTACAATGCTTTAATTTAAAATGAAAGTAATTACCAAGATTATAACATGCCTAAGACTGTGGAATTGACTATAGAAATTGAAGTTGAAAAGGTAATTTTGTAAGCTACGAATAATATAGTTTTAATTATTCGTAGTTTGTAAGATAGTCTCTAAAAGTGGAGACCTAGACAAAACATTGGTTCAAGACGTAGTTCAAGACACAAGTTTTTTTATTGTAGGTATCTTGCCCTGGAGTTTGGCTCTGTCAGGATGGCCGAGTATCACTCACAGTATTCGCCTTGGGAACTAGTTACCAGACCTGCCTTCTACCTCCAACATTCCCACTGGCTTTTAAAGATGTGTTTTACTTCCGCAAGAGATTTAAGGAAGCCTGTGCCGTCAATAACATCTGCTGTCTACTAAGTAACCTATTATTTGTTTGAAGTCAAAGATATAATAATTATTATCTGGTTTACCACATTTCAACCTTGTTCTCTGGCATCAAAATTTTAATGATAAACATCCAATCAATTAATCATCACATCAACTTCACATTGTTAAAAAGTGGTTTTCAATACAAAATTGTCAATTTGCAGAGGACGAGACAGTATACTGTGAACTGGTACAATGGAGTGAAGACTGTGCGTCTGGGGAATGTGTGATGCTGGCGCAGTATTTGGGGTCACTGAATGACGTGCTGTTCCCACCTAACACCTGTTCTTCTGATGGTGTGGATCTGTTGATGAGAAGGACTGAAGATTTCCCGGTAAGATAACTTTTAGAATAATTATTAAGGAAAGTTTTTTAATAATAAAACATCATTCAAGTTCAATATTCCTTAATACTAGATGATGCCTGCTACTTTGTTGCGCCTAAATGCAGTTTTCACCTGGGAACCATACATTTTTCCGAGATTATTAAAAGTATCCTATGTCCTTTCCCGGGATTCAAAACCAAATTTCAGCGAAATAGGTTCTGTGGTTTAAGAGTGAAGAGCTAACAGATAGGCATACACACTTTTGCATTTATACTATATTTTATTAGTATGGAATTCATAAGTATCTATTATGCATACAAAAAAATGTACTCATGGGCGCCTGCAGGGAGGTGCCAGGTGGTGCACTTGCACCCCTTAGGAATCTCGGGATCAACAGGAATTATTATTGAAGTAAAAAGCATTTTGTAACCCTATTACCATGCCGTACAAAGATAGTTCGTAATGTTTCGGCACTAAATGTATTCTGTTGATGTAAATAGACAGTCACTGTTGTTCGTAAAAAGTAAAAAGAAAAGAAAGAAAACTAAAATTGCACCCCTTGGAAATTATTTCTGCCGGCGCCCATGTATGTACTTGCACATAAAATACCACGCAATAAATTCATGAAATAAGCAATAAAAATGCACTTTTACTCCTATAAAATTGAATTCAATATAAAATGTGCTATTTTTAAGGGTATACTGTCACCTAAAATAGAAATAGCAACAAAAGTTCGAATAGACGAAATCCGGGGCTCCAAAGTTTACACTGATTCAAGTCCAAGAGATGCTACAAAAGGAGATAGTTGCAGTCATAAAAGCAAACTAAATGATTGTGAAACAACCAAGCACAGACCTGTGTGCCATTCTCCACAATATCATAGGTATTTTTTTTCTATTTTTTATTTTTTTAATTAATTAATGCTTAAAGAAAAACTATAAAGTCTGACTGGAAATATACAGAAAATTTTACATACTTACATTTATTGATTCTTGTCTTTTTCACTTGCAATGAAAATGATATAATGCTCCTATTGCATATCTATACTTATACACGACAGCAGTATAAAATAATCATGTGTCAATGGACAAGTAGCAGTATGCTAAAGTATTAATTTCTCAGTGCTGTGTAATCCCACTGCTAGGAAGCTTGACTTAAAATTTGTAAATACATTTTTATTTAAAGGCTCTTCAGTCATTTTCTCATATTGTTTACAGAATTAGATGCAGAAAAACAAATAAAAAGACATCAAGAACAAGATCGAGATCAGCAAAGTCAAACTGCAGCATACTGTCAAATGAATGTGTACATCAAGAGTGAGTATTTTCTAGTAACCATAATAAATCTGTTTGTTAGAACTTAGTTTAATACCTCGATCGTGGGAATCGCAGACACAATAGATTTTCAATTGTTATGCACCACCCGGGTGCCACTTGGGAGTTGATGGTAAAGGTTAAGCCTATATTTCTTAATTATTAATTAATAATTAAGAAATATAATTTCAGTACTCAAGATGCATCTCGGTCTCAAGATACGGTTCAGGCTCTGTGATTGTTTGGCTGTCAAAATTAAAGACCAATCACAGAGCCGAACCGCGTCTTGAGACCGGATCGCATCTTAAGTACATAATAATACCACCTATTAAAAATATTTGCTACACACTTTTGCTAATCTATTTTGCTGTCCTTGATATATTAGAAAAGCAACTGAACAAACAATAAATGCTACATTGATTAGTCTAAGTATGGAGCAAATATTTTGAAGACATATTTTAAGCTATAAAGATGAATACTTTAAGGACTAAAAATATTATTTCAACATGAAAAAATATATTTCCATCTCTATCTCTCCTGCCTATCTCCTTCTCCCTCAGTCGTCCGAAGTCCCGTGTCCGCTCTGCTTGTCCTACCCGACGCTGCGAGTACGCTGTATACACTGCTACTACAAAAACAGATACACCAGGATGTGTTGATGATGAACCTGATAGTAGTGATGATGATGACAGCTGGTAAAATATTTTTTAAAGCGCATTCACACTAAAAGTAGTACAATTATAATAATTGTAAGTTTCGCTCAATTTTGCAAATCTACATTTTGCCGCAATAAAATCTATCCTATAAACTTTGCAAAGACCACATTTCATCTTAATTAGTTGATTAGTTTGAGCGTGAAGAAGTAACGGATAGACAATTTGACAATTTGATAATAAATCCTATCACTTTCGGTATTTAAAAACTGTGTTCATGCCAAGATTATACACCAGTATAATCTTTGTAAATCCAGCTTTGGTATCCAGTAATTCTACAGTATAGGACACAGCTATATCAACATGAATCGCGCTTATTTTAAATCGAACTAACTTTTTTACAGTGAAAGCGAATCAGAAGAGGAGTTGGATAAAAAGTTCCAGAAAGTACAGATAGCGAGTCGGTACATTATAAACGAGACCGAGGACGTCCCCAGACGAGCACACCACTGGAAAGTAACTCCGTGTGTCTGCGAGATATGTAAGAAGTATCATGAACTATTCCATATTAGAAGTTGATGAAATTATTATTGCCTTTAACGCCTCTAGTACACCGACGCTGCGAAACGCGAAACAACTGCGAAACTGTAATAGACCGAGATGCCATATAACGCATAGTCGTGTGGGGATGAGACAGTAAATCGGTTCGCCGCTGTTTCGCAGTTCGCAACGTCGGTGGATAGAGGCGTAATAAATTACTGAAGACAAAAAAAGTAAGGAAAAAGGTTTAGCATTTTCCTAACGTGAATAATAAAAAAATGTACAAGACCGTCCATCCACAACGACAAAAAGTATTCCAAAATTGCTGTTAATTTTAGAAAGTAGTATTTTGCCGACCGAATTAGTGCTTGAGAATGTTTTCGCTAGATGGCGCTTTTCAATATTTGCAAAAATAAAAATTGTAAAATTGCTTGCTTCGTTTCAGGTCTACGAATAATGAAAACTAAGGAAGAGTAACTCCGTCAAAAAACATGCTCCAAAATACTTGTCAAAAAAGTGTACCTTAGGTTCACTTTTCATACATTTGCAATATTTAGGTGACCTTGAGCGGTATAAAGGCTGACGTTACATGACAGTTCGAATGGAACCAAATTTAAAACGGTAATAGTATGGGAGTTACATTTCCTTAGTTTATATTATTCGTAGTTTCAGGTCTTGTAATTAGATAAATTCGTATAAATTAAGTGCAAAAATATTTATTTAAATTATAATTATAATAATAAGTAAATACTAAATACCTCATGAAGTATTAATTTATTATTCAGATATGAAATTTACAATTTTGAAATATTTGCATTTTGACTTTTATAATTTTGTATTATAGTAATATTATTTATTAGCTTTAAATTTTGTTCAACTGTTAAATATTTAGTGCAATTCTATTAATCGTGTTGTTTGTTTGTAAATGTGAATCAAGTTTGAAATAAAAAGGTCTAAAAAGTATTTATAAATTTATTTACACATAAATGAATAAGGTAACTTAATATTAACGGTTCTCTAATATTATGGCTTTCAGTACCTTTAATATAGCATTCCTAATAAATAATTATTTTGACTAATAATAATATTTCGATATTCTAAACCATGAGCATTTAGAAAGGCAGTGAATATGATATTATACGAAGATCGTATGTTTTAAAGAATAAATTGAAAAAACTTATTTTAAGTTAGCGACCAAAGTAACGTAGAATAACGTTTTGAATAGCACCACAGTAAATACTTAAATATTAGTAGCCATTTGATTACTATTAAAACTTTTATAATAATAATAATTAATGTTACATTATTTTGCTAGCAAAAAGGCCAAATAATATTTAAAATAGCTTTAGAAAACAATAGTCTATCAAATTTAAAATATCATCTATACGCGAATATAGATTGATCAAGAAAACGTGAAGTATAGATTAATTTATTAAAAATCTTTCTTAATAATGATTACGTACGTATACTAAATACAAGAGACGGAAGACTGTACTAAAGCTAAAATAATTTGTACATTGATATTATCAGCATGCTTTAAGTATACCTAATTCTAAATAATGTTTACATCGCTTCAAAATAGATCAAAGCAATGTAAACAACGCTTTAATCATAAATTACATTTACTCATTTAATTAACTCCTGTTAAAGTGAATCGTTGAACTTATATCATCCATCTCTTTCGTTCTCCGTATGAGTGAATGAAAAGGTAGATATTGAGATGAACGATTAGCACCAGGCGTTAGTGAAATAAGGACTATTCTACATTTGCTACCGACCCTGTCTATTTATTATTTAGTTGAAATAAACAAAACTGACTTCTGCCTACAGGCTACAACTTCCAAAGAAAGACCTTATATGCTTGTATGCCGTAGGTAACTTGAAGTATTACTTTCCAGCATATTCTATAATAATAATTGTTTTTTTTTTCTAAATTTAGATATTTTTAAATTTGTAAATCGAAAAATTGAAAATTCCGTAAAAATCTGTCTGAGCTATTTTAATAGCCAGGGCATTTGTGCTGTAAAGTGCTACCAGAGGTCTTTCTTATGTCTTCTAGCTCGCTATAAAAATATGTATAATTGTGCTATATGAGGTATTGTTAGCACCAAAGTAGCACCATTCCTTACGGCGTATTCACAGTCACTTTGTGCCCTTTCTGTGACGATTTATGTTTACTCTTCACGTAATTAGTGCAGTTGAATATGAACGCGAAAATGGCGACTAGAGCGAAAACCCCGTAGAAAATAGCTAGAGCTATTAAGAAGCTGTCTTCGTTCCATTCCCAAATATTCTCTGTCCGAAGATAATCGTAGTTGCTGAGTACTTGAGTGCCGTTTGGTGGTGGACAGGCGGATTGCGTTATTATGCCCAAATGTTGTCTCTGAAACAAAATGGGTAAGTTTTAAACTTTACTCTTTATTTCTTCGAGAATTTTTTGCAGTAGTGGTTGTTTCTATGTGTGTAATTCTAGGTATTAGATACAACTTGGGCAAGGCGTTCCCAGCCTAAAATTTTAGGGGCTTCATACGAGATTTTGGACGGTTTGTGGAGGATCAGGCGCAAATTGCAAGTACGTATTTTATTTTGACGTTGGTATTGCGCCGCGCAATACCAACGTCAAAATAAAATACATACTTGCAAAAGTATTTATTGCAAATACTTACAAAATAAGTAGTCACGGGGATTATACCACTTTGCGTCATAAAAATAAGATGTTGCCCGTAATGTGTTCAGGAAATGCCTGTATAAGCCACTGCGTTCGTACCTATTAATAGGCACTTTAACCTAGTTAACTATCTTTTAAATTTAAAGTAATATCTATACTGGTGTGCATTATGCTTTTTTTTTCTTTGAACAAGACTGCATTCAAAATTAAAAGAATATCTCACCTGTTTATCAGTACATCTCATGTCTTTACTCATGCTGCTTCTTAAAGCCACTTCGCTTAACTCTCTCCTCAGCGCCTCAGGTATCGTCCACTTTGACGGCGACACGTACTCCAACCATCTCACATAATGCGGCAGGTCTTGTTGGTGCACCATTACCCCGTTCACCAAAGTGGTGAGGAGCAGACAGAAACCGGCCAGCAACGAGGCAGTCTTCTCCATTGGGACCACGAAGATGGCTGCCCGACACAGCATCTGTATGCTTATCAGGTACAGCAGCATGTATCCTAAAATGAAGAAAGTTAAACTCGTCAGGGAAAACGTGTTGGCTAGGTTAGAGTTTTTCTGGGAACATTTAATGTTTGAGAAAAATGCGCGTTTTATAAATTGAAATTTCAAACAGGAAGTAGGTAAATAGGCATATTGAAAACTTTATAAAAATATGACAAGATTGTAATGATTGTTGTGGCTTGTGACGGAACACAACATCAACTTACCCAAATCTCAAGTTAATAGTGGATCATTGTTTCATTAATTTTTGTTCAAAAAGAATTCATTAAAAGAACAGTGGTAAAAGTAAACAAAGAGTTTAAAAATTTACCCAAATAGATATAAAACCCGTCGAAGGAAGTCGGCGTCTGCGCGTACAGTCCACTCATAGCGTAACTTGGCACCAGGTAAGCCAACCACGTTAGAACTGCTGACCATATCTCTAGGAATTGCTGAAATAAATAAAACGTTATAAATATAACCCGTAACCATTGAATAACCGTGAAAGAGATAGCTAGTGTGTAAAAGAGGTCAATGTAGAGATAAACTACGATAACATGGCGTGCCCCTCCAAAATTTGAAACTTTTGAAGTGCATTGTCAAAACGTTAATTGAAGTGTGTTGTCTTGCGCGGTCGGCTAGTTATGATTAGTTGACCAACAAATCTTGGTAATAAGTGACATTAAGTGAAATATTACGAGTACTGGTTGGTTGGTTGAATACTTACTACATACAAACTCTTTCATGTGACTACACACATTGAAACAGTAATTTAGAGGGGCGCGCCATGTTATCGTAGTTTACCTCTACCATCCAAAAAATTGATTCCTAGGCAGTTGACGGACCTACGTCATTTGGTCAGATTGATGTCAGATGTCAACTTAATGTAAGTTATCGTATGGCGGCTGGGTTTGACAAAATGCGACCGACGGTAGGTTTTACTGTCAGTTTTACCACAGTCACTGTGACTGATGGATAACCTGCACAGTGTAAGAGCGTGACTGACGGTTGCATGAAGCTGACTGATGAAAATCTGGATATTTTGATTTTTGCTTCATGCAATTGCAACCATCAATCACGAATTTTGAGTGCGTTTTGTCACATCTGACAAAATTGGAAAAAAATTAGAAATGTATTCCTTTGACAATGTTGGCTTTGACTGACATAAAAGTGAAGAGAATTGAGTGACCGTCTAATACCATTCGTCAGTCCATCAGTCACCATCAGTCAAACATAATTCATGACTGACGGGCATGCAAGCGTCAGTCAATTGACTGACGCTTGCATGCCCGTGTAATGGATGCCTATGAATCAAATTTTCTGATAGAACAAATTTCTGGCACAGCAGCAGGCTATGGCTAAAATGTATGGAATTTGACATCACGCAACGCTAATAGTTTCATATTATTTACGTCGAGACAGTCTTTAGGAATGTTAGAGTATACTTACATCAAACAATATAAACACGGTTCTAGAATACAGCCCGGCAGCAATATCTCGTTCTACGTGCGCCCGCGCCGCGCCCGCCTCGCGCACCCCCGTCCACAGTAGCACGGGCCATGCGCATAAACACATCACTGCGTAATGGTAGCCTATACGGTCGTTCTGGGTTAGCTGGAATTAATAAAAACCTATGTTAATATCGTCATTTTCTTCTTCTGTCTAAGTTATCCGTACTAGCAGAGACCAGCCATACTAGGTAATATTATAAATGCGAAAGTGTGTCTATCTCACAGGTCTATCTATATGTCTGTCCGTCTGTTTGTCTGTCTGTCACCTCTTCACGCCCAAACCACTAAAGCAGTTGTGCTGAAATTTGCTTTGAAGATGTCCGGGAAAAGGACAAAGGATATACTTTTCATCCCTTAAAAAATGTACGGTTCCCGCGCGTTAAACGTCATGTATTTCTAAATAATTACGTAACAAATAATAACGACCATTACCATGATTAAAATAATTATTATTGTCTCTGTAATAACCATTTATATCGTGATCATTTGTTAAATCTTTTTATTAATATTTTAAGTTCTTTGTGAAGCAGTCTTCCCTAGAAAAAGAGATTACAACGTGCGTCTAAAGATAATGTATTTCCTTTACAAAGATATTTTACATTTGCATTTTTCACATCATTACCACTATCATGATCATCGTTATAATTTTTTACTTTTCTGCAATGTTTTTCTTTCAGATTACATCTATTTATTTTAAGATTATTTTTATACCATGTGTTACAGGGCCGGATTTATATTTTTATGAGTATAGGCCACTTTAATTTTGCCGTCCCTATGTACGAACTCTGTCGCGATCCTAGGACGCTGCCGTCCGCCCTAGGATGCCATACGTTGCTGCCGCCCATAGGCCATGACCTATACTGCCTATACATAAATCCAGAGCTGATGTGTTACCTTTGCATCAGTGGTGGGAAGGTCCCAGAATATAGTTCCCGTGACCAGGGACAAGACAGCGGCGATCAGGATCCGCGTGATGACGTTGGACAGCGTCGACATTTGCGTGTACAGTAGACTTTTTCTGTAAGTAAACGAATTGCATCGATATTAAATTCAGCGCTATTCCTTGCTTTATCTAAACTAGATTGTATTGCTTTATTTTTAACAAGTTGGCAATTTTTAACAATTATATAATTATATACCTATTGTGCTTTTTACTTTGGCACAGCCTACATAGAACATAATTTACTCGACTTTTTTAGCTTCTGGTTATAGGTGGAACTTAAATTATAATAAATTGGGCTCCATCTCTTACCTTTACTTCTCCTTGTGTCTACTACTCCGTTTGCTATTGGTCTTCTTTGTGCCACGACTATTCAATGTAGGCTCTACTTTTGCTGTCTCTTTCTATAAAATATATCTACTTTCTACACCATTCACTCTAGCAACGCAAACGCCTGTCTCGGCGGTAAGGGCTAGAGGCCCTTGGCTAGCGGCAATGAACATTCTAGAAGCGCCGCCGCTGATAGTTTGACAGTTACCATCTCTAAAGCTACGTCTATTAACTAGTCTATACTCACTCTAGCAACGCAAAGGCCTGTCTCGGCGGTGAGGCGGCGTGTCGCGGCGCGGGGAGCGGCACGGGCGGGGGCGGGTCGGGGGCGGGCCGCGCCCACACCCCCGCTAACGCTTCCACCCGCCCTGAAGATTCTAACAGAGCCGCCGCTGATAGCTCGTCGAGGGTTACCAAGTCCACTGAAAGAGAATACGAATAACAATTGTAAGTTTGTTTTTATCTAACGCGGTGGTGGTTGTTTCTGCTATGAAGCCTTAAAAACAAATTTGTCGCAACTTTATTACCTTGTTGCGTTGTGGCCTGGTACAGAACTGAAATACACATATACTTAAGTTAAAAGATCATAAACATATTGTCTCTCTAATTTATGATCTTTCAAAATACAATATTGTCTCTCTAATTTATGATCTTTTTAGAAAACGGTATGTGTTTGGCGCTAAAGAACTATGCGAAACTATGCTTTCCAACAAAGATGTTATCACTTAACAGTTATCAGACAAAAAATAATTACTCACGGTAGTAATCAGAAGGATTCTTAAATGCAGGACAGGGGTAGTCTATTGAGGCAAAATATGGCAACATGTCCCTTCGGTAGCCGCTATACATCGTGCGGCCTGCTGATATTAAAACGACCTGAAAACAATATAGAACTAATTGAATTAAAGGTCCAAGGACTAAAAATATTTAGCGATTAAATAGGCAAATTTCTTCTTCTACACAAAATAGTTGCTTATAACTACTTATAAGGAAATACTCATAATCCGAATGGAATTTACCTTCGTCAACATAGCGAATATTTCATACGTAGGTGGGTGTATAGACATAATCACAACTCGTCCGGTCCCTGCCCAGTTCCTCAAATACTCAACAAGGAAGAACGTATCAAATATATCCATCTCTTTCGTTGGCTGGTCCAGGATAAGAACAGCCATATCCAGCAGCAACTGACACGCTACGTTCAGCCGACGGACTTCTGAGCGCGTGAGGCGACCGACATTTGTATCTCTAACTTGTTCTAACCCTAATTCTTCTATTAATAAATTTATCTGTAATAAATTCAATGCAATTTTTGTAATAGTCTGTAGGTAGATTGGCTATTAAGCTGATCGCACATTTGCACCGCATAGTGCGGACGAATGTGCGAGGTTTCATATCATTTCATACAACGAATTCTAAAATGCGGCGCGTTCGGCGCTTGTGTGCTGATAAATATGCGACCATCTTTACTCTTCTTCCTTTAATTACATAAGAACTTACGCGGTCTCTGTCGTTCATTTTAATTTGATTGTGGTTATGTCTCGGTTTTCTGAGTGAGGCGTGAAACCGAAGCGTGTGTTCTACCGTCATGGACGGACACAGGTTTGTGTCATTTCGGACATAGGCTGCTATTTTACGAAGTGTAGACGATGCTACTGGTTGGCCATTTAACACGATATCACCATTCAATTTCTGGAAAGAAAATCATTATGTTGTAGAACGTGCCAATCCATACTTCCATACTAATATTATAAATGAGAAAGCGTATCGGTCTGTCTGTCTGTCTGTTACCTCTTCACACCCAAACCGTTGAACCGTTTTTCCTGAAATTAGGCCTGGAGATACTTTGAGTCCCGGGAAAGGACATAGGATACTTTTGTCCCGGGAAAATGTACGGTTTCCGCGCGATAAGCGAGTTTTGGCGCAACGGAGTTGTGGGCTTCATCTAGTTAAGAACAAAGGAAAGTTTTATACAGTAAGGGCCTGTTTCACCACTTCATAATAAGGCTATCCACTACTTTACTTGACAGATAGAGTATGGAGAATCTGTCAAATAACAATATCTGGCACCTTATCAGGAAGCGGTGAAACAGGCCATAAGTATGACATCCTTACAAGAAAATCAATTTACCTTTCTGACTCCTGCTAAAACATCTAACAACCCCGTGGCCTCATGCTGCGATGTCGCCAAGACTGCTAGTATCTCCCCAGATTTCACTTCAAAACTAAGACCTGATACCAGCAAAGTTGATTTGTTATCGGGAGATGTGATTTCTAAATTGTTAACCTGAAAAACGAATCTTGCATCAATACTTTAACATTAAGAAGAAATAAATTACACAGTTTGAATACAAGTTACATCAACTTACATAATAATTGGGGTAGATATAGGCGGAATGGGTGTACCCATCTAAATGGTCTCCGGGTCTGAGCGTTGAATGTTTTCTAGATTGTGCTAGTGATACATGACTACCCGCTTTCGACATTCGACCACCCAAGTGTGATGATGGCATCAAATAACTGAAATAAAATTTAAAAAACTTGAGAGGCGTCAAGGGACACCCGGATGGAACGAAGTTGCTTTCTATGAGACAGAGAGAGAGAGAGAGAGAGTGTGTGACAGACAGGCAGACAAACACGCGCACGCCGCACGGCTTACAACTATAGCAAAGATTGTCGTTACAACTTTTGGTCTTAATTTTTTTCTGTCTAGCCCCCTTTCGCAACGCGCGATAAGGAACTTTGTTCCAAAAGAAATAAATAGAGTTTATGCTATAAAAGTTTTACTGGATAACAATAGATTTTTAGACGTTTATTGACCAAGGTCCTATAATCTTTAAAAGAGCATACCTTTGATGATCATTATCGGGAATATAGTCAGCGACGCTGTTTCTTCTGTTGTATGAGCGGGTTGGTCTGGCGTCGATGCCGAGAAGGTTGGCCTCGCTGACGGACTTGTGACGTGAGTTGGTCCAATGTCCCTCTCCACGGATACCGGCCTGTTGCATTGCTACTAGTGGTACTCCAGTTGCATGCTGTAAGAAAGACATAGGTACTTTTGTAAATTTTGCTTCAGGTTTGCTTGGTTAGTTAATTTACTAAGTAGAAATCTTGAATCCAGGGTTAGATTTGCGGTCATTTGAACTAACAATAATTAACACTCATCAAACCAAACAACCTTCAAAGAAATTATTTACCTGGTAGGTGTTTAAATTTTGCAATCTAAAATCGGGATCAGACCGATATTTCCGACTGTATTTGTTGTAGTTGGTCGCAGTTTCATTGTCAGAGCTGTCGTAACCTGACGAAGTCTCTCGCATGCCTCTGCTTTGCCTTTGGATTCTGAAAAATATCGTATACGTATTACTTTTCGTCACGTTTATTTGGCAGTCTTTATTTCTGGCAATTACTCTTAAAAAGTAAGCTAATTAATAATCGATAACTGTAACTTTAAAGGTGTTTTGCCAACAAGCTAACTCACCTAGGAACCGACTTCATACCGCTGCCTATGGATGTTTTTGGCTTTGGTGTACCCGATCTTTGGGACCCATTATGATTCGGTGGAAACACACGAGGCAGTCCGAACTTAAGATACGTGTACATGTTCGAGCCCAGCGCTGATCTGAAAAGAAATATTAGGTAATTCTAAGATTTACTATGGTTTGAATCACGTGGCGTCACAAAACTTCAAACAAAATAATAACATTTGTATTCACTCAAACCTCAATAAATATGGTGATTATGATAAGAAGTTTTCAATTAAATTCAGCTCAATTTTTATCTTTGAATCAAAATGTTGAAGGCAAATAATATTAATTAGTCAGATAATACGTTTTGGCAAAATATTGACCTTGTTAATAATTAAGATTATTGCATTAAAAACACGCAACTAATGTTAATCTTTATCAGACTAGAACGGTAGATCTAAACCATAACCATTCTCCAAATTATTGTTGTCTTGTTTAAGTATTAGCAAGACTTTTAGTAATATTATGGTCTACTACTTACTTGGGTCCATATCTAGGATGTGATAGAATGGACTGGACTGTGGTATCCCGAAGCTGGAAGTTTCCATAGGGTAGCGGACTTTTGTCAGTGCTACCCAAAGCACTGTCCGTGAAGTCCGAATTGAGGTTTTGCCTGAAATGATGTTGTTCAATTAACGTCTGCATGTTTTTTATGCCTCATTTATTCTACCTCATTTATTGTTATTGTTAAAATTTGTTGATTGCTACCATAACAGGAACTATTGCCGATGAAGTGACATAACATCCTTCGGGAGGCTTCTTACATCGAGGTTTTCGTTAGCGCACGCGGTATGATTTAACTTCCAAGGCCGTTGTTTTCCTCCCAACAGAAACTAAATTCAGGGAATGAAAAAACTTCCGCAAAAGGAGCTCTAAAGCTTAACAAATCTGAACATTAGATAGCAGAGGAGCTCCTGCTCCTCCACCACACCACCGCCCTTGGAGAGACCCACATACCCCTGTGTCCTTCTTCAGACTTCCGGGGATGTAAAGTGCGCTTCCCCAACAAAAAAGACACTATCTCCGCTTACACGCTGTCTCCGCTGTTGAGCGCGTCCTCAATACTAAATAACTTCTCATGTATAGCCCTGGCCATGTTTCCCCACCCAGGCCCCATCTAGAGCCAATTGTGGAATGACATACGAGGAAAAAAGGCAGTTTACCTGTATATGGACCAGGCATGCAGGTCCTCGGAGTGCATCCCGCGTGGGTCGTGCATCAGCGGGTTGGACGGCACCGAGTAGCGCCGCTCGCCGAAACCCAGAGCCGACTGCGACATCCTCACTGAAAAACACTGGTGATGCGTGACATTGTTACGCAAATTTCATAAAACGTGTATTCGGCCATCCAAGTTTTTCATATTTCCTTGTATCAATCAAATCCCAAACATTTCCACTTTTCCAGTTACCACACGGTACCATCCTGAGTGCTCGGTATTTGTTAATTTTCTTACATCAGTGAATCCGTGTTATAGAAAACGAAAATTGTTGAACGCTCCACAAGACATCATCCTGCTGATGGTGTTTTGTGAGGCATCGAAATAATGTCAAGGAATAATAATATGTAAAAAACCAAAATATTCGTTAACACGTCAATAAATCCGACGTTAATTTAACATGCCTAACAATAATTTCTGACTATAATGGAAGGTGAAGGCCCTACAAAATTTATATCGACCATACAAAATGGGGGTTATCCACTGATGAAATATTAATTTTATGAGCTATATTGGCTATAATGGTTATTGGTCAAGTATGATCTTAAAAGCCATGAAGATAAACCGAGACTAAAGTTTGATTGCCTCATGTTTTTGATATCAGATGATTGGATCCTTCCTTTCCAACGGCCTATGGTGTAACATTTATATTTTATACAAGCACATGTTAAATTCAGAGAAAGCGAGCGGATATCAATGTTTTATTAATATAACTTAAATAACGTATATCTTATGTATTGTTATGTGATATACATAATATACATCGTAACATACAGTTTACAACATCTTCAGTAGGATCGCGTTGTTAAAGGCTGCTCTAGTTTACTTTTGTTTTCCACTGATCTAGTTTAAATGGTCATGAAATGCAAAATATTGCGTGATATTTCATATTAATTATCATAATCACCATATTTATCAATCGGATTACGACTGGCCAACGTTGTTGCCGATTTTCAACTGGGCTAATTTTTGTTTTAAATAAACATGCAACATTTACATTTTTATTAGTCTTGTATAAGACGTAATGTGTAGTGTCGAAAATGCCTACTATTTTGAGACTGGTCGTATTGGTGATAATTTTATTCCATCGGAATAAAATTATCACCTAAATTATCACCTAAAGAAGGCAGCTTCCTTCCTAAACTTCTTAGTAGAGTCGTCTATTTTGGTTTTGCAGTTCTGCCGACCTTGGTTCCTGATGCTTCTTAATTGCTGTTCTAAACCCTAAATTTAAATTCTACGAACCATGTATCATTTAATAACGGATTACCTGCGTCATCCTAAAATTGAAACACTGCCTGCCAACTGGTATTCCCACATCGTACCTTCGTTGAGTCACGCGATCTGGAAACAAAAAAGAATATTTGAATTTGATGGTATAGCATAGGGATGAACCGATACCGTATTTTATATTCAAAATATGTAATCTTAGTAATGACTAATTCGTAACTGCTAATATGAATATGTATTTCAAATTTCTAACTCGAAGAGTGGCCACTACATTTGGTCATCGAAAGAATTGATCGGGCTGAAAAGTTTGGCCTATAGGCCTGCGAGATATTTGATCTATAAATCAATTTACTTTTTACGTGTGAGGTGTGTTAAAATGACGCTATAATAAGATAGATTAAGTGTGTTTACATTTCAAAGATATTGGACTTACGTGTGAAAAACAAATGGCTCGCCAACAGTTGACCTCAAAAAGCTCATCACCTGATAGCAGAGACAAAAGAGAAATTCGGCACATTACGGGTCATTAACGTGCGTTGTCTGTCACTTCACAAATGGCAGATCGTATCGCGTCCGCTGTGGCGACACGTCCATACAATGGTCCGGTTACTGGGTTATCCGGCGACAAGGTTGTCTGGTTAGAGGATAAATTGGACCATGGATTATTGGTGACAGCAAGCTTACACCATTGCAGAAGATTGGTAAAATCAGGCTTGTCTCTCGCGAAGCCTCCACAGATGGCGCAACTAAAAGATGGCTTAGCTACAAGATTGTTCTAGTTCTTTGAAGGCCTTTCATTGGTACACTAAATGACAGAACGACAGAGTGGACAAGTTTATATTTAGTACTCGCTGAAGTGAAACTTTCGCTGAACAGGCTTGTGAAAGCAATTGCTCAATTTCACATACCTATGTATCTAATATGCCTGGTATCCGAGTTGGATTACTTTAGTGAGTCTAAGTTAATCTAACTCAGATACTCGCACTGGGTTAAAATTAACCCGAGGCTTAATATTATGTACTTCTCTCGTTCCTCGTACGCATGAAAGATAAGGTATTTTAACTGATTTTTTATTCAGTTTGCCGTAAGTGCCTAAGGCCTTAGTCAATCAAACTACATCAATACAATACATATTATACGAATCGTTGTGATAATTTCAATCATACTACTCCAATTCCATAGAACATTTTCTCATTATGACGTGGTAACCACGTGATCTGGATCTGTCACGAACAATGCGCTCTCACGACCGTAGAAAAGGTCTAGTTCAAGACACGTTTACCGCATCTTACTTCATATCGCCACGGAAATTATCAGTATCACTTCCTCTATGCCAGTCAGTGATCTTATTTTTATTTTTTTTTAAGTAGAATTTTGAGCAATATATTTTAATTTCTTTAGAAGATCTACATCCTAATAGAGTCATCATAATAAAATATTTCCCTCCTTCGCGCTGCAAATGTGGAGCGAAGGCTCAAAGGACTTTTTATTGAAATTTACTTACGAATGACGAAATAAATAATGGTTTGATGCAAAATACACTACTTTTGAAATGGCTACCTCAAATTGAATCATATTGATTAAAGAGACAAATCATAACTACTAAATTACTAAGTGTACGCCTTGTAAGAATCGACGAATAATTAATTATAAAATTAATATTTATAAGAACCAAACAAGTAATCCATAATTGCCAAAAAATATTCGCTCTGGATTAATCACAAAAATTAATTCAATCATCAATCTCCTTACTAGAAAGTATCGTTTGAAGTAGCTGATGATAATGTCGTTTCGTTATCGCTTTATTATTCATTGAATCGGTCATCCATCATTTAACTATTTGTTAACTGCCATCGATGAATGAACTAACAAATGTTTTTGCTCACTTTTGTAAGCGTTAAATTTACTATGCCCTTCGTAACATTAAAGAAACTTTAACTTCGGTTCAAAGCACTTAATAGGTTTTAAGTTTTTACAAACACTACTTGCTCAATTCAATTTAATCAGTAAAACAAAGTAGAACCTACTTAAATATACATTTTCTTGAATAAAATTTAATAATAATTATCTTAATTTAATAATAATTGGACCCAAAATTGGCAAAAGTGAAAGTAAATAACGTGAACTAGCAAAATTTGCATACGAATTGTCCATATTATGTAAATCAAAATCTGCGAAATATATTATGATAAATAGTTGTGTCTCAATGTTTATATAATTTTAAACCTATATCAAGGATTCAGGAGTAAACTGGAGTAAGCACACCGACCTACATCTCAAACTAATTTTAGATTGACCAAAACCTGACGAAATACTTTTATGACATCTTAATAGTAGTGAGCCCTAGAACAAATTTTTTTCTGATTACTAACAAGCAAATTTTTGTGAGTAGCTTTATTTTGATAAAAAAAACAACGTTTTTATCTGCGAAAAATCTTGAAAGTGGTAGCTAACAGAGATAGAAAGGATTTCATACTTTGATTTGATGGTCCTACCGCACCGTAGTCAACCAAGTTTTGTTGATTACAGAACCCTGATACGGAACCCTTACCAGCTGATTTTTTGTACATTTGTAGGATAATAGTTACATAATTTAAGAGTAATGTTGTCCTACAAATAGAACAACCCATATTTTAGGACCATTAAATCAAAGTATGAAATCCTTTCTATCTCTGTTAGCTACCACTTTCAAGATTTTTCGCAGATAAAAAAGTTGTTTGTCTTATCAAAATGAAGCTACTCACAAAAAATTAGCTTGTTAGTAATCACAAAAAAAGTTCTAGGGCACCCGTACGGTATAACCATCCTAAAAAATCTCTAATATTCTTTACTTGCAATATTAATATTTATGAATGAATAGATAAAGATGGTGCGTGA
Organism: Lysandra bellargus; assembly: GCA_905333045.1. Lineage (NCBI taxonomy): Eukaryota > Metazoa > Arthropoda > Insecta > Lepidoptera > Lycaenidae > Lysandra > Lysandra bellargus. The sequence goes on along the minus strand of HG995336.1, from coordinate 4,055,049 downwards.
GAGGTTGAATATTATGTAAGCAACAAACGTTACACACATTACAAAACACAAATATTGTACTACAAAACGTGACAAATCAATGAATTTTGAACGCACAGACCTACATACGGCACGTTTTATGTAACTACACATTGTATTGAAACACACCCAGTGGGTACACGAAATTTGGGACATTTTAAAAGTTGAAATATTAGGACGTATGTACTTGTGTAAATAATATTTTACGTGACTAAAGTAACTTTTCATTATAATATAACTTTGTGAGTTATTATTGAAAGCCTAAGTGCTAAAAGCCTTAATCAAGAACAAAGAAAAATAGTTTAAAGATAGTTCAGCTGAACTTTATAGATTTAGATAACAGTAAGTGCTTAAAACGTTATTAAGTAATTATTTATATAATAATTGTTATAATATTGACCCATAGATAAACAGCAAGAAGTATAAAGAGAGAATGGTAATTTTTAAAAAGAATCTGAAAGAAAATCCGTCCACAGGAATTTAATTTCTACTCAACACCTTTAATACCTTGCTGGTTGTTTGTAATTACGTATAATTACGGTTTATGATACTTAACCATTGAGTATGTTATTATAACACGAGGACGTCTCGCCGCTTCCTCACTTTCCACAGGTTTTCTCGAAAATTAATTTTCTATTTCCTGTTGGGTTATTTGCGCAAATTCCGCTAGGTAAAACCATAAATAGTTGGAGTTGTCTATTGCGACTTGCGGTATACGTTGGCCCAAGATCGACCAATTCAAGTGACGACGCAAGTCTAGAGAGTCACATTCGTCCATGATTGCCCATTATTATTCATGTTGATTGTATAATATACCTACCATCGAAGAAATCGATTCATAAGCAGTTGATTGACCTTTTTTTTTTTGAGGAGGGGAATTACGTTACGTATCCCCCACCCCTTCGGGGGAAGGGGCGGGGGTGTGTGGGACTCCCTACACGAGGTCTACCCACTAAAACCCCCCCAGCCCTCCGTCATGCGCCTAGTGCGGGAGGGACGGGTATCGCAGAGCAATTCAACTCCGCCCCTTCCCGCGCGCAGCCGCAACCGGCACCATCTTCCAGCAGCTATAGGCCGCTTACCTCACCGAGAGCCCCCCGGGCTATAGGGGGGCAGCCTTCTCGGGACCCATACTGTGGGCGAGATCCCCCGATCACCGCCCACGGGTGTAGCAGTTGATTGACCTACGTCATTTGGTCGCATTATGTCAATTCAATATTAGTCTCGATCTGTCGGCTGGGTTTGACATAACTCGATCGAATTACGTAGGTCCCCCATCTGCCTATGAATATACTTCTCTGATAGTACATGCTATAAACAGCTTCGCAATCATGAAGCACTACGTGAAGAGAGGTCTTAAAGGGCACATTCACAGCAGTCCGCCGTGCAGGACTGCAAATGGACATAGCTCACTGATTGGTTCACACTCGGTGTTTCCGGTCGTGTGAACCAATGAGTGAGCTATGTCCATTTGCAATCCTGCACGGCGGACTGCCGTGAATGGGCCCTTTAACTATCACAATTCACAACTCGTTGCTCTGAGTTCACGACTCTTTAATCATGATTTCTGAGCTGAGGATTGGTCTAATTTTCAAGTCTTATTTTCATGCTAGGTAAATTAAATGGCACAGAAATTAGCGATTTGTAGTCTAGGTTCTACTCAGTACTCAGCATCTAATCCCTGTGGGCCTAGACAAGCGATTATCGTAAACGCCAACAAGGGCTGGAGGGTTTGAATTGACCCGTTGAGCTTGTGGTAAATTCCTTAAAAACTACCTGCTGACAACTCCGGTAAGTCAAACTCACATCCTGTCTCATGCAGACCTTCACCTGAATACTAATGAGTCGCGTGAGCAAAGGACATGACTGTCCATGCGAGGTGCGTTAATAATTACATACTCGTGATTGCCTATGTGATCATAGGCTTAATAGTTTTTTCATAGTCATTTTAACAGAATTTTCCGAAAGCTTATTTTAACAATGGACCGACGAAGTTACTCTACATTTTCCTACTAACACATCGTTAAGACGTGGCACTATTGAATATTGTAAGTAACAATTAAAAATCAAATCAGACTTAGATCATCCCTATTTTTTAATATCTGACTGAGAATCAAAGCATGCCCTTTATCGCATGTTTTTTATGAAGCCTCATTTTTATCAATTTTGAAAATTCGGGGATGCCCCATTCCCGAATTTTTTTGGAGTCCAAAAATAATTTGCTGGACTTTTCTACAATTGACTCTATGTAACTAAGTAATGCCTTCACCCTTCACTATTAAAACTCTTTAATGTCGGCTTCTGTAGCCTTTACACAATAAGGTCGTACTATCTTCGTCCATCAGTCTCACGGTGACAGCGATGGATCATTGTATGGTAATTCTCTCATCGACTATGCATGGCCTACGTGATTGTCTGATCTCCACTTTTTTTGTCGCGACTTGCATAGCTTTTAATACGATTGATTCTTTCCAAAGAAGGTCTCATTTGAATAAATATTTCTGACTTAGAAGTCTACACATTTCTATGTAAGAATTATTAACATTTAAAATTATGTGTATGAAACTTCTCAAAAATATGCGTCATAATTTTCAGACAAAAATCTTTCAATATTTTGTGAAATATCTAGTCAAACTAAACATCTTCATGGAGATCTTCATCAATACAATATAGATACTGTTGAATAGCAGCCAGTTAGTTTTTTGTGTTGTAACTGGAAGAACTTGCATAATATCGTAGAACGAATCAAAACGAAAAGCGAACAACTCGCCATTCCTGATTCGCTCGGGACAAGCTTCAATAGACCAGGCTCAACTATTTATACCCGTGTGTCGGGGTCACTGACCAGGACGTGGGCCCTTTCTATTGTCAGCTCCGCAGAAAATCAGGACAAAGATACTAGTGAACTTGAGTCATACTTCTCGCGCACTGACCGGTACAGAAAAAACAAAGTTCAAAAAAGGAAACTGAAATAAAACCTTACGCGGACGCAAAATGTCGTGACTTTTGAAAAAAGAATGCATTACCTATTATAGACATGATGTGATTTAAATTTTTGATATTTTAAGTTAAAGTTACTTGATCATTCAACAAATTATTAAGCTTTGCTTGTAAACTTACCTACTGATATGTAGAAAATTTCAAAGAAAATGAAAGAACAGAAATATTACACAGAAGTTACCGCTATTTTTAACCGGAAACCTAATTTAAAATCACGTACCTAGGTCCGTTGATGGAACCGTAAAGGTTACGACAACCTCGACTACCTCGGCTACCCGTTTGATGTGGCAACCACGGGTGCTCAAGGGAAATGCGAAAATGATAGGCCAACCTACCGTGTAATTTTGTCTCGTAATTTCAAATTTAATGCCCTATTATTTAGTCTTTAAGGTAATCTTGATACTTTTGTGCACTTTTAAGTTGTAGGTAACCTACAAAAAGGAGGCTAATAAAGTCTTAAGTAGGTAGATGAGTGCTAACCATTAGTTATCTAGGTATTTTAGAACATATACCTAGAAAATATACACCGTCAGAATTAAGATCTAGTAATAATTATAGTACATTAACGAAAATACATTTTCAACGGTTTAATTTCTTGTGTTAGTCGAAGTAAGAATGTTTTGTGAATAATTTTAATGACAACGCTTTAAAATATAATTTAGAACTTAGAAACGGCTGAAGGGATTTTTTGACCGGGCTTCCGAACAGGTGGTAGCTAAATATCAAGTAGGATATTTCCGAAAATTAGTTTCTATTCAATACATAAATGAAATACATACATACATTGCCAAGCCACTATAATAATTATAAAATAAAGAAATCTATTGATACATTTACTGAATGTTGATTTAAATTACAAAATAAGTTGAAGGCTTGGCTTGAATGTGATCTGAAAACTTTTTACGACAGAAGTATTGAATGCAATATTTTGCTTGGCTCCTTTTACATTTCATGTTTTGGTGGGATCATTATTATTAGATACTTATTATTAGTTAATCATTCAAAGACTCACAAGTCATAATGTTTGTGCTAACCATTAGTTATCTAGGTATTTTAGAACATATACCTAGAAAATATACACCGTCAGAATTAAGATCTAGTAATAATTATAGTACATTAACGAAAATACATTTTCAACGGTTTCATTTCTTGTGTTAGTCGAAGTAAGAATGTTTTGTGAATAATTTTAATGACAACGCTTTAAAATATAATTTAGAACTTAGAAACGGCTGAAGGGATTTTTTGACCGGGCTTCCGAACAGGTGGTAGCTAAATATCAAGTAGGATATTTCCGAAAATTAGTTTCTATTCAATACATAAATGAAATACATACATACATTGCCAAGCCACTATAATAATTATAAAATAAAGAAATCTATTGATACATTTACTGAATGTTGATTTAAATTACAAAATAAGTTGAAGGCTTGGCTTGAATGTGATCTGAAAACTTTTTACGACAGAAGTATTGAATGCAATATTTTGCTTGGCTCCTTTTACATTTCATGTTTTGGTGGGATCATTATTATTAGATACTTATTATTAGTTAATCATTCAAAGACTCACAAGTCATAATGTTTAACATGTTACCGCTACATCAGTTGCGTAAAAGAATGATCACCCACGACGTTTAGCCTTCAGTACTCAGTTACCTTAATTAAATTAAGTAGGCACTCAGTAGGATGACTGAAGGCTTTTACCGAGGCTAAATATAATCTATCATATCAAATCTGTAATTAGAATTTGTGGGAGTTCCGTTTTGTAAGAGATTTAAAGTAAGAATTTGCATTACAAGAGTTTAAGTATAATATTAACATACACATAGTCAGGCAAGGATCTTTAGAAGCGCGGTGATTTTTAGAACTTATGCAGCCGCCTTGTTAAGTGTCAACCTATAGACAGCAGTTGCATACAAAGTTGAGATGCTCACGTGAGTCACGCCCCCATGACATGACATGTTATCCAAATGCTAAAAAATTCTTGCAAGATTGGTGTATAATTGTACCATCGAAGAAATTTAATCATAGGCATATGGCGGACCTGAGTTATGTAGTTATAGGTCTACCAGAATCTGATGGCAAAAAGTGAGAAAATGAATTGACTCTAGCAATACCGGGGTAATTGGAATAAAACATTTTGATCCTTTTTACTTCTTATAGCGGCGGATTCTGTGTGTTAAACATGCAAATATAAAATTTATCCAATGATCAAGGATATTTTTTGAAAATCTGCTGTCAAAAATTGCCATCAGATTCTGGTCTATGTCAAGTCAATATTAATCATAGTTTGACATAACGCAAATCGCGACCAAATTACATAGGTCCCCCATCAGCCTATGAATCACGTAGCGTGCTCTACTAGCGAAGCGACGCACGGTCCGTATCATCATGCGTAATTTTGCATACAGTTTTTCTTTTATCGCGAAATGGATGCGTGCATGGGTGAAAGTTGATACACTAAGTGCATTTCTGCTAAATGCAGCCCATTATCATATAATTACATAAAATGTTCTTTTCAGTTTTCACAGCATCGTTTCAGTTTCACCCTTATACGAGTATCGAACCCGTAATCGCGTTGTTAGTGTAGAATTGTAGATTTTTTTTTATTAAATAAGGGGTCAAACGAGCAAACGGATCACCTGATGTCACTACCGTCGCCCATGGACACTCGCAACATCGGAAGAGCTGCAGGTGCGTTGCTGGCGTTTTAAGAGGGAATACCCTCTTTTCTTGAAGGTTTGCAGGTAGTATAGGTCCGGAAATACTGCTGGTGACAGTTCGTTCCAGAGTTTTACAGTGCGCGGCAGAAAGTTACGCAAAAAACGCACTGTGGAAGACTGCCACTCATCAATGTGATGAGGATGGTATGTTTTTCGAGTGGGACGATGGCGAAAAGTTGCAGGTGGTATGATTTCGAACAATTCCTTAGAGCACTCCCCGTGATAGGATGCAGAGCGAAGCTACATCTCTGCGTAATTCCAAGGGGTCCGAGCTGTTCGAAACACTATGGCAGTCAACAATTCGAGCGGCCCTCCGTTAGGCCCCCTCCTTAGATTGTATATAAGATCGCTTGACGATACAAGAGGAGGTATTTGGGGCATGTGTGTTGTAAGAATTACTAATAACGTACAATAGGTACCAATAAAGACCAGTCTGATCACTGATTGACCGATAACCTGGGTCCCAGTGTGCTTCTACATGTGCAAATCCAACCTAAGGATCCAAAAATCGAACATTTCTCCTTCCTCTTACATTTTAGCAAAGCCATCATCTTAATACTGTGCTCATACCTGGAACTTCTATAAAAGGAAGGCTAGCAGGTAAAATACTGTAACTGAATTGTACCAATTATATTAATTGGTAGGTAAATGTAATTATGTAATATTCAGGTGTTAAAAAAGTGGAATTTTTGTTGGTAAAAGTTGTTTCATAATGACCAGTAAAAGTTTGTGCAAATAAATGCATGCCAAAATACTTTCGCTTTTGGTTGTCATCAATCAATAAATACTCGTCCAGATTTAAGTTTAAACAATAACACGAAAGGAAATATTGATAGGAAAATATTGTATTATTAAATAATAAAAAATATGATTACAGGTGCGTTAGAACAAAGTTGTGTCGAGGGAGATAGTTTTTAATTTAATAATAATTTACATGTTTATATATTTAATTCAAATACATTTTTAGATGATATCTTAATAATAATAAATATTACCTGATATTCTTAGTATTTAATATTTATCTTTATTTAACTAGTAAGTAAAGGAATAAAACTACATACTCTTAACTTTATGCATTTATATAATATAGAAACCGGATGTTTACGAGAAAAGTCTCCATACGTTAGACTTTAACGGACGTTTAATGTCTCAAATAAGTATGCAATACCGCTCAATACTAATAGAGTTACTTAATTAAATCATTGTATTAAATGGGATAAGATAAAGTGTATTAATATGTACCTATGTATATTATGTTCAATGTTCATTTATTACAATAATGCCAATTACAAATGTTTCAAATATTCTGGCATCTGGATTCAGCTATATCTGGTACCGACTTCAAAATTATGAAGATTGAGTACAGAAATAGTTGAGTTTTAGCCGAATTCGGAAAAAGGCACCATGAGATAGGAAAAATTATTTAATACTTTTTAGTTCATATTATAAGGATGTTATTATTGTATTTACCTTGGAAGTCGGTTTTAATTTTTTGTTAAAAATAATAATTGGGTACGGATTATGGAACCATAAAATACCAACAAAGATAATGAGACAATTTATACAACTCTTATAACTCAATTTGATAAAACTATCAATAGAGAAATTTTTAAAGTTTTTGCCGCACCTTTTTTCGTAATTCGAAAACTATGAAACCGGAATAAATATTAAATTCCAATAAAAAATAGTATAAAATTCACCATAATTGTCTTTATGTATTGAATCACTATAGTCTGACTACACCTACGTAAATATCTCCTTTGAAATGTCGAGTGAATCACATTTTTATAACTTAGATACTGGCCATCTAATAAAGATTAAATTAAACGTAATCTCGTGGTTAGCCGAAATCCTAAATTATGTTTCTTGAATGAGTTTCTTGAGAAAAACCTTTGATATAAATTCAAGGAATTATTCGGTATAGCTGGGAAAGAAACAAAAGTTTTACTTTATTAAGCTTATTCATGATAAGCCATAAGGGTAGGTTATTTCTTTTTTTTTTTTTAACAAACCTGTTGCCACAGATGTCTAACTCTACTATTTATCTTTTATAAAGTTTCCTAGTTTAAATTAGACTTTCTAATAGAAATTAAATGTTTACAACGATGACTTATGTCTAATTTATTACTGTTTTACAGCTCAAATATCTCAAATTGGTTAAAATTATAATTAGTTTGGATTTTCTAAAATAGCATTATAATATTTGTGGAATAGCTATTTACAATCATTAATGTTTTACGCTCAATCTCGAAAAACGATAATAGGCTTTTTATTGAAATTCGTATAAGCTTATTTTTAGGGTTCCGTAGCCAAAATGGCAAAAAACGAAACCCTTATAGATTCGTCATGTCTGTCTGTCTGTCTGTCTGTCCGTCCGTATGTCACAGCCACTTTTCTCCGAAACTATAAGAGCCATACTATTGAAACTTGGTAAGTAGATGTAGTCTGTGAACCGCATTAAGATTTTGATACAAAAATGGAAAAAATATTAAAAATTTTAGGGATCCCCATAGGCACAACTGAAACAAAAAAAAATTTTTTCGTCTAGCCTATGCGTATAGGATATCTATGGATAGGTATTCTAAAATCATATTGAAGTTTCTGATATCATTTTTTTCTAATCTGAATAGTTTGCGAGAAAGTGATAAAATGTGTCCCCCCCCTCCCCCCCTCTAACTTCTAAAGTAGTTCATAAAATGCTAAAAAAAATATATGATGTGCATTATTATAAAAACTACCAACGAAAATGGGTTTGAACGAGATCTAAAAAGTAGTTTTTTTTATATGTCATAAATGGTAAACCTTAATTTAACGTTCATTAAATCAACTAAAATATAAAAATAAATCAAAAACCTTTTAATTTCATAGAAATAAACCTTATTGCTGCTGCGGAACCCTTCATGGGCGAGTCCAACTCGCACTTGGCCGGTTTTTATTTTACAGCTTTATTGGATCTCTTATAGCATTGAGAACCTTATTTTAGGTGTCTTAAGCCTAGAATGACTTTTAAACATCCCCAAATTGTGGCGACTAACTTAAAAAACGGATATTTTGGAACATAATTCAAATAAAAATTAAATACCTCCGAACATAACTTCCGTAGGCTAGTCGGGCCACGCTCGATAAATCACAACTTCCTAATATTGAATAAACGCAGATAATATCGATGTTCGTGTACACTACTAGTTATTATACTGATCATTTTTTATATTACGTCAACAGATCTTTGATAGCATCTTTGATAAGCAATGGTAATAAGTAAGTTGCGTCAAGTTATATAAGCTATTGTTACTGATATTTGATTTTATACTACTGGGCTCTTTATTTTAAACAAATACTGGGTCAATACATTGTACAGTCGAATTACAGTGAATAGTTTCACAGAAAGCTAGAAATAGATTTAACTCGTTGCTAAATGATAAAATATTACCGCTTGTAAAGCCTTTTGTTCCAATTCCATTATTACTATCAATTCAGTTTTATTATTAGACTGATTATTATTTTCTAGAAAACCAAAAAACTTAACATAAAGTTTTCAATGAAACTTTTCATAATTCACCCAACATGAGTGAGCAAATCACATGCAAACATCGCACAAGGTACAATACAATGTTTATTTAAGGCATGTATGATTTGGTAATCTACAAAGTCTGCTTACTCTAGAGTCCTAATTATCTGTGATACCTCTACCTGCAGTGCTTAAATTTGGCAAGAGCTACTTACGGAGAAATAAGAATTATATGATACAATGATTCAACACAAGCTGTCTAATGTTTATAGCTTTGTAATAATTATTATAAATTGTTATAAATAGTTTTTCCATTACCTCTTCACGCGAACAGCTGAATAGATTTAGTTGAAATTTGGTGTGATCTTCTACGTCAATTCCACTCTCTCGCTTTAAGTTTCGAGAACGGACAAACGATAGGTACTTTAATCTGGTAGTATAAAACAGTTTTTATTGAAAGCATATTTCTTCATTTGGACCTAAGTTGCTAAAAATTTGGCACTCTACAAACACTCCATATACCAACGCATATAGAGAATTTTGCCCTATCTGCGTTTAGTTTAGGGCACTTTAGGGCTCCGACACAAAATTGCGAATTCGCATCGCATCGCAAAAATCTGCAACAAAACTCATACTAAAAATCACATTGCGAGCAATATTTATTATTCCGTGACGACGGCTCATTGAAAACGGTATTGCAATGAATGATTGTTCAAATTAATTAATTAGTAAAGTAATTACAGAGCGTTAAACTGCGGTTTAAATGTTCGTCTCGTGCCGATGTCGGGACAAGCCAAACGAGTTACAGCTAATCGTTAATTGATCTGTCGATTTTGCTATCAATGGAGTTATTCATTACTGATGATTCACCTTTATTTATTGATTTTTATATCGACATTATTCATGTTAGCACTTGAATATTTTTATGAGGATTATCAAATTACTAGTCTTAGATTGTTTCCTTGGGCTAAACTCTAAAGTTCTAAAGGCTAATCGTGAAAATATCACACCTTCTCTTTCATAATTATTATTACGAAGTATAAAAGAGAGAAATAGATGTTAGCTTTTGCAAGTCGTATTTTATATTTTATCTTATTTTCCCACTTATCAAATAAATTGAATCTAAAGTCTATTTCCATTGCTTTAGGAATGTGCTTTTGAATTACCTGATTATTCTGTCGTACAATACTCGTACTCTTCACCAATACAACTGAAATCTGCAGTACCTGTAAAAGACAAAGTCTTATCAAAATTTACATCATTTACTCAAACTATAATTCAAAGCTCCCCATTCTGCCAAGGATCGCCGCAGATGGCGTAATGTGGTCGTCACTAAACTGAGTAAACTCCAAAAAGGGAATCACGACCCTCAGCAATGAGGAACACGACGCGAGGAGGAGGACTCGAACTATGGTAACTTAACTAAAGTATGTATTTAATTTTGATCTAAAAATTGAATTATTTAGATCAAAATTAAATACATACATAGTTTACTTAGGTTAATATAAAACATATTTTTGTGTCGGATACTTCACAAACTGAGAACTGAGTAATTCTGGGTTTATACAGCGACACCTTATGATTATTACTTGCTCAATCCAGGTAAACCTAATTCGGCTAATCATTTTTAAAGCTCATGAAGTCAAGGCGATTTGGTTCGCTCGAAACGTTCACTGAGTATTAGTGATCACGTGAGTAATAATAATAATTATAATCAAAGTTTCATTCACAAATTATTTAAATGATAGTTATGTACAAATGCCTTGTCGTGGGTTCACAATTCCTGCGTTGGAAAGTAAAGATGTAAAAATTTGATCTTATGTTTCTCTCTCTCATCGTTCATGTTTGTAGCAGACCATCTTGAGTTTTGAGAGTAATTATAGAGCAGAGAGTGTTTCGCTAAAACTTGTAAATAGCTTCATTAATTAAGTTTGTTTCAGAAAAAGTTTAACAATTAAAAGATATAGAAAAATGGCGACAAAAATTTTAACACCAACTAATTCATAATAATAATATAATAATAATATCTATGGACGCTTCACACCACGTCAGTCTGGTCCCGTGCTAAGTACCTGAAGGACTTGTGTTACAGGTATTAGACAACGGAAATATATTTAATACTTTTATACTAAACATATATTTAAGATTTTTACTATACGATACACATATTTAATACACATGCATGACCCAGGAACTTTGGAAACTTTTTTTTGTTCCGTCGGCGGGATTCGAACCCGCGACCCCCGGCTTGAGCTACCAACAGCCCACCAACTGAGCCACAGCTAGGTTTCACAGTAACAACATACACTTTTCATGCACTTTTTCCACTTTTATTAATTTATTTTATTACAATTATGTTTCACACGACCGGTTTCGATAAAATCATCATCAGGTGTAGTGCAGGTAATTTTAAATTTTTAAAAATTGGTAAACAAAAATAGGGTTGTCAGCACCACGAAAAGTTTTCTACCATTTAGTACAATTTACACACAGCTAGGTACCTATATTTAAATGGAACAAAATAAAGTTATCGGGACAGCTGTGATTTGACACATTATTTATAAAAAGAATTCTAATAATCCTCTACAATATGCGTTACTAATTGAAATATAGTAAAGTTTACGAGCAACGACCCCGACAAACATAATTCGACAATAAACCATGTGGGTCAAGAGCAGCTGTTTTACTGCCGCTACCGATTTTATGTTATGACGGCTAATATTTTGCTAAACATTTTTAAATGGTTAAACGATTAGTGTTTGCGTTAAGAAGGCAGTGAATCGTGGGCATAAGTGATAAAATTGATCAGCGACCAAAAGGCAAAATTATTGGGAAAGATAGCTCACTGTCTTCTGTCTGTCACATAAATAAAGATGATTCATTGTCTCCTTAAGGGCGTTCCCTACGGAGATTCCGTAATTTACCGTATTTAGAGTCTTTTAAACTCATAATTTGAAAGCTACGAAGTAATAATAAAAATACAGCAATAATCTTCAGTATATCAACATTCCATTTCACGTTTTGAGAAATATTTTTGTTTATTATACTCATGACATCAGCTTCCAAAGTAAAACCAATTTATTAAAATTCAAGCTTACATTCAGCATCTCCTTAGTATTTACAAATTACTTTTATTTGAAACACACGCCAATAGATCGACAATAACATAAACTACATATTCCACGTTTTAATTTTTTTTAGGTTTTTGACCTAAGATAAGTAAAAAAATAGGGTTTTGTGCGATCTCGGCAACGCGGCAAATGTATGGTCAAGGTCGTTTGCTCGGGAGACGGCCTTAACGAAAAATTTGTTTAATTTGCTAAACATCAGTACAAAGTTGTACATTGTAGAGTTCACATTTTTTATGCCAGGTAGAGCTCCAGAGAACATTTTTACTCTAGCTATTGGTACTGACTCCTTAAACTTTTGACTCACTTATCGTTTGGGTATAAAATGACCCTTACAGTTTGTCAGAAAACAACAAACTTTCAACAATCAACAGATATAGCACCGTCAAAGCCGACATATTGCCTCATACTATGACATTGTTTGACATGTAGTGATCTAATCTGTATGTTTGTATGTGGCAACAACACGTGATGACGAGTGTATAGAGATGAAACCGATTACTGACATAGTAAGCTATGCAACTAAACAAAATATGAAATTTTTTCATATTAATACTGTTATAAAAAAAAATAACACAGTGAATAATAAACTATGCTTTTTTGAGCGACTTTTCAAATTAATATAAGGCAAGGATAACACATTCTATAGCTTATCAATTGTGTAAATATATCCATACTTCCATACTAATATTATAAATGCGAAAGTGTGTCTGTCTGTCTGTCTGTCTGTTACCTCTTCACGTCCAAACCGCTGAACCGATTTCGCTGAAATTTGGCATGGAGATACTACGAGTCCCGAGAAAGGACATAGGATACTTTTTATCCCGAAGTAAAGTTGCGGGCGTCATCTAGTATTTAATATGTATGTAAGTATTTGGAAAATACTGGAAGGCAGAAAAAAGCGAAAATGAAGTCGGAAATTATATTCAGCTTGAAAATTAGTATGTATTTAATTTGAAAACAAAAATACACAAATGACATATTGTTCGCAGTATCAAATAACGTGGCACATTTCACATGGAAGTAAGCTAATTAGAATGTCTTACTTAACGACTTTTACACCGAAATTGTGACAGTAGGTTAAATTCCACTACATTTTGGCTTTAGTAATCAAAATGAGGCCAAAAATTCAGCAATATACAAATAGTTTTCATTCAATGTGTTTGGTATGGTACAAACTACAAGATGAGCCACAAAAAATCATACTAGTAACATATTTTACTACCTACGAAGTTTTGTGACAGTACTGGCTTCGACCATAGAAGACCGCGCGAAGTTCAGAACAAAAGACTTCAACGCGCTGTCATCTTATCCTTAAGAAAGTTAGTTTAAGGGCCTGTTTCACCGCTTCCTGATAAGGCTATCCACCACTTAACTTGACAGATGGAGTATGGAGAATCTGTCAAATAAGCCTATCCGGCACCTTATCAGGAAGCGGTGAATCAGGCCCTAAGTATTATATTATAATTACTAGTTTTGTTGATAAAGCTTAATCCATACTAATATTATAATGTGAAAGTGTTTCTGTCTGTCTGTCCGTCTGTCTGAACCGTTAAACCGATTTTGCTGAAATTACTTTTGAGTCCCGGGAAAGAACATAGGTTATCTTTATCCCGGAAAAACGTACGGTTCCCGCGCGATAAACGAATTTTGGTGCAACGGAGTTGCGGGCGTCATCTATAGTTAAATATAAAAACTTACTGTACTTTATTCAATTATCGAATAATCACGATTTTTGATGATTAAAAACTCATGCGTAATTTACTTTAATTATAACTACATAGTCTGTTTTCGGCGCGGTTTGCGCTCGCTGTAATTATTTACCGTATGGTAAGTTCTCCATAACGGTTATCAAAATATTTTTAAAGGTGTTAAAGAACTGTAAACAATTAATTGACTGAATATTTTTCAGTTTATTTTGGGTTTTATTATTTGAAGAAAACTGGTTACGTTAAAGTATTGAAAATATTGTTTAAATAAAAAATCTCTTCATTTCCTATTTAAAGTGAAAATAAAAATACCTAACCTAACCTAACCAAAATTGATACTTTCTGTAATCCATCACGTACCATCAAAGAACTTGATTCATAGGCAGATGATTACTTGGTTGGGTTATCTCAAGTCAATGTTAGAGTTGTACGTCATAAAAAAAACTCTAAAACAACACAATTGTGAGAGAACACTTATCATTGTCATCGGGTGAGGCTGCGGGCGTATGCGGGGGTGCGAGGAGTGCGGAGGGGCCGCGGTCAAGGTGCAGGTCGCATGTCAGGTTGTCATTGACGTATTACGTCTTACACAGCTACAAGGATGCATCGTGGATGGTATGCTTGTAGGCGTGGGTGCGAACTGCTGTTATTCTTCTTATTTTTGATCATGGCTCCTTGGTGAGTTGCCATGCCATGTTGCCTTGATGTCGCCATTGCTTCGATCAATCTGGGATTTTTGTAGATTAAACTTCACATTGATATACGAAAGCTGATAGCCCAAAATCGACCAAAAACGACATAATATAGATATACAACGAATGCCAAGTACATATTATTTTGTTGCCTTCTAAATGCTGTTTTTCTATCAAATTCATTTGCCTATAAAGTTATCGACTAATTCTTACGTTTTGTAATAATTGTATTTGTATACCTTTGGCAATAACGCGTGAAGGTAATTGAAATTCCTTACCAGTAGAGTTCTATAGAGTTATTAAAGGTTTGTTTTAATAAACTACAGGCTTTTAGGATCTCTAATAATGACCTTACTCTCTTTACTTCCCTATGCTCAAAAGTATTAGAATAATCTTTAAACATAAAACTTGACCTAAAGACCCCTGATTGATCACTTAAAATGAAGTTAATCATAAAAAACTAACAATTATTCATCTTCAATACATAATGTTTCAATTTATATGCGCATTAAGAGCGGATTGATGTAAAAACGTTCCACGCAATTCTTAATATTAAATGGTTGGTCTCCGTTATGTTACGGTAACCGTAACTCTCGGTTATTCGGTGGATAGCCGCGATTATACTATACACATTATTTATATCTCGAATTATTTCCGTTCCGGTGCGTAAAGTTGCCGAAACTTTGAATTTGGACTGTTTGAAAGAGCATTTTAAAGTTTGGTGAAGACGAGTGTATCAGTCTTCTTGACTCGAGATCTCAATTTGCCTTTTATAGAAGTAATTGAGGTATATTAAAAACCACCACAATTTTGGAAGATGGTTGGAAGGACTTAAAAGTTGTATTCCACACACTATACAGTATACAGTATACACTGTAGATATTAAATGGGTCAACCAGAAATATTTGGACAACTACAGCTTTTGGACTTTCAATCTCACTAAGATATATTAAGCATTTTCCATCAGGTTGTGATAAAACTCTAAAAAAGGGTAATCATGAAAATGATTCGTTTTAACTTAAAGCTCTGTATTAAAATGTGATACCTTTTCTTTTGTAATTCAAGACGTGAGTGGAAGAATAAGGTAAGTAACATGAAAAAACTTCCCGTTTTTTTTTTGCTTAAATGGAGGCTTTAGGGCCGGAAAAATTATTTAAAATAAAAAACTGTGGATCAGATGTGTAGCCAAATATATAAGCCAGGTTATAAAGTAGATAAGTTGCAATGTTTTATGAAAATAATTAGGGAAAAAAGAGTTATTGTCCGTATGTTACGAAATGTTACTTGTTCGATTCTTCCACTCACGTCTTCAATTACTATACAGGGAACAAGAGAAATGAATAACTTAATATTAAACCAGGGTGACTTTACTCCAGGGTGCCTTACTTAGCTCTAATGTAGTTCAGGAACTTAACAGGAGCTCACATAACAGCTAACATACTAACAGTAAAACTATCGTAGCCTATTACGGATTAATTTTCAGGTCGAATCGCATTATGCACGCTCCATCGCCGCTTTTCACAAAGTCCGTTGTTCAGGTGACCCACCAAGGCAGTAATGTCATGCGTCCTATAATTTATCATCGCAAAAGACATACAATTTCCTAACCGTAATAAAACCGGACCGTATATAACTGTAGCACATACCATACGTTAAATAATATGATATAACTGTTTCTATTAATTTACTGTGGAACAATAGTCTAAAATCTAAATTAACAGTTTTTCTGTTACCAAGTTGAATATAACATATTATTTCCAGTAAAACACATAATGTGAATTGTGATCTTCAAACAGTATACATTCTTAGAAATAAGAGGATGCACACAAAATTTAAGACCCTAGTGATTAGTGAAGTATTTCTTATTAAAGACGTAAAATCTTTTAGGGTTTGATGATAATTTCATTGACCAAAAAAAGATAAAGTCATATTAAGTGTAAGTGTAGATAGAAAATTTAACAAATCTAATCATTAAACAAAGTAAATAGATATCAAACGTCATGATTTTTAAACGTACAGTCAGATGCGACATGCGTACGTTTTCAAAACGGACACCTGCAAAAAATGTATCGGCAACTGGTTAACGTGCCAGCTACTTACGTATGCTATTTCCTATGGTCGCCAGGGGATCGAACAATCGCCTAACGAAACGATCACGCATTGGAAAGTCGAAAGCCATCAGCTTAGCATAAGCGAGAGCAAAACAACCTTAATTCGACGAAAGCGCACATTTTGATGTCACTATGAATTCACTGCACGAACTCGGGATTTTGTAAAATGACATGTTTTTGTAGAAATTGAAAGTAACAGCTGATATTTGATTCCGGTTCTATTATATATGTCGCAGTAAAAATGATTTTTAAATTTTGTTAGTCTCGCTAAAACTCGAAAACGACCTATTTACCAAATTTTAGTCAATAAAATATTCGCGGAAGTCTGGGAAGGTTTATATTAGGAGGGTAGTGACACGAAGTTCTCCGGGTCATCTAGTCTTAGATAAATCTTAAGATTTTGATTTGTGGATTCCCAGATACAATTCATGATATTAATATCAACAATATTGTATAATTGGAATCAATATAATATAAATTATTTTCTTTCGCCTCCTTGAAATTTTCTTCTATTTTGTAGGCACATAACATAGGAGTAAAATAAAGTGGAATATGTGCAAGGAAAATGTATAATTATGAGAGGAAACGCGGGTACAGTAGAATTTAAACGAAGAAACTATTGCCATCACGCTTCATCCTGCGCCGGCACGTGTATTTTGATAGAGACAGATACAGTAAATCGTGGTTACGTATTCCTCTGATTCCTCCTCCAAAATAGAGCCTATCTAATTATTATTTTTTTTAATATCGTCAGGAAGAATGAGTCTATGCCTCTACGTTTTTATTTTATCGTAAACATCTTTCAAATTTATTTTATGGCCGGTTGATTGGCGAGGTACGCGGCATTCGTTTTTGGCGATTTTCGAATGGTCATATTTTTTTATATATTAGTAAATTAAAAAAAAAATCGAACGTGGAGGCATAGTTTTAACAGATCCCAATATTGAATAAAAAAATCATTCACGCATTGTCCAGGGAGTAAATTGGGGAAGACGTTTGTATGGAAAAACAGTGTTAGCGTATCAAAGCGCACGGCCGTGCGCCACCAAGTTCCAGCAGGCCGCGCGCATGCCGTGCACTATTTACACGAACGGTTTCGACGCACTTTTGACCCCCCTGTAGCTCAGTAACTATTGCAAGTACAAAGATAAAATTATACGTACGTAATCATAATACCAAATTTCATAGATATAGCGTTGTTACATCCTGAAATATGTCCTTGTAAAAATAGCTAATTTTGGCACTCACTCACTCACTGACCGGTAATCAAAACCTCTAGGCCACTTCCAATTGTCCTAGCGCTATGAAATTTGGCACACAGGTTGGGTTTTATATGTAGATTAACAAAAAATTGAGAAATTTAAGAAATCGGTCAAGCGTGAGTCGGCTCATCTACAAATGTTAGTAAAATTTTCTTATGTAACAGTGAATACGTGTGGGAGGAGAAGAGAAGGGTTTAAAAATATTGTCATGTATAAGCTTATAAATAAATACTGCTACCTTAAAAATTTCGCTTCTATTGATAGGTTAACAAATACCACTAGCGCCATCTATCGAAAATATTGTTTATAAAATACTTTCAATAGATGGCGCTAGCAAAGTTACTTTGAAACGCAGAATGACTTAGATTAACATGCGGGTGTGGCACTATTAAAATAGACCGTACGATTTCTCGAAACAAAAGTATTGAAATCCCACCAAAAACATACCTGTTAAAAATGGGGCCAAGTTCCTATTGGTTAATTATTCACCTTAAAAAAGAGTTGAAATCCAATCCAATGCCAAGTTTAGATGCACTTCAAAATCGATCATAATCATCATCATTAACAGCCTGATCCTTAATACTTCTAAATTGGAACTTGGCAGGTTTTTATGATATACGTAGCATTTGATTAATTGCATAATTAAATTTAATATTGGTATTTATGTAATCAAATCAACCTGCCAAGTTCAAATTTAGAAGTATTAAGGATCAGGCTGTTGATGATGATGATTATGATCGATTTTGAAGTGCATCTAAACTTGGCATTGGATTGGATTTCAACTCTTTTTTAAGGCAAATAATTAACCAATAGGAACTTGGCCCCATTTTTAACAGGTATGTTTTTGGTGGGATTCTCATAATAACATAGGAGATTCTGTTGCTTACGACAAATAATAATTGTTTAATAATTATTAATATCATTATTCATGAAAAACACGCATATTACCCAATCTCGTGTGAAATACTTTTACTTCTATTTTTAAAACTTTACAATATGTTACGAAATGCCCTTTAATTATTCAGTTATATAATATTACCCAATACGTATAAATCACGTTTTCAAAGGACCCGTCGCGTCGCCCCTTCTTGGGAATACAATTATCAAAAAACTTTATTCTTACGCAAAGAAAAATCTAAGTAACGTAAATTAAGGTGTGTAGTATTTATTACTCTACAATATTTTAAATAGTTGGTAGAATGACCATTTTAATTATTAGAAACAATTAATAGCAAAAGAAAAGAAAGAAATTAAAATTAAAACAACGATTACTGACACAGGAGAATGTAGGTATATGAAAAAGTTGAATGAGTACCAGAATGAAGAAACTTAATCAAATAAAATTTAATAAAATGAAAAAAAAACGAAGTTTACCCTACATTATCTCAAGATGTTTTATAATGGTTGCAATAAAACTATAATAATACAACATAATATTATAAACTGCCGTATGAGTAACACAACAAATATTTACTGTATATAATTTACACTGATATAACAGTGATATTTATACAATATATTAGTCATTTGCCCTTGAAATCAACATGTGCTATATTGTTTCCAATATTGTATGGATTTTATAATAGTATGATAAAGTAAATAATCGTAAGTTCGTAATAAAGAAATGTATGAATCATGTTGTTATAGTAAATTACAGTTTAATCACCTTGTTAAATACTTGATTTTGTTCAAGGTTTTTCGTCTAAATTCCAAGGCTAAAATCAAAATTCCGATAAATCTAGTATGATAGTATTATTTGATAACACGTCTATGATCACACTAAAATATTGCTTTAGAAAAATGGCACGTTGATAATATGGTTAATACGAAATCCGAAAAGGTTTGGCATCCCTGTATGCCGGTGGACCCAAGGTGTCAACTGTCAAGTCAAGACTCAGATTATGTAATAAGTCGTTGTATGTCAACTTATCATAACTCTACTAAACCATGTATTTATATACCTACTTCTAAATATATAAAACTCAAAGGACTGACTGATATGGTGATCTATCAACGCACAGCTAGGGATTGCAATCCCGCAAAGCGGGATCCCGCAATCCCGCGGGATCCCGCGTCAATTTTTAATCTGCTGGATCCCGCACCTACAAAATGCGGATCCGCGGATCCCGCATGACCCATTTGCATATTTTCTCGGGGAGCCCATATGATGAAATGGAAGTTTTGATAGCAGCGATTTGTGCCAAACCCGATCAAAGGCCTTCGCAATGTCCAAACTAACAGCAAATGCCTCTCCCTTCGACACAATCGCCTGATCCCAACGATGAGTTAGGTACACCAAGAGATCACCAGCCGAGCAACCCTTAGGAACCCGTACTGTTTGTCTAAGTATCGAAGAAGCTGGCTATTAATAATAATATAAATTGGTTATAGCGATTGTTCTGTAATTGGATGGATTTGAGTGGTCACCTTTTTTGGGGATCGGGTACACCAAGTCTTCCAGGAAGTCGGTATAATGCAATTTTCCAGGTGTATGGATGGTAGGGTTGGCTTGCAGCTTTGGCCAGAGACCAGAATGCACGGGTTCTCGAAGGGAGGCGCTCGAGTCTCGCCAATTCTATTGACGTGCTATTTCTTTGCCCGAGTGATCTCTTTCTTGAGTACCTACTTCATTTTATATGTGCTGGTATTTAAATCCCGAGCAGACACTGCATTGGCCCAGGATTGGTAAGCCTTCTACTTTCGGCGAGAAGCTTTTTTGGAGGATGAACCAAACCAGGGACGAAATCTACCGCAGTTGGCACTACAGAGGACGGAACGAAAAGCTTCATCCCTTGCATCACCACATTGGCAACGGAGTTCGCAGTGTTGTCGGGATCATCCGGAGAAAAGCACAAGTGCCCCCAAGGATAGGATGCAAAAAACGACCGCATACCATCCCAGTCCCCTAACTTGTAGAGCCACATATGACGGTATTTAATAGCACGCTGTCGCAATGTCGTCGTAAGTGGCAAGGCAATGATCCGATGAACCAAGTGGTGCGGTCATGGATGCTTGGTAGCCATCAGGATTTGAAGTCAGCAGAAAGTCCAACAGAGGAGGATTCTGACCATCTACATCTGGGATTCGCGAAGGCGTAGCAACCAGTTGTATTAAGGCGTTCGCAAGAGCAAAGTCGCAAAAAGATCTTCCCGCATAATCAGTTTTACTGGAATTGAGCCAGTCGGCGCGGTGGGCGTTAAAGTCGCCAAGTATTATGATCTCTGCGGATGAGATCTGCTGCTGCACTAAATCTGAAGCTGCTTGCAGGTGTTCAAAGAGTCAGTCCATCACGGGGTCACCACTATGGGACCTATATATGCACGCAAAAACGCGAGGGTGGTCGTCGCAATCAATGCGGAGCCATAATGTTGAGAGGTCCCTGACTTCAAGATTGCTGAGGCATTCAAAGCATTTTATTTTAAGATCTAATAAGATTAGAGTGATCACATAATTTCGTTGTTATTTTATTACAAAACAAATATTTTTGTGGCAAAATATGAGACATTTTCTATTAGTAAAGTTAATTTTTAATAAAATATAAACCTATAGTTTCAATTTATAGAATTTTATAACATAAATTCAAATATGCGGGATCCCGCGGGATCCCGCGGCATTGGCCAATCCCGCAAATCAATCCCGCGGGATTGAATAAGGTGCGGGATTGCAATCCCTACGCACAGCTCAAACCACTGGACGGGTCGGGTCGGGTCGAAATTTGGCGTGCAGGTAGATGTTATGACGTAGGTATCCGCTAAGAAACGATTTTGATCAATGCTACCCCCAAAAGGTTAAAATAGGGGATGAAAGTTTGTATATAATAATACTTCTAAACGCGAGCGAAGCCGCGGGCAAAAGCTCGTATATGATAAAGCTGAAGAGTTTGTCTGTTTGTTTCAACCCGTTAATTTCACGAAGTACGACCAATTTTTAGTAGTTTGGCACAGATATTGACTAAACCACGAGGAAGGAGATAGGCTCCATATTCTCACAAATAAATATGGGAATATGTACAGTTCCCTCGGAATCCCTAGTATACCATAAACCAGTTTCTCTAATAGTAATAGTACATAATATTAGCTATAAACAGTAATCTATTTCCCGCAAATCGCTATGATTTGACCGCATTAGGCATTTACACGGTCGATCGCCGGCAGTTTTTGCCGTTTATTATAACACCAATTAGTACCGCTACAGTGGGGATTTACTGTACAATATGCTATTAATTAATGTAATGAATTAATTAATATCGTAAAATACTTTAATCTGTTTAGTTGTGTCGATTGTAAGAAATGAACAGTCTACCGTGTAACATTTGGCACTGAAATGTAAGGCAAGATTTGTACACGTTAATATATTATATTCTGTGACGTTATTAAAAATTAAAAAGAGGCAGTAGGTAGAGTAGGACGACTTTAATAACAGTAAGTTTTGCTATTGTATAATGCATCATAATTAATATTGAATGAAAATATAATAATAATAATATAATAATATCTATGGACGCTTCACACCACGTCAGTCTGGCCCCGTGCTAAGTACCTGAAGGACTTGTGTTACCGGTACCAGACAACGGAAATATATTTAATACTTTTATACTATACATATATTTAAGATTTTTATTATATGATACACATATTTAATACACATCCATGACCCAGGAACTTTATAAACTTTTTGTTTCGTCGGCGGGACTCGAACCCGCGACCTCCGGCTTGAGCTACCAACGCGCTCACCACTGCGCCACGGAGGTCGTCAATATGTATTCAATACACATAATATTTTCATTCAACAAATATGATGCCCGCATCTGCGTTGCGCAGGATATTCCCACGATAAAAAGAATCCTATGTGCTTTCCCGGGACTAAGAGTAACTCCATAGCAAACATCACAGACAGACAATTCGTATTTTTAATATGCATATATATAATAAAATTTTATATTAAAAATCTATTAAAAACGAATGAAGCTAAAGAATTGTACCTACTAGGGCGGCATAAGTAGAGTGATAGTCTGATAGCAGTAGCTCGTTTTATGGGCTCCCGTTATAAGGAATGTTGATGCAACCGTTACGAACTACATATTTCGGATCTACTATAAAATATACTCTTTTTATGAAGTCGGATAAAATATTCGTGTTAATTCTATTTACCATGTCTTGCAAGTTCCAGTTAATTCTGCACTTAGCTTTTACTAATATCAAATTTATGATTACTCCTACTTTTGAGTAAGAGCAGCATCTAAAGTTTAAATGTAAAATGACAACTCAGTAACATTACTGAGTGTATATAATTATTATTTTAAATATAAAATGCCGTTTAATAAGGGTAAGTTAACTAAGAAACGCAACGTGAGAACTAAATGAAATTCAATTTTGAATCGCTATCTTAATTAAAAAATATATAGAGTTTACAACCTCCTCCTTTTCGGAAGTCAGAAAAATTATACGTGTGACGTGTGACGTGTCATATCGTGGTATCTCGATGTGTGTGATATTGTGCATTAACATACATACATACATGCATTTTAAAACCATGCAATAGTATCAAATAACAGTAGAAAGATAACGACAAAAACACTGACGTTATAATAAATCGATTTAGTGGATGATGAGGCGAAAACCGCATATAATTATTAACTCGGAACTAAGCTACTTAATTTGTAGGTCAGGCAGGCCCCAGGTTACCGTTAATATTATAGTTATATCTGATATCTTATATCCGATGTAGACAATGAAATAGCAATTAATGTGGTACATTATTTATTATCAAGCGTTGAATTAATTAGCTTAATTAGAATTATTAAGACTTGATCTATCTGCCTTCAATGGCATTATGCGTAAAGAATATTTTTGTTAATATCCAACAAGCAGAAATACTCGTCAAAGTTTATGAAGACAATTTAAAATATTATGTACTAAGATTTTGGATAACTTTTATTTTTTGATTATCTAAGTATGTTTGTTATCACATTTTATTAGTTAATAAATAAACTTATAATTCTATCTCTACTTCCTTAAAGTAATGAAGTAAGCTTTTAGCTGATATTTTGTAACTTTAACAATAAAATATTCTATTTAAACTTTTTACATAACATCGAACTTAGGATTCCAAAAGTTCTTTAATAACGCAATCTTTTTAAAGCTGACTTTATTTAGACTATTAAATTAATTGTATGTTCGAAATTATTTGTTAGTTATTTTGTAAAAAAATCTCTACAGTTAACTATTATGTCTGAAGTCTGAACTCTGAACCTAAGCGTGCACGCCCTTGCTTCTAATACCTCGCATAAGTCTCTATTAATATCTGAGAACTAGAGCCCTAATATGAGCCAAGGTCTCGAATTCCACAGATACAGTTTAAACTGGATAATATCTCGATCGGGCAGACATTGTAAAACAATGGTCGTTCCGTTCGGCTGAACGGCAGGTGAAATATGTTGCGACATGATACATAGACATGATCTCTGCTTAGCTGTAACATGGAAAACTATGAACATGTACACTAGGCTTTACTAAGAGAAAATCCAACACCCAAAGATATTGTATTTTGAACTGACGAAAAAACTAAAGCAAGTTCTCAAGTCAATGCGTATTTGGTTTTTTTGTCACGTATATTTTTTGTATGTAGACAGTAGTGAGATTTTTACAATTCTTTTCATTGTCAAGATTTATGATTATACCTATGCCCACATCTAGACATAGGTATAATAATTTATCTTGACATCTCCAGCAGTAATTTGCTTCCAATACCAAGTCAGCTAGCAGTGCGTAGGAAAATTTAATCAAACTTAAGTATTTTAAATGCGAAATTTTGCGAGTTTGTAGGTATGTTTGACGTTTGTTATTAAAAAAATTTGATGATAATGATGCTTTAGTAATTTCTCGCTTATTTTTATGGTTGTTTTAAATACCTAAGCTTCCAATAACGTGGATAATGCTGACCGACATACTTCTAAGCTTAGTCACATTTAGGACAACATAATATTGGATTTGTTAAACCAAGATTAAGATTTTGAGTCATGTTTACAAGTAGGGCAATTGTTCTAAACGCGGTCTATTTTCACTAGACTATTGTGATATTCTACACGATTCACATGTCTGATGTGTGTGAAAAATGAGAAACACGAGTGGCAATTTGCCATTAGGTTTTTGTTATTAGTGGAATTAGTATTGATACTACATTACAAATCATGATCACTACTACTGTTATATACAGTAGTATCTACTAGTAGGAATAAGTTAATCCTATTAGAAAGTTAGGAATCAATAAAAACTACACTATAGTCAGTAAAAAATAAAAATACAAAGCCGAAAAATTTTATGCCTATTTTTCTTTTCATTAAAAAAAACAACGAAACAGATTTTGATGGAATTTGGATGGTAGCAGTTTACACTCTTTTATAACACATAGTCTTCTTTTTATTGCAGTGATGATAAAAAGAAGACTATGTGTTAGACTGGGGCACCGTATATTTTTCCTTGATAACCTATCATGTGTACTCTAAAATCAAAACTGGTTTAGTTTAATCGTGAAGACAGACACTGTTTCTTTTATGATCGAGCCCTTACCAACTGAAACTACTGGTTTTTACAGATCTTTTTTTACCTTTTAGTTTTTACCCAAAAAAGGTTAAAAAAAGATCTGTAACGAGTCCAATAGATGGTTAGTCGTGGGAAGTGACAAACAAAACATACCGACGGACAACGGGACCGCTGGCCGTTACTGGCGAAATGGGGACAGAACAGACTCGATTTTATATGGTTTTGTTATGGTGCTACAGAGGCAGTAGGTACGATCTAGAACTAATTGAAGAATCATCTTTAACGTAAGTAATCTATTTTCGAGTGACAAGCTTGAAGCTACTAAACTGCCTCTGAGATTACATCTTTCGGTCGACTTTTCAGTAGAGTCGGACATATTATTTTAATGGAGTATTACGTATCTCTCGGAATTCTACTTTTAAAAAGTCTGTCTGTCTGTTACCTCTGCACGCCTGCGCCGCTGAACCGATGTTGCTGAATTTTTTGTATGCAGGTACTTTGAATCCGGAAAAAAGGACATAGGATACTTTTAATCCCGTGAAAATTTACAGTTCCCGCGCAGGGATAGCCGAATTTTCTTTTTTCAAAAAAAATGTAGATAAACTACTAAATAAACATCATCGCAGCTTGTAGAACTGGTGTAACTCCCTAGACTTTGGAATCCATCTCTCGCGAAACTTTCATTCAATGTTCCCATTATCATATTTAGAATGTAGCATCTTCGAAAACTTATGAAATTAGGCTCTTACTCGATCCAAACGACACACTTTATCCGGAATTCTTGTCCATAATTTGTGTAATTGGGCAATCGGGCGTGAAACTGGTTCCGGAGAGCGCTTTGTGGGGACATTTCACAGGTGTGGACTATGGACTATGTGCATAAGTAGGGTTGCCAACATGCAACATTACTACCATAGAAAGGGCTTCTTTCTACGGACGAATAGGCAAAGGTTGACATAAGTCACATGAGACATAAGCAGGTTTTAGGGATATTACACGGGGATGGGATAAGGGATCTTATGTCCCTAAAACCTGTCGAGTTATTCCCATGCGTATAACGTAGAGTTATCAGCATATTACTTAGCATAAGTAATAATATGCTGACTGACTGAAAAAGGATTTTTTAAGGTTGAATCGGCAAAGTGAGGGATGGACATAGCACATCTGTCATTTTAGTCTCTGATTGCGTAACCCGTCAGAATTAAAGAGAATCCAGCCCCTATAGATAAGCGGCAAGCGATTATCGTAAACGCTAACGCTAACGCCACAAAATGTATGGGATTTGACATTAGTACCTATTAGCTATGTCCATACTATGCCCTTACGTCTTCAATTTTCGTCATCTTCTTTCATTCAACATGAATGCGTCAACGAACGCAACGCCAACATTGTCATTTTTGAAGTTTTGGATACGGTCAGAGGGCATGCGTCGCGGGCATGCCTCACATTCGCTGTTGACTGCGCTATAACGCATGCCCTTGACGAGCAGAAAAAGGCACAGTGTGGGCAAAGCTATTCGCTAGCGAAGCGATGACTATGTCAAATCGCATACATTTTGTGGCGTTAGCGTTTACAACAATCGCTTGCCACTTGTCTACAAAGGCGGCTTTCATTAACCTTCCTTCAAACCTTGCATGTGAAATCTCTATCTCTCAAATGTGAAAATGTGAAAACCCTAATGTTTAACGTCTTATTAAATTACATTATGAACGTACAAAAGAGGTTATATGATAAAGGTTGAGATGGAAAGTTCTTGATAGCGGGCTGTCCGGTCTTTTTATAAAAATTTTCGGCTTAACTGGCTGATTGTCCGATTTTTGTTTTTAACAGCCTGTCAACCCTACTACTAGAGCCCGTTTAGTAATATTTTACCCCTGACACCACCTTATTCCAACGATATAAGAGTCATTGTTATAGGATGTTTTTAGTATGCACTACATGACTGCATACACAGGCATTTCCGTAGACATAATGTCATATGACTCGTACGTATGAACTCATGTGTGTAATTTAGTTACGTATATTGTCATGATATTGTTATGACCTCGTACATGAATACATATCATATCCATTAGTATAACAGTGGAAATCTCTTCAAGAATCACATTATCACCGGAGGGCTGTGGATATTTTTTTTACTCCCAATTTTGGCGAAATTATTTCTCTATCATAACCATCGAATGCAATTTGACCCTGAACATACATACTTTAACGTTTTAAATGCGAAAGTGTGTCTGTCTGTCTGTATTTAAAGTACATCTTTACGCCCAAACCGCTGAACCGATGTTGCTGAAATTTGGTGTGGAGATAGTGTAAGTCCCGAAAAAGAACAAAATATACTTTTCATTTCGGAAAGAAAAACGGTTCCCGCGCGACAACGAAATTTTGACACAACGGAGTTGCGGGCGTCATCTAGTACTAGAACAAATTCGCAAACAATAGGTTGCGCAAGCGCAGGACACGAGCCTTCATGGCTATCGACAACACGGTCACATTAGCACCTCACCGAATTGTTGGGCACATCTGTTTATCTGAATGAAGGTTAAGAGTGTCATACATTTGTGGACTCTATATTTTTTTAAATCAATTATATAATAGTCGTCAATGGGTTTTTCGCCCATATCCTTTTTTCTGTCGCTTTTGTTACCTACATTTTGTTCGTAACAAGATTATCTAAATCTACTTTAAAGTAGGGCTCTCCACATTTAGACAAGAATCATGATGAATAACCATGATGGCCATCATAACTATGCAGCACTCTACAATATACGTATACTATCGTAATATGGACCTCTAAGATTTTGTTACTATCTGTGACAGTGTTTGTTACCTCTTCACGCCAAAACCGCTAAAATATTTTCTAGTCTGTGTAAGTATGCCTAATTTGAAAATATTCGGTTACAAAATCAGTAAGACAAGGAAAATTGCATCTGTGCAATTATTGATTATCTGTTCCGCAATTGAAACAAGATTTCTCTACTGTCTACAATAATTATTATGGATTGGCGAAATAATGCATAATAGCTGGTTACACAACTGTTCTGTAATATATCTAGACTTGGCTAGGAATACTAGGAATACTTCAGTCGGAATTTCCAGGAATTGCTATTGTATTCTATTGTTGTCGCGATCACCGGTGCTCGCGCGGGGCCTGAAGGATTACTAGATTATTCCGTTTCAGTGATATCATAAAATGACAATCATAGACGAGACGAAGGTACTTAAAAGGTATAATTATGAAAAAGTATAAAATAGAAAGCCCCAACAAAAATCAAAAACGTAAACAGTTATTTGCTTCACAAAAAATAATGGCAAAAACCTATGAGAGTAAAAGATAGGTTGACCAATCAATATAAATTCGAACGAACGCAAAGATTTAGGTAAGTACGAGTATCATCGAGGAAATTGATCAGCTGCCAGATCATGGGTCTACTTGCTTGGGTCGGGTTATATCAATTCAATGTTAGCCGTGATCTGTGGTCGTGTTTGAGAAAACGCGGCCAAATTATACCGACATCTACAAATACAAATGGTAAAAGAATGCGGGTACATAATATATCTATTCCTCATTTAAGCAAACTTGAATGAGGAATTCTGGTTATGAAACTTACGGAAGAGGTGCGCCTACGTACGCATCAAAATAACTTCAACACGCATAAGCACACAAAAACTTTACACAGCTGACTCCATATGTACTTACTGTGGATATTAAACACAGTTGAGGTACTTATAGGTCTCATAATGACATGAAATATGATGTTTTAGATTCAGGGATTTTTCGTACTGCGAGTTTTAACCGCGCGGATTTTATTCGCGCGAATTCATTCATTTTTTTTTACCTGCATTGCAGATACTATCATCTAAGGATAATGGACAATGGTGTTACAGAATTGCGAGAAAAAATCCGCGCGGGCAAAATTCGCAGTTCGGACCGTCCCTAATTCTTTTACGATGCGATGGCATCAGCATCAAAATTATTATCAGTTGCTTTGATTAATTTTACGTAGCTTATCAGACAGTCATGACATCATAGTCTACCACACTAGGATTACCATTAAGATTACAACCAGTGACATCAAAATTACATCAGCGTGTAGAATAATTAAACCAAATTTTTAACGCCAAGATTTTTATAACTTGCAATTTCAACATCTTCTTGCTTTCTTTGTACACCTTTTGACGAAACGCAATCACCATTAAACACTATACTTACTGTACATGGCAAAACATGGCGGTAGCGGTCATTGACTCCCTGTCAAAAACTTATCATTTTCTATATAAACCGCGATTGACAGTGAAGTATCAGATGTTGTCTATCGCAGCTTTGTATTAGAAAATGACAAGTTTTTGAGAGGGAGTCAATGACCGCTACCGCCATGTTTTGCCAAGTACATAATAGAGACGCTTATGTTTTCTAACACATATAATAACTATAGATCGTCTAGCTTTCTCAGAAGTCTGTCACACAGCAATTCAGTATTTCACTTGGCGATAAAGATGTATTTTATGAGTCATACGTGGCGAACATAAAAGTTTTTCCGTGTTTCGTGTTTGTGAAATGAAAGGTTAACGACTAACCGATAACTGCTATGTGGGTATTGTATTGATAAAGGCTGTACATATGAAAAAGTAAAAAGTAAAAACGTGCTAGAGTTTATTTCAACTGGTAGATACGGATAGATAAAATGACAAAGAACGACAGCGAAATTTTGTATAATGTATTATGCATATGCACCCAACAAAAAAGGCACTAAATATTGCTTTCTAAACGCATGTTTGTAACATGTTTGATTTAACTAGACCAGTGTCAGACTAGAAAGATATTCTCTAACCTAGCCCAAACTAATATTATAAAATATACGAATGCGTATGTGTCTAATATGGATTTTGGTGTATGGACAGTCGAATAACCGAAAAGTATCTCGAAAAACGTTAGGTTCCTGTGTGAATATACAAAAACAAAGCTACAATCAATATTTAGTTTAGATATGACAGTCTAGCATCATTATCTTCATATCATCAAAGAAAGTTGACCATTACATGTTTACATTGTAATCTGTACTCACTTAGCGCTGTGATCGATACTTCTTCTTCCTACACAGCTTATGAAATGCCTTAGTCATAGAGATGAGGCAGAGCTAATCGCTAACAGCGCGCTACTCATACTTGTATAAGGATACTTTCATAATCCATTCGTTGGCCACAAAATGGCTTAGCTAAACAAAGTTTAAATCAAAGATATCATATGGATTAACTTTTATTGTCTAGCTTAGTTGTGTGATAGATAAATAATAAGCTAATTAATTTATAAATAGATCCATACTAAAATTCTAAATGGGAAAGAGTGTCTGTCTGTCTGTCTTTTACTAATTACCTCTTCACGCTCAAACCGCTTAACCGATTTTGATGGGAAATTAGATAAATAATAAGCTAATTAATTTATAAATAGATCCATACTAATATTCTAAATGGGAAAGAGTGTCTGTCTGTCTGTCTATTCTCTTCTAATTACCTCTTCACGCTCAAACCGCTTAACCGATTTTGATGGGAAATTCTCTGAGTCCCGGAAAACGACATACGATACTTTTTATCCCGGTAAAAAACACGGTATCCGTGCGATAAACGACTTTTGGCGCAACGGAGTTGCGGGCGTTATCTAGTTAGGTAATTATTGATAAATAGAATAATATATAGTTAGGTAAGGTCTACCTAAGGACTTAAGGCCATCCATCCCCCGAGCAAACGACCTTGATCATACAATATATGCCGCGTCGCCGAGATCGCACCAAAACCCTATTTTTTTACTTAACTTAGTTCAAAATTGACCTAAAAAAATTTAAAACGTGGAATATGTAGTTTATGATATTGTCGATCTATTGGCGTGTGTTTCAAATAACAATAACTAAGGAGATGCTGAATGTATGCTTGAATTTTAATAAATCGGTTTTACTTTGGAAGCTTATATCATTAGTATAATAAACAAAAATAGAAAATTTAAAACGTGGAAAGGAATGTTGATATGCTGAACATTATTGCTGTACTTTTACTATAACTTTGTAGCTTTCAAATTATGAGTTTATAAGCCCCTAAATACGGTAAATTACGGAATCTCCGTAGGGAACGCCCTTAAGTCTTAAGGAGAGATTTATCAAGATAGAGTTTTTAATAACCATAATTCGAAATATCATCATAGAACATTATTAAATTATATTAGTGTCAATCGTTTAGTTAATTTGTTAGTCTGTATCTCTACCTCTAGACCTGGAGCCTTGAATTTTGGCCTTGCACTCAGCAATTTTGCTAAAACTATTAAAGGTTTTAAATATTTTAAGTGCCCAGTAAAATTTGCTCTACATAAACACTCAACCGTGGTGGTCATTGACGTCGTTAAAACCATATGTTTTTAAAATTCTACTTAAAAATTCTTGAATATTTTGTACACAATACCGTTGGTTTAAATATAGAAGAATTTACAATAAAAATATTTAAAAAATAATATAGCCGTTAACACCCACAAAATAACTGTAACATTTTTTTGAAATGTATGGATTAAAACTAGAATAACATATTTTAATAGTTCATTCTTATGTTATTTTGGGTTCAGCTCTTTTAACAAAACTGACCTCTGGTAACATACAATTATTAGGACCATATCAACAGAAACAGATGCGCATCGATATGAGTGCTCAAAAGTCCAATATTTTTGACCGACTTCCAAAAAGGAGGAGGTAATACGTTCGGCTGTATGTATCTTTTTTTTTGTATGTTCCTCGATTACTCAGCCGTTTGTGGTCCGATTTTCAAAATTGTTTTTGTGTTGTATAGGGTTTAACTCGAATTTGGTACCATGTTCACAAAAGTGGTGATCTGATGATGGGATCCTTGAGAAATCGAGGGGACTCCTTGAAATTTGTATGGAAACATATAGTGATTTTTTCTAAAGCATTCGAGGTAAATGCTACCAAAAAGTAAGATTTCGCACCAGATTATACCCTGGATCCGAAGGTACCGAACAGAACTTTTGAATGCTTATAGGTACAGGTTCGGGGATTTCGGCGTTGTTTAAACAACTGAAAGCATAAGCCAACACATCAATTAGATTAATCATCATCATCACAACTATAATTATACCATGGTCATCACACTATGACCCAATTATTGGTATATTTCGTGATATTTTGCATCGAAGCAGATGTTTTTGACGATGATTTCACTGTTTGTGGACCGATTTTCAAAATTTTCATTTTGTTGTATAGGATATAATCTTAATTTTGTATAACAATTACGAAAGTGATGAGCTGATGATGGGATCTATGAGCAATCGAGGGAAATCCTTGAAATTTATCAAAACGCTCATAGTGGTTAAAATGTTGTTTCTAGTAAGTTAAACATA
The DNA here is from genome assembly GCA_905333045.1 of Lysandra bellargus. Lineage (NCBI taxonomy): Eukaryota > Metazoa > Arthropoda > Insecta > Lepidoptera > Lycaenidae > Lysandra > Lysandra bellargus. The sequence goes on along the minus strand of HG995336.1, from coordinate 4,021,968 downwards.
TATAACGAATAAGAGAAATTTCATACAAAGGTGTCTCTTGGTCCAAAGGCACTGAACAGAACTCCTGAACCTTTAAAGATAAAAGTTTGGAAATTACAGCATCGCTTAGATAACTGCAAGCATTTGCCACAATTTTGCTTACAGTAACATAATGTACTGAATAGTTAACATTCGTATTGGTTATTTACGCATAAAGCCTTATTTTGTAGACAACACTAAAAAGAGTGAAATTATTATTTTTAACAAAAAAATGAAAACCGACTTCCAATGTAAAAACAAACGTAATATGAACTAAAAAGTATTAAATAACTCTTACTCTTTAATAGTGCCTTTTTCAGAATTTGTCTAAATTTCAACTATTTCTGTACATATTACAGTCTTCATTACTTTGAAGTCGGTACCAGTCCCAACAGTTTCAGATATTCTGACATTACTGAACTCACGATTAAATTAGCTGGTACCGACTTCAAAATAATGAAGACTGTAGTATGTACAGAAATAGTTGAGATTTAGACAAATTCTAAAAAAGGCACTATTAAAGGGTAAGAGTTATTTAATACTTTTTAGTTCATATTACGATTGTTTTTACATTGGAAGTCGGTTTTCATTTTTTTGTTAATATTCAGAATTAATTTTATACAAAATATTCTGAATTTTATTAATGCCTACCAGTGGTTCGGAAATTAACAAGCTAGAATACATTTTTATCTAAATTAAACATTACTTTTAAATAGGAAGCTAGTTACGAAGATATTTATGTATGTGTTACTTTGTTTTAATTAAGCGTTGATGAAAGTAAGGAAATAGTAGCATCACCGTTAAAAAGTTGCAGAGTAACTGTTACGACATATCGCTTATTATTTTTAATTGTGTAAATATTAGAAAAACACGAAATTCATTAGCATCGCTATACAAGAACGTGTTTATGGCTAATAAAGATAGTTACTTCAAATATTGTAACATACAGCTGGTGAGCAATTTTGTAACCAAACAACATTTAAGTAACAATAAACAAAGTAAAGATCTCGGCTTCAAAAATGTTATCTTAAGGTATTATGGCAATAGATTATGTAAAACTTCTAAGACTATGTGCTTAAGAGAAAGGTTGGGGTAGGTTAGGTTAGATGGTAATAACAACACCAGCTTATCCAGTCCCGGCGTTGAGGAACGCTTCAGTTTGCCGAAGTGTTCCCTTAATTTGGTGGAAGTCCAGACTCCGATCTCTTTGAGGTAGACCGGTTGGTCGTGGAGGGTGTCCAGTGTTAGACAGATCCAGGACACTCTCCGTTTAACGGCTGATGTCAAACCGCCGCCGATGGTTGGATGGCTTGTCGTCAGCCAGTGGTGCCCGGGGTGCCTCAGCTTAATTAAGGCACATCTCCAACCCGGGACACGCATAAGTAGAGCGTTTCCCCTGCGTAATCAAAAAGGTGGTGGTTGATAAATAAGGGACATAAGACTTTCGTAAGACTTCGACTCGCGTGTACGCATATCGCACTTATTACTGAATACTGAATAGTCTTGCAGTCGCAAAATATAATTTTGAACATAAAACCTGGAAGCTAATTCTAAACACCAAACGATATTCACCAAACAGTAGCCTTAGACTTCCTTAAGCAAAACAAACAAACGAACTTCGAACAAAACGTTTTGGCGATTGTTAATTTTTTGGTCACGAAGTACAGATTGTTCAGAGCCGTTTTACCTCTTTGAAGATTTTTATCCTGAAGACATAAGGATCAATTTAACAGAACCTTAGAGAGAACAAAGCCTATAATAAGCCTATATAAATATATATATATATATATATATATATATATATATATATATATATATATTTTAAGTCTAATAAGGGGAAAGCTGGTGTATATATATATATATATATATATATATTAATTATTAGATTTATAAAATATATTTAAGCGCGGAAAGCCGACTCGAACCTTGCGGCGAGTAATATAATGTGAGATTTAGGTTGTTTTGAATCGTATTTTTTGGCACAATTTGTTTTTTTTTTTCTTTTTTCTCGAATTGGATAGAATTTTATCTATAGATTATTTCTGTCGTTTTCTTTTTATGAATTACAGCTACAAGTTGCCGAAATTAACAGCAATTCTTTGCCCATTTTCTCTAAAATTTTGCCGAGTTACATATTTTTTTACTCAACTATTTCATATTAAACTGGTAAAAATTAATTCCAACATTTCTCAACAGTACATTGTATTTTTTTCATACCGTTAAGACGTCAATACAATCCATAAACAGGTGATATTCTAAACCTTTTACAGCAAAAATCACAAAACTGACGCAGGTTTGAGTTGGATTATTTAAAAATACTTTTAAAAAAACTAGCTCCAACATTAGATTATAATTGAAATGATCTTACATGTTGTGCATTAAAACTTATAGAAATACTGTATTTTAACTGTTAAATCACGTCCGTTAAATCAGCGAAATCTGAGGGAAGGCTGTATCCAGTTTGAAAACGATGACGTAGGACACTGGTATTAAAGTTTATTCATGCTTATGCTATAGGCCGCCCACAACTCATGGATTGGTAACTTGGTAAGGTATGTATTAGTGGAATATTATACGATATCCTACGAATAACAAACTGCACGATATCAATAGTAGTCAGTTTTTTTTAAATCCTTCAGATAAATATAATATGTAAATAGCAATAGCAACTCGATTTTTAGCTCTTGGGTAGATTATTATATTTTGTATAATATACAGTGTGGTCTGTAAATAGTTCTACGAGTAATGGTGTAGACTGTAGAGAAATCTATATACGTATAGTTAAAATACTAGACACAGCGCAGCTATTACATTCAATTGTTTTTACTTTTCAATCATCTTAAAAGCAAGTAAATAGATGAAAGTACTATAAAGCAGATACTTATGACACACAGTTTACAGCAGCAATACTTAATTACGAATTGCACTACGTCATATATCCAACATTTGCATTGCAATTTGCAACTCTCGTATGGTTCGTACGAGGCTTTTATGCCGCTGCAATTATAGAGTGGATATATTTTAGGTATTTTTCCGGACTCTATCTCTATTTAGGTACATTATCAAATAGCTCCTACCAGTGGCGAGGGGTGAATATTTTGAGAAGGGAAGCCGGAGTAAAAAATCTACTTACCAATTTTGGTAATTTATAATTGAATGACATGCTTTTAATTTTCAAAACTAAGTTTGGAAAAAAAAGTTTCCTTCGACAGCAAAATATAATCTGTCAGACAACAGTCTTGCTGAATTAATGCCATATTTTCCGAACTACACGATTACGTCGTACGACTCACAATTCACAAGTCACAATATAAATTAATTTAATTCACGACACTCTTCTAAGTTCTAACGCTAAAACAAAATTTAAATTCGACAAAACAAAACAAACGACATGTTGTTTACAAACACACTATCCGCCATATTAATATGTCAATCTAAAACCAGCAAAATAAAAATGTATTACGCGCCTGTCATATTTAGTACCGCTAAAGGCATTCTTAATAAAGTCGTATTACAAAAAATCCTACCAAAATAAAATGTATTACGCGCCAGCAAAAGTATAATGTCGCTACATTCATTCTTAAATTCGAATCATAGCAATTTTACTTCATGACTCATCTATCTCGCTTGCACTTGTGGGTTGCTAATTAACCTTTCTCCGTAATAACTCGTCGGGCATCGAGTTATTTCCAAGTATATATCGCGCGTGCTAGAACGAGACAGAACATGACGACCAGTTTACAGGAATGAAAAGGACAGATGCTTACTATGAACTGTCGTTGTATGGAGAAATAAGCCGCTAATCCACGGCTTGATTCTCTGCGCCCGCACATTGCATTGCCTTTTAAAATTTGTAGGCGATAGTTATTAATTCAAACTATGTATTTCAAGTGAGAGAAAAATTTATTGCATATAACATTGTGAATTCAAAGTTTTTTAAGTAGGTATGTAAAATATTTATTAGATAAATATGTCGTTGGCCCATATATTCGATTTTTCTAAGCCCTAAGGGAAGCCGATGGGAATCGGGTTATATGGACGCTTCGCCACTGGCTCCTACGTAAACTTAGGTTAGTTTTTAAAAATCGCGACTTTTCAGTTTTAGGACAAAACAACACTATGAAAGGTCTTTTTTGCGAAAATACTGAATCGCAAGAAATCAAGGATGTTTGGAGATTTTGAAAAGTCTATTCCGTCTTTACGTTACTTAGTTGGAGCAATCAAATTGAATTGGATTTTGACTTCTATATTAATTTTAACGCAGATGCAAAAATTTTACATGAACTCCTTAGAATCATTTATGCAAATAGTACAGCTGATTATAAAACTCAACACTACCGGTCCTAAGTTCCGAGTACTCAAGGGCGTCAAACAGGGTGACCCACTTTCTCCCAAATTTTTCACCTTTCTTTCCTTGAAGAAGTCTTTAGAAAACTGGAAGGTCCCTGCTGGACGGCAATGGGCATTGAAGTTGGCAAGACATTGAAGTGGGATTGGGCGGGACACGTAAGCCGCATGCATCCCGATCGCTGGGCAAAGATCTCAACAGAGTAAGCCTAGGAAAAGATGGCGCGATGAGCTGGAAGCATACCTGCAGCCAGGCTGGCAAGCGGTGGCGCAGGAGCGAGCACAATGGAAGACCTTGGGGGAGGCCTTTGCCCATCAGTGGGACAGTATAGGCTAGAAAAAAATACAAAATCGTGCAGTAAAATACTAACACTACGACTTTGAATTTTAATTAAAAGTAAACTATTACTTTACCATAGTAGAAAAGCGTCAATATAAATCCCTATTATTGTCCCGAATTTGTTTTAGGTGTGATACTGGGTGCAATGTATTATTGTACCCAGTATCACACCTAAAACAAATCCCGGTCCCAATAATATGTCCTTTTCTGTCCCCTTTAATACCGTACCGGTGGTCACCACCACTGGACGAGTAATTGTACATTTACCGCGATCTTTCCGCGGTGACACTCACTCACCTTGTGCCCATTTCTCCTCGCTACACGACAGTTATTAATTGCCCCCAGTTCCGTATAATAAATTAGAGAATTACACTTTATACCACCCAGGGAAATAGGAGAGTTCTTCCGATTTAAAACCACATTTGAATTTGAACGTCGATTCAGTCGACGAATTGCCGGTATCTGAAGTTTCGTGACAAGAGTCGAGTTAGACGACCTCCGTGGCGCAGTGGTGAGCGCGTTGGTAGCTCAAGCCGGAAGTCGCGGGTTCGAGTCCCGCCGACGGAACAAAAAGCTTATAAAGTTCCTGGGTCATGGCTGTATAATAAATATGTGTATCATATAATAAAAATCTTAAATATATGTATAGTATAAAAGTATTAAATATATTTCCGTTGTCTGATACCTGTAACACAAGTCCTTCAGGTACTTACCACGGGGCCAGACTGACGTGGTGTGAAGCGTCCATAGATATTATTATTATATTATTATTAAGAGTTTTTCTATTCGAGAGATAAAAATGGTTAGCTTGTTAGTTGTTAGCTTGCTACCTTATTCAACAGACACGGCTATGGTTCGGGAAGTAGCCTAACGATAACGTGAGGTTAGTTCCCGGACCGAATGATTGGAATTATGTAGACGCTCAAAAAATATTTTACGTAGAAGATTCATTTTAATTTAAAATGTTTCAGTTTGAGAAAAACTCCTGTGAAAAAATTTACACCGGGCATTAGTAGACGTGTGACTGATGTAAAGGGATGTGTAATCATTAATCAATCGCTGACTGGAAATCCAAGATGCTGGAGCAACATCCGATTTCGTATTTTCCTATACATAGTTGTAAAAAACTAGATTTTCCTAGTACTTGGAACGCTTATCTTTTCAGTAGAATAAGAGTCCCTTGGGCCTTGATTACTTAATCTTTTTTCATAAAATTTAATCCTCAGAAAGCAGCATCATTAGTTTAAAATGTGTCTGGCAGTCCTTTTTAAGCTTTACCACTGTACTATAACCGTAGCACTGAATCTATAATTAGGTACTTTAGTATTTTATTATAATTAGGTACTTTAGTATTTGTACTGTAAAATTGTAATAGGAAATTATCGAATACTATTTTTTAACGGTTATCACTTAAGAGCCCGGGTTACCCTCGAAATTCTCATACATACGTAATACCAAAATCATTTTGTCATACGAAAGTATTTAACATGTTTGAGTTATTTTTCAGCTTAAAATAGTAATTACCTACTCTAAAAAATATTTTTTAGTATTTAAATATTTTGTAGTAAATTTACTATTTATTTATATATTTTTTAGTGTTTTACTCTATTTTTAGTGTTTAAATATTTAGTAGTAAATTTAGTAAAAAAAATTATACATATTTTTTTTTTTTGTGTTTAAATATTTTGAAATTAATTTTTGTACAGGAACCTAGGTAATTACTATTTTAAGCTGAAAAATAACTCAAACATGTTAAATATTTTCGTATGAGAAAATGATTTTGGTATTACGTATGTATGAGAATTTCGAGGGTAACCCTCTTAATCCTTAAGCGAACTAAGCCTTTATGAATACAATCGCAGGGTCATCTTTGCGGAAAAATCCTTCGTGAATGCACCGCGCTCAAACAGGTTCTGGGTTCAATGCTGAGGTTCAATGCTATGCCTGGAATCCAGAGATTACCTAGCCACATCTTTGCGGTGTGAAACCACCATCACACGCTTGAAAATTGATGTCTACCCTCCGGTGTGTATCAGCTTCACCATGGCTTCACGTATTTTATACGAAGATATTTGTTTTGCGGCATCGCGTCGTAAACTTTTAAGTATGGGTTAAAAACGTTAAATTCGCAAATTTTCGAACAGGCCAGGTATCCTGAATAATTGTGACTTATTCGAAAAAAGATGCAAATTGCACTAAATGACGCCTGCAACTCCATTGCGCCAAAATTCTTTCGACTCGCGAGAACGGTACATTTTTCCGGGATAAGAAGTATCCTAGATCCTTTCCCGGGGCTCAAAGTATCTCCATACTTTTAACAAAATTAGTTCAGCGGTTTGGGCGTGAAGAGGTAACAGGCAGACAGACAGACACACTTACGCATTTATAATAAGTATGGAAGTTTCGTATATAATATCGAGTGTCAATTTTCAGTACCTACCTATTCAGATACCTATTAGTTCAATCTACGAGTAGGTAGTCAGAAAGTTTTGTGACTTGTCTGGCAATTTGGTTAGAGTGGGCTTTAATACCTACCTACGTTCAGTCCCAAGACTCCCAACAGATAGATGTCTAATTCCTAAATGAAACTACTATTCTAAATACGGTCACAGACCTATACTAGGCTACTAGTTAATATGCCAGCTATGTATTTTGTTACTTTGCAATCTGTTTGCAATAAGCATTTATATTATTTGAACGTAATAGAACCAATTTGCAAGTATAGGCTGCCTTTACATGGCAGTTTTTTATGGAAGCAAATGAGCAGAGGATTAACCTAATGATCCGTGATATCTGTTACCAAATACTGCAATGGAGAGTATCAAGCGCGTTTCTTTAAACCGAGCAATAATGCTGCGGTAGAAATATAATGGACGCAATCCTTTATACCAGTGGTTCTCATGGTGGCGGAACCCTTTTAAGAAGTGTCATTTTTGTCTCTATATGTACTTGTGTCTGATGACATTGTGCGGTGCACACTTTGAGAATAGCTGCCCATCGTATCAGTCTCAATGCAGACCGATGTCCGAAATAAGAGACGATCCATGCCTCAAATAAGGTGCTTATTCTTTCGTCAGTAATATCGGTCTACATCCATAAGACATAGGTTAGGTCAATCTGGCATCAGTTCAGTCCATCAGTCTGATACAGACTGACAGAAGGATGATCGTGTAGCCGTGATTCACGCACTGACAATTTTTTATTGTGTACTTTCCGGCCATCATTCTTTTTTTTTATTAAATATGCAACTACCGTCGCCCATGGACACTCGCAACATCAGAAGAGCAGCAGGTGCGTTGCCGGCCTTTTAAGAGGGAATATGCTCTCTTCTTGAAGGTTTGCAGGTCGTGTAGGTCCGAAAATACTGCTGGTGACAGTTCGTTCCAGAGTTTTACAGTGCGCGGCAGAAAGTTACGCGAAAAACGCACTGTGGAAGACTGTCACTCATCAAGGTGATAAGGATGGTATGTTTTTCGCGTGGGACGATGACGAAAAGTTGCAGGTGGTATGATTACTAACAATTCCTCAGAGCACTCCCCGTGATACAACCGATAGATGATGCAGAGTCTGGCGTCAGTCTGAGCCTGATGGACTGAACTAGGGTTGCCATCCGTCCGGATATCCCCGGATTTGTCCTAGTTTAAAGGGCGTCCGGGGAGCGTCCGGCAGGGTTTTTGAAAAGTGTCCGGGTAAAATCCGGACACTTTTGTTGAGAGAAATTTACTTTTTATTCATGACTCATGCAGCAATAAACGAAAGATAGAAACACGTTAAGCATACACACGGTTTCTTGTACGGACTTTAAGTTAATCCGATTTTTACAAATTCTTGTTGGAAAAGCAAAAATTGGCGAGACGTAAATCGTAATATTCCGTCGATCGCCAATTCCTGGAAATCTTTTGTTATCGCGGCCCATATGGGCCTTACGGGGCTTGATGGGATGGGATGGGATGGATATGGGATTAACAGTTTAAGAGGACGTGTCCGGGGAAATAACCACATTTCGGCCAAATGTCCGGGAATTTTGTCGTGCCTGACCGGCAATTTAGGTGATGGCAACCCTAAACTGAACTGATGCTAGACTGATTGTGTGACCGTACTACCGAAAGCTTAGTCTCATCCAAGATGCTGGAGTGCATCGCGTAAGTACGTAAAACGGTGCAGCTAATATTTTTTCGTTACAATTATTTTCGTCTTTGCAGATCAACAACGTTACACCAAGATATTATATTTATTTTTGCAGCGTTTTGTAACGGTACGTATAATACGTACGTAACGCCTATTAAATACAGCCTACAAATTTTTCATTAATCAGCAAGCGATTGTCGTTTGCAAATTTCGCACTTACAATTTAATTGTTTTATTAATGTAACCTTAGCATTGTTTTACATTTTGTGTACCTTACATTAGAACACATACACAAACAAACTTACCAGCAAAAAACCCAACGGGACACCGACAATGCCACTATAAATCTTAATACTAGATCTATTTAGGACACTGTTCACAGAAACACAAAAAACACTAACAAAAATCAATGTTTTTATACGAAAAATATATTATTTACGACAATTTTTTGTCAAAATTGTGTTCAGACTGAATTAATTGACCGACTGTAAAGACCGCACCAAACCGTACTGAGCAGTCACTGACACTGCGCCTGCGCACTATCGCCTTCTCTTTTACACCCCATCATAGCGCCTTTGATGGAAAGAGAGAGATAATGTTTGGAATGTATCAACATAACAAAAGCATTCAGTCTATTGCCTTCTCACTTTACAATGTATTTTCCAACGCGAGGAAAAGGAATGGAAAACAAGCGGTTTGAGGTTCACGGTGAGCAATACGTTGCATAGTAGAAAATGTATGGAAAATGAGGCTTTCATTATTAAGGGGAAGCTCAATGCTCCATGTATACTAAATAACATCATTTAAGGTTATAAAAATATCACAAAATAATTTTGTCAAGTACTTATTAAATACTTTTATGACAAAAGATAAAAAAATATGTTTTTGTTATATTTTAGGGATGAATATTTCAATACTACAAATCTTAAGTAATGGTATTTTATATTATTTACTATCTGAACGAATAAAATAACGATTTTTTTAACTTACCTTACACCAGTAACTTTTGATGTTGGTACTAACTTAATGAGCCAGGAAGACAACACTTTTTGCATCGATCAAGCAGCAAGCTTCCCCTTAACTACGCTTATTTTACCCTCTCAAACCAATGTTAACCTTATTTCAATTGGATAAAGTTGACTTTTCCATATAAATTTAACAAGTCTCAAGTACAGTTACTCAATGTGAATCCAGTTGCATGTGAAGTTAGCTACGTCTCCTGCGCATTAGAACTGATGTGAAGTGAGCTGAGCTAGCTCAGTTCTATGTTTTGTGAGGTAGAAGGCTGTATGGCCGCGTATTTTTTCGTTTGTAAATAAACGAGTAAAGAGTAAGATGATTGGAAGTGATTACACGTTAGAACTCTGCAATGTCTTCCATTCGGGACAGGTAAGTCATTTTAGTCCTTATTGTTAATGAAAGCTGTTTACCTATACGATAATATGTAACATTGTTGGGTTCTATTGAAATCAGTTTACATAGTTTACTTACTGTTATAATCTTATTGTCGTATTTACATTTTACATTTTTTGTTTTTATTTTGTTAAATAATTTTAATTGTGTACATTCATGGTAGCAAAGTCATAAATTTGATACTATTCGCTATATATAGATACTTATAAAATATCAATTACTTACTTAACGAATAAAAAAAATATTTAAAAAAATAATATTCTTGGACCGCGCTCCCGTTGATGTCGTTTACGTACGGGATAGGGCGAGGAATATAATATTATAGAATACATAATATAGGCCAAGGTTATTTCTTTATTTATTTTAATTATCAAATAAATAAGCACAAATATAATTTAAGGATTTTATGAATATTTAAAATGCTACCTATAGCCATTATTGATTAGGAGAAAAAGGGGGCCAAAAAATCAAGTTTGCTGTAATGGTAGCCCATATTAAATATTAATTTCATTTTGCTTTTAGTACGGTATTTATTGTTATGGCGGCAACTGATAAATAACCTGTAAACAGAAGTCTAGCTATTGCGGCTCTTGAGATACAGCCTGGAGACAGACAAACAAACGGACAGGCATCGAAGTCTCAGTAATAGGGTCCCGTTTTTACCCTTTGAGTACGAAACCCTAAAAACAAGCAAGGCTAAGTGTCTAAGCACACTAGGCTGAATTACGCCGGTGTAAATTCCGCCGCAAATGTCAAACGCATACAAATACGCGACGGAATAGTGTGTCGTCTCTCGCGTTCCGCCCGTATTTTGTATGAGTTTAAAACGCGGCGTAAACGCGGCGGAATTTACGCCGGCGTAATTCAGCCTAGTGTGTTTAGACACTATAAGAACGAGTCAGACTCGCGCACGATGAGGGCTACTTACCATTGACGCAAACAGTATCTATGGGAAGTGTTTTGTGTGGGTTCCTTCTATATAGTATTTATTCTACTTATAAGTATATTTTGTTGTAATGGTGGCAACAGAAAATAATTTGTAAAAATGTCAACAGTCTATCTATCGCGGTTCTTGATATACAGCCTGGTGACAGACAGATGAGACGGACAGAGATCAAAGTATTAGCTAGTATTTTTTTTATGAGCCTATACTATCCCACTGCTGGGCAAAGGCCTCCCCCAAGGTCTTCCATCTGTCTTCCAACGCCACCACAGACCAGCCTGGCTTGTAGGCATCCTGTTCATCTCGCCATCTTTTTGGAGGCCGTCCACGGCGGCGTCGTCCGTCCACTGGTATCCACTCTGTGGTGACCTTTGCCCAACGGTCATGATGCATGCGGCTGGTATGACCCACCCAGTCCCATTTTAATTTTGCAGCTTTCATGCCGACATCTTTAACACCTGTTTTGGAGCGCAGCGTGCTATTTTTTATTTGGTCAGCTAGTCTTACACCTAACATGCTGCGCTCCATTGCTCTTTGGCAAACCCCGAGCTGGGACCTTTGCGACACAGTCAATGACCAGGTCTGAGCACCGTAGGTTAGGATGGGCAGAATGCACATGTCGACGAGTCTGCGTTTCAGGGAGATTGGCAAATCTCCCTTCATTAGCGTCTTCATGGAACAGTAGCTCTTCCAGGCGTTTTCAATTCGACGATTGATTTCCTTTCCTTGTCTATTGCTAAAGGAGACTATCTGGCCCAAGTAGATATACTCGTCGACTACGAATAATAAAACCTAAGGAAACTGACTCCCATACTAATACAGTTTTAAATTTGGTTCCATTCGAACTGTCATGTAACGTCAGCCTTTATACCGCTCAAGGTCACCTAAATATTGCAAATGTATGAAAAGTGAACCTAAGGTACACTTTTTTGACAAGTATTTTGGAGCATGTTTTTTGACGGAGTTACTCTTCCTTAGTTTTTATTATTCGTAGCTCGTCGACATATTGTAATTCTTGCCCATCTACCTCGATCCTACGTTTTCTGCTATTGGTCATTATTTGTGTTTTGGACCGATTCATTAAGTATTTTATTATTCCATTAATTTAATTAACTTTATTTATTTAATGCACAGTTTTAAAAGAATGTTAAGGGCCAGTTTCACCACTTCCTGATAAGTGCCGAGTAGGCTATCCACCGCGTAACTTGACAGTTAAAGTATGGAGAATCTGTCAAAAAAGTTGTGGATAGCCTATAATTCGCCACTTTATCAGAAAGTGGTGAAAAGGGCCCTAAAACTGATTGATAAATTATTTTATTTTATGAAATTTGATTTTTCATTAAATTTGATTTTTTATGAAATTTGATTAATTATGAAATTAAAATAAAGTAATAATTAAATCTAAGTAGGTACAGCCGCAGTAACGGATGGGGGGGACGAATGGGCCCCCCTATTCGTATGTAAAATGTAGAATCGGTCTTTGGACCTTTACTCTTCTTATGCTCCCTCAGACTTGATGCCCTAGGGATTAGGGAATTGCTTAATTTGATTAAGGGTTAATCCGTCACTGTGCAGCCGTAAACTTTAACCATCTGACCTTTTACAGGTGGAGCCGGGCAGCTTCTTCCAGCGTTTGACAGGCGGGGTCAAGACCGGGGTCATACTGAAGGATGTGTCCTTCGCCACGCAGAGCGGAGAGGTCACAGCCATACTGGGCTCCAAGGGTACGTAGATTTTTTTTATATAATAAGGGGACAAACGAGTCACCGGTCACCTGATGGAAAGCAACTACCGTCGCACATAGACACTCGCAACATTAGAAATGTAATCAAATCAAAATTAAGAGGTAACTGACGGATAGACAGATATACTTTCGCTTTTATAATAATTATTGTAGTAGTGGAAGTATGGATGAAGTTTATACGTGGGAGAGCCATGCTTCGGCACGAATGGGCCAGCTCGACCGGAGAAATACCACGTTCTCACAGAAAACCGGCGTGAAACAGCGCTTGCGCTGTGTTTCGCCGAGTGAGTGAGTTTACCGGAGGCCCAATCCCCTACCTTATTCCCTTCCCTTCCCTCCCCTATTCCCTTCCCTCCCCTATTCCCTTCCCTTCCCATCCCTACCCTCCCCTATTACCCTATTCCCTCTTAAAAGGCCGGCAATGCACCTGCAGCTCTTCTTACTGCGAGTGTCCATGGACGACGGAAGTTGCTTTCCTTCAGGTGACCCGTTTGCTCGTTTGCCCCCTTATTTCATAAAAAAAAAGTTTTGGCTACCCAATACAGCCTTGACAATTTGGTCGTAAATTAGTGAAAAAGGTGCCGTTAAAAGTTGGCCGTAAAACAGCAGTGCCAACATATTAATGTTTCATTTTGTTTAAAATATTCGAAAAAATAATGTCTTCCCAAATCGCAGCAATGTCTTCCCAAAACCGGAGTGACGTCACTTGGTGGTTTAAAAAACGATCCACATTTTATTACATTTCATATGCATCTTCCCGATGTTCTAGGGAGCGGCAAAAGAGCATTGCTCGACGTCATCAGCCGACGAGCACCTTCCAAAGGCCACATCCTGCTCGAGGGTATTCCTTTGGAGAAGGAGCAGTTCCGGAGCTCATGTGCTCTGGTCAAGCACTCCACGCGGCTGCTGCCTGGTCTGAGCGTGCAGCAGACACTCAGCTTGTCGCTAACCAAGGTACACATTGAGTCTCTCACACCCATAATTAACTAATCCAACCACATTAAGTGCCTCGCTTACCAAGGTACGCACTGAGTTACTGACTCGCATCGGTAGTCAAATCGACTACCAAACAAAATAACTAACCCAACCACAAGTGTTTTTGTATCCGCATATCCATGCGCTAAGTGACTACCTATCTGAAAATGCTTACCAATGGCGGTTGCTCTAAAATGTAATTTATAATAGTCCCGTTTGTTTCAGATTTCGGGGTACATGAAATCTTCGAAAGTTAAACAAGTTATGGCTGATCTGGCTCTATCTCAGGTAAGAACTAAGAATCCACATCCTATCATGAATTTTCATTGGAAAGTTAACGGCCAGTATCTACGGTACTAACTTTATATTTAGTGAAGCAGTAATTTAAGCTTTTTCTTATAGAATTGTCTCATAAAAGTAACCTTCCTATCACTCTTTTTTTTCAACAGGTTGCTGACAAGTGTGTGACAAGCCTCACCAAGAGCGAATACCGGCGCCTGGTCATCGGAGTGCAGCTTATAAGGGATCCACGTAAGTAATTCTTTAGATCATTCTTTTACTTTCTGAAGAATTTCGTCGTAGGCGTTACTACCGTTGTACAAGCTGCATAAACTATTTTGGTTTTCTCGGGCTACTGGAGCAAAACATGAGCAGAAAGAATTAATCTTTCTTTTCAGGAAGAACAGACTCCCAAAGAATTTCGATAACAAGTCTCAAAACTCTGGCCAATAAGACTTATGCAATTTTCAGAAACAACAAAGAATTTTACCAAATCATAAATTTTCAGTGATTTTGCTCCTGGACGAGCCAACTTGGGACCTGGATCCTTTGAACACATATCTCGTGATATCGATACTCTCCAACGCTGCTAAAAAGTATGGCACCACCATCATACTCACTATGGAGAAGCCCAGATCGGGTAAGTTATGGTAAAATAGCAAGTGAGGACTGTCCCCATACTTGGAGCTTAGGTTTTAAAGAGAGAAAAATACGACATGACTACACGAATTCATTTACCTGTTGCTCGTCGTTTTTTAGGGTTCCGTAGTCAACACCCTTATAGTTTTTTTAATGCCTTAAGTTATCACCATTTGCTAACATCATCTTTTACAATCTTCTGTTAAAAATAAATTACAAAACAACAATATAATGCTTATAACTGCGCAACTTTTGACAATATTATGAAGATCTTTTTTGATGTTGTAATCTGCCTGGGAGTAATGACCACCATATTCCAGACGTATTCCCGTTCCTGGACCGCGTGGTGTACCTGTGTTTAGGCGACGTGGTGTACGCCGGTCCGACGCGCAATCTACTCGACTACTTCGGCAGCATCGGCTTCCCCTGCCCACAGCTGGAGAACCCGCTCATGTATTATTGTAAGTTTTTGAATTAATGTCAGATAAACGGGAACCTTCAATTCATCATGATTCGTTGACTCGTGATAAGGCATTGATCGGTAACCGCGCGATAAGTTTCCGAATTAAAGTCGAACAGCGTTGTAAATCAGGCCTTTGGACCTTTGAGCCTTAACTTCTTTCTACAACATTTCCGTGCTTACGCTAAATGAACGTTTGCAGCATGTTTTTCTTTCAACTGCAGCACCAAACCTTCATCAAAATCATATTTTATAACTTCTGTTGTAATCTTAAAGCCCTCTACCATTTTCAGTGTGTCTATCAACGGTAGATCGTCGATCACGCGAACGCTTTATCGAGTCGAACCACCAGATTGCTGCCCTGGTGGAGAAATTTAGGGTGGAGGGTCCAGCGCTGATGCAGACCGGTCCACGAGGCCTCAACAAGGTCCAGCATAGTTACGGCAAGATGGCCGGCGTTTCTGTATTGTGGATGCTGTACTTGTAAGTGATTGAGCAATGTATCTATAGTCTGTCTGATTGTTACCTTTTCACGGTAAATCCTTGTAAAATGTATGATTCCCGCGCTATAAACGAGTTTTGGCGCCGAGATGTAACAGGCAAAATCTGGAAAGTGGAAACTATAACGACGCATCTTATGGTGGCCAACGGACAAAGGTACGGATACGTATATTTGGTATTGATCATATTTGTCAAATAGGCAAATAAGGCCAATACTTTGTCAAACATACCGTCTACACATGGCGATTGTTTGGCGAATACATCAAATACGCAAATACAAATAGCCATGTGAAGTGCCAGCATTAGATGAAGCAAAGCTACGTCATAGCTTTTGATGTAGACGCTATGCTTGCGTGTCCTCTGACGTCAATTCTTATTTCTTAGGATCTTAGTGATTTCTAAATCTGCCACTCGTTTTAAAATCAAAAAAATAACAATGTAATTTTTGCAGACGAATTCTGGCATCCATCTTCAACTTCAAACGTCACGGCATCAAGCAGATGTTCATGCGACTGTTCTCGCTGCCGATTTATTTCTTCATATTGTGGCTCTTCTACAATGAAGCAAAGGTATGAAAATTGAAAACTAATCATCAATCAAACATTGCTGTACTCCTGTGGTCCCAGCTAGAGGTAGTACTCTACTAATAAGAAGTAATATGCACTGTGCACTGTTAAACACTTCACTTTTGCTGGTCTAGTAGTCGGTTAAGAACGTAGTACCTATTTTGGGCCACAATATATTGATGTAGTTTATTTTCAACAGGATTACCAGAGAGCTTTCATCACGAAAAGCGGATTGATATTCAACGCCATGATCGGCACTTACTTTATCAGTATCATGAACACGATATGTCTATGTAAGTACAAGTCATTTTTGTGTTTTTTTTCATCACGCACAACGGGTACATTCTTAGCTTTCTTATTAGGTATTGGCTTCATATTATTATGCTATGCTATTCCGAAATAAACCTCAGTACATCTGTCCAGTTCTCAGCCCATATTGTATCGCCATATTGTACCTACTGTTGTGTCATGACTGGTGAGATATACCTAAGTGTAACGTATTATGACAACGTTCCTAGCCTAGTCATCATTAAACATATTTTGTCGTTAGTCTCAGTTCTCTTTTTCGAAGTAATAGCATTGAGAATTAAGGTACAAGTTGGAGGCCGGCTTGAAGCGGCAGCAGACGACGTGTAGTCGCGACACTACTGGTTTCTATGTATTTCTATGAATAAGTGTCGCTAGCTGCGGAGGTATTTCATAGAAATACATACAAACCAGTAGTGTCGCTGCGACACGTCGTCTGCGGTTGCTTCGTGCATTCGCCCGCTGCCAACCGCCACCTTTAATTTCCAGATGGACTATACAGAACGCGTTACTACCAGGAGTCACAGGACGGTTTGTACAGCGGCGCCAGTCTTCTGCTGTCGTGGAATCTCGTCTCTCTACCCTTCTCTCTTATAACCGCGTTTGGATCTACCGCTATTGTCTACCCGTAAGTTGCAACAGTACTTATTTGAGTATTGAGAATTTTGCGACAATGGATTACCATTAGCTTAACGTGGCTTACCGCTCGGCTCTATCTTGGATAGGATCATGACAGTCCTACTTGAATGTCATTATGAATGATCTTCAAGATTATGCAGATTTGTCCTGATTTGTACCAAATGAATAAGCAAGCAATAAAACTAATGCCGTACGGAGAACTGATAAGCAAAAAATACAACGTATTTCGCTGATTCAGTGAGGTTATCGGAGACAGAAGGAAAATAAGGGATTACAAGGGCCGAACGCAATAATACTGTTACTGGCAGCGGGAATCGCTTACCATAAAATGACCCGCCGGCCGCCGCTCATATCCTTGTCCATATTATATAACTTGACCTTTCTTATAGTATCCTAGGTGACATATCAGAGAACCTGGACTTCCTATACTTCACGTTGGTGATCTGGTCGTGCTACATCTACGCGGAGCAGCAGGCCATAGCCGTGATGATGATTGTCAAGAACGGCCTCATAGCTGGCATCGTCAATATATACCTCACGTGTATCTACGTTATGCTGGCTAGTGGTGTACTCAGGTTTGTATATTGAAAGGTAGTTACATGTATTATGACGGGAATATTTGGGAGTTGAGTATGACATTTTCCATAAGAGTTTTATGCGCCATGGATATAGTCCGTGCAATCCACGAAGACGCGCCCCACAAATTTTTGGGTGAGCATCTTCCCCTTTGACCGTAACGTTGGTCTATTTATTGTAGTGTGCGCGTGCACTCATAGGTAATTAGTGTGTACCGATAACACTAAACATTGGCGAAAGCTTGCTCACATATACTATAGGAGAATAGACGATTAGGAGGAATAGTGGGGCGCGTCTTCGTGGATTGCAAGGACTATACCTACGTGTATAAAAATGTAGCCACACAACTCTCCATTGTTATGTTCGCGTACTAAGATACGCGAACAAAGGACGTGATAACAAAGTTTAAAGCGAGGCACTAAACAGGGAATAAGAAAAAGATATAACTACTTGTCTCTCTTACTCACCACGAAAGCGTTAATAATAATAATATCTATGGACGCTTCACACCACGTCAGTCTGGCCCCGTGCTAAGTACCTGAAGGACTTGTGTTACAGGTACCAGACAACGGAAATATATTTTAATACTCTTATGCTATACATAATTTAAGATTTTTATTATATGATACACATATTTAATACACATCCATGACCCAGGAACTTTGAAGACTTTTTGTTCCGTCGGCGGGATTCGAACCCGCGACCCCCGGCCTGAGCTGCCAACAGCCCACCAACTGAGCCACAGAGATCGTCAAACAAAAAGCGTTGCTGTCTTGTTAGTTGTTAAGATTTGGACAGTGTTATAACACGAGACAAGTAGCGTTGGGCCTTTTACAAATTTGAAATTACTCAGTGACTCATATAAACAAAATTATTTTATAGGTACGTGATTTATTAATCCCATGGTACTTACCTATGAAGCTCATCCAATCCAGTCTGCCAGAACTCTAGCAGCATCTCGCTTTCAGTTTTCGCCGCAATTTTTTATGGCGCATGGACTTCTTAAACTGTAGACGACTTCTTGCTTGTACCACTGGTAACATGATGTAATTAATTTCCAGATCATTCAAAGGCTACGAGGAATGGCTGTACTACCTCACATACATCACTCACACACGGTACGCCTCCATATTCCTACACCGGAATGTCTTCAAACAGCCAACCTTCAACGTCCTACCATACAGCGACGAAGAAAACTGCACCTCCATCACTAATCTCATACAAACATCCTCAAATATCAACACAAATTCCAATGCCAACTGTAGGTACCCTAGCGGCAAAGCGTTCCTGACTGAAAGATTCACAGCCAAAGGTTTTGGAGGCGACATCTACCAGACTGGTGATTTCAACATGGATTTCAATTTAGGGATATCATTTGCTTTTTCTTTGGGCATTATTATATTCAATAAATTCTTATACCTTATGCCTTTGCCTAGTTACATAGTTGATAAGTTTAGTGAATAAATATGTACAAAATAGGATAGTGAAATGTTTGAAGCATAGAATATAATATTTAGGAGCTTTTAAGCCCATAAGGGGCCATACGCTGCATAGATGCTGTCAGTATTTACAAAATCCTAGTGAATTTTCGAGGATGCAATAATTGCTTCACTGCCAATTCAATATGTTACGTTGACGATGCTCCGTATGGCCCCATAACTACTCAGTAGACACACAGCTACAGGTATAGACTCGATAAGGAATAATATTGTGGTGGCTGCCAATTTTGAGGTAATTTTGTTAAAACCTTGTCGTATGAACCATTAATTTCAAAAGAAGCTATACATATAAGTTTAAAGACACTCATTGATTTAATGTTTTTGAAGATCACTGCCATAACTATTATGGATTGCACAAACCTACGCGACCAAAGCGACTGCGAAGCGGTAGCGTCTACCGCGCGGCGGACGCTGCCCATGTAATCTTATGGCGCTGTGCACACCTGCACGACCACGACGCGGGATGTTCGCGTCGGCAAGCGAAACGTGCGCGTCAAGTCGTCAGACGCGTGTTTTGAAGTGTACATAACAAGACTTCTTTTTTAAAACCTTTTTTATATTATTTTCTACAACTCTTTAGTTTATGATTTTTTGATTTGTATACGTTTTGATAGATTGTGTCATGATATTAACGTTTGACGGTTCGCACCGTAGTCGTCGCGCAGGTGTGCACGGCCAGTTTCGCGTTGCAGACGCTCCCGTATCGCGTACCGCGTCCCCTGTCACTGACGCTTAGGTTTGTTTTAAGCTTTACACAACTTACTATGAAAATTATTGTAATGTGCATTTGTTTTTAATTCTTAAAAAATTTATGATTATTGTTAATGTGATTTGTTTTAAATATATCAATAATGATCATCTACTGATGAAATTTGTAAATAAGGAAGTGTGCTATGATAAAAAAAATAGAATAAAAGTTATTACGATATGTTTATTACTTTATTTTCAACCTTGTAAATTTATCTTAATATTATATTATTTTAAAATAATTAAACTTACATTTTAATCGCTCTTGTTTCATTTTGAATATTACAGATCGGTTATTTCAAATTCTTGTCTCATTCTTTGTGCAATATTAATTTCTTAAAAAGTTATTTACTCTTAGTTTTAATATTTATATCAGGGTTTTTGTAGCATTTATTTTAAAATTGTGTTATCAGGAAAGCATTTAGTATTGCGTTGGGCATCAAGGTCATGTGGCTTGGTACTATTACTATTCATGATTTTCTGTTTAAATATAGACATTTTCAATGATTTTCTAAGCTTTACTTATTATAAATAACTTAACTTCTCACTGTGTTATAGTATATTCACTGATTATTTTAGGATAGTTGTATACAGCGGTTTCTGTCTGTGTCTCACTGTCATTTTCATTTGACAAAATAGCTATTGATTCATCTGAAAATAAAATGAAATAAATTAATTAATTTACCATAAATATTTTTTGGGTTCAAATATTTTGCTTTGGTGAAAGTTTTAGCTTTACATTGTTTTAAGAAGCTTGTTAATGACTGGAATGGACTGGAATTATCAATGGAAAAAATTAAAGCATTATTCCGTAGTGAATTAGAAGTTGACAAGTAGTAAGTAAAATGTACACAAACCTGAGCCATACATCACTCTGTTTAATTTGTTAACTGTGACCTGAAATAAAATCCAATTGGCATGATTAACAAACATTAAAACAGAGACCAGACTTGTCTTTACTCCATGATTAAAATTAGGGGTGGGCCGAAATTCGTTTTACATTCGGTTTAACCGAACTTCGGCAGCTTGAACTGAACTTCGTCATTCGGCCGAATTTCGGTTAAAATGCCGAACATTCGGCACTAAATATACTTGCACTATCATAATAGAAATTAATCCTTCAGGATGCGCGAGCACCGGTGATCGCGACAACAATAGAATACAATAGCAATTCCTGGAAATTCCGACTGAAGTATTAATGAAAAAAACATATCTGTAGTAACAGTGAAATAAAATAAGTCTGATACAAGAACCTATACTCATTCATAGTCATTTACTTATTTGAATTAGAAAAAGTAATCATACGTGATAAAGAAAAAACATAAATTGGTCTTTTTAAAGACCAGTCTCAAAAATATTTGGTTACATAAACAAACAAAACACAAAATTAAACCGCTCTTCTTACTAACCAAACGAGCCTTAGAAATATTTCTTACTTAATCAAAAAACAAAATTTTACTGCCCCTGTCAACAAGTCTAAGAAATCTCTCTTACTTAATAAAAAAACAAAAATTTTGACTTTACTTTTACTTTACAAATTACTAGCTAGCTAACGGCCCTGGGAAAGCGCGGAGCGCGGTCGGGGCACATCTAGCAATATTTGCAGCAAGTGCGTAAACAAGTCACAAAACGAAAAAGCGCGGCGAAATTGAACCGAAGTTCGGCCGATCTTCTGCCGAATTTTTCATTTTTACCAAATGTTCGGCCGAAGTTCATATTCGGTTCAAACCACATTCGGCCCATCACTAATTAAAATACAAATTATATAAAATTATTAATGCTTTTTAACTTTAAAACAATATTATTATTGACCACTAGGGTTGATATTGAACACGCCTGACTTGCAATCTTATTGTCAAATAAATTGTTCAATAATATAGTTCAATGATATAGCACAATAAAATTGATTGTCTAGGGGCCCACTAACATTATCAATGACAGATACTAAATCAAGCTTTACAGTGCAACTTACAGGTGACAAAACAACTTCTCTATATTTTTTGAGATAAATCTTTAACGGTTCCACATAATTATCAAAACCGAGTGCGCTCATAGCAAACAGAACATCTTCTCCGTTGATTGTCTTTCTCTTTTCCATCATACACCGATCGCTGGCCTCGCTTGTGATAAACGATATGAACTCAGATATACACTCTTGTACACACTCTCTTGCATCTTTGGCTATCTAAAATTTAAAAAATATATTTAGCTCTTTTATATTTAATTTAATTTTAAATATGAAATTTACGATTCATAGGTTTTTGTCTTGTTAATAAGGAATCAGGAAATTGATAGATCAAATAGAAAAGTCTGGAAATTTCATACCTTTCCTTTCTTGGGAATAGCCCTTTTCATGATTTTCGCTATATTTGCAATAGGCAGAAAACGGTCCTGTTCCCTTAAAGGCACATTTTTACCACCACTGTTGGAGTCTGAATTGTTTTCTTCTTGTTCTAGAAACAATAGCAATGTTTACCATTGTGCATAACAAACTATAAAAACACTTAAACATACCAAAGTGCAGTCAATATTATTTACCTAATACATCATCGCTATTTACTACATAAGTGTCTTCGTCTACTAAAAATCCATTTTCCAATCTCACTAGGTCACTTCCAAGTTCGTCACCTTCCATCATGGACTAAGTTTACATGTATCCCAATTTGTAAGGCTCGAGTGCTCGAGTCTCAGCGGTGGACGGTGTAAAAATACTACAAATAATTAACTTTTAAGAATATGGTTAATTATCTAGTTTTCAGTAAATAAATAAAAGGCAGAAATACTGAGCAAAACGCAACCACATTTATCAACAACTTTGACAATTGTTTTTTTTACTTGACGATTGAATGAACACCACAGACTACTAAGGGATACTAACGTTATAACGTATATGAATTATGAACACAGAACAAATTACAAGAGTCAAGTCTCCAGTGCTCACTGACTTCCATGGTCAGTGCCAGTGCTCCACCTTGGTCTCCACTCTTCAGACTCCAGACCTGAGACCAGTAACTACAGATCAGATAGTTACTACGTTGTTACTACGTAACTCCAGAAGCAGGTGTCCAGTGCTCCAGAGTCCAGCCTCCGTCCGCGGTCCGCCTTCCAGTCCGTCGGCCGTGGCCCACCCGCGTGCCGTGGTGAGTTGGCGACTGGCGTGCGGCCGCTGCGGTGTGCCGCGTGGCGCGTGGCCCGTAGGCGGTGGGTCGACCATTTTACGACTCAACAGCCAACTCTTTTGCTAATTAAAAAAAAGTTAAAAACCTGTTGTCTCTTCACACTTGATGACCGTCGACGACGTTTGACCACAGATCAAGAACTAGTTCTTAGATTATGTACCTAGTTACTTCGTAACGTTTGACGTTGACACTTGACAGATATTTGTAAAAATATGTCAGCACCGTTTCCACTTTCTCGATTTTTATGTAAAAGTAGGAAAATAATCAACACGCATGTTTTCTAAACTGTGAGATAACACGAATTGTGTTTTTCTTAAATATCGCTTACAATAATTTGATTTAATAATCTTGCGAGACCTGTACCCATTCTTGGGGCCTAGACCGTTTTGATAACTTTAGGTTAAAACAAAACATATCTTGAAAAATATTTTGTTTCAAGCGTGTGAAGAATCAAGGAGTAATAACTCACAATGGGAGTTCCAAAGTTCTTTCGTTACACAAGTGAAAGATATCCGTGTCTCAACGAACTTGTGAAGCAACATCAGGTACATTTTACAGCAGCAGTTGTTGATTTATTATACTTACTTGGGTCCTCTAAAAATGCTGTTGTATCGGAGGCTAATTATTGCGTTCAATACAATCACAAGCACTTCGTATGTAAATTTCTCATTCATCCTATGTACTTACTTGTTACTATACTAAATCTAAATATTATTTTAATACTTATGTGCAGGTAATTTCACAATAATTATTTTTTAAGAGCATTAGTTAGTTCTGCTCTAAATAACTATATATATATTTTCAGATACCAGAATTTGACAATATGTATTTAGATATGAATGGAATAATTCACAATTGCTCCCATCCTGACGACTCTGATCCCCACTTTCGTATCACAGAGGAGAAGATACTTCTAGATATATTTCACTATTTAGACATATTGTTTCAAATCATCAAGCCAAAAAAGTTGTTTTTCATGGCCATTGATGGTGTGGCACCTAGAGCTAAGATGAATCAACAGAGAGGACGGAGGTAAGGAAATATTAAGGAATGAATGAAGAAGTTATCCTGCAAAATTTACACACTTAGGGCCTGTTTCACCGCTTCCTGATAAGGCTATCCACCACTTAACTTGACAGATGGAGTATGGAGAATCTGTCAAATAAGCCTATCCGGCACCTTATCAGGAAGCGGTGAAACAGGCCCTAACTCTGTTTTTTTTTTTCATTTATAGATTTAGATCTGCAAAAGAGGCTGAGAGATTAGAGGAGCTTGCCAAAGCTAAAGGTACTTAAAAATATATATAAATGTTACACTTTTCTTTTTTAAATAAGCAATAATATTTTTAGAAATGGTGTTAAATATATATTAAGTTTTATTTTAACCTGTCAATCCCTGATTTCATTATGTTCTATTTACATCACTGGCAAATTTTTAATTCCTTCTTTCTACAGGGGAAGTGTTGCCAACGGAGAAGAGATTTGACAGCAACTGCATCACTCCCGGCACTGTGTTCATGGCTCGTCTTCATGAGCAGCTCAAGTATTTTATTAAGCAGAAGATCTCCCAAGACCCGCTGTGGTCTAAAGTCAAAGTGATTTTGTCTGGACATGAGGTATGCTACTTATTCATATGTCAATGAATTCCCTTTGTTAAAGTTCTTGACTAATTGCAAAAAAAATATTCAGGAACATTTTAAAGTTAAAAATATATAATTTGTATTATGATACGCTAATCAATTTTGTCTTGATATTGTTTATTTATTACTTTGTTAATAATAATCAAAATTAACTTATGGTGCAAACTTGTTAGTAAACAAAAAAATAATAAACAAGCTAACTCTAAACTTTTTCGATCAAATTCCTATTCTAATAATTATATAAGACAAAGCTTGGTTCATCCTGTTTTAATTGCCTTTGTTCATAATGGCCATTGATGTTTTTTTAATATCCTGTAGACTCCAGGAGAAGGAGAGCATAAGATTATGGACTATATCCGTTGGGCTCGGACCCAACCGGACTATGATCCGAACACCAGACACTGCTTGTACGGTCTGGACGCTGATCTCATAATGTTGGGTGTGTGCACCCATGAACCTCACTTTGCTCTACTGAGAGAAGAGGTATGGAATTTTATTTTTAAATTATTTTTTTTTCTGATACAACAAAAACAAAACATTTAAAGAAAAATAGTTTATTCTAGAAGTCTAGTATCTATTTAAGTAGAACCCAGTAAACTTCTATACATTCTGTCAACTAGCTGTGAGGAATCAGCTGTCATGTGGCTGGAGACACAAGTGAGCTCGAACTATTGAAATTATTTAGATTACCTCAATACTTGCATGCTGAGTATACTGTATGCTCTGTCACACTATATAATTCATTATTTTTTAGTCCTGTTTCGTCCTACTACCTATTTACTGATCCATACCATAATTTTTAGGTAAAATTCGGTAAAAACACGAAAAGAGCGGCAACGCCGGAAGAGACCAATTTTTATCTTCTGCATTTACCTCTGTTAAAGGAATATTTAGAACAAGAGTTCATTGAACTCAAAGATAAAGTACCATTTAAGTTTGACATTGAGAAGATTTTGGATGACTGGGTCTTGATGGGTTTTCTGGTGGGGAACGATTTTATTCCCAATTTACCCAATATGCATATCAGCAATGATATGTTGCCGCATTTATATAAGACGTATATAAAAGTACTGCCTACTTTAGAAGGTATTTTTTTAACTCATTGTTAAATATTGTCAATAAGTTGCTTATGTAATAAATCATTATTTCAAGCTGAATTAAATATAACTTAGCAAGTTTTTAGCCATAATGAGATATAAACATGCTTCATTTCAGGTTATATAAACGAAGCGGGCATCCTTAATTTAGCAAGATTCGAAGTATTTATGCAGGAGCTAGCAAAAATTGATATGGAGAAGTTTAGCGATATTTACGCTGATCTCAAATATTTCGAGGGGAAAACTGGAAGGCGACCTAACGCTAATGAAAGGAAAGAGGTAATAATAAGAATCATGCTTTATTAAAATATAAACGTTGCCCGCAACTTTTTTATCGTGTGGAAACCGCAAGTTCAACAAAAACTTTGCTATCTCCTGTGGGACTCTGCATTAACTCCGTATTTATAATATTGAAATGGATGTATAAACAAACTAAACTTTGTTTTTTCAATAAGGTAACATAAAAATAAATCCCATTTTCAAAACTTACGGCATGTGCTTGTGTGATTTTGATATGATTTAATAAAAAAAGATGTAATATGATATACCTTGTTAAGACACAACTTTTTTTTCAGTATAAACCTAACAATGACGATACATTTAATGTGAACATTGATGATATAAAAGCAAACAAACCAGATGACGAGCTGCAGGCGCTTATCAACGCCACACAGGAAATGGTAACTGTTACAGATGTGATAATATAAAAGATTAATACCTCGATCATGGGAATCGCAGACACAATAAATTTCCAACTGGAGGTGTTAATAAAAACTGGATTTTTTATGTTGTATAAACTTACTAGATAACAAGAAGCTCTAACACCGTTAGGGGGATGAGAAATGATAATAAAAACTATTATAGATGTGATAGAGCCAAACTTATAATACAGTGTGTTTTTGTAAACACCGTTATCCTTGAAACCATCAAATGAGCCCGTCAAAATCAACAACTTTTTCTATGAGAACATTGCTGGGAACTCAAAAAAAAATGTCGTCTTTCCCATATCTACCGAAATCACAAACATCTTGTATAATAATCTTGTGGCGGCACCCACAGTTAGCGCCACAATTCTGTATCGCGCTATCGCAGTTTTCTAAATATGTCGGTATATAATAATAATAATATCTATGGACGCTTCACACCACGTCAGTCTGGTCCCGTGCTATGTACCCAAAGGACTTGTGTTACAGGTACCAGACAACGGAAATATATTTAATAGTTTTATACTATACATATATTTAAGATTTTTATTATATCATACACATTTAATACACATCCAGACCCGGGAACATTGAAAACTTTTTGTTCCGTCGGCGGGATTCGAACCCGCGAGCCCGGGCTTGAGCTACCAACGTGCTCACCACTGAGCCACAGAGGTCGTCAAACACCTATATGTACCACAGCTGAAATCAATCACGTGAGATCCGGCTCGACCGATCACCAAGCATGCTATCTCGCTCGGTCGGAAGATCTTGCAAATATCTGCCCATATGGTATGTATTTTAACCGAAAATGTGCTTTTTGCAGTTCATGGAAAACGTAGAAGAAGACGATGATGATGACGAATATGAAGATATTGACAGTAGCGATGGTAATGATTATTTAATACGACCTATCAATGTCGACCAACATAAAGCTCAGAACAAACCTACGCGTCAGTGACGTGGGACGCGGTACGCGATACGGGAGCGTCTGCAACGCGAAACTGGGCCTGCACAGGTGTGCAGGCCCACACTCCCGGCCATAGTTTCAAATATGGTTCGGTCGAGACAGGGATGGGACGCGATAGCTACCTTCTGTGAGGACGTCATGTCACAGAAGGAGGCCGCCGAGCGGGTCAGAGAGGCGGATGTGGCCGCTGACCCAATTCGAAGACGGCGTGGAGGGCGCAGGCGTGCCGAACATGAGCGCCAGCTCCCGCCGTAGATAGGACTCAGGCAACGGATTGGGGAACCCGTTGCCTATCGCACGAGTCCTCCCGGACGCAGAGCGCCCGGTGCCTCGGGCAGCTCTCCCGGAGTAGGCGGCAGCAGACCGCCGCGCGGAGTATCTGCGCTGAAAGCAGAAGCCGCTAACTGGGTCGCTGCAGTTTTCGCCTCAGGCGGGTCCAGCGGCTCAGCGCCAAGCGGAGGAGAAGGCACGGACGGGTTTTAGTGGGTAGAGCTGCGGTCAATTTACCACCTTGCCGACCGCATAGAGCCCCACATATCCGCGGCTGGATTCCCCCCGTCCCCCGCGGAATGCGTAAGAGCATTTCCCGTCCTAAAAAAAAAAAAAAAAAAAAAAAAAAAAAAAAAAAAAAAAAAAAAAAAAAGGTGTGCAGGCCCAGTTTCGCGTTGCGCAGGTGCTACTAATATCATGATCATAGAGAAAAAAATATCCACAGCCGAACATATAACCTCCTCGTTTTTTGGAAGTCGGTTAAAAATAATACACCGGGTAACTACGAATAATATAAACTAAGGAAACGTAACTCCCATACTACTACCGTTTTAAATTTGGTTCCATTCGAACTGTCATGTAATGTCAGCCTTTATACCGCTCAAGGCCACCTAAATACTGCAAATGTATTGAAATGTATTATACCTAAGGTACATTTTTGTGACAAGTATTTTGGAGCATGTTTTTTGACGGAGTTACTCTTCCTTAGTTTTTATTATTCGTAGCCAGGTAATCATGATTCATGACACAATATATCAAAATGTAAACAATCTATAATATCATAAACTAAAGAGTTGTACAAAATAATTTAAAAAAGGTTTTAAAAAAGAAGTCTAGTTATGTCCACTTCAAAACACACGTTGAGAACTTGACGCGCACGTACCGCTTTGACGACGCGAACATCCCGCGTCACGGTCGTGCAGGTGTGCACAGCGCCATAAGATTACATGGGCAGCGTCCGCCGCGCGGTAGACACTCCCGCTTCGCAGTCGCGTTGGTCGCGTAGGTTTGAACAAAGCATTAAGTCGGCCCCTAGACGATCAATTGTATTGTGCAATATCACGCTTAAATTTTATTGAACAGTTTATTTGGCAAAATGAAGGCGCACAATGTTCAATATCCACTCAATATCAACCTTCGTCAATAATATTACGAATTACGTGATATTGCGCAATAAAATTGCTCGTCTAGGGGCCTTAGTATTTAATAAGCCTAACAAGTAATTAAATCTTTTTATATTGATTATTTTTATTATTCCAATAAAAAATAAACATAATGTTTCAGAGGAAGCGAATATGCAAATGGAGTTTATTCTACACAAGAAAGACTACTACATGAATAAACTGGACTACTCAAAAGTCACTGAGTAAGTAGTGATACTAATAAGTAATAAAATAAAAAACAGAATAAATGGACATGTAGAAATGAGATAGTGGTAGGGAGCACTTAAACCACAGCACTTCTATTTAAAAGTTTATTTGAAGGAGAGGTACGGTTAAAGCACAGGCTAAAGCAAGCATACAATTTATGCGAAAGCCAGAAAAGCACAATACGTTCGCTATAATTACTGAGACAAGCAAGACTTAATTTTAAGTGCAATTAAATCGAGAGCGTAAGGAGTCGGACGCGTATCGAGCGACACGCGTTCCGCGTCAAGAAAATATTTTTTGACTGGCGATCGGTGGCCGGTTGCGGCGGCCGGTCCCCGTCCCTCGCGCCCTGCGCTCGCGCTAACCAGTAACCGGACCGGTTCGGGCGCGTCGCAGGAGACGCGGCGGAGGGGGGCCGTCCGGCCGCAACTATATATAATGAAATGTGATTGTCCGTCGCACGTCTAATAAATATACAAAATGAAATGTTTTATTTAAATTATTAATTAGTTGTAAGGTTTTAGATGTTAAGATAATTTTAGAATAATGTAATCTTAAAATATAACTTATGTAACAGTATTTATGTAGCTTATGTTATTTACTTATTTAAATGATTTTAACAATGTAAATACATATTTTATCAGCTGTTATTTATATTTAATGCATATTTAGCTATACAACTAATAATTTATTTTATAAGAAGTAGTTAGTAGTTGACTAGTTACGCTACATCACCCCCCTCCAGAGACCGGGTTACGGGCGATAATAATCAGGGAATCTCACCCTACGACCTGATCGAGTAGTGAAAATAGGTTTCTCCGATCCAGGTAAGTTCTGGTTGTCTGTGTGAGTAGATGTTGGTTTTGTAAGTGTGAGTGTTCGTGTTGTATGTGTGGGATGTATGAGTGTTGATTGCGTGTATGGTGAATGTAATGGGGTATCCGGGTCGGACAGTATATAGGCCGGTTTAATACGGTCTACTGATACCGTCACCCTTTTCCCGTTTACCATAATGGTGAAGATCTTATCTCCTCGCTGAATAACTTCGTAAGGACCCGTGTAGGATGGCTTTAAAGAACCGCCGACAGTACAGTCACGCAAAAATACGTGACTGCAGGTGGCTAAATCTTTGAAAATGAAGATGGTCCTTTTATTGGTGTGTTGGGAGGTGGGCGCAGGCTGTAAGCTACGAACTATACTGCGCAGTCTTGACGAAAATTCAGTCAAGTCTGGAGTATAATCAGTCGTGGCTTTTGCGTCCAACAACTCTCCAGGTAGGCGAAGTGGTTCGCCATACACCAGCTCAGCGGTAGAGCATTGGAGATCCTCTTTGAAGGCACTCCGTATCCCGAGTAATACCAGGGGAAGAGTCTCGACCCAGTTGGTGGTCTCGTGGCAGGTTATGGCAGCTTTTAACTGCCGGTGGAATCTTTCCACGAGCCCGTTGCATGCTGGATGGTATGCTGTGGTACGGCGATGTTGGAATCCAGCAATTTGCGACAGACATTTAAACAAAGCGGACTCAAATTGTCTACCGCGGTCTGTCACTATGTCAGCTGGACATCCGAACCGAGAGATCCATCCACCCAGCAAGGCTTTTGCTACTGTTTCAGCAGTCATGTCCGGTATCGGTATCGCCTCTGGCCATCGTGTAAATCGGTCTACGGCTGTGAGGCAATACCGGTAACCTTGAGAGACTGGCAGCGGTCCAACGAGGTCGATGTGAATGAACCTGAACCTGGCTGCTGGAAGTTTGAAGGTGCCTAAGGGTGCACTGACGTGCCTTGTGGTTTTAGATCGCTGGCATGCCTGGCATGAGCGTGCCCATTCTCTGCAATCTCGTCTCACTCCCGGCCATACAAATCTGGCAGAAACTAGCTCTGCTGTAGCGTTGGTACCAGGGTGACTGTAGCAATGGAGACTGTCAAAGACCTTTTTTCGCAGACTCTTGGGAACAAAAGGTCTCAGACGGTTGTTGCTGTCATCGCAGAAGATATCATGCTGCGCTCCGGCAAATGGAACCTTCCTGATATGCAGTGAAGTTGCTCCCTTGATGAGTTGACTAAGCTCAGGATCAGACTGCTGGGCGACTGCCAGCTGGTCCAGATCGACGGGTTGCGCAATCTCGTCAACTCGGGAGAGGGTATCAGCCACCACGTTATCCTTACCAGAGATATGGCGGATGTCCGTGGTAAACTGCGAGATAAGGTCCAGATGCCGGAATTGCCTGGGGGAGCAGTTTTCCTTTCTGTTATGGAAGGCGAATGTTAGCGGCTTGTGATCTGTGAAGATCACGAAGTCGCGTGCCTCTATCATGTGCCGGAAGTACTTGACACTCTCATAAATCGCGAGTAGTTCTCTGTCATAAGGTGAGTACTTCCGCTGCGTGGGACTGAGTTTGTGGGAGTAAAACGCTAAAGGCTGCCACTCGTTCCCATCATGCTGCTGAAGCACTGCACCGATAGCAGAGTCCGACGCATCGGTGATGAGGGCGAGTTTGGCATCGCACTTCGGGTGAGCCAGTAAGGCAGCCTGACATAGACCATCCTTACAGGCTTGAAATGCCTGCAATGCCTCGCCTGAAATGTCAACAGGATGCGATCCTTTGACAGATCCGGTCAGTAGTGTGTTGAGGGGTCCCTGGTGCTGAGCTGCGTTGGGAATGAAACGCCTATAAAAATTGACCATTCCCAGGAACCGACGCAATTCCCTAACGGTTTTTGGGGTGGGAAAATTAGTTATGGCCTCGACTTTAGAAGGGAGCGGTGTGGTCCCTTTGGCCGAAATCTGGTACCCAAGGAAAGTGACCTGAGGGGCACCGAATACGCACTTGGCCGTGTTAATTACCATGCCGTACTCCTTCAGCCGGGTAAAAAGTTGATGCAGGTGTTCTTTGTGCGTCTGCTGGTCTTTTGAAAAGACCAAAAAGTCATCAACATATGCGTAAGTGAAGTCCAGACCCCGTAGCATCTCGTCGACGAACCGCTGAAATGACTGTCCGGCATTACGGAGCCCGAACGTCATAAAAGGGAACTCGTAAAGTCCGAACGGCGTTGTGATGGCGGTCTTCGCGACGTCGTCTGGATTAACGGGGATCTGGTTGTACGCTTTTACCAAGTCTATGGTCGAGAACACAGTGCAACCTGACAAGCTATGTGAAAAATCTTGGATGTGCCTGATTGGGTACCTGTCGGGGATCGTCCGGGCGTTTAGCATTCGGTAGTCGCCACAAGGTCGCCAGCCGTTATCCTTTTTCTGGGCGAGGTGTAATGGTGATGACCAGGCTGATTCCGATGGACGGCAGGTACCAATCTGTAACATAGCTTCAAATTCCGCTTTTGCGATTTTCAGCTTTTCAGGCGCAAGCCTGCGTGGGCTGCACGATACCGGTGGTCCAGGTGTAGTACGGATGAAATGAACGGTATTGTGTGTGGGTGTGCGATGTAAGCCAGATGGGCGAGTAACCTCGGGAAACTGAGCGAGTATGTCGTGGTAAACAGTACTACCAGAAATCACCTTTATCGAGGAAACGTCTTTTTTACAGGTAAGTGAACCCGGGGCCGCGAGCATAGTGCTACCATCAATAAGGCGTCGGTGTCGGACGTCAACAATAAGATTATAGTGTGAAAGAAAATCCACACCTATAATCGCTTTTGTCACATCGGCCACAATAAACCGCCAAGCGAAGTCGCGGCGCAAACCTAGGTTAAGCACTATGTGCGCGTACCCGTACGTACTAATAACAGAACCGTTAGCTGCACACAATTCATAGTTAGTTTTTGTGCCGTGCACTTTTAGATAAGTTTTTGGAAACACACACAAATCACTACCCGTGTCCACTAAAAACTGCATTTTTGTCCGTCTATCCATCACAAACAAGCGACCGGGACTTGGACAGCCGTCGGCCGCGTCTACCGACTGCCCTTTGCTTTTCCCGAGTAGTCGCACGGCTGTACACACTTATGCGCCTTCGACCCGAACTTGTTGTGGTACCAGCAGTTGGGGAACTTTTTATAGCTGGACAGTGACCTGGTCGAAGCTGAGCGTCCACGGCGGTGTGACGTTTGGCGTTGCCTAGGTCGTGACATTCGGTCCAGTTTGGCGGATAGTGCTTCGACTTGCCTTGTGAGTGCCGCTATCTGTGCCGACTCTGACGCACCTGGGTGTGATGACGCTGCTGCAACTTGTGGAGTGGACGTGACTACATCCATTATCTGGTCCGCAAGCTCGGCTAACTCCTTGAGCGTTGACTTCGCCGCCTGGGAGGCAACTATTGTTTGCACGTTAGATGGCAGTCGGCTACTCCAAACGCTGCGTAGAAATTCGTCAGGGACTCCTGGGCCTGCCAAGTTCTTCAAGTGACGAAGAAACTGGGATGGCTTCCTTTCTCCCAGCTCCTCGTGATTCAGAAGCTGCTGCACTTGCTTCTCACGCGACGCTGTGAGTCGCTTTGTGAGCTCGGTCTTGAGCCGCTCGTACTTATCTGGAGCGGCTGGGGCTTCGATGATGTCTTCCACCAATTCAGCGATATGGGGCTCCAGATGAGATATCGCATAGTGATATTTGGTCGCGTCTTGAGTAATATTTGCGATCGCAAACTGGCTCTCCAATGTGGCGAACCATAGTGTCGGTTTTGTGGGGTAAAATGGAGGTACCCTTACTCCGACACGATCGACACTACCTCCAACTCCAGATTTTTCACCGTTTTCCATTGTGTTCCCACGGGGTCACCAGTGTAGAAATGAGATAGTGGTAGGGAGCACTTAAACCACAGCACTTCTATTTAAAAGTTTATTTGAAGGAGAGGTACGGTTAAAGCACAGGCTAAAGCAAGCATACAATTTATGCGAAAGCCAGAAAAGCACAATACGTTCGCTATAATTACTGAGACAAGCAAGACTTAATTTTAAGTGCAATTAAATCGAGAGCGTAAGGAGTCGGACGCGTATCGAGCGACACGCGTTCCGCGTCAAGAAAATATTTTTTGACTGGCGATCGGTGGCCGGTTGCGGCGGCCGGTCCCCGTCCCTCGCGCCCTGCGCTCGCGCTAACCAGTAACCGGACCGGTTCGGGCGCGTCGCAGGAGACGCGGCGGAGGGGGGCCGTCCGGCCGCAACTATATATAATGAAATGTGATTGTCCGTCGCACGTCTAATAAATATACAAAATGAAATGTTTTATTTAAATTATTAATTAGTTGTAAGGTTTTAGATGTTAAGATAATTTTAGAATAATGTAATCTTAAAATATAACTTATGTAACAGTATTTATGTAGCTTATGTTATTTACTTATTTAAATGATTTTAACAATGTAAATACATATTTTATCAGCTGTTATTTATATTTAATGCATATTTAGCTATACAACTAATAATTTATTTTATAAGAAGTAGTTAGTAGTTGACTAGTTACGCTACAGACAAAATGAGTCCGAAAAGTTTTATTTATTTATTACAATTTTTTGTCAAGGATCTTGTAGGAATAAAAAGTAATGCTGAATTTCTTATTATATAATATTTGGATAAATGTCTACACTAATATAATAAATGCGATATTTTGTATATCTTTCCTTTTGTCTATTGTTCTGCTTATAACCTCTGCAAAAACGCTGAAGCAATGAGAGTTTTCGTTATTTCATTTGCCGCAAGCACACTCATACGAAGCGCCACCTGGTGCACTCGTGTTTTTAAAACCTTCAATAAGAATTTCCTAATGGGCCGTTTACATCCAGCCACTGCCGCTGCTTCTCGCGCTGCCGGCATTGTTGCCCTGAATACTTCTGCGGCAGTAACGACGCGAGTGAGCTACACGCAGCCCTCAACATACTGGCCGCGTCGGGCAGCGGCAGCGCGGCGGCATGACGAGAGGCAGCGCGACTATTTACATTCTTACTTCCCTGCCACTGACGTCCATTATACAAGTACGCTGGACTAATGATACCCAGATGTATTTTGTGCCTATTTGAAGCGGAATCAGCTCCCCCATTATTCGGGAAGAGAACTAAATCTGACGTAACTTGCAAATGGCCGCTCAATCGCTATTGGTTGTAGAAACCGCAGAAAATAGTATACCTCCATGGTAAAAACTAGTATTAGTTCCAGGTACTCCTACTACTGCTATCAGCGCCAATATGGCGACTTTGAAACATCATTTTTACGTCAAATTTAGTTCCTATCCCTAACACTGGGGGAGCTGATCCCGCTTCAAATAGGCACAAAAAATAGCTGTCAATTCAAAGGGTATCATCAGTCCAGCGTACTTGTATAATGGAGGTCAGTGTTCCCTGCTCACAGGGCTGAATGTAAACGTCGCATACTTTTCTGGCAACATCGTTACATTGTATACCCGATTAAAGTGATTCATAGCCAGTGACGGACCTACGTTATTCGGTTGGCTTTTGTCAATTCAATGGTAGCTGCTGGAAGCTGTGAGCTGTCTGATGAATTTGATAAAATACTTAGGTCAGCCATCTGCCTATGAATCAACTTCTCTGATAGTACAACTACACTTAGCGCCTGTTTCACCACTTCCTGATTAAGTGCTGAATAGACTATTCACAACTTTTTTGACAGATGGAGAATCTATACTAAGGGCTTGTTTCACCGCTTTCTGATAAGGCTATCCACCACTTAACTTGACACATAGAGTATGGAGAATCTGTCAAATAAGCCTATCGGGCACCTTATCAGGAAGCGGTGAAACAGGCCCTAATTCATCTAATACTTCATCTGTCAAGTTAAGTGATGAATAGTCTATTCGGCACTTATCAGGAAGTGGTGAAATAGGCCCTTATTAACAGTTCTTTTAGCATAAAAACCTTTATATATTTTTCCTATTCTTCCCCAGCGAGGTTCTATCAGACCAAGCGACGTGCTACGTCCGTGCTATACAGTGGAACCTTCACTATTACTACCGTGGTTGTGCGAGTTGGTGCTGGTTCTATCCGCACCACTACGCCCCCTATATATCCGATATCAAAGGATTCAAGGATCTGAAGATTGAGTTCGAGTTGGGAGAACCGTTTAAGCCGTTTGAACAGGTGAGTTGTTTTAGGAGAAACCAACATAACATAATATTATGGAGAGGCGTTATTAGGTTCCTCATCTAGGGTCTCCCAAATGTGATAAATATCTCGGACGCTTTAAGATTCATAACTTATTTCACAGATGTAAGGTCCCTTTTTAGGGCCTCCTATATAACACTACTAGATGTTCCGCGCGGCTTCGCCCGCGTAAATTAGATATTTCACAGACAAATTAGTCCACAAAAAAAAACCTATGATCCTTCACGTAGTCTACTTCTTATATATCTGTGCCAAATAACAGAGAAATTGCTCCAGTAGTTCGTCAGATAAGCCCTTTCAAATAATTTCCCCCGTTTTTCCACATTTTCCTCTATTTTTTCATTCCTACCAGTCTTAGGGCCTGTTTCACTGCTTCCTGATAAGGTGCCTGATAGGCTTATTTGGCAGATTCTCCATACTCTGTGTCAAGTTAAGTGGTGGATAGCCTTATCAGGAAGCGGTGAAACAGGCCCTAAGTATAGATAATATTATTATGTTGTCTTTGAAACCCGCTTGTATAATTCATCAACATTATAAGCGAGACCGCACTAATGCGACACGATGCGACGCTGAGACATAATATGTAGTATGAACATGGTTTTGGTCCTAGAAAGGGCTATATTTATAATACGCGATATAATACGGCGATATAGGGGATAGTTTTTAATCGCTAAAACATTACTGTATTCCGCATACAGTGCGACGAAATTGCGAAGTATTATTATTTACCATACTTTTTATTACAGTTACTGGCCGTGCTACCAGCGGCCAGTAAGAATCTCCTACCTACACCGTTCCACGACTTGATGACTGACGAGGACTCCCCCATAGTCCACTACTATCCGTGCCACTTCGAGACTGATCTCAATGGAAAGAAGAACGATTGGGAGGCGGTTGTGCTTATACCTTTTATTGACGAGGTTAGTTTAAATGTAACATTAGTGGTTCATAAACTCTGGCCTATTTCATATACCAGCACGCTAAGCATAGCTATAAGAGTTTTTGTAGCGAAAGAAAAGATAAAGTAACATAATTGAAGACATGAGAGGATGAACCAGGTAGCTTTTTACTACATAAGAGCAATTAGTATACTCAATTTTTTCCTTGTAATTAGAACAAACCTTGTAACTTACCCACTTCATCATCAGGCTAATGTATCTAGCCATACATTCCTAAAGCCTCCATTGCAAAAAATCCATGCAAATAAACTACAATTTTTCAAATTGTTACTAACCCGCTTCATCCACTCATATCTTCAGATGTCAGGGAATGGTCATATTTAAATTCTTTCTCATTTCTATTGTCAATCTATTGTCATGCTAATGATATGATGCTTTGAAAAAGCGGCTGTTTTAAAGACCGCCCAGTGTTAACATGATATCTTTTTAAATAACTATTATGCTAAAAGTTATTTAACGAAAACCAGAGGTAAAACGATTTTCTATCTTTTTATTTTAGGCCAATCTTCTATCAGCTATGACGCCGTGCTATCAGAGACTAACAGATGAGGAATTGAAGAGGAATTCTCACGGACCCATGCTCATATATCAATGGACACCTGACAACCTAGGTTAGTATTGCAATGAGTCATTTCACAAAGTTCTAAGCTCTTACTTTACGGTGAATTCTTATGTTTGTCAGTTTTTGTTATTAATTACATTAATATGATTTGGGAACGCTCTGTAACATTACTGTCATATACTTATTACGTTTCACTATGTTTGGTGTACAGGATGTAAGAATTTCTTAAGAGCCCGGGTTACCCTCGAAATTCTCATACATACGTAATACCAAAATCATTTTGTCATACGAAAATATTTAACATGTTTGAGTTATTTTTCAGCTTAAAATAGTAATTACCTAGGTTCCTGAACAAAAATTAACTTCAAAATGTTTAAACACTAAAAAAATTGTGTATAAATTTTTTTTACAAAATTTACTACTAAATATTTAAACACTAAAAAATAGAGTAAAACACTAAAAAATATATAAATAAATATTAAATTTACTACAAAATATTTCAACTCTAAAAAATATTTTTTAGTATTAAAATATTTTGTAGTAAATTTACTATTAATTTTTATATTTTTTGATGTATGAGAATTTTGGGGGTACCCGGCCCCTTAAGTTTTCGCGAGTATCACTCATGATATTATAAGTTTAAACACTTACGGATGTCCGTAAGTGTTTAAACTTATAATATCATCAGGATGTAAGAAAACTAAGTGATAATACTTTAGGATGTGTATGTGTCCATTGTATAGAGTTCATTGTGAAAGAAGCAGCACTTAAAGAGTTAACTTTTTTGTAATTTGTATGGGCAAGCGCGTCATGATTTTTTCTATACAAAGGTCAAAGGTGAAATAAAAGTTACTCTTTATGCGCTGCTACTTTCAGCGCGAACTCTATAATATAGGGGGCCCATAGGCCATACACACCCCTATTATCACTTAGTTTTGTTACACCCTGTATATTACCTTGAGAACACTCTGTAACATAACTATCGTATATTGACATACTAGATGAGGCTCGCAACTCCGTTGCGTCAAAATTCGTTTATCTCGCGCGAAGCGTACATTTTTTCCAGATCAAAAGTATCATATGTCCCTTAAACAGCCAAATCGATTCAGCGGTTGGGCGTGAAGAGGTAACAGACAGACACACTTTCGCATTTATAATATTAAGATCCTGTTTCACCTCTTCCCAATAAGTGCCGGATAGGCTATCCACAACTTATCTGACGGATACAGTATTTGTTAAACTTTATAATAATTTCTTAATATGTATAGTGGAAAAGTGCAGGAAAAAATATTGTGTTTTATTAGTGCTCAAGATGAATTTCCACCAAGAACCAATCAACCAACAGTACAATCAATCACAGATACGGTATGGTCTAGTATCTGTCGGATAAGTTGTGGATAGCTTATCCAGCACTTATCAGGAAGTGGTGAAACAGGCTCTAAGTACCACATATCTGTATATCAAACATAAAAGGCTTTATTTGGTGTATAATATATATTTATGTATATCTTCTCCCCAGGTCCAGCGGTAGCCCCGGACTATTTCCCCACCGTACCGCAATGTCACGCGCACGAGAAGCTGCTATGGCGCAAGGAGTTGGAAGTTCCACCGGAGAGGCTGATCTGCGGGCTGTTACCCAACGCCGACCCCTCGCTCCTGTACCCTGGGTTCCCGACCATGAGGCATTTGGAGTATACGGTACATATAAAATATACTAGCTGTCCCGGCAAACGTTGTTTTAAGTATTTCAGCCATATTATTTTATTGAAGTGACTAAATAAATATGTCAGCATGGCAACGTCCAATGTCCATCGCTATCCCGTCGCACAAACAATAGTCGCCGTCAGTCTCGAGTTGTAATAATTTACTATTATTTATTCAACAAATGTACTTATCAATATAAAAGGTACCCGGCTGGATTCTCAAACCTACTGAATATGTATATAAAATTTGGTAAAAATCAGTAAAACCGTTTCGGAGGAGTACGGTAACTAACATTGTGACACGAGAATTTTATATATATAAGAAGATATTAATAAATTATTCTTTTCCTATGCGTGTGAAAGAGACAAGTAACTTGATAAATAATCTCTCTATTTGACGACTATCTGTTTGTCATAATTTTCGATAACAATACGAATACGTACTCGTACAGTCCTACAAAGTACGTCCTTGTACAGTCTTTCCAAGCCTACAGGTGTGCAATAAAAGTTATAATATATGTGTGATTTAACTTTAACTATACTCATTGAGATAAACATAATTATTTAGTCGTTGGACACATTAACTATGTTCTACTGTTTATTTATTTTTTGAGAATTTATACTTTAACTATAAATCGATGGTGCGTTTGTGTGTGCGCGTAAAAGACACAAGTAGTAATGTGGCATTGTACGAAGCTTTACGTGTTGCGCGACCGGACTTTGCGGCTTTCGCCCACTGCGACTTTTAGTAGCGATGCAGTCGCGCGACTATGAAGCGCACGACTGCATTTGCAAATCCATACTCCATACAGCTATCGACTGCATAGCGACTGTATCGATGCAAATATGCGACAGTAACGCGACTGCATCGCTACAAAAAGTCACAATGGGTGCCCGGCCTTACATGTTGTGTCCCTTATTACAGTCCAGCATAAGGAAGTGCAAGGTGAAAGTATTCGACCAGCCGTCACGCAACGACAGCATGATCATCGAGATAGCGGCTCCGCCCGAGCAGGCCTTCGCCTCGCTGGAGAAGGTGGCTCAGGAGTACCTGGGGAAGGTCGTGTGGGTCAGCTGGCCACATCTCACTAGAGCCAAGTGAGTGGAGCAGACAAGAGAATTGTCATGTCTATAATATGTTCCTTAGATACAACAAAATCCTACATTAATAATAGTTAACTATAACAGGCGTATTTGTCTTTGTCTGGCACACTGGTAAATTCACGTTATAGACAAAGACGACGCACCTTAATGAAACTTAACTTAACTAATAAAAAAGCAAAAATGGTGAAATTCAGAAACCTCCTTTTTGGAAGTCGGTTAAAATAATTATTTATGCTATTTTAATGTAGTCTGACATTGTAGTACCTGTGAAACTTCGTTTATAAATTAAAAAACAAAGACGTTGTTGTGTTGTTGTTCACTCTCAACACACCTAAATAAGTGTTAGTTGTAGTTGGAATACTGTATACAACATAAATTATATTGTATAACATAAATTATATTATATTTAATTATAATATATTGAAATACCTAGTATAATAACCAAGAGTTCATTATATTTTGATGGAACTGTGTATCTCTGAATCACTTTTACAAACAAATTTTATGCTTCTAGAGTACTATCAGTCTCGAACGAGAAGATGCGTCTACACCACGTCGACAAACAAAACAACAATGTCGACGGATTGCAGTACTCCACGGAGCAAAATGTTGGTAATCTGCACAAGCAGTGGATATCTGAGCGGTCTACTATTATAGAACAGTGAGTACTGTATGAGTTTATTATTATCGTACTAATATACTAAAGGCGAAATTTTATGAGTGTGTATGTTTGTTACTTCTTCACGTCTAAAGGGCTGAAACGATTTTAATAGAGTTCGGTATGTAGTTATCCAATACCCTGCATTAACACTTAGACAACTTTTTATTGCAAAAGAATATTACAATTTATTTTCCCTAATAAACCGCGGGGCACAGTAGTAGAATAAAGACTTGAGAGGTGTCAAGGGACACCCGGATGGAACGAAGTTATAAAAAAAAAACAAAAAAAAAACATAACTGGCTTGCTTTCTATAAGAGAGAGAGAGAGAGAGAGAGAAACACGCGCACGTTGCACGGCTTACAACTATAGCAAAAAGCACAGACATAGATATAGAAAGATACCGCATGTCCGGCGAAGTACATGCGGTATCTATGTTGATCTATGTCTGTGGCAAAAGTGTCGTGTCGTTTCAACTTTTTCCGTCTAGCCCATTTCGCAACGCGCGATAAGGAACATCGTTCCAAATATGACTTAACTTTCAAAGGGTACTTTCAGAGAAATTGATGCATAGGCGTCGGGCGACGGCCCGTCATTTGTTCTAGCCTACACGTCAATGTTAGTCATGATCTGTAGACGTAACATTACTTAACCCCATATGTCCGCCATCTTCTATGATTCGATTTCCTGGTAGTACTCAAGTCAATAGTAGGTACAGACCAGCGACCACATAACCCAATAGACGCCTAATGCAAGGCAAATACTGTCTGGCAACATGTAAGACTAATAGGTCTTACTTGAGACAATGACAGCGAAATCTGTCTCATTATCGACCACTTCCGTGACCTATGTACATCTCATGCGTCTACTACTAAATAAAATACGATAAAGGCGAAATATGGCTCCCTGTACAGTAAAATGGTGTGGAAAATGTAGCCAATCGTCTAATTTTAGCAAAGACGGCATAACTTTTCATAGGTAAGCCAATTTTAAGATTTATATTGTCAGGAATCAATTTCTTCAGAGCTCAACTTACGCTGGTCCGAATACGTCAAGGAAAACGTTTGTTTATAAGTATTTCCCTTTCTATCATACACAAACTAGTAATCCTTATCCTTTCTTTCATTACTGTCAAGCCGAGTCAAGCGTCACTAGTGATGCGATGATTGACTTTTTATCAGTTAAACAAATTGTTTTTTTTTTCATATTGTTGAAAAAGAGTAATATTTTATGAATTGTTTTTGTAAACGTGTGTAAGTATGTGTTTTTAAATTTTTAACCGACTTCCAAAAAACGAGGAGGTTATATGTTCGGCTGTGGATATTTTTTTTTGTATGTTCAACGATTACTCCGCCGTTTGTGAAACGAAATTTTTGTTTTGTTATATTAGGTTTCACTCCAATTTGGTACCATGTTCACAAAAGTGGTGACCTAATGGGATCCAGGAGTAATCGAGGGAACTCCTCGAAATTTATATGGAAACATATGGTGATTTTGGTTTTATGTGAAGTGTACTAAGAATATGCTACCAAAAAGTCAAATATTGGGTCAAGGTATACCATGGTTTCGAAGATGCTGAGAGAACTCCTGACTCCTTATAGATACACGTTTGGGAGTTTCGGCGTTGTTTTAAGTACAGAAAGCATATGCTACCACGCAATTCAAATTCATCATCATCATTACCACGTCGTGTTAAGGTCACCAATGTCTCATGGCACAAAGTAGATAATAGTACAACTTACAAGGCGTAGGTATGGAATATGGATACAATAATAATAATTATGTACATAACAACACCAATTATTAATATAGGCTGTTTATACACGGCGGTCGGTGAGGCGTCGCAGGCAGAAGATAAGAGCGAAATTCAGTTCGGCACCGAAAGTCATCAAGATTTAAACAGTGCCATAGAATCAATTTGCTTATCTCAGTTTGCTGAAAATACTATTGAGTACATAGCAGGTTTTGTTGCTAGCTCTTTAATA
Source organism: Lysandra bellargus (assembly GCA_905333045.1). NCBI lineage: Eukaryota > Metazoa > Arthropoda > Insecta > Lepidoptera > Lycaenidae > Lysandra > Lysandra bellargus. The sequence continues at coordinate 3,978,585 of HG995336.1, read as the reverse complement.
AAGCATTTGAGATGTAAAACCTGCATAGGGGCATTGATTACTTTAAACGAAAATGCTAACAGTTTTATAGCTTACAGAGACATGGGTGGCTTAATCTACCCGTCACAAAGTGTTGTTAAAATTTGCCGTCGCTGTGAAGTTATCATGAAATTGTATCTTGGAGGCGTAAAGAAAAGTGAACCACGTAAAGCAGAGTTTTTAGTCAATAAAACTTCAAGCAGCTTTATTGGTGAACAACTTTTTTCAGAAATAAGTTTCCATCAATTTCATTGTGAAGAAACCAATCATGTGGTGGATTTAGCAAATAGTGTGATGTATAAATACATAACTACAAGATTGGTATTTCTTACAAAATCTTCGGTTCAGAAACCTGCAGTTCGGAGAATTTATACGAAGTAATTCATTTTAAAAATGATTAAATATTAATTTATAAAAGTCTTTTCTTCATTCTACACTTAAAAATAAAATAAATATTATGTACTGTTTTTTTTTTTCTTTTGGCCAGCGCTTCTCGTACTTCCCATCACTAGTTATAATTTATGACATGCCGTGAATTTGAATTGGCCAATCGTAATGCATTTCTTCCCTCACCCCCCGCGTCGCTTACCTCAACGCATTGACACAATTATTTGTTAAGAGGAATTAAAACATTAGGCGTCTATTGGGTTATGTGGTCGCTGGTACAGACTATGAAACAATAAATAAAACATTTCTTTTTTTTTTTCAGCAACATGAGTCGTCTCGGGATAGATTTGGGTCAAGTTGATGTTATCATTCACGCAGCGACGCTCACTGGTAAGCTTTGAGCCAAATAATATATCTTCTAACTTGGTATTACTTTCCTCTCTTTGTAATCCTAAAATGCTTAGAAAACATTTAGTTGTCTCTTTCGTGTTTGTCGGAATAAAATTAACATTGATGATTGAACAGTAGGTAAAAACACTAGTTGGTATAGGTTGCGGTGGGTTGGTCGTGCCCGGAACTATGCCTCAGCGGGAAGTCAAGCACCATTGGGTTTTAGTGGGTAGATTCTCGGAGAGTCTCACATACCCCGGCCGATGTCCCCAATCTGCCGAGGATGTGCAAAGCATTTCACCATGTAAAAAAAAGTAAAAGTACTAACTTTTTGAACTCTTCGTAATACCTTGCGGCACCACAGGGTACAAATACGTGTTGAGCGACGGCGGTATGGTGGTACGCGAGCAATGGAGCACGCGGCCGTGCGGATACGCGGTGCAGGCGGTCGTGCGTACTGTACGCGCGGCGCCCCGCCCCCCGCCCCGCTTCACGTCGCCCGCTGACGCGTACCCCCCGGGAGCCATATGCTTCCTCCTCACCAAGTCCAACTTCTACGGATGTAAAGCCACGGTATGTATAATACACTCGTAAAGTCCTTGTACTAGTAAAAGCGTAGATTTTGTATTCTTAATATTTTTCACCCGTAAAAGATTCAAAATACCCGCACCCTTAAAGCATCTCATTTTTTACCAAAAAGTTGCTGCAACGTTAAAGAGAATAATTTACTTTGATATGTTATAAAAATATTTACACGTTAACATTTACTGCCTTTATCCCTAAAGTAACTTTTACAACACTTCAGATGTGAGATGAAGATAGCGTTCTGTAAGCTATCCAGTGTTTAAATATTTTTAAGTTAAGAGATAATAGTAATAAGTTCCGTAAAAAATATAAAGACTGAAGGAGGTATAACAGTTAAGTTGTGAAAATCTGTATAATATTTATTACGGATACCAATAGAACAATAATAATTATTATAAGGGCGCATTTTCATTAGAGGTTTATGCATGGGAAAATGATTGTCATGTTTTTAGGGTTCCGTACCCAAAGGGTAAAAACGGGACCCTATTCATATGAAACTTCGATGTCTGTCTGTCCGTCTGTCTGTCTGTCTCCAGGCTGTAACTCAAGAACCGCTATAGCTAGACTTCTGAAATTTACACAGATTGTGTATATCTGTTACCGCTATAACAACAAATACTAAAAATAAAATAAAGTTAATATTTAAGGGGGGCTCCCATACAAGAAACGTCATTTTTTTGGCCTTTTTTGCTCGTAATCTATAATGGTAACAGTTAGGTACTTGAAATTTTCACAAAATCCTTAATTATATTTGTACTTTAATAATTAATAATAAAATTGCAATAAAATTAATATTTAAGGGGGGCTCCGATACATAAAAACACAATTTTTTGTCAACTTTCACTCTATACCGGTACGAAACCCTTTGTGCGCGAATCCGACTCGCATTCGGCCGATTTTTTGTTTCATTGTAGAGTTTTGAATTATTTAATTTATAAACATACTAGATGACCGCGCCAGCAACTCCGTTCCACCAAAATTCGTTTACCGAGCGGGAACCGTACATAATAGACAAACAGACGGACACACTTTCGCATTTATAATATTAGTATGGATATTCAGGTGATAAGCACGGAGAATATACGCACTAAGCGTGTGACGGTGCGTGTGTGCGAGCGTCCCGAGCCAGCGCCGCGCCCGCCTCCCGCCGACTCCGCCCTCGCCTACAAGACGGCCAATCACGCGGCCGCAGCGTGCGGTACGTATTATTCTATTAATTAAATGTGCTTTTGTATTTAAAACTTGTTGTTTAGTAATAACTACATTTAATTATTTTTTATTTTAAATGCAATAATAATTAATAGGTTGCGAATAATGTTAAAAATAAAAAACCAAACTAAATATAAGCGTTTAGTAAGAAGTCGTTGATACAAATCGTTGATGAATGGTCGACAGATAAATCAAGCTAACTTGAAATGAATCCATCTAATTTTTATGTATGAACGTAAATCACTATATCTGTTACGTATAAATTGCTGAATCGCTTCAATAATAATAATTACTAGCTATTTGACCAAGCTTTGCTCGGTATTCGATAAAACACGAATAAAATGACATTTTCTAAAAATGATACCTAGCTAGATCGATTTATCGCCCCCGAAACCCCCTATATACTAAATTTCATTAAAATCGTTGGAGCCGATTCTGAGATTCCAATTGTATATATATATATATATATATATATATATATATATATATATATATATATATATATATATATATATATATAATGTATTGCTCGTATAAAGATAAAAGATATCCCGTTTCATCGTATGAACAATTTGTGTTATGTATGAAAAACAAAATGTAATTAAAAATCTGGGCATGGATTTTTATTAGCCTTACGATGTACTTAAGAATGCATTGTGTTCAGGTATAACGGCTCAGATGTTGTCTCGTTTGACGGGCTGCGTGTTCGTGGTGCTGGGAGAGAGGAATGATCTGCCCACCGAGACACAGAATAAGGTCAATGTGGGACTCAACCTCAAGTTCAACAAGAAGGTACGTATTGCTGGATTATGACAGGTTTCTGAAGTTTTATGACAGGGGTTTGTCTATTTACTAGCGCGTTTTATTGGCGTCAAAAATTAGCCGATCAACAACGCTGCTTTACTTCCATTTAAACGTCAAAAATCTCTTAGAATCAGGAGGTGTTCGGCTACACGCGCCGCTGCAACGTAACGAGGGCGTGGCTGTACTCGTCGCGGTGCGTGTTGCTATTTCTGGCGTACAATCGCGCCCCCTGCAATATTTCCGAACGTCATATAGTTATGGCGTCGATTTAAGTCTATATTTCGGAACATTCAGTAGTTTTGCTTTCAATTTAACGTCGAAAATCTCTTAGAATCAGGAGGTTTGCGGCTACACGCGGCGCTGCAACGTGACGGGGGCGTGGCTGTACTCGTCGCGGTGCGTGTCGCTGCTGCAGGCGTAAATGCGCGCCCGCAATATTTCCGAACGTCATATAGTTATGGTGTCAATTCGTGCCTAAATTTCGGAACAATAAGCAGTTTTCTTTGCAGTTCAACGTAGAAAATCTCTCAGAATCAGGAGGTTTGCGGCTACACGCGGCGCTGCAACGTGACGGGGGCGTGGCTGTACTCGTCGCGGTGCGTGTCGCTACTGCAGGCGTAAACGCACGTCCCCCACAATATTTCCGAACGTCATTATATTTCGGAACAATCAGTAGTTTTCCTTGCAATTTAACATCGAAAATCTCTTAGAACCAGGAGGTTTGCGGCTACACGCGCCGCTGCAACGTGACGGGGGCGTGGCTTTACTCGTCGCGGTGCGTGTCGCTGCTGCAAGCGTACGCGCGCGCGCACCCCACGCTGTTCGACCGGCTCGCGTCCTCGTGCGGGAACGACGTGTTCTTCGAGAGTGACATATGGCCCGGACAAGTGGGGTGAGTGACGTCATAGGACACGTGGTCACGTGACTATGACAAGGCAGGCAAGTCGTGGAAAAATACAAGACATAATATGGTAGGGAAGACTTCTGAATCGCTTTATAGAAGTAGTACTTAATTTTAATACGAATCTTACAGCCTATAGTTAGCTTCAACTTGACTGAGAGATCTTGATTTGCTTGCCACTAAATGATAAATCTTATACAAATCTTAACACTATTAGCTAACTTTAAATGTTCCAAAGAATAAAGAATTTGAAGATAATTATTGTATTATAATATTTATATATAAATTTATTATATTATATTTCTAATAAATATTTCTGTCTTAGAGAAAACAAACCGCAAGAAGTGTCGAAATGGTTAAAGGCGCAAGCGCACGCTGGCGCGCCGAAGCGGGAGTGCGGCTCCGAAGTTCTAGAACCAGAAGAGATGAGGGTAGTTCTAGAAGATGTGAAGAATCAGTTGGAACAGCTGAAGGGTGCCGAGACCAATGTCACGCTGCACATCAAGTGGAACCTCCTATATACGGTATGTTGGAATATTGATCCTTACTAATAAAAGTATTGTCACAGCAAATAACTATACTTAATTATTATTTATTATATTATCATGGTGGCACTTCACATGGCTATTGGTATTTGCTATTGGCTATTTGTTGCATTTGGCAAAATTATTGACGTATATGACAAACAAGCAAATAAAGGCAAATACGGCCTTCTACACATGGACGTCAAATACCAAACTTTTACTTGATTTTGTTTTTTTTGCGTCAAAAACCGACAAAAGTTCGGATACGTGTATTTGATATTTGTCATATTTGACAAATAGGCAAATAAGGCCAATACTTTGTCCACAGAATTATATTTAAGTTTAAATAGAAGTCTTTGACTTTGTTAAACATACCGTCTACACATGGTGATTGTTTAGCGAATACATCAAATACGCAAATACAAATAGCCATGTGAAGTGCGTCAATAAGATAAAATTGGCTTGTCTTTGTCTGGCATAGGCATAGGGATTACATTTTACAATATATTGTATGCACTATCAAAGAAATTGATTCATAGGCAGATAGCGGACCTATGTAAATTGGTCGCATTTTGTGAAATCCAGTTAACAGATTACGAATTATATTAAACTAGCGACCCGCCCCTGCGTCGCACGGGTATAAAATATATAGCCACTGAAAAAAATGATTAAAATCGATAACTTATTATCCTTCACGTGGTCTACTTCTTATCTGTGCCAAATAACATAAAAATTGCCCCAGTAGTTCGCGAGATAAGCCCATTCAAATAATTTCCTCCGTTTTTTCCACATTCTCCTATTAGTCTTAGCGTGATAAAATATAGTTTATAGCCTTCCTCCATAAATGGGCTATCTAACACTGAAATAATTTTTCAAATCGGACCAGTAGTTCCTGAGATTAGCGCGTTCAAGTTAGCCCTTTCAAATAATATTCCCCGCTTTTTTCCACATTTTCCTCTATTTCTTCGCTCCTATTAGTCTTAGCGTGATAAAATATAGCCTATAGTCTTCCTTGATAAATGGGCTATCTAACACTGAAAGAATCATCAAAATCCGTTATTAAAGGAGGAGGTGTCGTAATCAAGTTTCCTTATGAAACGACGCGTGACAATTTGCGGGGTGAGGGGGTGTCAAGCTCCGCTCACTTTTCAATATTTCATCTATCGGCTAAAAGCAAAACTACTAGCTTAGGTCGATGTTGATGTTACTACGTAGTTCAGCTATCATACACTAGATGTCATTTTATCTTGAATATTATGGGACGTACTCAGAACTTTAAAAAATGTATAATATGAATTAGGTATAATAAGGTCATCAATAAAATTAGGGTTAGCATTTTGACTGATTTTTTAATGTAAAATAAGGGGACAAACGAGTAAACGGGTCACCTGGTGGAAAGCAACTTTCGTCGCCCATGGACACTCGCAAGTCGCAACATCCGAAGAGCTGCAGGTGCGTTGCCGGCCTTTTATGAGGTAATAGGGTAACCTAGGGGATATAGTACTAGGTATTATTTAGGAATATTATTCAGAATAGGTATACTAAGTACCCTTTTTCAAAATTTTCATGAAAAATTTTTTAATCAATTACCTATAGGTCAGTTAACAAGAGCTGGCACGATCAACACATTTAAACATTGCGCTTGTGTAGTGTCTGTGAATAAGCGCGTGGCGTGACGTCGTACTACATACGCATCATAAAAAGTCTGCCCGTCTCTCTCGCGCGCGGTCTATCTTATGAGCGTGAAGGGGACAGTTATTGTTTTTCTTATGCTACTGTTTATAAATACAGCGTTATGTTACAAGTCGGTAACGTGTGATCGGCGAGCGGCCAGCGTTCGGAACCGTACGATAATTATCGTGCACATACGATAATTTTGTGCGTACGTACGATGTACAATAGCATGTTATTATCGTACGCAGATTATACAATAATTTTTATCATGATGCAAACATATTATATTTTTAAACATACTGTATAGTGAAATTGCATAAGTGACAGCACTGTGAACGTGACAGCTTTAGTTAACTGGTCTATACGGCTGCACTGGCCATATGTCAGCGCGCGTCAAAATTAGCAAACAAAACTGATAATGTGATACTTAGGGTGGGTTGCACCAACTTAACTTTAACTACAGTGCAAAATGTCAAATCTCTGGTTAAGACCCAGTTTCATCAAGCAATGTTGAATAAAAATTTGTGAATGATCTTCATCGTATAACGATTACGCTTATTATGATACATACAATCTGGATGAAATGGACCAAAATAGTATTATTTTGTTGAGAAAAACATTACGTGAGATTTGCCGAGACCCCCCCCCCCTCTCCCCAACGTGAGATTAGATGAGATTTGACTCGACCCCCTCCCCCCAAACACCTCACGTAATTTGTGGACGCCCCCTTATAAGAAATATTTTTTCTGACGATTTTTATGGATAATATTTTTTTATACTCTCAATCCCGTTACCTGCTTGCTTGCTGCTAGCTTGAATGAAAAAATAAACGCAACAGACATCTGTCAATTTCGCCGGTCAAAGTAAAGGTTAAAGTTAAAGCTAAATTTAGCCTTAACTATAACTTTAACCTTAACTTTAACCACGCCTCTGGTGCAACCCACCCTTAAAAAATAATTTAATTCTAAATACGGCCCTAGATATATTGTTACGTTTCAAATAGTTATCCTAGATGTCGACAGATGGCGCTTTATAAGTACTATGATAATAAAAGCTATATAAGTACCGTTTTAGCTATTAAATGTATTGAAGACAAAGTGTATAACAATTTAAAGTATTCAAGTATGATAATTGCAATAAACTTGTGCAAAATTAAACGCATTTACGTCTGTATTATCTTTCAAAGGTTTGGCCATCTAGTGTCAAGTAGTATAATTAATGCTGAAATATGAAATGTTCTAGAACTTTTGTATTTAAATTACATTTAAAATTATTTACGTATGAAATGTGATGTTATTTATATTATCAGAACGTCTGTCTGAGTAACTTTGACATTGTAAAACACAATACTTCATCCTTTCCTCGTTGAAAACGCAGAAAACACCAATTTATTGGGATTCTCGTAACGTGTGCACCTGGCAAACGCCGAAAGTTTACTGACTTAAGCCCCGCCCACATTGATGACGTCAGGACCTAGTTGAAAATCACAGTGCACAGTTGCTTAGGCCAGCTCCTCTCTATAATAGCTCCATGGAACAAAGGGTCATGAGGGAAAAAAGCGACTTTGTTTTATAATATGTATAGATTGACATAATTCAACCATATGACGTTGGATAGTCTACTGTCTATGAATCAATTTCTTCGATGGTACAATACAGTTGCCACTGAGAGCTTAGTCGTGCTTATTAGAACATACCATTTATGTATGCATCAAAAAATCTTCACCCCTATAATAATAAAAAATTGAATCGTATTGTAACGTCAAAATCGTTTGTGCTATAGGCGGAGCTAGAAGAAGGCGACGCACCAGTGGACCCAGAGGCAGATTTCTCGCTCCTAGATCGTGTGGTGGTGGTGCGAGGGGCGGATAAAGGCGCGAGGGGCACCGTGGTGGGCGTGGTCCGCGGTGCCGCCCCCGCGGCCGTGCGACTCGCGGATAAACTACACGCCCCGCCCAGTTATCAAGTCATGTTGGATGACCAGCCATTGACGGATGAGCCGGCTTATTTGAGGTGGACATCAAATATAAAATCCATACTTCCATACTTTACTTAATTTACTTTAGGACCGGGAAAATGATTTAAAATCAAAAAATATGAATTCTATGTATAAATATATTAGCCAGATGATGAAGTAGCTAAGTTACAAGGTTTGTTCAAATTATAAGAAAATGAGTAGTTGCTCTTATGTAGTAAAAAGTTAGTTACCTGGTTCGTCCACTCATATCTTCAAATATAAAAAAGATGTAGAGTCATCATTAAGAATTATTTTGTTATGAACTGAGGTGCGCTCATAATACCAAAGATATGTAATTTTAGAGTGGTGTGGTGGGTTATAATTAATATTAACATTGTTTTCAGATTGAGCGGATCCTCGCTTCTCAACATGACGTGGGGGCGGGGCTTGCCGCGCGCCGCGCCGCAGCCCGCGTTCGCTAACGTCAACCCGCTGCGCTCACGACCCGACGCACGATCCGCCTTCGCTGCTTACAGGTTAGTCCTCAATTTTTTTAACCGACCTCAAAAAAGGGGGGTTTCTTAACTCGAACGTTCATTTTGTTATTCGCCGATAACTTCGTTGTTTATAAACTGATTTTTCAGACATTTCAGAAGTGGTCCCATGATAAGGAAATACTGTTTTAAGTTGTTTTTTTGTTCAACTTATTTTAAAGGCAAATCAAATTCAAGCCATTGTTAAAAGGAATCAATAAATCCTTATTCCGTGTACTTTGCATTGCAACTTACAATAAATATTATTTCCAGTCCGCCAAGAGAAATATTGTCAAGGCCAGCTGATAAAAATAATGCTACGACTAATGAACCACCGAAGCAGGTAATTCACTTTTTATATTAAGGTAATTTACAAAATGGTGGATTTTTTTTATTACATACTATGTTGTTTATTTAGGCAGCATAAAAAACTGCGTACTTATAAGCGCGTACAAATTTTACGTTAAGTAAGACTCATGGATATTTTATTTTAGGAACAAGCGACTAATCTACTTAAAAATCTATTGAAAATAAGTGCAGATGGTTCAATAGACAACAAGCAAAATCATAAGGCATGTATAAATCTTTATTCACTTACAATGTGTAAAATGTTTTTGAAGTGTCTAGTACGTCTATCATATAAAATGGGTTTTTTTTTTCAGGCTACAGAACAGTCAAATTGGCGTGCCAAAGAGCCAACGCGGCAAGCTTCACCTGATAAGTGAGTATTGTTTAGGCCAGTCTTTCCCAAAGTGGGCGATAACGTCCCCTTGTGGAACCCAGAAAAAAAATGGGGGCGTTTGTGTAGAGGCTTGGGGGGTGATTTGTAATCCCATTTCATCTGGATGAATTTTAAATTGAAACAGCGCTAAAACATAGTTTGTTCTCAAAGTGGGCAGTACACAAAATAAGTTTGGAACCTGCTTACATGTAATAAAATAATTTTGGAACCGGCTTAGGCTTAAGAAGAACATTTAAGCTTAGCTCTATTATTTTAAAACAACTTAGTTAACATGCTACACAATATTTTTACTTTCATGCAGCACTGTTCATCCGTTTTGGAATATATTTGTTGGGTAAGATTATTATATTGTAGTATACTAGCTCCCTTATTAATAAAAAGATGCCCACTACGTTTATATGTCATAGTTACAAAATATTATGCCCCTGTCTGACAACCCACTATCCCAGGGGTTCCCAAACTGTGCGCCGCGGCGCCCTGGTGCGCCAAGGAAAAGCAAGAGGGGCGCCGTGAGTCTCACAAATATTATAAAATAAAATTATAATATGAATTATTATACAAAGCAGGCAGATGATTAAATATTTGTTTATTATTATGTACTTGCTTAACCTTACTATAATTATTATTAAAGGAGTTTATTTATGTATTACATATTTTTGTAATAGCTAGGTAGAGTAGGGCGCCGTGACAAAATATTGACTTGTAAGTGCACCGCAGGCTGAAAAAGATTGAGAACCCCTACACTATCCTAACGTGCCAGAAATCTTAAAATATGTAATAATATTTTCAGGTTCCCGCCCCAACAGAACTGGCGTAAGGAAAATCACTATAAGAAACCACCGCCTGTACAGAACAACGAATGGAATAATAGCAGCAACTTTAATGTAAGTTGTAATAATTATTCAATTCAATTCAAAAGTTTAGCTTTGTCTTATACATTTGATAGAAAAAGACTGCAACATAAATTATTATTAGTCTTACATTCAAACTCTTATTGCTTCTGAAAGAACTGAAATGAGGGTGTTTGAAATTATTGTATTTACCACATGGTGCTACTATGTAGCCTTAGAGGGTCTATCGTATCAAATAAGCATATTATCGTAAAACATGACAGCTGTATCGTGACATAATAATGAAGGCGTGAGTGGAAGAATCGAACAAGTAACATTTCGTAACATACGGAAAATAACTCATTTTTTCCCTTATTATTTTCATAAAACTTGTAACTTATCTACTTCATAACCTAGCTATTAAAATATCTGGCTACACATATAATCCACAGTTTTTTCTATTTCAAATCATTTTTCCGGCCATAAGGCCTTTATTTAAGCGAAAAAACGGGAAGTTTTTTCATGTTACTTACCTTATTCTTCCACGCACGTCTTGAATTATGACAGCAGTTTGACACGATATACTCTAAGGCTACATAGCGGCACCTGGTGGCAAATAGAATTTCAAACACGAAAAAGGCTGACATAGGGGGATAGATGGCCCTATGTAAATACGTCTCTCATCTAATTCTCTTTGTCACTAAATACTTAACAATCTTTTTTTCAGAACCAACCGCCGCTACCTCCGTATCCGACCTTCGGGCAGCCGTTCACAATGCCTGGACCCTCGCAGATCCCCTTCCCCCAGTTCCAGACCTTCCAACAGAGAAACCAGTTCGGGTTCTCCGCGAACCAGGAGAACAGGAGCAGGAACCAGCAGTTCGGGAACCAGGAACCCAGAAACCAGCAGTTCGGGAACCAGGAACCCAGGAGCCAGCAGTTCGGAAACCAAGAACCCAGGAATCAGCAGTTTGGGAACCAGGAGCCCAGGAGCCAGCAGTTCGGGAGCCAAGAATCCAGGAACCACCATTTCGGGCACCAGGAACCCAGGAACCAGAGAAACCAGGAGAACAGGAATGAGAGCAGAAACCAGAATAATAGGGGATTCCCGCAACATTTGCCGGCCGTTGGTGCAGTGTCGCTCGCACCTTCGTGGGTAAATCAGGTAAATAAATACATAGAATGTCACGTTGCATAATTTTATGCTACATAATATGTAACACATTTTTATGACGTGCCACATATCTCATAATGACACAATATGTATCTTACGAATTACGACACGCCACATATTATCGCGATAATATTACACAAATATTATGGATATGCCACATTGATAGGTAACGTTGTTTTGGCAAAACGTGATGAAGTGGGTGTTGGCCGCTAACCGTCTTGAATTGTGGTTAAAACGTAGATGTGACTTAAATACTTTATTTAATTCCAGTCGTAATGTTATTTGTTTCCTAACTTCAGTCAATCAATCAATCAAATTATTTAATCACAGAATGAAGTATAGAAAGGTATCTTATCTTCGCCATTGTAATTCGTTATGAAATCTTACCAGGGCCAAAAAATATTATATTACAAGTCAATAAAGTCAGTTTGTCAGATCACAATTTTGTACTTATTTTCAGGGTCAATCGGCTGCCCCAGCTCCAAAGCAGACTACTGCTGCGCCAGAGAAAACGACCAACCCGTTTGTACCGCTACAAGTGCAGACCAGCCGAAGGTATTGTTTACTATACACATATTTTAGTTAGGGAGGGGATGAGGGGATTTCGCGACAAGCTCGAGCGTGTCAGATTAGGTTTGTATAGGCTTCCGAAATGTGTCTAGTTATCATGGTATAGAAATCAGATTTATCACATGGTGGGTTAAAAAAAAAGTTATTTTCGAATTTTGAATTGTCATCGGATCTGTCAGATTGAGATCCCCTATCTCAATCTGACAGATTCGATGACAATTCAAAATTCGAAAATAACTTTTTTTTCTAGGCTTTAGGCTTCCGAAATGTGTCTAGTTATCATGGTATAGAAATCAGATTTATCACATGGTGGGTTAAAAAAAAGTTATTTTCGAATTTTGAATTGTCATCGGATCTGTCAGATTGAGATCCCCTATCTCAATCTGACAGATCCGATGACAATTCAAAATTCGAAAATAACTTTTTTTTCTAGGCTTTAGGCTTCCGAAATGTGTCTAGTTATCATGGTATAGAAATCAGATTTATCACATGGTGGGTTAAAAAAAAAGTTATTTTCGAATTTTGAATTGTCATCGGATCTGTCAGATTGAGATAGGGGATATTTAGTATACCCCAAAGAAGCTTCTATACAAAGCACTGACGATTCAAAAGTAGGGACAAAAGGTAGGGGCAAAGGTAAATAAATGTAGGGACATTTTAAAATATAAAAAATAAAGCTTCATATTTTTCTAACAAGGCTTCGCAGATAAGTTTTGCTGCACTAAACTAAATAATTTAGTCGTTGTTGTCTAAAATCTTGTTATAATTTACCTAAATAAGCAATTTTCTGAACATATATTTTTTTTCATAACTTTAAAATGGCTGCAATCTCTGAACCCACCGCTAAAATAAAAAACGCTCTTATTTTTTTTAATCAGTTTTACCAAATGTAAAAACCCTACTAGGTCTCGATGACGCTCGAGTGACTACACAAATAGCACCCTCTCCTCCCCTACTATCTCATCAAGTTTTCGCCGTTGAAATGAAAATGTAAATTCTATTTGTTTTGGTTCGATACCTATAAGAGCTAGTTAAGAATCTTTCAATCGCAAATTGTTCACTACCTTCTAAGTTTTAATATTGTGAGGAGAAATATTTAATAATGGATTATTATTATTTACCTATCATTAACAACTTTGTTATCTGCAAATACTCAAGTCGAGTATTAAATGTTGGTGAAACAAAACACTTACCCTACTTGAGCATTACAATAATGTAAACAAGTACTTCTGAATGCAAAACTACTGATATGTGACGTCACAAGGACATTATTACATTATTAACAGCCTTAATAAGTGTTTAGGATGTCACTAGTAATAATATCACTATTATAAATACGAAAGTGTATGTCTGTAACCTCTTCACGCTGAAACTTTCAGGTGAAATTTGGTATGAGTATATACTTTGGGTCCCTGGAAAGGACATGGTTCAATTGGTAGCGTACATTTGTGCGGTACTCGCAAGAAAAACGAATTGTTGCGCAGTGAAGTTGCGGGTAAAATCTAGTTAGTAAAATTACTATCAGTATGTAAACAATAAACATATGAAAAGGTATTTCCCCGTTAAGCGTTACAAGCGTTAAGTTAATAACCTACTCAAGCAGGTTCCCAACTAGCAAAATGGTCTTAGGAATAGCAGCTTATAATGCAAGAAGTCCGCCAAAAGCCACAGAATAGTTTTGATTGATGTATGTTGGCTTATTAATGCACTTTGAAATGCTAACCTATGCATAGTCCTAAAGTAGCATATGAGACTCTAGCTCTATGTCAAGTACATAAGTATAAATAAAATCATAACCAAGATTAACACATCTCTACAAAAATGCGTTGTGAGGATGCGTACAAGCCTTGTAGTCTTGGGTACGCTACTTTTGTACAAGCGATGCTAGAATTACTGAAGTAGCAAGTATCGTGGCTGTTACAGCATTAAAAACATTGAATTGGTCCCATGCTCTCATAAATGATAATTAATCCTGATAAAGTCTTGTATGTTGCGTTTTTAAAATCTTGAATAAACGCATTATGGATTTAAAAAAATACACAACACAACTAAAGCGATGTGGTGGATTCAGAAAAAAAGTTACGGTTAAATAAAAAAATTTGCACAAAACGACAAGTACAAACATTATAAACCAAGAAAAGTGCAGTGAACAATTTAGTGGTTCCGTACATTTTCTAGAACAGTTGGTATGTCTCTCATACTGTTAATGAATATTTTTAAAACTGTAGATAGAAGTAATGCTGCAATTTAACTTAAGGTTTTATTAATAAAATATTAATATAATATTTATTGTATATTATTTTTATAGTTTTATTTATAATATGGCAACAACAATAATTTTAAGCATAAGTAGTGTTCGCAAGGTCTTTATTGTCTATCTGAAACAAATAATCCATTAAAATTATGAACTTATGAAAAAGTCAGACTAGTAACCTAAGCTAATAGTTATTTTAATCTTAAACGGTTTTTTGATAACATTTGCAAGGAACCCCAATTTAACATGGTTTCAAACTGTCACACTCTAAATCGGAGCATATTAATAAATTAAAATTAAAAGTAAAAATAACAAGGGGGCATTGAAAATACACCATATAAACACATATATATCAACGAAAACCTTACCTTCGCACTTAAAGCTGGGCGCAATGAGGTTGCAGTCAGGCCAAATCACTATTATTTTATAGCGTTATATATTGCTTGTAATATAATTTATTATAAATTGACAAACACGCGTGACGCACACACGGAGTTTTGTGCAAATCTATTAGTCTCATAACGATTCTAGTTTAGCAGCACTGAAGATATGTAGCACGATATAGTGCGTTTTGAAGATCAAATTAAGAGTAATTAGCATTTTTCCTGATCTGTACAAAACAAATTCTAAACTAAAGATCCTGAATTTGTGCCCAAACGCGGTTTTAAAGTAGTCTATGTGACTGTTCTAAGTCTACTTCATACACCATAAGTCTTCACGAAAACGCAAATCTGACTTAATCAGAACCAAATTTTGCTAGTTGGGTTATTATTACTTAACATATTCATTCTTCTTACTAATAAAAAATCGCACGCTGTATACAGTGTAAGATGTTAAAATAATACAACGTTTCGTCTTTTTCAAACGTATCAAATAAGATCAACACACTATACAAGGTATAACAAAACTGAGTGATAATACTTTAGGGTGCGTAATGCGTATATTGTGTCGAACTCTATATAGGTGACTCATACACACTCTTAAGTATTATCACTTAGTTTCGTTACACCATGTTTAAGTAAAACATTATACAGCATGACTGGTGAGACATGATCGATACTTAAGGAGAGTATTCGGTACTCGATTCTCATTATAATTATGTAATAAAATTAGGTACTTCATTTTTGACCAAATTTCCCTTCCAAGTAAATAAATCATGGACACTTAGTAAATTACTATGCGGCAGGCGCGGCGGCGTGCGCCCCGCGCCGCGCGATACCCCTCCCGCACACGGTGTCCACAGCGTTCCATGCGTTGGGTAAATAATTATTTAACTTTAAGCTACATTTACTCAGTGATCAATTGTTTTTTTTTTTTTTTCAACTAATATAATAGCCAAATATCACGTCCTCGAGTATTGAGCATGTCTCACCAGTCATGCTGTATATATAATATAGATCTTTTATTTATAATTTTTAAGGTCCTATATTAATACATTTTATTGACATTTCAGGAGGGTGAACAATGGTCCTACTATACAGAAAGGTCTAGAAGGTGTAAAGGCACCCGTGCCAATACAGCCCGCACCCACTGTGCCACAACCAACCGCGCCACCAGTAAGTTACTATGTATATGTCGCATTTTGAGCGACTCGAATGTTTAATTAAAAAGCTAGACATGTAGTTGAATGGCGTTTTTCAATCAAAGGACTAGCTTTTTGATTGAACGGCTATTAACCAGTTGGCTGCGACATAATATATATAAAGTTTATATTACGTCCTTACGAAAAAAGAATCGGTTAGTTGTTATGTGACATTTTAAATCCAAAGCATATCTCACTCAGATTCAATCTGTGATGATACTAGTAGCTAAGATGTAACAGATATTTAGTATTAAAGCTCAGACCATATTGATTTAAATAGATTGCTGTAAATGGTAATGATAATAACAATAACATTTCAACCTCGATTTTTATTGCTAAGGTAAGTAGTAAAATAGTTTACTGTAACAATTATAAGCAGCAAAAAAACACGAATATAATATGATGGTGCCAATTTATTAATAGCATAAAATTTCACCTATTGCTTGAAAAACATTTTTGAAATGACTAATCCATTTATTCTATTTTAGGTGAATTCACAACAGCAGAGAAATTCTCAAAAGCCGAAAAAGAGGAAACCAAGAATAGCTGCAAACTTACCCTTCCAATTAGAATAAATATTCACACGTGTAGAGATTTAGCACAAACAATTGACAACAACATATTAGTAACTTTATCGAATTATATTATGTATAAAAATCATGACAGGCGTTAAATGACCTTGATGTTAAGAACGACCTACAATAAATTAATAAAAAAATATAGTGACAGAAGTCATTATTTTCGATAACGTTGTGAATACTTTGTTGTTATATTCTAGTGTTAACCCCCTGAAGTTAGTCGCTATTGCGTTCCACTGAGTTCCTAAAACATCGATTGCATATCGGCTTACTTCAGACTAATGACATGAAAATTGTATATATTTACATATAGTTAGATCAAACTTACATCTTATGTGTTAAGAATTAGTGAAATTCTAACAGAGTGCATTTTAATATACAAGTACATACAATTAAGTGATAAATCAATTTCAATGAACAAAATACTGATAACCCAAGAGCCAGCGACAGCCAGACTTTCAAGCTGAAAGTTGCCTGTATATTACACCTATAGAGGTAAGAACGACCAGTAACTATGGAGTTTCGGTCGCGGTTACTTTAGGAAGTATCCAGTTCTGAAGGTCTACTTAACCAGAGGCGGCGCAAGGCGTGGGCGGTGTGGGCGACCGCCCACGGCCTCGCGGTCTAAGGGGCCTCGCGGCCCTTGGACCACTAGATTTTTTTAAAGGATTTACAAGTTTTGATACTCAATTATTCATAAAAAAAGTTTTATAAATAAAAGTTTGAGTATCAAAAATTTATTTCTCTCCAAAAATCTGTATTCTTCCGTCATCTATCAGGGGGCCTCGCAAGATATATCTTGCCCACATAAAATTTAGGTCTTGCCCCGCCGCTGTACTTAACCTTCAATAAAGTATGAAATTCTATTTTTTATCTTATTTCTCAGGATAAAACTTTCAGCTTTTATAAAATGACGAAACTCTGGCTGTTGCTGGCTCTTAGGTTATGGTGTAAATACTGTTTTTGCATATTTTTTGACTTCTTGTTGTTCTTGTTTTCTCTTATGATTTTCTAATTTTAAGGATAATAAGTACAATTTTATGTGAGGAGTAAGTATAACAAACATTTTAAATCAGGACCTATAACAATAAAAATATAAGACTCCAATGAATTCATAAAATATTTTAATTTTTTCCTGACCACAAAATCATAATAAGCTTTAAATTATTAAAAAGATTAAGCACAATATTGTCTCTTTAAAATAATTTTGGGTACAAGGAACTTTATTAAAACTTTTTCCAATGAGCCAAATAACTGTTAATTTTTATTATTAAGATCCATCATTTATTCATTACTAAAAATTTTATTAATTATTATTATTATTACTTAAAAATCAATGCTATGTAATATATAAATCTGATATTAGAATTTCAATCTCTGTCTTCAAGTTAATATACCTTGGTCACGGAGCATGTAGAAATTTGGTTATGGTATAAATCTTTACATGACTCTTTCATTCTTTTCTTTAAAAAGTATTAATTTGGTTTCCTAATACAGGGTGCAATTAAACCTTCCTGCCAAATTTCCAGGGCTTAGGTATCATTAGGAGAGTCCATTCAACCGAAAAAAAATGGGTGTTATTTTTTTTTTCAATGACATATTTTATCCCATTTAAAATCGTTGCAGAATGGTCAATCGCGGCGCGGGGGAATAGGGATGATGACAAGGTCAAAGATTAGCGAATTTTGTTAATAAAATAAAGAAATCACAGTAAAAAATAAGTGCTCCCAAAATTTCAGCTTGATAGCATTTGTATTTTTTTTGTTATGCGCCTTCAAAGTTGGATAATTAAGTAGATTTTTTTTTTTTCAATTAAATTTCTTAATATTTGTATACCATTCGATAACTTATGCAATTAAAAGCAACTTTTGTTATAAAACCACTTTCATAAACGCAATATTTAATATAACTACCGAACAAAATTCTCTCCCGATCCGTACAAACTACGAAAGAGTGACGTCAGTCTTTCGTAGCACTTTGTATGGAGCGTTCCGGGCAGGTCTATTTTATGAGATATTTGAAATTGTTATATCTTGGTGAATTTTTAAGCTATCAGAGTCATTCTTTCAGCGATGTTTCTATTTTTAAGGGTCTTTCAATTACCAATAAGAAAAAAAAATAGTCATCATGCCTATTATCGGGGGTGACGCGGGATGAGGCGCGCGCGCGGGGGCACATCACGCGCGGCCAACGCATCGTGCCCATTAATTGTAGTGTTTTTTAGGATAACTTTCGGAAGCTATTTCTCAACATTTTAGCACTGAGTGACTTTAAAAGAAAAAATACGTGTATTTTTATTTTTAACAAGGATTAATATCAAAATTTGGCAGGAAGGTTTAATTGCACCCTGTATATTGAGATTTGAGTAAGTTAACTAAAAACTTTATAATATTTTTATATTAAAGATCTTTTTTATTTGTAAATATTATATTTACAAATCATACTTAGTAAGGTTCTAAGCATGTAAGTTATTGTAAAATTGTCAAGTTAATAATATTATTGTGTTAGAGAATTGAGTGTGTAAATTATAAAAATCTTTGATTGTGAAATCGAGCAGAAAATTCTTATTGTGTATCTTATTACAATAATTATCAAAAAATTATCTTCACGTTTAAAAAGGATAGTACACAATAGGTTATATAAAATAAACTCCTTATTTTTTAAGACTCGAACAAAGTATTTGTGATGTGAATGAATACAAAATTTGAATGTATTCCTGATTTTATTTTGCTCATTTTTTGTGTAAAAACTGTTAGTTGTCCTACAGACTAAACAACAGGTTGTGACAAAATAAAGTGATAATATTTTAGTGTGTGTATTGGCCCGTATTCACTTTCATTAGTAATAAGTGCAAGTGATTAGGGCAAGTGATTAGTTATTAGGGAAATGTAAGTGTGGACAGCGACTGTTTAGTGCAAGTGATTAGCCGGCTGCGTAGTAACGTGATTAGTTCTGTATTCACTTTGATTAGTGATTAAGTGCAGGTGACTAGTACAGGTGATGAGTGATTAGTAGAAAGTAATGTGGACAGCGACTGATTAGTGCAAGTGACTAGTCGGCTGCGTAGTAACGTGATTAAAAGCGTGTTCTATTTTTTGCGAGTGCAAGTGCGTGACAGATGAAAACCAATTTTGGTTACGTTTGACAGCTCGAGATTGTTACTATTATTCCGCTAGGTATATTAACTTTATGGGCCAGACTGACGTGGTGTGCCGTGTGAAGCGTCCATAGATATAGTATATAATTATTAAATAATATACCTATTAAAAGTACAAAAGGACACCCTTTCAATTACTTCCATACTAATCCATACTTATTACTTACTAATATACTAATAATATTATAAATGCGAATGTGTGTCTGTCTGTCTGTTACCTCTTCACGTTTATACCTCAGAAGTCAGAACCGATTTTGCTGAAATTTGGCATGGAGATACTTTGAGTCCTGGGAAAGGACATATAAAAATACTTCGTGGTCTTTATATATAAAACTCAAAGGTGACTGACTGACATGTTGATCTATCAACGCACAGCCCAAGCCATTGGACCGATCGGGCTGAAATTTGGCATGCAGGTTTTTGATCATGAGCATCATCATGAGGCAGAAAGGATTTTGATCAATTCTACCTCCAAGGGGTGAAAATAGGGGATCAAAGTTTGTATATAACAATACTTCTTAACGCGAGCGAAGCCGCGGGCAAAAGCTCGTTTTTAATAAAACCAATATTAAAAATGAAGGACATGTCAAAATGGCAGTTTTATTTTTGAAACTTGGACGCTCGTGTTGACAGCGACTACTGAATTTACTAAATTAAATTACTAAAGAGCCACTAAACAAGAATTGGACACTACTTGCACTACACACCTGCACTCCACTGCCTCAATTACTAGTCACTTGCACTTGCACTAATCAAAATGAATACAGGCCTTATGAGTCCCCTGTATGGAGTTTACTGTGAAAGTAGCGGCGCGGAAAGAGTTACTTTTTTTTACTTTTTATGGATCATACTACGAATAACAAAACTACGGATCATATTAATGCTAAGGCGCTTGCCCAGGCAAATCTCCAAAAAAAAACTTTTTCAGCGCTGCTACTTTCATAGTGAACTCTATAATACTTATATAAGGGACACATTACACGTACACAGATTACACACCCTAAACTCTAAAGTAATATCACTTTATTTCGTTAGTCACCGGCTACACGGTCAATTTTTCATCAATCTGATCCATCAATCTGGTGTCAATCTGATTGACGGAATATTGATAGTTATAAAAAGTTCATATTAAAATACGATCAATCCATCAATCCGTGTCGTACACGATCAAATTTTCGTCAATCCGTACGTCACCGGCTACACGGTCAATTTTTCATCAATCTGATCCATCAATCCGGTACCGATTGACAAAAATTTGATCGTGTACGACTCGGATTGATGGATTGATCCTATTTTTAATATGAACTTTTTATAACCATCAATATTCCGTCAA
This sequence comes from Lysandra bellargus, assembly GCA_905333045.1. NCBI lineage: Eukaryota > Metazoa > Arthropoda > Insecta > Lepidoptera > Lycaenidae > Lysandra > Lysandra bellargus. Next base: position 3,957,384 of record HG995336.1, on the reverse strand, counting down.
TCAGATTGATGAGAATTTGACCGTGTAGCCGGTGACTAAAAACACGATGAATTCATTAATCCGTGGCATACACGATCAAATTTTCGTCAATCCATACCAGATTGATGGATCATATTGATGAAAAATTGACCGTGTAGCCGGTGACTAACACCCTGTAATACTTCATGGTAGTACTCAAGTGGTTATGTTGTAAACAACTTAAAACACTTGTAACAATCAACTCGGTGATGGCTTGATTATCCGCAAGATTATAAACATTAAAGGAAGATCTATTGTCACTATATCATTTGTAGTCGCAAAACCACCACGCTTGGTTACGTTTTAGTAGAATATTTTTCAACTGTAAACTATTTAAAAGCCTTGTTATTTTTTACTCTAGAAAAGTTTCTTATATAATAGTTTTCTTCCTTATAAATAATACAAGTTTTAGTTTTAAATAACTAAATAATAGCTATATAAAAGAATATTTTACATAAAAATGCGTCTAGTTCTACTATAAGATGCGTGTTTTAGTAGTTCTATTGGTGGCGACTTCTGTAGCGGCGGTAGATCTCGACTGGTGGAAGACCGCGTTGGTCTACCAGATCTACCCGCGGTCTTTTATGGACAGCGGCAATGACGGTATTGGAGATCTTAATGGTGAGTTTTTTTTTTTTATGTACACTAGGATTTTTCTGTACTATTTTGGAAATGCAGCAAAATATGTGTTATGCTAGATAGAACCAACTCGTCAAAAGCGTTTAAGGGTTGGACCTCATCTAGCAGCACGGAATCGCCTTTTTCCGTCGCCCTTTCTCTTTCTGTTGCTTAGAACTGCCATTTGCTAGACCGAGACAGAAAGCATAGTGCGATAGCACGCGGCGGAATCCTCGAGGCGATCGGCATCACGGACAAAATGCAATGGTCGGCAGGGAGACTCCGGAACGCTGAAGCGCGCGATAGCATGCTAACGCATCCTTTCACCTTCGCATCCCATCGCCTTTTTTGTCTGCGGAATGCGACAGCGCGCGTTCGCATGCGGCAGCACACTGCAGCACGTGGTAGCACAGGCGGAACAAATGCGATTCCGTGCTGCCAGATGAGGTCCAACCCTAATACTTTTGCGTGAGAGTAACAAACATCCAACAATCCATCACACAATCCATACTAATATTATAAATGCGAAAGTGTGTCTGTCTGTCTGTAACCTCTTCACGCTTAAACTGCTGAACCGATTTTGCTGAAATTTTGCATGGAGATACTAAAAAATATGTTGCCCGAATACTTATATAATATGCAATAAGCATGTTATGTTATAAACCTGTGAACTGTCTTGCAAGTTGCAATACCTGCAGAAAAGTATAAAATGCATTCTGTTTTTTATTTTGAGCAATATCTTGTATATTGGAGATCAGTGGCAATATCAGTTATGAGTCTAACACTTTTTAGGTACTTAATATTTTTCAGCTTCAAAACCTTGCTGATCCTACCGAAAATAATTTCTACCATTTTTTCTGACATTCATCTAAAGTCTTAACCAGTGGTCCCCAATCTTATTTTCACACGGGCCACAAACATGTTTAAATGTTTTAATCTTGGTGTCGCGGGCAGCAACAAAATTTTTTAGGGTTGAAAAATAACGTTCGTCAAAATTAATGATTTAAAAGTAGAAAAAAATTCACGACATTAACAACAACTTTAATAGTAATACCTACATTATTTTGCCGGCGGGCGTAAATTTCAAAATGGTTTAACATCAAGCGGGCAACAAATTAAGTCCGCTGCAATTATATAATTTATATTGCAATCACAACAACGTTAGGAGGAAATAACCCATTACCAATGTCAAACCTTACAACCTTGTTTGTATCTTAGCTAAAATATAGAAAGAAAAAGCAATATAAATTTTTAGATTCTAAATTTCCTGGCCTTAAAATTGTTTACCTATTGGTAATTTGCTGGTAACGCCAAAGAACCCCAAGTTCAATTCAAGATGTAGGTACTTGTTGGAAATGTTGGATGGAGGATTTCGATGTTGCTGTTAATATCCTTGATGGATCTTGAAGGGCTCATATCCATGGACATAAATAAATAAGTAAAATATATTTTTATTCAGAATAGCCAATAGGTATCATGATTCATGAATACAGTTTTTGAACGTCGTAGAAAGAATGTAGAAACTGGCGAGAAGAACCCGGCGAAAATAAACTCGCACGTAAGTTTTAATTTTCCATCTTACTAAAAAGACGGAAAATTACAACTTTGACTTTCGACATCTTTAAGTTTTGGTGTTTTTTAATAAATAAAGTTTCTTATTCCTATTCAGGTATAACGAGCAAACTGCCATATCTCCACGCGACGGGCGTGGACGCGATCTGGCTGTCGCCCATCAACGTGTCCCCAATGTATGACTTCGGATACGACATCACCGACTACCGCGGCATCGCGCCGGAGTACGGCACCATGGAGGACTTCGATAACCTCATGAAGAGGGCCAAACAGTTAGGTACGTTTATAATCAGGGCAGGATTTATATTTTTTATGATTACCTATAGGCCTATAGGCCACTTTAATTTTGCCGGCATATGTACGAACTCTATCGCCATCCTAGGAAGCTCCACCCCACGGCCCACCTAGGACGCCATAGAACGCTGTCGCTCATGGGCCATGGCCTATACTGCCTATAAATCCAGAGCTGGTTATGATATTAGTAGGTAGACTAGTCCGCGTATTACAGTATTAGTAGTCTAAAACGACTTTGTAAAAACCTAGCTATAAGTAAGTACTTGTGAAGTAAGAAAAATATATTTGCTAACAAGATAATAATATGTTGTCCGCGCCTTCATTACGCTTAAATTCGTTTAGAGCACTGTAACCTACGTTTCGCTAAATGAAAACTACTTTTTCCCGCACCCAAAAGATTTCGTATTTGTTCGTATTGCATTCGGCATCGTATCAGTGCAGCGGTTCAAGCGTTATGATTTATGAAGTACTAGCTGCCCCGGCAACGTTGTTTTGCCATTTAAAATATTTCTACTTCATCAGTTGATACAAAATCTTGCGCCCCTCTTTTGTCCCCTAATAGGGGTGGGGGGAAAAATTTTATACACCAGATGTTAAGTTGGAAAAACAGTTAATAATATGAAGTAAGTCCATTAAAGAAAAAAGTTTGATACAAAATCTGACTCCCTCTTTGGTCCCCTTAGAGGGGTGGGGGAGGTGATTTTTATACACCAGATGTTGAGATGGAAGAAGGCAAATATATCTGCGAAAACCGTATGCAAATGGGATCAGTAGTTTTCGTGTTAAAGCAAAAGTCTTATACAAATTACAAAATCTGACCCGATCTTTGCTCCCCTTAGAGGGGGGGGGGGTGATTTTTATACACCAGATTTCGAGTTGGAAGAAGACAAATATATCTGCGAAAACCGTATGCAAATCGGATCAGTAGTTTTCGTGTTAAAGCAAAAGTCTTATACAAAATCTGACCCCCTCTTTCGTCCCTTTAGAGGGGTGGGGCGAAATTTTTTTATACACCAGATGTTAAGTTGGTAGAAGATAAATATATCTGCGAAAACCGCAATCAAATCGGATCAGTAGTTTTCGTGTGATAGTAGAACAAACATACAGACAGACAGACAAAAAAACTAACCACATTTTTGGCTTCTATAGCGATGTACCCCTCGCTTATTATTTTTTGAATATCTTTAATGTACAGAATTTTCATTTCTACAGTTTTATCCAACTCAATTATACGTATATAAAAGAGGCAGTCTACAGACAAAAGTGCTCACAATTCTACGTTAATATTTAAATTAAAAAATCTGTAGATATCTTTTTAATCCGCTTTAGTCATGCCGGCAATAGTCCTTTCCAAGTTTATATTCATTTTTACGAGTCTTACAAACCGCTACCAAAAATTTAATCAAAGGTAAAATGAGTCATATTATGGTGTGTATTTTATAAAGCTCTAAATATTATTTCAGGTATCCGAGTTCTCCTGGACTTTGTGCCCAATCACACTAGCAACGAGAGCGACTGGTTTAATCGCTCCGTACGTCGAGAGGAAGGTTATGAGGACTATTACGTGTGGAGTGATGGTCTACAGGATGGAAACGGGGAAAGGATACCGCCTAGCAACTGGGTAGGTAAAGAATGGTATAGCATGCAGAGTTGGGTATTTCGCGCTTGTCTCATCCGCTAACGCAATGCAATGTATTGCTGTCGCGCTCTATGAAGTGTTGGAATGAACGCGATATTAGACGCTCTGAAAGCATATTATCTATACATATTATAAAACAAAGTCGCTTTTTTTCCCTCATGTCCCTTTGTTCCCTTTAATTTTTAAAACTACGCAACGGATTTTGATCATTCTTTCAGTGTTAGATAGCCCATTTATTGAGGATGGCTATAGGCTATATTTTATCACGCTAAGACTAATAGGAGAATGGAAAAAAACGGGGGGAATTATTTGAAAGGGCTTATCTCGCGATCTACTGGAGCAATTTTTATGTTATTTGTCACAGATAAGTAGATCACGTTAAGGATCATAGGCTGTCGATTTTAATCATTTTTTCAGTGGCTATATATTTCATACCCGTGCGACACCGGGGCGGGTCGCTATTTTTTGAATTAAATTAATTGATAATTTACTTCCGCAAAGATATAAAAAACCGGGAATTAGTTTGGTGCGACCTCCCGAACCGCAAAATAGAACCCGAGAAATCTACTGTTTCATTTGTCATACTTTGTATTATTATTCATCTCAGTTGTTTGTTGACGACCTCTGTAGCTCAGTTGGTGGGCTGTTGGTAGCTCAAGCCGAGGGTCGCGGGTTCGAATCCCGCCGACGAAACAAAAATTTTCTAAGTTCCTGGGTCATGGATGTGTATAATATAATAATATATTAATACTAGCTGACCCGGCAAACGTTGTTTTGCCATATAAATAATTTTTGATGTGAAAAATAGATGTTGGCCGATTCTCAGACCTACTCAATATGCTCACAAAATTTTCGTGAGAATCGGTCAAGCCGTTTCGGGGGAGTACGGGAACGAACATTGTGACACAAGAATTTTATATATAAGATATTATGTATAGTACAAAAGTATTAAATATATTTCCGTTGTCTGGTACCTGTAACACAAGTCCAGCAGGAACTTACCACGGGGCCAGACTGACGTGGTGTGAAGCGTCCATAGATATTATTATTATCTCGTTCTGTTGCCTTTTCGGCACGTTTTCGCGCCGCGTTTGTGTACTAATGGCTTTAAAGAATAGATGACGCTAAAATTTTAGATTAGCTTGGTAGAGTAATGACAGTCGAGATACACGGTCTACGAATTACGATTAAGAGCTCCCATCACTGACCTCCATTATAGTTAGAGATCAGTGGCTCCCATACATAACTGCGAATTCGCATCGCATCGCAAATATCTGCGACAAAATTCATAATAAAAATGACACGATGCGAAGCAAATTCGCAGTTTTGTGTGGGAACCCTAACTAGTATCTCGGCATAATAATAATGTAGGTGTCACGTTCTACAGGTGAGCACATTCCGCAAGAGCGCTTGGGAGTGGAACTCCACGCGTGGTCAGTACTATCTGCACCAGTTCGTCATCGGCCAGCCAGACCTCAACTACCGTAGTGCGCGGCTGCAACAGGAGATGAAGGTAGGGACTTCCTCAGATAACAGGTCAAATTATACTAGCGCAGAGTCGATTAGAGGCGCGGTGCACCTACCCCATGCAACAACCATATGCGTTATGGTGAGTGCACGGACTTACGAGGGGCGCGGGTGGCGGGGGGCCAGAATAGCCGCAAAATCATGCCATAGCAATGAGTCACACGCACTGCTTTATAATAATATAATGTATTTATTTGTTATTATATCTTCATATTTTAATATCATTGTATTATGTAACTATATAGAATGTATATTAATTATTATATATAATATTTAAAAATATACTATTTTTTTTAGGTTAAAATGTTAACGCTGAGTGTATGTATCTGTCCCTATTTCTAGATGGCTGAACCACATAACACCAGGCACTGTGCTGTACCTACACCACGGTAACACGCCTGAGTGGTATCCTTTTCTACAATGGACATAACGATACACTACTCGTACAGCTGACCCTTACTTATGCACTATGGGGTTGTCCCGATAGTTTACGTCCTTATGTTGATATCACGTCCTTATGAGATTATTATGAATAATAATTAAGTATTCCTTCTTTTTGATTTCTTTTTTTTATAATTTTGTGTCTTTTGCGTATGTGATGTTTTAATTTTCTTTAGTTACCTAATGTATTGTAACGTGTAATTTATTATTGTAGTGTAATGTGGTGTCTTATTATGGAATAAATGTTATTATTATTATTATTAAGCGCATCGAAGCGAATGACCAAAAACTGAACATAACAAATTCAACCTTAATCCTTCAGGCCCCGCGCGACCACCGGTGATCGCGACAACAATAGAATACAATAGCAATTCCTGGAAATTCCGACTGAAGTATTAACTCCAGAGCGTAACGCACACATTATTCTGCGAGACCAATCAGCGTTGTTCGCTCGAATTCGCAAGAATGCGAGCGTCTTTTTAATATCTCAGAAGTAATGTATGAGTTACACTCTGGAGGTAAGGTAGAATTTGTTATCTTCAGTTTTAGTAATTCGTTACGATGCGCTTCGACTCTGCGCTAGTATAAATTGGCCCTAAGGTGAATAAGTGGACGTTAAAAGGGAGTTACTGATAAGATCTGGAATATAAAGCTTCTGAGGGTAGGTACGCAATCATTTCAGGGGAATTAAATATTCTATGGAATCAGCTAAAGCATTTTATCAGTAATTAAACGGCTTGTTAGTGATTTATTGCAATCAAGCGGTGAGAGTCATGCGCCGAGTTAGGTACCTTTATCACTTCTACTTTTTAGAGTCTAGTATAGTGAAATAGCTTGTCTAACTTGAAATAAAGTGCTTCTCTCGTGTTTACAGGATAAAATTTCTCATTTATATCATTTAGTGAAGTAGTGGGGAGCGTCATTTGAAGTTAGACATACTATAACTGATTTTTTACTTTAAACATGTTTACTTTCAAATGTGTGGATCTCAAAGTAGTTGATCAGCGATTTATAATGATTATTTCAGGACGTACTCAGTTTCTGGCTGGACAAAGGTGTGTCGGGGTTCCGTGTGGACGCTGTCAACAGACTGTACGAAGCCAACCCTGCTGATTACGGCGGTCGGTACCCCGATGAGCCGCTATCAGGTATGAAGGACTGGCTTATGATTATGAACCTAGAATAAGACGTAAATGATTGAAGTATTCGTGCTGCAATTTTACTTTGTCCTTGTTTTTCGGCTCTTGACTAGAAGGCCTTGGGTTTGATTCTCGTTGGAATACAGAAAATACAAGAATAAAGTATTCTTGTATTTTATGTATTCAGCGCTGCTACTTTCATATTGAACCCTATATAAGAGGAACATACACACCCTAAAGTATTGTCACTTAGTTTTGTTGTACCATGTATAGAGATAGAGACTACAAAAGTATATATCCGGCGCCATCGTGGCACCGCACCCGAAGGACCCGAGCAGCTGTTGCGGCGTGAGACTCCCGCGACGCCGCTGTACGTGTCCAGGCTGCACTGGTCCACGACGGTCGAGCAGGTCGTGGACTACATCAGGAGCAAGACCCACTTCGTCTTGAGGGTCGAGCGCTTGGAGTCCCGCCACAAAGTGAATTTTAGCACCTTTGTGGTGAGAGTCTCGACGCACCATCTACCGACCTTCGAGAAGGAGGAGTTCTGGCCGATTGAAGTCGTCTACAAGAGGTTCCGAGGACGACTTCCGAACACGTCGCGCCCCACGTCGCAGACAATACGTGTTTAGTGTTTTATTTATTTATTTATTTAAAAACTTTTTGCACGTTGTAGTACAAAGGCGGGCTTAAGGCTATAGTTCGCATTAGGCCAGTATTTTAGTTAAGTACCGAGTATTTTAGTAGCTAAAATTCTCGCTTCTGCCCCAACATCGTTCGCACTTCGTTCGAGTACAGTTCACAAGAGAGTGATGTTTTGTAAGATGAACAGCTTACAGCGCAATAAAGTATAAATTTTCTAAACGTACTTAATCACGGTTATAAGGTGTATTTTTTTTTTTGTATTTTCACAGAGAACGCTTATAACATTTTAAATGTTGTCACCTTGCACATTTTTATCTAGAATTAATAAAGTTCTCATATTTTTTATTTCATTCAAAAATTTTCCCGCCTGTCATGACTTTCTTGACAGACTATAAATAAACTGATTAAGTTAACCTTAATGGCGATTTTAGAAAAGGTAGATGAGGAAAGTGTGATTAATAAAAAGAAGCTATGGATACGAAAATGGATCGATAGAAGGGTTATCCCTACTACTAGGAGCTACTAATTATTGTCTTCTGAAGGAATTAGCATTGGAAGATCCCAAAGAATACTTCGAAAGATTGAGAATGTCTGAAAGTTGGATAATTTTGGTGGTAACTAATGAACTCGACTGATTCGACTGGGTTGGACTTGTTTAACCGGCGCGCCAGTAGCGCGGACGCGTGGTGGGAGGTGCTACTCGCCGGCGAAAAATAGAATAAAATGGATTGACTCGACTAAATTACTTACCAATCTACTTGACTAAATTACAAAAAAAATAGTGTTCAGACACGTTTAGCTACTAAAATACTCGCTACCTAACTAAAATACTGGCCTAGTGCGAACTAGCCTTGCCTGCCTTTTATACTCGGCGCGGCGAACCTTGGTCTTGGTTTCAGTCCTGCAAAACTTACGTTGTCGTTAAATGTCACACAACGTAAGTTTTGCAGGACGTAAACGTAAATTCAGATTGAGATAATTTCTTGTAAGTGTTAAGAATTATTTAAAGTTCCAACGGAATATCATTTTAATGGCATAAAGCTACGTAAAATTTATAAATGGAATTTTTAGACGCCTCCAATATGATCCTAATTTAATGGTGACGCCACTACAATGTTATCAACTGTCAGTGTCATAGGGACCAAGGTTCGCCGCGTCGAGTATAGTGTTAGTGTTAGTTTTTAGTATAATTGTATGTATGTTAGTCTATAAGATACTAGCTGTCCCGGCAAACGTTGTTTTACCATATAAATAATTTTTGGTATGAAAAATAGATGTTGGCCGATTCTCAGACCTACTCAATATGCTCACAAAATTTCATGAGAATCGGTCAAGCCGTTTCGGAGGAGTTCGATTACGCACCCCGTGACACGAGAATTTTATATATAAGATTTAAAATATGGGCCAAGATGCCTGAGTTAAATAAATAAATAAAATAAAAAATAAAATATTTATCTCTTCAGGCAACCCGGACACCGATGCAGACGACTACGATCACTACAACCACATATACACGTCGGACTTAAACGAGACGTACGACGTGGTTTACGACTGGCGAGACCTCCTCGACCAGTACATACAGAGGGATGGCGAGTACAAGATGATGATGACGGAGGCGTACGCTGATGTGCATAGCATGATTAGGTATGTAAAGAGGTAGAGCTATTACTTACATAATAATAACCACCGGTTTCGGAGATGGTGGCCGGTTTCATTGAAACCAGGCCAGCTACGCAGAAGTAATTTTATAGTGCCCAAGTGTGTGCATAGTACACATGAGCACTCTCTATTCCTTTTACTCTCATAACCCAGTGGGACGGAAGACCGACACGACCGGCGAGAGATCAGGCGCAGGACCGACTTTTTACATGCCCATCCGACGCATGGGTCATCTTACTTGTCAGATAATCAGGTGATCAGCCTGCATTGTCCTAACCAAACTTGGAAATACATAACATGTTTCCAACGCGGGAATCTAACCCACGACCTCCGAGTCAAGAGCCACACCCTTAACCACTGGACCATATGCAAAATACAAGGTCTGCTTGTATTACACTTTGCCAGACAAAAACAATATTAATCTAGTTATTTGCTGTCAGCTTTGTAAATATTTTTAGTAAGGTTCTAATCTCGTTCTAATCATCGAAATAGATTACATTTACATTAAAGATCAGTAACTAATTCATTAGTTCGCTTAATTATGGCTCTATAGTTACCGTCATAAAACGTATGACGGCCAAAGTAGGTGTGCATTTCGATAACGTTTGTGGAACCATTTTTAATAATAATAATAATAATATGCTTTATTAACACATTATGACAATGCACAACACACACTAAAGCAAACAACAAGCAATAAACCAAAAGAGAAAAAAAAAATGCTTAACTAAAATAAAACAAAAAACATCTGAAGAACAACAATAAGTAAAAGCATACAAAAACAAACAACAAAAATGGCATCATTAGGTAGTGCATTGCATAATGCCGAAAAGGATACCCACTCAGGTGTTCACGGCACAGAACATTGCACCGCGGTACCTGAACTTCCGTGGTTCCCATACATTACGCATGACGCACGACAGATTCAACATAAATATTATGGTTTAACATAGATAATAATATACATATAATCTTATATATAAAATTCTCGTGTCACAATGTTAGTCCGCGAACTCCTCCGAAACGGCTTTACTGATTTTTACCAAATTTTATATGCACATTAAGTAAGTCTGAAAATCGGCTACTCGCTTTATATATTGATAAGTTTCACCATGGATTTCGTACAAGTTGCTCGTCTTTAGTTACTACTTCGGAGGATCAGAAGAAAAAGAAAAGAAAATTCGCCAATACCGGACTCATCCTTTTACAGCGGATAGAATTATCAATGGTGGTCTTTCTTGTACTGCGATTGTCAAATGTTCCATGTCTATCTTCGTATCGTTTGGAGATGGACACTCCATTGGAGATATCTTCAATGGAGTATCCATCTCGTTTATATTATACTCTTTGTTAAACATGTCGGCGCCTGTATAGGCGTCGACATGTACAGATGAAACACAAATGATAACGTATAATAACTTAACGTGGGAGAGCCATGCTTCGGCACGAATGGGCCGGCTCGACCGGGGAAATACCACGTTCTCACAGAAAACCGGCGTGAAACAGCGCTTGCGCTGTGTTTCGCCGAGTGAGTGAGTTTACCGGAGGCCCAATCCCCTACCCTATTCCCTTCCCTACCCTCCCCTATTCCTTCCCTTCCCATCCCTACCCTCCTCTACTACCCTATTCCCTCTTAAAAGGCCGGCAACGCACCTGCAGCTCTTCTGATGTTGCGAGTGTCCATGGGCGATGGAAGTTGCTTTCCATCAAGTGACCCGTTTGCCCCCTTATTTCATAAAAAAATGAAGTGCCCGAGTGTGCGATTTACGGTGCGGTACCACACAATTTCATATTCTGCATTTTATTTTCGCGACAATCGCGTCGCGAGCAGTCGCAGCAAAATGTGACAAATCACAATTTTAAAATCGCTGCGATTATTTACTCGCATGTGCGCGCACTGTCATACTAACTCATACGTTGTATTTCTGCGATAAAATAATCGCGCTGCATAAAGTCGTGGTGCACGCTAGGCTTAAGTATGGCAAAGCAGCGTTTGCCGGGACAGCTAGTAATAAAATAATAAAACATCAAAGAATACTTAAATAAGTTTAAAACGGTAGCTGCTATTATTGCTGCTATAGATACAGCACGGCACAATGCACCAGCACCTGTGACGCATTAACGACATTCCAGCTTCAGGAGATAAGTGCCTATTTCCCGCGCTTCAGTACCCACAGAGTACTTTCTTATATACGGAAATCAGTACCTGAAGCGAAGTTGTACGGGGAGCACGCGCAGGTGTGCGCTCGCGCCGACCGCCTGTGACCTACCTTTTTCACTCAGTTGCCTTTTCATAGTATTGATTATTATTTGTATGTTGCAATGTATGGCACAAATTTGCTTATTGTTATAGGTACTACGGGACTGAAACTAGGAACGGATCTTTACCGTTCAACTTTAGTTTTCTCGGTGAAATCACTAAGAATTCTACGGCCTGGGACATCAAAACGGCCATTGATAAATGGATGACACATATGCCTAATGGGAAAACTGCTAACTGGGTGGTAAGTTTTCTAATCTAATAAGTTCATAATATACAAAAAAGTTTTTTCGTCTTACATATATATTTGCTTAGACTTTTTAACTCAACGGCTTATTAGTGTAATAAAATTCTTAACAATATCTATTATTCCAGAGAAAGACTTAACTATAGTATGTGTTTTCTAATTGCAATTCACAGCACTAGACTCTAGCGCGTATTATGCGGCAAAATGGTCAACGTTTAATATTTCAACTACAGCAATTCTTATCGCAATCAAGGAGTTCCATTTAGGCATTAGCACACTTCAACATTGTGTGCCCAGTGCCACTGAGGCGCATTATGCTCTGCAATTGGAAAATAGACAACATTATTATGCACACAGTGGTATTATGCAATTTCAGAACACTCAATATGTCGCTAGATAACAAAGTAAATGAATGATCACGGTTTATATTTTTAGAATGGTAACCACGACAACAGCCGCATGGCAACCCGCGACGGCGTAGAGCGGGTCGACGCCATGAACCTGCTAGCACTTATTTTGCCCGGGGTTGCCATCACTTATCAGGTAATACATTTTATCTAAACTGTGCATTTGTTTACCTATGTTCCTGCATTTTTTGTCAAAAGGGTTCCAAAGTTTTTTGCTCGCGTATTAATATATAGATTACTGACTTCAACATAATATTAATTTTATGACTTATTGATAAAATATTTACATCATTAAGGGTAACCCTTGTTACTGCCTTTGTCTGAAATGTTGAAAAAAATATTGTATTTTAATTAAAAAGCAGCCCATAGAGTAATTCAGAGCCGAAACTGCTAAATATACTGAATTTCATAATGATCTGTTTATTACATTTATTATTTACATAATATTTGCGTCAGCATCGAGAGAGAACATGTATTTGTTATACACCAATCTTAACATCTTATATATAAAATTCTCGTGTCACAATGTTAGTCCACGAACTCCTCCGAAACGGCTTTACTGATTTTTACCAAATTTTATATGCATATTCAGTAGGTCTGAGAATCGGTTACTCGGTACTTTATATATTGATAAGTGCATTTGTTGAATAAATAATAGTAAATTGTTACAACCTGAGACTGACGGCGACCATTGTTTGTGTGACGGGATAGCGATCGACGTTGCCATGGTGACATACTTATTTAGTCACTTCAATAAAATAATATGGCAAATATATTATGACAAAGCAACGTTTGCCGGTACAGCTAGTATTCTATAATATTTAATATTACTCCTGTACTTTTCCTTTCTCATCCTTATAGAAACTAATATCTGTAATTCAATAAGGATCTCTTCTTCTGCCTCACTTTTTTCTCGCCTTTTGAAACGAAGTTCCTTGTGGCGCGTTCGGCGTTGCGAAAGGAGGTTAGACGGAACGACACTTGACCTCGACACTTTTTTATTAGTACCGGGGCAGAAGGCGTTGGTTTTTTTTATAACTTCGTTCCATCGCGGTGTCCCTTGACACCTTTTAAGTTTTTAATAAATTGCAATTGCTCAGGGTGAAGAGATCGGCATGACAGATGGAGAGCTAACCTGGAAGGAGACGGTGGACCCTCAGGCTTGCAACACCGATGACCCGGTCAACTACTGGAAGAAGTCACGTGACCCCTGCCGCACTCCCTTCCACTGGGACAGTTCTGAACACGCCGGTTTTACCAGAGGCAACAGCACGTGGTTGCCTGTGGCCGCTAACTATAAGGACGTCAATGTACACAACCAGTTGATCGCTAAGAAGAGTCATTATAAGGTATTTTGTAGCTTTTAGAAATAGATAGGCACCAAATCTTTTAATGGAATTAAATAGTCGCGTTCGCTGTATTTTCGTTAACTTTTTTATAGCAGTTTTTATAACAATTCAGATTAAAAAGGAAATTATTGCAAATTGTTTAATATAGTATAAGAGAACAAGGCGCAAATGAAGATATTTTTTTAATGAAGATGAAGATTTTTTCTTTCTTTATTGTTGTTGTTTTGCTTATTATAATATTATGTAATTTTTTTGTTTTAGTTCTACAAGGATGTGGCTCGGGCTAGACGCAGGGACGCAGTGAAGTATGGAGACTTGGACACGCGCGCACTGTCAGAGGACGTGCTAGCAGTTACCAGGTAAATATAGAACATTGTTTCTCTCGTAATAATGTCGACATTGGAAAGATGATTCTTATTTCTTATCAACTCACTGATACTAGTTACTTCCACTTAGATAAATTAAATCAAACGACTTGATTTCAATGAATGTGTGAATTTAATACCAATAATATGATACATTGCATTATAATTTATAACTACTACTAGCGACCCGCCCCGGCGTCGCACGGGTATAAAATATATAGCCACTGAAAAAATGATTAAAATCGATAGCCTATGATCCTTCACGTGGTCTACTTCTTATCTGTGCCAAATAACATAAAAATTGCTCCAGTAGTTTGCGAGATAAGCCCTTTCGAATAATTTCCCCCGTTTTTTCCACATTCTCATATTAGTCTTAGCGTGATAAAATATAGCCTAAAGACTGCTTTAATAAATGGACTATCTAAGACTGAAAGAATATTTCAAATCGGACCAGTAGTTTCTGAGATTAGCGCGTTCAAATTAGCCCTTTCAAATAATTTTCACCGTTTTTTTCCACATTTTCCTCTATTTCTTCGCTCCTATTAGTCTTAGCGGGATAAAATATAGCCTATAGCCTTCCTCGATGAATGGGCTATCTAACACTGAAAGAATCATCAAAATCCGTTGCGTAGTTTTAAAGATTAAAGGGAACAAATGGACATGAGGGAAAAAAAGCTCTTTGTTTTATAATATGTATAGATTTTAATTTACTCTGTAAATCTATTTTTAAATTTTAAATTTCCAATTTAGCAGATGCGTTAGAGATCAACTACGATAATATGGCGCGCCCCTCCAAAATTCAAAACTTTTGAAGTGCGTTGTCAAAACGTTTGAAGTGCGTTGTCTTGATAGGCTAGTTATGATTAGTTGACCAACAAATCTTGGTAATAAGTGACATTAACTGAAATATTACGTGTACTGTGATTGGTTGAATACTTACTACATACAAACTCTTTCATAAGGATGTGACTACACACATTGAAACAGTCATTTGGAGGGGCGCGCCAGTTATCGTAGTTGATCTCTAACATTAAAGCAATACTGATTAATCCTTACCATCCGAGTATTAATAACAGTAGTACTGCTGTTATTAATACTCTAAGTTACCATCCTGTATCACTTGCACTACCAAAAGGCAGGCGCGGTCGCAGCCTGAAATTTGGGGGGGGGGGGGGGTCATGTCTTGATGCTGATGGATCAAGAGAAGATGATTCGAAAAAAAGTATACTTTCGCACTCTGGTGGACTTGTCCGGTTTTGTTCACCAGCTCCTCGACTGTATTAAAGTATTATATTATATTTATGTATATTAAATGAACATGTCATTTTTAGATTACTTCCTGGAGAGCCTGGTATAGTTGCGATCATCAACTTGTCTGATCAAGTGAGACATGTGGACTTATCTACGCTCCAGCTGCTACCAACCAACCTGTTAGTTATAGCGTCGGGTGTAGGATGTAGCCTTGAAAAGGGGTAAAATATTTATCTATTATTTTGAATCTTATGTAATGTCTTTGGTCATAGTCTTAATATTGCCTGTATTATTTTGCTTGCCTAAATTGTTATCAGTGGCGAGGCAAGACCTAAATTTTATGTGGGCAAGATATATCTTGCGAGACCCCTAAAATATATTTTGCGAGGCCCCTGATGGATGGACGCTAAAGAATGGATTTGTTGAGAGAAATATTTTTTGATACTCGAAAGTTTTGTGTATAAAACTTTTTATTTGTGAATATTTGAGTATCACAACTAAAACCTTAAAAAACCTCGTGATTCAAGGGGCGCGAGGCCCCTTAGACCGCGAGGGCGTGGGCGGTCGCCCACACCGCCCACGCATTGCGCCGCTTCTGATTGTTATTTCTAATGCACTATTAGAGAATGTTGATTCCTAGGCAGATGGCGGACCTAAGTAATTCGGTCGCGTTAAGTCAAACCCATCCAACCGAACACAGCTAAGAGCTACCGCACACCTGAGACACGACTGTCTTAAGACAGACTATCGCATAATAAAATGCACTAGATGCGCACATTTGAGACAAAACGTCTATTTAGACAAAGTTGTCTAATGCACCCCGCGACGAGTCTGACTAATGACTGTCGGCTTCCTTTTGAAGTGTATGCAAGCGCGCACATCTACGACAAAACTGTCTAGCCACAATAGACATAACTACCAGGCTCTGAAACGTCATACATTTCCAAAAGAGCGTTTTCATTTCGATTCCGCGTTTTAACCTGTTTAAAAAAATACCGGTTCCGGGAGTTACTTTCCGTGAGAAATTAACCAGGTTAATTTCAGAAGCAATACCGCTCGCATCTATTTCGCTCTGAACGAGCACTTATCGGAAAACCTGGTTATAGAGCGTTTTAACCTGGTTAAAAAATACCGGTTCCGAGCTCTGGACTTCGACTGCAAAGAGACGGACAGGTTTCAATATAATATTATGTCAAATTCGTCGGGTTTCACTAAGATTATGAATGGAATGTGCCTCGCGCTGACTGATATAATTTAATTTTAAATACTTATAGATTTCAAAATTAGATTCTGACAATTTTAATCACATGTGCCAAAACATAAACAATAATACGACCGAAAGAAACACGTCAAGCGATCCAAGTACTTATTTATTGTAATTATGTTTATGTATTCCATGTATATTTAAAGGCTAAGAAACAATATTTTGCTTTATATTTGCTTGTTCTGGTTTTTTCTGTTTTATTATATCTTGTATTTGCATGGTCGCATGATGTCATCACTCATTACCCGTGCCCAGTGCATGGCAATCAGTTTGCTTTATATTATTTAATATGTTATAACTGTACATATTTTTCGCCTCAACTCTGACGCTGGCAACTCCTAAACGGGGAGGCTTACGCCAAAGAAGAAGAAGAATACTATCTTTCCCGTCAAGTCTTTCCCGTTTATTTTTGAAGTTATTTTTATCTGAATGAGAACTTTTCTATCTATATCTATAAAATCTTTCAGAACTGCTCGCAATAGACGCAAAAGCACTCGGTTTTAATTTTATTTACTTCAGTCGGAATTTCCAGGAATTGCTATTGTATTCTATTGTTGTCGCGATCACCGGTGCTCGCGCGGGGCCTGAAAGATTAATATACAACTTGTTATTTGAAATACCTAAGTTGTTTAAAATATAAATTATTTCAAATTGACGTGTTTATTATCCCAGAGAAATACAGTAATAGGAAACCATAATGCCTGTAATATGTCATAGTTTTAAGTTCGTAGTGACAAGTTAACAACCCTAGCGATTTTCGTCATATACGTCAAATTTAAGTCGGCATACTCTTTAATAATTATGTCTACTCTGTCCGGGCATTCTCTACTGTTTAATATTATACAATTGTATGCGTTGCGTCATCGTAGTCAAGACAGTTTTGACTTGGTTGTGTCTCCGATGTGCGGTCACACTAACAAATAACAATGTAATTGACATAAACCGACCACATGGGTCCGTCAACTGCTTAGGAATCAATTTCCTCAACGGTATTAAAGTCTTCACTCTTATTAATACCTTGAAAGTGTCAATGATATTGCACATCATCTATGAAATCCTTTAAATAATAAGTTTTCTTCCTTCACAGAGCTGGTCAACTAAAGCAAAACGTGCATATGACGGCACACTGTGCTCTGCTACTACAGACCAGAGAGAAGTGTTGTTGATCTAATTGAAATGGCGGCTGCTGGCTGCATATGGTATAATCATGTAATTTATTATTTCCTGTTAAGAAAATATCATTTATGTCTCATTGTACATATTATAATTTATATCACTTATGAATCAAAATATAATACAGTATAGTATAGGACGGTAATTCTCATATTCCATTACCATTCAAATATGGCTCCAGTTATAAATACTTAGCTAAGGAAATAAAAATTGTATGACCAAAACTAAACCAACCCGAGCTTCACAACCAGCTGTTTGAAATACACACCTAGATGCATACTGTAAAACCATTCCTTTACTCATTTGTAATGTAAATGTTAAATAAAATAAAATGATGTAAACATTATATAACAATTTATTACCTTAATTTAACCTAAATCTAAAAGTCCATAGCACCTTCTAGAAAGCACAAGCAGTCAACTTTGTTAATAACAACATCCAAGTCCTTCTTTGCTATTGTTTTTCGCTTTTGCTGGGATGTGAATACATAGGTCTCCTTTGCAATTGTTTCAAGAAACATTTCCTGTAAAAAAAATATGCATTATCACTACATAATATTATAAAATAAAGTCGCTTTTTTTCCCTCATGTCCCTTTGTTCCCTTTAATCTTTAAAACTGCGCAACGGATTTTGATGCGGTTTTCTTTAATAGATAGTGATTCAAGAGGAAGGTTTATAAGTATAATAAATAAATAAGTAAATAAAGCCTTTGTTCACTGACTGTAACGATTTCAATTTTTATAGCAACACAAGAAAAACACATTTAGTCAGGTTGTCCTTTGACATAAACCTCCCCCATTTCCTTCCATTAATATTTGTATAAGTATAATAACATTCATTAATGGAGAAATACTGTTATTGTTGGGGTTTCTAATGTGGTATCATAAATAATTAAATTTTTTCCGCTTACATTGCAAAAGCAGGCTGAACCCTACATTATTTCACTGGCTCCGGGCAATAAAGGCGTAATATCAAAAATCATTTTGTTCAGGAGAGACAAAATAAGCTAATTTGTATATAGTGCAGCGTACAGTGGTCCAAAACAAAAGTTTGAAGTGTCATATGAAAGTTAAATTTTTTACCTATTTAACCATATCAAAATAATTTTAACTGTGTAAAAATTTGTTGAAATACTTGAATAAATGTATAATACAAAGCTAATAAGCGAAATGTGCCAGCTGATTACTCCCTTCTTCTGGGGAATCTTACAGCGAAAGCTTAGCTGTATCGTATCTTCACCGGTTTTTTTAGTTATGTTTCATAGAGTAATGCAAGAATACAGTTTTAGTCCTAAGAGAATTTTCCATTCAATAAAACTTTTGTCATTTTATTATACCCAAAATGTTATTTTAAAAATATGAAATAAATAGGGGGTAATAGACTAATACTCAGAGAAGCCAAAAATCAAATAACATTAAAAAGGGCGTAACCGGCGTTTACCGCTTTGTTGCCCGGGGCCAGCGATTTATCAAAATAATGTACCAAGTATTGTACACATTGAAAAGGTCTACAGAAAACTCCGTGATGGTATATTGTGTCTATCTCTTATGGAAATCCCACAATAACATTTTTTTGTCATTTACTTTTAACGACAAAATGGCTAATTTTCAAAGCAATTTTAATAAATACAGCATTAATCCTTACCAAATTAAATACCTTAAATACATACCAATTGTACCCTTTACAGCATATGATTTAAATGAATATTTTCGAAGATACTACAGATTTAAAAATTGCGGGACATATCTATATATTTTATACACGTGTGAAGGTCACTAGTCATATATAATATCAAAAACCAATATTGACTATGCATTCCAATTTAGGTAGGTACCCGTACACATTTTCATACAGATACAATTTAATATTTCTAGAATGTTACAGTGAGCTCAGAATGATTTTGGAAAATTCGTACTCTTAAAAAGCAGCTTTAAATTTCTACATGAATACTTACAGTTGCCTTGGCTACTAGAAATACGGCTTCCGCACTTATAACGTGCACATCAGGGTCCATTTTCATAATGTTTTTAATTCTGCCGACTGGAAGTCTTGTTGTACGAATCGTCTCATTCTTGTTAGCACTTTGAACCTTTTTTTCTAGTTGGTTCTCAGTATTAGCAATTTCTGATTCTTCGGTGTTGTTCGGTAAGTTTGTAGGTTCACTTATATTATAATCACCTTCAAGTAAGTTTTCGGAATCCTCAATAACATCTGATACATCGACTTCTGTGAAATTCTCTTCTTCAGTCATCTTGAGCTTAATAAGTACTCTACCGAGCTTACTTCAAAATTTTGAACAGAACAATAAAATAAAAAAGTAATTTGCTTATCTGCATATAAGTTTAAATACACTTTAGAAAATAAAAACAGCAATCATGTGTAAATCGTACGGGGGGTATTACATTAACATATAAATTGGATCATTTAAAGGATCCAATAAAACCGGGAACACCAATTTCTATGACCGTATTGGATCCAATCTCTCAGCAAACGTCAAAAATCTATGCTCAAGGAAGAAATGAACCATTTATCTATTTTACATTGATCCATTAAAAATGCTATCTAATCAGTTAATCGCTAAATCGGCGAATAAATATGTTTGTTTCGCGCCAACTGTCAACGTCAAGCCGAGTTGTCAAATGTCAATATGTCAATAATTATATTTCATAATTTTCAACATGGTGCCACGGCACGGCCACATGAGTCATTGACAGTGTCAATTACTGTCAAAAAAAAAGGGAGATTAAAACAAAAATGTAGGTAAATGTCTAGTACATTGCAGGCAGGGCTTCATAACGTTATCGAATAACAGAAAAAATATCGTTACGTACCGTTATTTTCATAATGGTAGCCGGATAACGTTATTTTTTAACGATATTTAGTAAAATAACGTTATATTCACTGTTATTATTATAACGATATTTTTTCGTTATGTTTAAACGAACAAATATCGTTATATTAATAACGGTAAATATAACGTTATTTTCTGGTATCAGGTATGCAATCGTGCACGGTGCACTAAATCTCACTCGCAGCCCACTTTTTTGCGACATTTGTGCTTACCTATATTTAGGAGTTTAATACATGTAGAGAAATAATGAAAGTAATAGTTATGACTTTCTTGACGGACTATAACGTTATCAAAGAATATATATTTACGGTTATAAATCCTATATAACGTTATAACATTAACCGTTATTAATATCAATTTTTAACGTTATTTTTACTATCGGGTAAATTTTCATAACGTTATCTATGCCCTTGAAGCAGTAACGTTATGAAAAAATATTGTTATTTGAAGCCCTGGCCAGATAACGTTATTTTTTTAACGATATTTAGTAAAATAACGTTATATTTACCGTTATTATTATAACGATATTTTTTCGTTATGTATAAACGAACAATTATCGTTATAATAATAACGGTAAATATAACGTTATTTTCTGGTATCAGGTATGCGATCGTGCACGGTGAACTAAATCTCACTCGCAGCCCACTTTTTTGAGAGATTTGTGTGAAAATACAAAGAAAAAATACACCTTAGCGTGATTACGTTTACAAAATTTTCCCACCTGTCATGACTTTCTTGACGGACTATAACGTTATCAAAGAACATATATTTACCGTTATAAATCCTTTATAATGTTATAACATTAACCGCTATTAATATCAATTTTTAACGTTATTTTTAATATCGGGTAAATTTTTATAACGTTATCTATGCCCTTGAAGCAGTAACGTCATGAAAAAATAACGTTATTTGAAGCCCTGATTGCAGGGCTTCAAAAATTTTCTAAACGTAATCACGCTTAATAGGTGCATTTTTTCTTTGTATTTTCACACAAATCTCGCAAAAAAAAAGTGGGCTGCGAGTGAGATTTAGTACACCGTGCACGATCGCATACCTGATGCCAGAAAATAACGTTATATTTACCGTTATTATTATAACGATATTTGTTCATTTATACATAACGAAAAAATATTGTTATAATAATAACGGTAAATATAACGTTATTTTACTAAATATCGTTAAAAAAATAACGTTATCTGGCTACCATTATGAAAATAACGGTACGTAACGATATTTTTTCTGTTATTCGATAACGTTATGAAGCCCTGGTACATTGCACAGTACCAGTCATTGGAAAGAGCACAAAAACACAATATTTATTAATGTTGCATTAAAATTTCCTGTTTTTAAAGTAAAAGAACGCCTTTTTTTAAGAAAAAAAAGACAGTTTTTAAGGACGTATATAACATTTATAAATTCAAAGATTCTGACCTAAATTCGAAATATATAGTAGAATAAAACATCCTGCATCGATTGATACCAAAAAATCAATACCTTACCGACAAGTTATGTGAAATAATTCATTTTAAAATTTCCATGAATCATACGTAATTTTTGCCGGAAGTGCTACAATTTTTGAGAATTCGTCTGAATTGTGAACTTTGTATCAAAGATAAACGGCTAAAAAACAGCTAATCAATTTCTTTGTAAGATTTGCGATTTATTAAGCCCAAAAAAAGTGGGTTCACCGGTGATTCTGCGGAAATATTTCAAATTGAATAAAACTTCGAAAAGTAATGGCGATACAGCTGTGATAGATATAATATTCGTTTCATTTTAATGCGCATGTGCAGCTTTCGCGCATGTGCATTAATATAAATTTGAATTAATTTCTGTCAGATTTTGGCAAATGACATTAACACTGACACTAATTTTTAACTTTGAGCATGCGAAACGAATACGACCATTGACGATTGTTTGCGGTGGTCAAACACTGACATAGTATGTACCAGGGCTTCAAATAACGTTATTTTTTCATAACGTTATTGCTTCAAGGGCATAGATAACGTTATGAAAATTTAACCGATACCAGAAATAACGTTATAAATGTATTTAATAACGGTAAATGTTATAACGTTATATAGGATTTATAACGGTAAATATATGTTCTTTGATAACGTTATAGTCCGTCAAGAAAGTCATGACAGCCGGGAAAATTTTCTAAACGTAATCACGCTTTTAAGGTGTATTTTTTTATTTGTATTTTCACAGATAACGCTTATTACATTTTAAATATGAGTGAGATTTGGTGCACTGTGCACGATCGCATACCTGATTCCAGAAAATAACGTTATATTTACCGTTATTATTATAACGTTATTTTTTTGTTATGCCATAACGAAAAAATAACGTTATAATAATAACGGTAAATATAACGTTATTTTACTAGATATCGTTAAAAAAATAACGTTATCTGGCTACCATTATGAAAATAACGGTACGTAACGATATTTTTTCTGTTATTCGATAACGTTATGAAGCCCTGGTATGTACTACGTAGTACGTACTAGACTCGACAACACAACGCAATGCTTGGG
Organism: Lysandra bellargus; assembly: GCA_905333045.1. Classification (NCBI taxonomy): domain Eukaryota; kingdom Metazoa; phylum Arthropoda; class Insecta; order Lepidoptera; family Lycaenidae; genus Lysandra; species Lysandra bellargus. The sequence goes on along the minus strand of HG995336.1, from coordinate 3,934,128 downwards.
TCACATTCAACGTAATCTATATAGCAGCAGTGCATTTAGTCGCCCGCGAGCTCTTCTGCGCGCCAGACGTACAACAATCAAAAACGAAACCAAAAAAAGTCGCAAAAATGCCTAGTTGTGGGTATTACTGCAAAAATTATTCCATTAACACTTCCAAATGCAACGGAATAACATTTCATCGGTATTAGCATTCTTATTTAATTATTTTCGATTAAAATACGAACATTCAATTACTAGGCGAAGACGCGCGCCATTTGCATTGTCATAGAGTAATAGATTCAGAGTGGAATGTAGGCAGAATACAGCTCTATGATAAGACGACGATGAATGAAGTACTTACTCACGTAGACGAGTTTGTATTTTGGTAATATTTAGAATATTACGTACATTATGCATGCGTACATTATAATAATTTTATTATGGTACATATTTGAATATATTTAAGTAATTTAAATAAGGTAATTAGCTATAGTGGACTATGGATCCATACTTAATTAAATTTTTTATAAAAAAGTCAATTTTTATTTTTATTTTATCCACTTACTCAAATAGTTCTGCATTCATTCGAGTGTAGGCACAAAACTGTGTCACTTCTGCGGTACTGATCTATAGCAATCACCGCCCCGCCTCCCACCCCGCTCATGCCTCGAGTGCGACATGTTTTTTGTTTGCAATAGCTGCTCTAGTACGTACAAGGAACTTAGAGTCAAACTGGAAGCCAAACTCATAAAGAAAAAGTGAAGATAAAAAATTTGTCCTTGAAGTTATTTGTTGACGCTCCGTCCTTTTCTAAGTAGGGTGTCCACACATTTTGTTTGTATAGGTACTAGGTGGAAACGTAGTAACAGTAACAAGTTGGCACTAATATAATGGATGTACTAAACCACTGTGGAGTGGCCACGTAATATTTTTAGACAAATCCGGCAGGGCTATCACGTAAAAATAGCGATCACGAGGTTACGTTACTTACCTTAAAAGAACGATGTGTTTGATATCACCGATAGTATTGCTATGGCCGATCAACAATCGTGTTGTATTTTACCAACCCACGGAATGTGTAATTTAATTTAATTAGACGTCACTACCCGACTACGGCGAAGCAAAAGGAAGGTTATGATTTTGACCGGTATATATGTTACATTCAAACCAGTATGTATCATACATAACGTATACGTATGGCCGATTTCTTCATTTCTTCAAAAGTATTTATCAGAATTCCATAAAAGTCTCGTTTGAAAAATCTTTATTGTCCAATGGTTAAAGGCTATGTGAGGCCACGTCTTGTAGTCAAATGTGGCGCCCTCTGAATGGCATGAAACTATGAACAAAAAAACTTGTGGGAATATGCGTAGCCGCCACAAAGGAAGATCTTCCGACCGAGCGAGGTGTTATGCTCGGTCAGGCCGAAGCCCACGTGATACATTTCAGCTGTCGTATATATCGACAGCTGGTCCAACAACTGAACGTGGGCGGGGGCGCTGCTGGTAAAGGAGAACTGTCAAAAATAGCGTTTTTGTATGATGACAGCGTTAGTTCGTTTTTTCGCCACGTGCATTAAAAGCCTTGTCGAGCTCTATGGTTATGGTTAAATATGGCGTCTTGATGGCGTCCATTTTTAACTTTAACCAAAGATTTGACATTTTGCATTGTAGTTAAAGTTATAGTTAAAGTTAGTTGGTGCAACCCAACCTTAATCTTTTCAAGGAAGCAAATAATAATAATCAATAAAATAAAGTAAACCATTTAAAGTTTAAACACATTTATTTAAGAACGATTTACACGTCTAAGATTTATAACTATAACACGTGATTAGATAATAGTTTTGTGGAGTTATTGATGCCTCACAATCATATTGATTTTAGATTATACACTTTACATTTATTTATTACCTATAGATTGGTACAGCATACATATTCTAAATTTTACACATAAAACTTATGCACTAACTCCATTTACTATACTTATTTTTCTGAAGTTACAAATAGCAGATTTATCAAAAGTGGACATATTATGCAATGTTTGTATCTGCAACTACAGAAAACTATAATAAAATACATACAGTTGATAGCTATACATATACATACTATAGTACCTAATCTTCAATTTTACCTCAGGAAATTTCTGAAAATGTTTTAGCCCCTTACATAAATATTATTTTTTCTTGGACGCCCACAAATTATGATACCTATTTAATAATAAATTATACATGATTAAATAATATAGCTTTGTGAAGTTTCTGACGCCTAGTCCGAATAACGCTTAACCTGGAATCCATGACATTTTTTAAATGTCTTCGGAGACGCATAGTTAAAAATGAATTTGCAATTAATTTAACAAGTTTTGATTCGTGCAATTCAGTGCAAGTTATACAGTCATTTGTGGTATGACAAAACATTTTTCTTAATTTCAGCGTAAAATGTTGACAGACCAAATTTATCATCTTATTTTTAACGTTGAAAGAATTTAATTTATCCATGTTTGATAAATTTTTGAAAACTTTATCAGCATATTCAATTACTGAATACGCTTCAGTAGAAGGGAAATGCAATTTCCCTCTATTTACAAACACAGTAAAAGACTGGTGTCTGTTAACGTCCACATTATAAAAATGATCAGATTGTAAATGTCCAGGTTCAATCAGTATTTTTTTACATTCATCACATTTTTCACGCAAACAAATTATTTGTTTGACAATATATCCTGTTATGTAATAAAGAATATTTTTTTGGTATTCGGAGCTTGTTGTTGTTAGCTCTAGTTCCAAAGAATATAGTTGATCTTCCATTTCTTTGGTGTAATCTAAATCGTTATCAATATCGTCGATGGAGTCCAAAAGTGATGGTTTTTTTTGGTACTATAATCAAAAACATGAGATGCCTCATATGTGTGGTCAACGCTATTTGCATTGATTGATGGCTGAATAGAATTTCTAAAGAGCAATTTTCTCAATCTGTATCTGAATTCCATAGGGCTTGGGTTATTGTTTGTTCGACCACGTGCTCGAATACATGAAAAAAAAAATTCTAAATTGTCCTGAGAACATTTAAATGTTAAAAGATATTTGACTACATGAGTAGGATCTTTACATAGGTTGTTAAGAAGAAGCGGAAAATTTTCAATTCCCATCAAAAACCCTAAAGCAAAAGTTTTGCGGGGATGGTTTAAAATGCCTTTGCCTTGGATAGATAGTGAATTTAAAAAAACTTTACTTTCTTGTAAAATAGGTTTCCAAAAAGTTTCATTTTTTTCCGATAAAGGACTTTTAAAACCACGGCCGAAAGGAGATTTCGAGTTCATTATATCAAAAAGCCGATCAATCATTTTTAGAAATTCTACTGTTGCTTCACTCCCTAGGAAGCGTATGTTTCCACTCTGTCTCAAAAAATCAACAGCATCAGCAACAGATGAACTTAACACTTCTGCAGCGAGCTTCACGTTCATTTTTTTGTTAGCATATTGTATGTGAGTTGCCGTTAATTTGTTACCAAATTTGAGACCCTCTTCTTTTTGAACGTCGTGAAGCTCGCGTACATAATGAAAAGAAGTCATTCCAGTAGGTGTCTGGATATTAAATTCTGCGAAAACGTTACGAGCCAGTTTGAGCATGTGTGCAGCGTCCAAAAAACAATAAATCTGATCTCGTCCATTTGGATGTTGAAAGTAAGGCTTGAAATTATTTTGCTCTAGGGAACAACCCAAGGTTTGGTATGCTTTAATATTTGATGGAGCGCCATCACACGTCATTGAGCGAACAGTTATGCCAATTTCGTCTTGGCAGAACTGCTTAAAACAGCAGTTATTTTAACTGCTGTTTTAAGCAGTTCTGCCAAGAAATCGGCTGATAATGAACTTTTAATTAAAAAATATGCAATTGGGCACTTGAAATAGTGTAAGACACAATTTGAAAGACTAACGCTTCTGTAGCTAATTCTTCTTTATCTTTAACAGAAATTTGGCCTAAGTCAACATATCCGAATACTTTATCCAATTTTTGGTCATAGGTCAAATCTTGTTTTAAGGCCATTCCGTCAAATATTAATGCCACGTTTTTCAGGAATAGTTTTTCTTGGCTTTCTAATTGACATTTTAAATACTCAATAACCTCCGTTAGAAACCCCACATTACAATTGAATGTTGAAATAGAACGCCGTAAGGTCTCTACACGGGGCAACGCTACATATTTTCTTAAAAACTCATATGCTTTTGCGGAATAAAAATGGAGAGTTAATGCAAATTATTTTACTTCTTCAGTATACCTCATACCTTGCGGGGATTGTTGCGTCGGTTTTTTTTAAATGTTCGCAAATATTCGCAAAATTTCCACTAATTATATTTTCTATTTCACTGTTACTTGCATATGATTTAACTATATTCATTAAGGACTTCATGCTATTTACCGACTTGTTCAACCTGATAACTCTTTGAGCTAATACTTTGTTTCTCCTCTCAAGAGCGTCTTCTCGTGGTGTTTTAATTCGTGCTTGTATGCTTTTGTCCATACTGATCTTGATAGGCGAGGTACTTTGGTTGGTGACCTAAAAACATACATAATTATTAATTACCATTATCCCAACAGCTAGAAACTTTCAAAAATAGCTCAGAACAGAGTTGTGCTGATCTTAATCCAAGTACCAAGTAATATGACATATATATTACAAACTATTCACAAATGTAACTGAGGCCGTTTTAAAGAAGTCCAAACACAAATACCATGGCACCAGATTTTTATGCATAAATATTAAGCCAGTTCATAAATAAGTAAGAAGATATTAAGAATGTATGTGTTAAATTAATTTATTTTACCTGTTCTTTGTTTTCATTGTCCACTTGTGGTAATAACAATGTTTTAAATAAGCGAGATTTTTTGCAGGGTGGTATATTATCTTCTTGCACATTGGATGTATTTTCCCTTTTTGATGTTGTGTCCTGAAGAGGCATCTGGACGAGAAAATATCGCATCAGTAAATATGTAGGCGCATTAAGTCATCAGACACCCATGTATCCCATGGTATATGTTTTTAATTTTATCATGTTTAAAAAAAAATGGTGCAAAGCCACAGGTAGAAGCTAGTCATTATCAACTAGCTTCTACCTGTGGCTTTGCAGTTCCCACGAAAATAGTTCCAGGGACAAACTATTTCTATTAAATTAGTTACGATGAATGTTATTGATTTAACTAATAATAATATCTATGGACATTTCACACCATGTCAATCTGGCCCCATACTAAGTATCTGAAGAACTTGTGTTATAGGTACCAGACAATGGAAATATATTTAATACTTTTATATTATATTTATACTTACATGACGTGATGATGAAGGCATATTCATTGCTTCATCAATTAAAATGGAAGGTAGTTTTGTATCAGTATTCTCTGATTCCTACAATAAATTATTTTTGATTAATGTTTAATAAATCTATTGAAATTGAATTTAGATATGTAATTAGGCAAAAATATCATATGGTCACAGAATAAACTTACATTACTTTCTTGATAGATAGGGGTTATACCGATTAAAAGTTTTTTTCCAGTACTGTCATAATCCGATTGTTTAAAATGGAGACTGCATATTTTAGAGCTTTCTGTAAGAGGTCTTCTCAGTGGCACAATCGCCAACCATTTATTCCGTTCCGCTAAATCAGAGGGAAACCTAAAAAAGACAAATTTTAACTTAATTTGAAGTGTCTGCCCAAATGTGTCAAGTGACAAGCCCTACCTGCCTACAAAGAAAATAGACAAAATTCTAATTATCTTGTTTAGTACTTAACTAAATTTTAACTTGCTACTTGATACTAAATGTTGTGTTGATACTAAATTGTGTGAGTACATGCAATTAACAACTTAAAATTAAGTTGAAATTTAGTTAACTACTTATCGACTTAATACGTGTAAACCAGCCATTATAGTACAATGGCTCACAACGTGGTCACCCTATTACAATTCAGTTGACGAATTGAAAACAGTTATTATAGGACAATTATGAACTATAAACGCATTATTACAGACATAATTAACAAACAACCGAAGCCCAATGGTTGTCAAAAACAATTTTCAAGTAAAGGCCATAAAATAACGAAAATAATCACGAACAAAGGTGTACGACGTACTAACAATTTTACATTAAAATTGTGTACTTACTTGTGAAAAATCACATCACATGCAGGAAACCACTCACTTCCACACCGACGAACTATACATTTTACACCCATTTCGTTGTTTTTATTATATATTATCCAAAATAAATCATAAGAAAATTGCGAAGTGATGCGAAACGTCACAAACATCCGCCATCTTAGCTTGTCACTGTGTGTCAATGATTTGACAGTGTTGCAATTTAAGATTCACGTGTTTACCTTTATTTTATGGAAAAATAAGTAGGTAAATATAATCGAACTGTAGTTTAGTTATAACTATCTAACTAATAATATATAATATTTTTAATAACTCTTCTTATCCACTTACTATTAAAAAATATTTCATAGTATACAATATTAATTAAACAATATTATAAGATCAAATTCGTCGCGGTCAAGATTGCGGATGTGTTATAAGTGCAGTTTTGTATAATTACTCTGGTATATTAGTGAGAAGATTTAGAAAGGGACGGAAGGTAAACGTCAAACGTAAAAGGTTATTCGGGGTCAAAAATATCATCTTCAGCTTGTTATTCGAAGTTTGGCTTCCAGTTTGACTCTAAGTTCCTTGAGTACGTAGTACTTACTATAGTCCGTCAAAAAAGTCACGACATTAATAGAGTCGCCACTTGTTTCCGGTGTGGCCTCTTATGGCCACACTGTATCCAGTCACTATAAAAGATTTTGATACTTTATATTAAATACAGATTAAAAAACACGTTGTAAATATTATGATTTATATATATTATGTAGTTAAGAATATTTGAAATAATTATGATATAGTTATAGTATGTGTTTAATTTACGATATTACAAGAAACAATCTAATTTATGTAAAGTATTATAATCTTTGTATAACTCACCTCATCACTAACTTAGACGTACAGCTGTAGCTGGTTTCGGTGGCTCTGGTAATGATCTTGTAATGCTATTATGTGTATTTTGTATCATATTATAATAGCATCACCTACTTTAAAAAAATATATAGTCTGTTTACTTACAAATACATTATTGGTTCTGTTAAAAAAACTTCATGTAACTTTATGTTACTTATCACAAATATGTCATTAACTGGTTAAAATTAATTGTATGTAAATCTATGTGCTTGACGGAAGAGACTGCTCTCTACGACACAGGGAATCCTAGTGTGGGGAGCAGTGTTTTGTTTAAGATATTACTGAACGTGTAAAATTATTTTTTGAGGGAAATAAAGATTTGTTTGTTTGTATATATAAAAATGCAATAACTTGATTAAACGGTTGATCCGATGTGGCTAATTTTAGTCTTAAAATATTCCTGAAGGTCCAGGGAAGGCTTATAAGTGACACGAAGTTAACCAGGACATCAGCTAGGTAGTCACTAGTGTTATAATATATTATATTATAACGCCTCCGTGGTCCAGTGGTTCAGAGATCGGCTCTTGACTCGGAGGTCGTGAGTTCGATTCCCGCGTTGGAAACATGTTATTTCCAAGTTTGGTTAGGATAACGCAGGCTGATCACCTGATTGTCTGACAAGTAAGATGATCCATGCGTCGGATGGGCATGTAAAAAGTCGGTCCTGCGCCTGATCTCTCGCCAGTCGTGTCGGTCTGCCGTCCCACTGGGTTATGAGAGTAATGGAATAGAGAGTGCTCTTGTGTACTGCACACACACTTGGGCACTATAAAATTACTCCTACGTAGCTGGCCTGGTTTCAATGAAACCGGCCACCGTCATCGAAACCGGTGTGGGAGCTATTACTATATTATGAATTTATAACACCTGTTATTTAAGTACCCTCTCCCTAAGAGCTGCAAAGCTACTTTGATGACCAGTGAGAGCTGAGAGAAGCTCACTCCTGTTTTATTAATACTTCAGTCGGAATTTCCAGGAATTGCTATTGTATTCTATTGTTGTCGCGATCACCGGTGCTCGCGCGGGGCCTGAAGGATTAAGGAACTACTTATTTAAAAAAATACAAAAATAAATAATGAATGGGTTTTGTTATTTTAATAAAATATGATCATCCAAATAATATTCTACAATGCAGTCGGAAACAGAATCATCGCCACTACACTTTCTAGGTCCATGTAGTTACAGCAGTGCTGTCACAGTGAAGAGACACTTTCATCTTCAATTATCAGCTCTTCAATATCCTAATAATAAATAAAGGATTAATTCCCACTCGTTGTATTTATTTTCAGTGTTTTTTTTTTTTCAAAATGATAAGTAACATAAATTCTCCCAGTCATTTCGGTTATTTCGTTAAACACTTTTTCTGCTACCTGTAAACATAAAAAGTAATAATTATAATATTATATTACGGTGCATCAAAGTGTTAAAGGAGTTAAGCACATACATTTTTAAGAGAATTTTTAAGAGAGCCTAACCAAACTAGAGATCGACATGCCACCTTTACAAAAAATATTCAACTTGGTCGGCCGCTTCATTTGACGTCAAAAATCAAAGGTCTGGTGTATCTGATGAAGAACCCTCAGTTGATTTCAACTGTATGATTCAGAGATATGGTGATGCCCCCTCAGATCTGCTATAGTTGCATTACACGTGTGATAAAAATAATAATAACTCCCACTCTGGTTTTGGTGACGGTGGCCGGTTTCATTGAAACCAGGCCAAGAGTAATTTTATAGTGCCTAAGTGTGTGCGCAGTACACAAGAGCAATCTCTATATTCCTTTACTTGCATAATCCGGTGGGGCGGAAGACTGACACGACCGGCGAGAGGCGCAGGACCGACTTTTTACATGCCCATCCGACGCATGGATCATCTAACATCTTACTTGTCAGATTCAGATGTTAGATGATCCTATCAAAGTACCCGTGTGTATACTAGAGCAAGCGAGAGAAACGCGTGGCTCGATTTTTATTCGGCGGTGTCCGCTTTTCTGACGTTTCACTAGATTTAGTTTAGTGAAATGACAAATCACTAGATATTTTTAGTAAGAAGACGTAACAAACAAGAATATTCGGCATCTACCGGGAGTTCGTGATATCCCTAAGGATATCGTGAAATTCCTAATATCCTCTTTTCCCTGCGACATATACATCCTTAAAGCAACATTAATAAATATGGTGTTTTTTTGCTTTTTCCAAAGACTAGTACTGTCCAATCTACTAGTAACGTTTTTCAAAATCATCGACTCCAAAGTACACTCAAACAAAACCAAAACTCATAAGTCAAGCACATCATCAGAGCACTTAATTATGGTTAATTAGTCTAGACTCTATTTAGTAAATTTGATTCAATTTAATAGCAGACGATCTCGGTTTACTGCATAAGGGTAAAATTAAAAATCGATTTGTATAGTAAAAATATAATTATCAGTTCGTGAAACGTGTTGAGTATCAAAAGAACGTTTATACATGCATCTATTAACAAAAACATTTTAATTTACATCAATTTATTTGATTGTTATCATTATCTCGTACTAGTACACTTAACAATAAAATCTATAATTTACACTTAAACAACGTCAAAATCAAGTCTGTTTATTTTTTTATTATTTGTTTTATACATTACAACAATAATTGGTCGTGCTCCACGCAAAACTTTAAGATAGTTCGGTTAAAATAAAAGGGATAGGCGCAGTGTCCGATTTTTAAGTCTCTTTGGTAGGCCTATATTGGTGTTACATATGCATGCAGGCCATGCACCAACTGCCCAATGCTCAATCCTGATTCCAGTTTCGACGAGTAAATTTAAAATCGTGCTTAGCCTAGTAAAAATGTGTCAGTTTTTATTAAAGTAGGTAGGTAATGAATTTGCTAAATGATAGAATAGCATTGTAGCCTACAGTCGGGGCATTTTAATAGGCCACATTTGACATCTGTCAGATTAATCTCCATAGTGAGGTGAGCTGCGTAAAAACATCGACCAAAACGAACAAATCGATACGGACTTGAAATTGAAATATTGAAATATTTAAATTTTATACGTTTGAAACAAACTCTTGTCCCATTATTACTTTTTCTTTTGCAAATGCAAGGAGCAAAATAAGACAAGTACATGATTTACAAAAAAAAAAATGCATTTATTCGCTTGAATTATAAAAACTGTTAAATGTAGTATTATCATTATTCATTTCACATAAATATGTGTTACTTTTCACAACGTGGTTATTAATTTATGGGGATATTTCGTTACGAGTAATCAATGCATCGATACTATTTATTCGCTTCCAATTTTTAGAGTAACTTCCCTAGAGTTTAAAAAGAAAAAAGGTCAGCTAACGTAACATTGTAACGACGTGCAATTATTAAGATCAGAATTTGTTTATTACGTTTAGAATTGTTTATCAGTAAAAGCAAATCGTTAAATAATTCGTATCGGTCATATTTACAATAAATATGTAATCGTCATTGAAAAAAGTTAGTCAATTGTGCAGTTATAACAAAACGAAAATATTTATTTTTTATGTACGTCGTTATAAGGTTACCTGGTACAATTTTGATGAACTGTCAAATGTGGCCTATTAAAATGTCCCGACTATAGTATACGAATGATTCTGCTTGGAAAAGTCGAAAGCAGAAATTTTGACTTTGGTACTTTGTTTAAAGTAGTTAGGAGATAAACATACTAAAAGTCCTAACCCCTCCGAGGTGAGCCCGATGGAAAGGGGGGGGGGGGGGGCAAAGAAGGTCCCATTTTTTGGTTTTTTGCTTACTCATCAAAAAGCTAATTAAATTCTCTATAACTTTGTCCTTTACACTTTGTATCTATCTCCAATCCTCGCTGTGAGCTTCTAAAATTGGCCGAGTGTGTTTTTTAGGGTTACGTACCCAAAGGGTAAAAACGGGACCCTATACTGAGACTTTAGTGTCTGTCCGTCTTCCTGACCGTCTGTTTGTCCATCTGTCTGTCCGTCTGTTTGTCCGTCTGTCTGTCCGTCTGTCTGTCCTTCTGTCTGTCCGTCTGTCTGCCTCCGGCTATAACTCAAGAACGATAATAGCTAGAGAACTAACTTTCAGAGATTATGTGTTTCTGTTGCCGCTATAACAATAAGTACTAAAAACAAAAGAAATTAAATATTTTAGGAGGGCTCTCATACAACAAACTTGATTTTTTTTGCAATTTTTGCTCGATATCTATCATGGCATAGGGTAGGCTGAAATGTTCACAAAATACTTAGTTATATTTATACTTTAATACTCTTTAATAATTAAAAATAAATTTTAAATAAAATAAATAATTAATTTTTAAAGGAGGGACATATCGTCCAAACTAATGTAGCACTTGCCACTTTGAGACATACGCCAAATGAAAGGGCTTGAAAAGTTGAACGACGTTGAATTTTATTGTATGACGAAAAATCTCTTAAACCATGGGAGAAAAAAGTTAATGAGAGAAGGTAAGAAAAAATCACATAAAAACACCCTATATTATTGAGTCAATTTATAGTGCTGCTGCCTGCTGGTAAGGAATGACTTTGGAAAGTAATCGTATATAGCAAACTTGAGGAAAGTGTTGTATTTTAGTATATTGTTTCATATTTTTAAGAAATGTATGGGAAAACAATAAAACCTTAAAAATTTAACCTTTCCTGGATTTAACCGTACATCGTTACCTTGGAGAATTTGTTTATATTAAGCAATACTAGCGAATGGTGCAATAATATAGGTAGGGTGTTTTATTTTTCCTAAGAAATAAAAAAGTGTTTTTTTTATTTTTAGTGCGCTAGTTTTGCTAATTATAAACAATTTCTCCAAAGTGATATTAAACGAAAAAATCAGGCAAAGATTCGATATTCAACATTTTATTGTTTTTCGTATGAGAAAAATTATGTTTGTTGTATGAGAGCCCCCCTAAAATATTTAATTTATTTTGTTTTTAGTATTTATTGTTATAGCGGCAACAGAAATACATAATCTCTGAAAATTTCAACTCTCTAGCTATTATCGTTCTTGAGTTACAGCCTGGAGACAGACAGCCGGACATACACAAGGACAGACAGACGGACAGACAGACGGACACACAGACGAACAGACAGATGGACAGACAGACGGTCAGGAAGACGGACAGACATCAAAGTCTCAGTAACAGGGTCCCGTTTTTACCCTTTGTGTACGAAACCCTAAAAAACACACTTTTGAAAATCGGCCAATTTTAGAAGCTCATAGCGAGGCAATGATTGAAGATAGATATTAGATACAAAGTGTAAAGGACAAAGTTGTAGAGAATTTAATTAGATTTTATTATGTAGCAGAAGAGAATTTCGTACGAAGCACCGTTTTTGATGAGTAAGCAAAGAACCAAAAAACGGGACCTTCTTTGCCCCCCTCTCCCTCGGGCTCACCTTGGAGGGGTCAGGACTTTTAGTATGTTTATCTCCTAATTACTTTAAACAAAGTACCAAAGTTAAAATTTCTGCTTTCGACTTTTCCAAGCAGACCCCCATTTTGGGCATTCGTTTACTACATAGGCTATTGCAGAAACTGCAGCCGTTGTTTAAGGTGACGCCGCGTTAAAGTAAGAAACCGTGTTGGATATGTTTTAGATTGCTTGTTTTCTATGAGAGGCCGGGCCGGCCTCTCATAGAAAACAAGCAATGGAACAGCAAAAAATGGAAAGGGCGTAAGCGACAAAATGGTTTTTGTCGCGTAATTTAAAAACCATAAATACATTTCATATAAGCTATGCACATATTAAAGTGTATGCTTCAACCAATTTATGTACAAATTTTGGAACCTTAAATCACTCTCCTCTGTTGGAAAAATAGGAATCCCTTTTTTTACAGAGGTCTTTTCGATTGATAATTCTGTGTTATAAAAGTTGTCCAATCGTGTTATGCTATGGGCAATTCAAAGACAAAGACATGATGAATACTGACAATGAACTTTAGTTTCTTAGCTTTAGTCATTGCTGAGAAAAATCGGCATCGCTGCAGCCAAATTTTCAAGGCGTCGCCTTAATTTACAACATTGTTTCCACTATGAAAATATCGTTTTATTTCATTACAATTTTATTAATAACGATAATAATCAACTGGATTTCCATCAACTAATGAAAGCGATTATTTAAATTCGTTTTAGTTAATATGTAGAATGTAATTTATATTGCTGCAAAATATACATACTTAATTAGATAACATTTAACCTACTTGTTGCACAGTATTTAACAGCTTCCATTATCAATAATAATAATTAATTTAATCTATTTTATTATTGTGATTATAACATCGTTTTGTAATATTACATGTAATTAGCGTTGTTAACATTTTTTTCTAATAAGAACCTCTGTACAAATTAATTTTTAACTTCATCAATAATTAGTGATTCAACGATTAATATTATTTTTCAAATAAGTATTTAAGGCACATTCATACATAATTTTCTTAAGATTTACGTTTCTAAATAATAATTAACATTCTAGGCTTTGGAAAAGTTTATTTTCAATGTCGTAAACACTTGTACAAGTCGTTGGTACTTAACTACTTATATCTCATATTTACGTATTTAAGCTTAGTAAGTAGCGAATTAACAATAAGCGTTAAAATAAAGATTTTTGTGTTATAATGACTAGGTACTTAATTCATATTGTAATAATATGACTTTCAGAATATGAAAGTTGAAACCCGGCCCCGTAAGATTACTCGGGCAAGTCATCATTATGCCTATTTGTCATCAAAACTGACGTAACTCTAATCTTGTGAGTTGTGTAGTAGGTAGACCTTACAGCTGCACTACTCAGATAAAGGTTTTATTTGTTAGTACTGGTTATTTTTTGAAACTTCCTTAACATTTTTCTTCTTAACCAACGACTTTCATTTTCTACTATCTCGTAGGTATTCGTGTACACAGACATAATTTTCCATTGTTTGCTCGACGTTCGTTAAATAAGCCTATTTATCTATATCTATCAATTTATACATAACAACTTTTTCCATAGTGGTCTTTTGGCTTGAATGACAGGCAACCCAGCCAAGATGGCGGCGTCGAAGGCGTCTTTCAGCTGTTTCCGTGTCTTAGCCGATGTTTCCACGTAGACCGCGTTTATTTTAGACGCCAGAGCCTTTGCCTCTGCCTCGGTGACTGGGTGCTCGCCTCGAGACTGGAATAGGAAATAATTTAGATTAGTTTTAGGTACATACTAACTTTTACTACTACCTAGGCTGCAAACGAGCATACGGATCACCTGTTAGAGATTAAAGCCAGGACACCCACTAGGGTGCTAGTGGGTGTCTAAGACTGTCTAGTGAAGAGGTTGGGGCCTGAGGGTTACTTGATATCTTTTCCTGCGAAGCCGTGTCCGTGATGTTTCTCGATTGCATTACTACTCAATCGAGCTTCTACTGGCGTCTTCCCATAAAAAAGTCACTTACTCTCAAACTCTGTATGACGCGTCCATCGACCAGGTCGGCCTGCGTGCCCACTAACACTACAGGCGCGTTGACCCCCGCGACGGCCTTCGTCCACCGCTCGGCCACGGAGCGGAATGTCTCCGGCCGCACCACGGAGAAACACAGCATCAGCACATCGGTACCAGGGTAGCAAAGCGCGCGCAGCTCGGACATTGAGTCCTGGAAATAAAACAAGTCCTGTTAATGCAAAAGTTAAGGTAGGTACAATATTCTGATTCGCAACTGGACAAATTCGTAACTAAATAAGTAAGTAAAAGTGTATAGAAAAAGACTAAAGTGTATAGAAACAACTGACTAGCTAAAAATGATTTAAGTAGGTATGATTTATGCGTAGACTTATCTCAGAAAATATTGAATTTAGAATTTAGATCGTGGCCCGTCAGGCCGCACAGTGGAAAATATGGGTCCGTATCGGATCAAAAATCTGTAACTTCAAGGTTTTTCATCGTATTGTATTGAGATTTGGCACATGTATTCAATGATATACAAAGATTTAAAAAGTAATCAATTAAGTATTGTATTTTTTTTCAATGTATACATATTTATTTTAGGTTAAAAAAAAAGAAAAGAGAAAAAAGTAATACGAGTAGTTATATTATGTTTATTTTTTATAAATAAGTACTATTATGAGTAAAATTAAGAAAACTTAAACAATTACTTGTCACTCAAGCATAATAAAATACATAAAATTATAAAATCGTATAGTACCTATCTATACCTCATTATATATTTATATTGATCTCAGATTAGACAAATCTTATAATATTATTGGTTTTATATAACTAGGTTTTAGTTACTTATAATGTTGTATCTAATTGTTAATATCCTCACTATTCCTAACTAAAATTACTTCCGGTGTAAATGTAGGATCACCTTCAGGTACCACCTTCAAAAGAGTTCGTGCCTCT
This sequence comes from Lysandra bellargus, assembly GCA_905333045.1. Lineage (NCBI taxonomy): Eukaryota > Metazoa > Arthropoda > Insecta > Lepidoptera > Lycaenidae > Lysandra > Lysandra bellargus. The sequence goes on along the minus strand of HG995336.1, from coordinate 3,918,725 downwards.
TCATCAAGATCCTTCACATTTCTCACTTATGGGTTTATTAAACTTGAAAGGTATGGATCTGAAGTATAATATAGAAGCGTTTTAAATACGTCTTCATTTGTAGCTATACGGGAACATTTTCTGGAATGGTGCAGGCGCATATTCTATAGTCTTTATTGCGCGACTCTTGTGCATCTTCCGACAGTTGCCCAATAGGAAGAACAGAAAAATGTTTGATCACGTTTTCTCCGTGTATAAGTAATTTGTGCACGGAGGATGGCATGTAGTACCACTCATAGTTACTAACATAAATTCGCGCAGTTTCTAAGGCATAAACTCCAAATTTTTCGGGATCGATCATCATTCCAGAAGATAGAGCTTGTAAAATAATATTCAAGCGTTTAATCAATGTTTCATCAACATCTGTTATGTTCGCCGAGCAAGTGTAATTGTAAAAGAACCTTTGTGCTGTATTTCCATCACATGAGTTTTCACTTATCTTTCTCGTTCACCAGAAGTTGATGGCAGTGAATGTGCTCCAGACTCCGGAAACTGTACTGAATATCCTGAATCCAGCCAACTTGTATTATTCCGAATAAAGTCCCTTTTCCGTGATGCTTGAGCCCAGCGCTTATTGAAAGAAGGCAGAATATGTCTTTGAATGTCACCAATTACAAAACACAAGTTGTTTTCAGAAACATTTAATGTTTGCTGTAGAACTATGGACAACGATTCCAAGGTTCTGCCACGCTATAGATGAAATCGCCCTTAGTACAGTTGAAAGTTGACATTTTAATGGAAATAACCAATTTAAATAAGTGTCGCAGGTCACTTAATATGAAATACACGCTGAAGTGTGAAATTTGAAGATATTTGCTTCCCCTTATATACCTACTGGTTTTTTAGATATGAAATACGTACTAATATCAATGTTATGCATATTTACTCACGCAGGACGAGTGCAGAATAGATGATAAGCTATTGCTATCAAAATATTGTGATTAATATTGATTTTGCAAACTATGTAAGCATTAACCGCAAGAGATACCGAATTATCTACTCCGAGCTCTATCACATTTTTTTCCATAACTTCCAGGGTCGCAAACTTCCGCAGCTGATTTTTTTAATTTTTCATTTATGAATAGTTAGGCTATCAAATAACACATAAAGTTGCGCGTCGGGAGACTTCGGTGAATGTGAAAACCTTCGACGAAAAAAAAGAAAAGTGAAAAATAGGGTCTGTCAATTTTTAAGTATGTACATTACATACGAGTCGATGTAATATTATATCATAAAGATACTTACATAAAAATAAAAAGCATATTAAAAAAAGTTAATAGCTCATTATTAAGAACATAAAATATCGTTTTTAAAAATGTATAACACCGCATGCATGTGCTAAATAGTTTTTTCACAATATTCATTTGAATTATGTGTATGCAAACATTTGAGTGAACCATCCGCTACTTCAACTTACTTCAACCTATGAAAAACAAATATTTATGCAGTTTTAGTACAAAAAAAGTCTGATTAGGATTATTTGGTTATTAGAGTATTGAATGCAATAAATATTTCATTCAAATTGTGATATGTTTAAAAACCATTTATGATATGCTCTAGTTCTACCATTTTCCATAGTGGACCGTCGCGTCACCCGTGAGCCCGTATTTTATAATTTATATTCCCATGATATCGCTAGACGCTATGATCGGTATTTGGCCCGGCCGCAGTATTCTCTAGGTATGCATTCTTTCATGCGCACGCACGTATCAGTTATTATGATGATTATAATGGTCATCAGTCAGCATTAAAATTCAACAAAAGAAGTGCGAGCGAGACAGCTATAACAATACTTAACTTAGCTGATGACTCAGTACAAAATGTAAGCATATTATTTTTAATCCCAACGTTCTAACTCCTAATAACAAAAGACCGTAGCCGCCTACGACCAGTAACCTGCAATTATTTTTTGTCGACTGTTGCGTTGTATCTTGTACTGTCGTCTGTCATACTTAAAAATAATAATGGTCATAAATTCATAATGTATTTTAACTTTAAAGTCTTACACTTAAAGAGCCCGTCCTCTCTTTTCTACTGCTCTCTTCACACTCACGCGCACGCCCGTCTTTCATATGCCAGGTGAAAAAGGACGATCGTCAAGTTAGCGGGCAGATAGAGGTTTTCTGTTTTTAAAGGGTTTTTTTATATTGAAGTGGTAAAAAGTAATTCCAACACTTTATAGACGACTTTCTCAACAGTACATTGTATTTTTTTCATACCGTTAAGACGTCAATACAATCCATAAAAAGGTGATATTCTAAACCTTTTACAGCAAAAATCACAAAACTGTCGCGGGTTTGAGTTGGATTATTTAAAGATACTTAAAAAAAAATAAAAAATCTAGCTCCAACACTATAATATTATAATTGAAATGATCTTACATGTTGTGCATTAAAACTTATAGAAATACTGTATTTTAACTTTTAAATCACGTCTGTTAAATGAGCGAAATCGGCAAAATTTCGTATACGGACTCTTAAGTATAGCCTAAAGGACAAGAATTTTGTGCATTCTTATCTGAATTTCGACGCAATAAATTAGGCTTCGAAATTGTCGTATAAAAATTTATATTTATTGCCATACCATGGTGAAAGTTGTGCCATAAAAATGCAACAATTGAATCAGTTTCATTGCGAATTGCGATATCAAATGGACAGAAACGGTTGTGCAATTACAAAAACTGCCCGAGGCGTCGAACGTGTTAAAATGCCAATAGAAGAAGGGAACTTTGATAATCCCGAAAGATTGAAAGCCACTGGATTTATTTACTAATGGACTAAGGTAAACGAAATATCTACCTACTAATTTCCCTGATTTAAAATGGCCCCATTGCATTTGTATTGGTCTGTTCCCGGCTCCCGCACCAAGTATGTAAGGGAATCATCTAGTTGTAATTCGATTTGTTTTTGCTTTGAGGTAGCTTAGAGCCAGGAAAAACACATAGGATACATTTTGTCCTGGAAAAATGTACGCTTACTGCACAATATACTTTTATGATTTGCGCGTAAACTATTCAATCGATTTTGATGAATTTTGGTATGTAGTGTACTTTGAGTCTCGGGAAAGGGCGAGGGATACTTTTTGTCCCGGAAAATGTACGGTTCGCTAGAACCTATCAATCCCCGTAAGGCCCAAGTGGGCCGCGATAACAAAATATTTCCAAGAATTGGCGATCGAAGGACTAAATTATTCAGTCTATTTTGATGAAATTTGGGATGGAGATACTTTGAGTCTCGGAAAAGGACAAGGGATACTTTTTGTCCCGGAAAATGTAAGGTTCCTGCACAATAATTAAAAAAAAACACCTCACGTAATTTGTGGACGCCTCCTAAGTAGCAAGTATCATTTCGGCAAAAAGATGCTGACACGGCTATATCCGCTATAAGAATAGGCTTTGTAGGCATTTTTTACGATCTTAGATATTTTAGACTTTATTTCCTTGCTAATATATTTTACAAGTACGTCATTTTGTCGGGGCATTCTGAACTTTATGTTTTAAGCAGCAAAACCGATTTTTATCGGACTTGTATACGTGAGCTCGGTTCTCACTTCTCAGCGTGTGATCGCAGGTGCCTCGGCCAGGTGACACGGTATACACGTGCATCCACCATCTGCTATCGAATTTCTATCAAATCCACGAAAATCATTACCTGGCACAGATTTCTACATAATATCGATGTTTTTTTTTGCAGAGCCCACAGACCCTACAGTCTACAGAGTATAGACAATGTTGATATAGAGTTTGTTTGGGGACAGGAAGCGCGTGGGAACTTTGCGGTAGTTTTTTAATTGCAATTTGTAAGTAATAAAACAGTTAAAACTATTAACAATTTTGTAATTTGTAGCAAACATGGTAATGTTTGAATTAATATTGCGGAAAAAGCGCCTTGACGTGAAAAAAAAAACATTAAATAGGGATGTCCCACGCTTCTGCTATATCGATAAAAAATGACACCTTACCTGGCCGGCAGTATCACAGATTTCCACACACACGGGACGGTCGTCAACAACCACCACGACTGAAAATAATAGAAAAAATAACAATTAATAATAATATTATGTAAAAATATAGCCTAGAGCTTTATTTATTCTACTAACATTATAAAGGCGAAAGTTTGTGAGGATGTATTGATGTACAAGTATGGATGTTCTAACTACTGGTCCAATTTAAAAAATTCTTTCAGGTTATGTGGATATGATAGTGGTACAGATATATGTAGAGTAGACCACGTGAAGGGACATAAACCCTTGTTTAGTGTAAAGAAAATGTACGGTTTCCGTAAAATGCCTGAATTACGCGGGCAAAGTACATCGCGCGGTACATCTAGTAAATTATAATTTGCACTAGAACTATGTTAAAGCGTTTAATTAAGTTTAATTAATAATATTAAGTAGGTACATGTTTCAATTATTTCAGTCATCAGACTACTTCATGGATGACCGAACCCCTAAGTTCAGCTAAGCTACATAGCTGACCTTAGAATCCCAGGCTTAAATTTCGACAATAGAGCTAAATAAGGTTAAAAGAATTACAATATAATATAGGTACGATTATCACGTTGCATTGATTGCGTGATGCTAAAGAGTGGTTTTCTTTTTAAATTGATAAGACGAACATTTTTCATTTGAAATTATAGTGTTGTACAAACGAATAACGGTGTACAATTGTTTCGTACCGGTAATAAAGATAATTACCGACAATTATTAACGGTAACTCTAACACTCACGGACTGATTGATGACTAGTTTATCGACAAGAAAGAACATTGATTTACCTAAGGTGATTTTGGTACTGGTAGAGCAAGTTCAAGATTAGATTCTACGTATTATATCTCGTATGACGTATCAAGAATGTGTATATTGATGAGCAAATGATTCGAAATAAGTAAATATCAGTGCCGTAAATAGCCTTTTTTGCGCCCTGTGCGAGCTTCTATAACTGCGCCCTTGTTTGTTTTTAGATATTATAGGTACCCAGAGCAACGTTTGTATAGGCCTCCCTGGTCTGGCCATTCTTGCGCCCCCCAGAGTCTACGCCCTGTGCCTGGGCACCGGTGGCACCGCCCTATTTACGGCACTGGTAAATATTAAAATTACTAATATCGATAAAGCACCTGCATCACATCCCTATTTTTAGTATTTTATAATAATTTGCGCAGAAGGGTTTAAATTATTCGTGGTTTTAAATAATATTATCATCTTTGTCGTTTTTGGTATAATTTATAAAAAAATAACACGAAATTTAACCTAGAGGGTTAAAGTTAACTTGTAAATTCTAGTCTATCGTAATAGGATGAGGAGTGTGCCCTGTAAATTGTAATAAATAACATAATAACTAATAAGTATTATACCTACGATAGATTTACGATAGCATAAATTAATTACTTAACTAATTTAAAACAGCAGTTTTTCCGGACCTATACGACCTGCAAACCTTCAAGAAAAGAGCGTATTCCCTCTTAAAAGGCCGGCAACGCACCTGCAGCTCTTCTGATCTTGCGAGTGTCCATGGGCGACGGTAGTTGCTTACCATCAGGTGTCCCGTTTGCTCGTTTGCCCCCTCATTTAATAAATAAATAAAAAAAAAACCCTGCCTAAGTTGGGACAACCGAACAGTTTTAATGGAACGTATTACGTATCGAATGCTGACATCAAAAATAATTATTATGTTAGGATAGAATGTTTTAGGGCTTAAATGTATAAGGGGTAGTGGGTATAAAAACAGGGAAGCCCTACGAATAAATTAAGCCCTTGTAAAACTCGTTTTGCGTCATAATGCACGACCTCTTTTCACCGGTGCATTAAATCAACATTATCAGTACACACCACAAGGATGTGTTACATTGCGTCTTCAACACAAAGACGGCCTTGTGATCCTCGCAAACAGGCAATGTATGATGGTGTTCGCGATGTTTTAGTTTGTCCGGATGTGGGCAAAATCATCTAGTGCAAAACCAACATCCGGGGCATTGTACAGAACCTGAATCGCGGGTATTGTTTGACTTGTTATACTTACACCTTTGTTTCGAGCTGGAAAAGATTTCGGCCGCAGTCAGAGACATTAATGATTTTTATAACTATAATTTACTGCAGAATAATGATATAAATTAATCCTTCAAGCCCCATAAGAGCACCGGTGATCGTGACAACAATAGAATACAAAAGCATTTCCAAGAATTCGCGATCGAAGGATTAACAGAAGTTTATATCAAAATCATGAAATCTCTTTGAGTGCGGCCGTCTTGCTAAGTTTGGGATGATAAACTCTAATCGCTTAAACATGCATAGGGTTACCTGGGATGCCTGGGTGATAGGTCACTACTCAATACTCACTACTCACTCAAGAATCAAGAGCCTAAATATTTAACGCGAAAATCACAAGCCATAAAAATATAATCAAGTTAAATGTAGAGAACATCCATACTAATATTATAAATGCGAAAGTGTGTCTGTCTGTCTGTCCGTTTGTCTGTCTGTCTGTCTGTCTGTCTGTCTATCTGTCTGTTACCTCTTCACGCTCAAACCGCTGAACCGATTTTGCTGAAATTTGGCATGGATATACTTTGAGTCCCGGAAAGGACATAGGATAGTTTTTTTCCCGGAAAAATGTACGGTTCCCGCGGGATAAACGAATTTTGGCGCAACGGAGTTGCGGGCGTCATCTAGTTCTTATAATAACTTTCACCCTAACTACAGTAATAATTATTGGTAACATTGGTTAGTAAGTTTATGAAGATTTTAGATAATATAAACACTAAACAGAAACACTAAAACAACAGTCTACAGGTAGTCGTAACTCGTAACCATGTCGTAACATTTCTGTAGTTCAATGTCAGACGGTTGCGTTGTTATCACTCATGTAATGGTACGTTCACATGCACGCGTTCAACTCGACATTCAACGTGCACATTCACATTCACGAGCGTGTAAACGGTACGCCCGAGCCCGTGAACGCGCCTGTGAACGTGAATGCCGCGAATCGGGCGAGTGCCGGTTTTTTCGCAAAGTTCAAAGGATGAATGTACGTGCGCCCGGTGACTGTTTAGAGTTTAAACGCGCGCGGGCAGTCAGTCTTAAAGAGATTAGAACATGGCGGAATGGTCAAACGAGACAATTTTGACGTTCCTGGAATATTACCAGGAAGAAGAAATATTATGGAACCCCGAACATAAATTTCATAAGGACAAGAAAAAAATTAATGATGCTTGGACAAAAATTGGTAGAATACTAAATGTATCAGTCAGGGATTTGAAAACAAAAAAGGAGACCCTAATGGGAACATTTAGGCGCCATCTGAAGAAAACGATTTCTGTGAACTTTTATCATCCACCACCTTCTTTGCAGTCTTTTTCTCCGTCGTTCATCATTTTGTTTCTTTTTCCAATAAAAATAAGTTAAGCCAAAGGATATGGCAGCAACAACACCGACATCCTCGCTGTCCACCATGCTGGCACTGACTGACACGACGGCGTGCGTGTGAACAGCTTGAATTACCGCCGGCCCGGGACGGGCTGCACGGCGCGCGTCTGAACGTAGCATAAGATGATTACATTACAACTTCCTGAATTTAGATGTTTAACACGCTATCTCTGAAGTTAAACGTACTTTTAATCTTCTAATATATAAAATTCTCGTGTCACGGTGTGCGTAATTGAACTCCTCTGAAACGGCTCGACCGATTTTCGTGAATCTTAGCGAGCATATCGGCTAGGGTTGAGAATCGGACAACATCTACTTTTTATATTGATAAGTGCATTTGTTGAATAAATAATAGTAAATTATTACAACTCGAGACTGACGGTGACTACTGTTTGTGCGACGGGATAGTGTTGCCATGGTGTAAAATAATATGGGCGAAATACTTTATATGGCAAAACAACTTTTGCCGGAACAGCTAGTAGTTTATAATATGACTACATAACGCCTGCAACTCTGTTGCACCTAATTTCGCTTTTTGTACGAGAACCGTACATTTTCCTGTAACAAAAACTTGCTATATCCTATGACTTTGTCCATTTTTCATTTAAATCAGTTCAGCCCTCTAAGCGGGAAGAGGTAACGGACAGACACATAATAATTATAATTATATTCATACCATAAACATACATATTTATAACATAATAATTATATTATCATTCACAATATTACGAGGAAATAGTGATAAGGATAATTATATTTTGAGTTTTATATATAGCTTTGCCTGCGACTATAATATTAATATTGTCCAAAATCCGGAGGCTAGACTAGGCTCTATAAAGGATCTGTTCTATTAATAGCGCAGAGTTCTATTTTCGGAACTAGTTATTTAGAGTTTCAACAAAATCGATTCCTAAATATAGGCCCAGTTTTACTGCTCCGCCCACTATACTATCTACATTTTTACCAATAAATCTAATTAATAAATTCTTCTTTTTAAGGTTCCGTACCTAAAGGGTAAAAACGGGACCCTATTACTGAGACTTCGATGTCTATCCGTCTATCTATCCGTCTGTCTGTCTGTCTCCAGGCTGTAACTCAAGAACGGTAATAGCTAGAGAGTTGAAACTTTTACAGATTATGTATATAATATCTGTTGCCGCTATAACGACAAATACTAAAAAGAAAATAAAGTTAATATTTATGGGGGGCTCCCATACAACAAACGTGATTTTTTTTGGCCTTTTTTGCTGGTAATCAATAATGGTAGCAGCCAGGCACTTGAAATATTCACAATGTTCTTAATTATATTTGTAGTTTAATAATTCATAATAAAACAAAAATAAAATAAATATTTAAGGGGGGCTCCATACAAAAAAAAACTAATTTTTTGCCAACTTTCGTTCAATAACGGTACGGAACCCTTCGTGCGCGAGTCCGACTCGCACTTGGCCGATTTTTTAAAATTAGGTAAGTGTTTGCATGTCAATTTACATTTCAAATTAACTGCACAGTTATTGCTTATTTTATTAGTATCCAGGGATAGCGTTTTTAGGCCAGCGCGACGTCAGATTAATAAGTCGCAGTGAATTTCTAGTCTAAATAGAGTCTAGGTGAAATATTCTTATTTGAGTCTTAAAATCAATCACAGACTACTTAGGGATACTACAAATCAATCGACAAGACGTTCTAAAAAAATTCTACAATTCAACATGCCTTCGTAATTTGAAAATCGTTGTGAAAGTTTTTTTTATGCCTTACAGGCTACAGCTATCCAAAGATCTCTCAGACTAAACCGCGGACACAGTTAGAGTAGTATTTAAATTACTTTTACATTAAGATTACATTGATATGTAATTTAAAACTTTCACTTAGTGCGAAATCTCATTTCTTTTACTTTTTGTGTCGACATTTTGCAAGAGTGACGTGTCGCAAATGCGTTGATAAATTAGTTACCTATGTAGATGTAGAGTACGAACAGTCACGACTAACGATACGTAAGTTTGGAGTTTCTGTTGATATGAGCCAATTTTTAAAGAAATGACGAAATGACGCAACGCATGAATATTACAATAAAATAGATGGTTTATATTAATATGACAACAGTACAATAGAATCAAGTTAAATAACTAATCAAACTTAATTCATGTCCTTTTTAACGGGAACCTCTTTTAAACAAAGATTACGGTTTTCGTGGTGACTTTTTGCGTGCAGGAAACAACTTAATACCACGAGTGTTGATGATATCGGTGACATTTTATGATGCAGCCTTCAATGTTGACCTTTTCAAAGGACCTATGGCCTCTTTGTTACTGTCTTTTTAACTCGGGCTTCGCAAAGAAATGTAAAAAGTTAAATTACTCTAAGTTTACATAATATTATTTTAGTGACAAGATAATATAATCTTTTTACTGGCTGCTCTTCACTTTAATCCTTCAGGCCCCGCGCGAGCACCGGTGATCGCGACAACAATAGAATTATAGGTACAATAGCAATTCCTGAAAATTCCGACTGAAGTATTAACAAGATCTTTTGGTCTGGCAAAATCTTCAATTACATTTCTTTTCGCAGGATTAAATCAGGGGCCTTAATTGACATCCCTAACCTTTGCGATGGCCTTAATATAATATTAGGTCAAGCGTCATGAATTTGTAGTGCTAAGCAGCAAGATATTGGCCTGTCAGACGAATGGGTATTGGGTACTATTTGAGTCACATTTTCGCAGTATATCGGGGACTTTTAAAGTATCCAAGTTCCAACCTTTGTAATTTACCTGTAGCCCATTTTTGCAGTTAAGTTTGATGTTCGAACTTTGTAGATCTTCTGGAAGTGCTAACTTTTCAACAGGACATCGGTCGACGGTCTATCAGAAGAGTGGGTAGCATTTGCGTCACATTTTCACAGAATATCGGAGACATTTGGCGTATTCAACCTTTGCGATGAACCTGTGGGCTGTGGCCCATTTATACAGTTAAGTAACTTCAACAGGACATCAGCCTATGAGTCGAATGGGTAGCATTTGCGTCACGTTTTCGCAGGATATCGGGGACATTTGACGTCTTCGACCTTTGCGATGAACCTGTGGCCCAATTGTGCAGTTTATTAGCTCATTACAGCTCGACGGAGAGGCGCCACGCTCGCATTTCCCGAACAAAGAGTTGATGACCTATTGACACGGAATCACTGGGTCGCTATAAATAGATACGTTACTCCAGTTTTGTTTCTTTTAAATCCTAGACGAGAGTTCTTGTTTCAATGCATCTGGCAAAAAAGGTTTTTTTTTTTTATTTTTTTTTTAATTTGCTTTTCAAAAAGTATAGACCTACAAAAACGTATGCTCTATCTGTCAAATAACTTGTGGACAGCTTATCTGGCACTTATCAGTGAGTGGTGAAATGAAACAGTCCCTAAGGAGTAATTGTACTAAGTAGACCGTACGACTTATTTTAATAAGAAACTTAAATTATACTGGCCAAAAAGAAAATACATATTATGAAAGCAATGTTTTTAAGAGGCTTCCTCCTAATTGGATAAGTCCATAAAGTTACCTACCTTCATAATGAAGTTAGTTAAAATATTCGTATCGCGTGTCGTATTTTAAAAAACATCATTTTTCTGGGCGTTAATATACTCGAACCTTTAAGGGCCTCCTCTCCCTAAATTAGCAGGTCCATTGTCTGTCAGTGCGAATATCGACGTAAATGACATTAAAATAACATTCATAACAGCGCGCCTTGTACGGTGGCGGTTACGACGCTCGCCGCGTCCATGATAGGGCGAAGTAGGAGAAAAAACCTTTTTATGGCTTATTAAAATACATATTTCAAAAAAGTAAAAAAAAAAACAAATTATTAACTTATGTATTGCAAAGCAGTAGATATTTTTTATATATTCTTTTGATAAATGATGAAGGAGTAAAGTGGTTTCATTCAACGATTTGGAGGTGATTTGGTTTTTTTATTTCTTTATTATGTGATACCGATAGAAAAAATAAGGCAAACCAAATTACGTATCATATCATGTAGATTACTAATTATTTTTTTCAGATATAATTTCTCTGTTAATGCCAATGAAAAGTTGTTTCATTTGCACGCTTTTTTCGAAAGAGCAGCCTTAATTAAGCACATTCGTTTTGATGAAGACAAAAACGGTTACGGAGATTTTATTTCTGTGACTACGCGTGATTTCGCCTCAACTGCTGCTGCTGGCTGCTGAACAGATTTAGCGTCTTTTTCCGTGGTTCACAATTAATATTATAGACATTTTATATTTTATACATCTTTCTCTCATATTGATCTTTCTTTACTTATGTAAAGAAAGATCAATACTTTTATACAGTTTATAACAGAGAGGTCTCAAGAGGTTAAGAAGATTTCATTTAATATCACATTCTCAACCTAGTGTATATTAAATTAAATCATTTAATCATTTAAATATCTAATAAAAGAACAATGATGAGAACATTCATACAAACATAATATCAAGTTAAAGGTTTTTCAAGGTGATTAAAGGTGCCATGATTGTACTCAGTTGATTTAGTGATACTTGGCACCTATAAGTTACAAGAAAAAAAAGCATGTTCAATAATTAAAATCATCAAAATCAAAATTGGAGGTAACATCAGAAGAGAACTTGAAGGAAAGTGGAAGGAAGAAAATGGTTTGGGATTCCTCGTCTCATCATTGCACACACATCAGTCATCACACGGCACACCATACATTTTCTCAAAAATACTCAAAGATATCCTTTCCCGGGACCAGAAGTAGGTATATAATATTATATACATCTACATCTATACTTAATCTATACTTAATAATATTATAATTGGGAAGACTTTGTTTGTTTGAACGCGCTAATTTCAGGAACTACTGGTCCGATTTGAAAAATTCTTTCAGTGTTAGTTAACCCATTTATCGAGGAAGGCTATGCTATATTTTATCACGCTAAAACTAATAGGAGTGAATAAACAGAGGAAAATGTGGAAAAACGGGGAAATTATTTGAAATAATTGCTAATTATCTTAAGAACTACTGGAGCAATTTTTATGTTATTTGGCACACATGAAGAAAAGACCACGTGAAGGGACCGCTATTTTTTGCGGAAAAAATCCTAAATTACGCGGGCGAAGCCGCGCGGAACATCTAGTATTACATAACCATCTAAATCTGTCCAGCCGTCAGCACACAGCAGCAGCAGCTGAGGCGTAAAGAAAGTCAGACTTGCCGTTTATAATATTAGTACGGAATATTCGAAATTCGAACCCTTTCGCTTAGTACCTACTTGAATTTTCTTATGCCTAATACGAAAAATATGCACAGAAAGAAGAGCGGTTCAGACGGTTGAAGGGCCACTCAGCGTCAAGTGTATGTCAGAGAAGTCGGAAACGCCAGAAATAAAATTCTCGACCCAGATTTTCTGATGCAGCCATTACACCATGATTGTTATGTTTGTGAATAGAATTAAAAAGAAAAAAGTGTTATGTACTTTCAGGTCACTTATCCGTAGACCAGGTACGTAGTAACTGATACGTAGCTCTAACTCTCTTGCACTGTGCACATAATAATCATTAATATTATCATGCAAGCTAAAGTAAACTGAAGTCGCAAGGAAATTAATTCCGAAGGCGAAAGAACAATGAATGAAGAATTGAATATACGCTAATTAATTAATAACCACGCGGCGTTCGATGTATTTCCTGCTTGTGATATCGAATAATATACATACATTATATTATTATTATATCGGCTAAAACTGCGCACATTGTGTCGGACCGCAGCGGCGAGGGCCGCATATTTCAATTATTAAGGGGAAGACAGCTGCCAATTCGACATCTTTGTGCAGTTTTCTAGACGCATGTATTTCATTAACTGGCACAAAAAAATAATATATGTGATTTTTGATTATATTTGGAAAAGCTTGTCGAATTTAAATAATAAAATAATGTACTCCTACTGGATGAAAATAAATACCAAAATCACTTCTTTCAGGAACTTTAAACAGTTCTAACTAAAGTAATAATACAATCTATGCTTTAAAAATTTGTTTATTTGATACCTTTTACAAAAATTCAAAGATTGCCGGATTTAATTTACGGTTCTGACATCTAGATTTCCCATAATATTTATTTTTTCCTCTAACAAACGAAAAATGTATCCACGCTACCGAGGGAACACTTCATATCTCTGTCTCTCTGGCATGAAAATCGACACAGGTGCGAGAGTGATGCGAGATCAAGGTCATTGGCAGTTGTCAGCGTCTTAAGCTTCATGAGTTTATAAGCTTACTCCTTAGATCAGGGGTTCCCAATCTTTTTCAGCCTGCGGCGCACTTACAAATCAACATTTTGTCACGGCGCCCTACTTTACCTGGCTATTACAAAAATATACATAAATAAACACATTTAATGATTAAAGGTAGGTTAAGCAAGTAAATAATAATAAACAGATATCTTCTGCATGCTTTGTATAATTCATAATATTATAATTTTATTTTATAATTGAGTTATGGAATATGGATAGTGATTACTCTGATTAGTGATGGAGGATCGACTCACGGCGGCGCCCCTCTTGCCTTTACGCGGCGCACCAGGGCGCGGCCTGCTTCGTTACAATGCGCGTAAAGCTACGTCATCAATATCTTCACATTTCAATTTTCACGGGCATCACCAGGCGGTCCAGGCCAGAGCTTAGACAGAATGTGACCAGGCAGCTGCAGTAGTCACACGTCACCACGTGTTTAATATATCAAAGGTTTATACAAATTACAATACAAACAAACGTATGAAGATTGTTTACATTTCGTGGATGCGTCGGATTGACATGCTTTTATCCCGGAAAAACAAAGGCAACTGGAAGCAAATTCAAAAACAGAATTATAAGCCAATGAATTTAAATTTGGAACAGTTTTGTTTTTAATGTTGCCTTTTTTATTAGGGTTTCCGTATCGTTATAATATTGTATGGCATTTTTTTCTTAATTAGAAAAATCTAACTGCGACAAGACGCAGAAAATGTGACTGTTGAGACAAAGTTAATAATTATAATTTGTGGCTTCATACCAACAACGCTTATAACTTTGGTTGCTGAAAAAGGAGTCGAAGCGCTATTAATTAAATATTTGCCTTTAAAATAAGGTGACATAACTATTGTTACCTGGTTTTGGTCATCCATTGTCGAACGTCCTTGTAGAGAGTATATTATGTTGCGGGTAGTCACATAATTAACATGATTACCGGGGTTACTGACCGTATTAGTCTCAATTAGTCTTCATTGTGTAAGGCATGAAGTTAGCACATAGACACTACTGAGTATTAACCAATTTACATGTTGGGAAATTATTGTCAATCTGTCATAGATTCAAGACTATACTATAATACTAAGATTTGAAAAATTTATCAAAATACAAATAAGAAACGATCGTGTCGCGTAGATTTTGCGCTACGTAAATATTCCTGTCAAATGTTTAGCCAATAGCCTAGGGTAACTTACCCTATTAGGCTATTGGCTAAGCATTGGGTTATATACATAATATTTTAGAACTTACCCTGGGTAAGTTCTAAAAATATATTATGTACAACACACTACCCTGAACGGTGAAATTGGGGGTGGAATTTTAAACACAACATCTAAGCCCTAAGGTACGGAAAAAACTGTAACTTCTGGCACAGAATATATATTAGTTGTACCAACTTCTGGATACAATTATAATGTCACCGAAAACGGACCAGTAATATAAAAATCTGTAATGTCAGTACTTATGTAACGTAATATCATTAAAACAGCCAAAATCGGGTTATGAATCATAAACTTTTCGCTCAATAAAAACTTATGGAAGTGAACTTTAAAAGATTCTCTAGCCGCATATTTTGCTGAGGTCGAAGTATCTGGAGTCTGGACCATAAGAGGCTTCAGCCTTCAATGACGAAGTATAATAAAGATTTGAAGCGGTATAATACTTAGCTACATAGGCTTAAAATCTGATCTTGACTCTTGATAGTCTAGGACTCTAGGTGGGAGTTGGGATAAGTGGACTACTACAAACATCTTCTTATATATAAAATTCTCGTGTCACAATGTTAGTCCACGAACTCCTCGGAAACGGCTTTACCGATTTTTACCAAATTTTATTTGCATATTCAGTGGGTCTGAGAATCGGCTACTGGGTACTTTTTATATTGATAAGTGCATTTGTTGAATAAATAATAGTAAATTATTACAACTCGAGACTGACGGCCACCACTGTTTGTGCGACGGGATAGCGATGGATGTTGCCATGGTGACATACTTATTTAGTCACTTCAATAAAATAATATGGGCGAAATAGTTACTTTATATTATGGCAAAGCAACGTTTGCCGGGACAGCTAGTAGTAATATACTATAGTGCAGCTCCTAGACTCCTCTGGCATATGGAGTTACACTTACAGCGTTACTAAATTACCACTTACGATACGGTGAGATCTAACTACATTGTTTGTTATAAAATATTATATTTTAAACGTGTCTTTATTTCGCTTTATGTGATTCTTCTCAGTTCTCATATATCAGGAATCATAATATTGATTCAAATAATAATTGTTACTTATATCACCTATTTATCTTTATTCTCGTAAGGTTTAGTATTAGTAATAATAAATGGAACAAGATTTTCTAAATTAGGTGAAGTCCGGGAAAGGAATTTGCGGCCAAGAATAGAATTCTCGGTATCAGTTATAATTCATACAGCAAACCACCTACGAAGCCCTGCCTTGTAGGGGCAATACAGGGCTTAGTTACAACTCACAGTTCATCATAAACTTTAATTACAAGTACTCCGTGCAGTATGCGCCACGCTATGATTTGTAGAAGTCAGGACTCATTTTGTTTATAACCCTTTTGACATAATCGCCTTGGTTTCTGTTTAGATTATAGTCTCTGTCATCGGCAGTTTTTCTTCATTTTACGTTGTGTAAAATTATGAAAAACTGCTTCCGTGATCGTCGAAAAACGAGACACATTTGGACACAATAGATTTCTATTGTTATCGCGGTCGCCGGTGACCGCTTGGGGCTTGAAGCAACGCAGTGGACCATGTGCGCAATTTTTTTGTGTCTGGCTGGTCACACAACGACCACACAAGAGAACTTGTGTGTGTGTGTGCGCAAAGGTTAATTTTTACCTCAACTTGGTACTACTAATATATTATATTATGTGCCTCAACTTTATATTTAAAACTGGTTAGATTAAAAACACGCCAGAAATCCACAAAAACGTCGCTGAATTACAATTTACAACCATACAGCCATTACTGTCTTTAAATTATCGCCAGAAAATTGAATCTGACATTAAACAAGTAAAAAATCAATTACCCTTCTTGAGTAAGATTAAATTTTAAGGTCAATAGCCTTCCAAATTTAAAAACAATGACGCAATGATTAATATTTGACGTGAAGATTGAAGCGGCAGGTGACATTTTAAGTTGAACGCAGATTTGGCCGCACCGCACGCACCGCAGTCGCCGCATTTCGAATTCTTTATATGAAGTTTTATTTAGTTAGTTATGAGCAAGCTCGCATACCTACCCGCGCCGCAGTCTTCGCAACTTCTACAATCTTTATATGAAGAATTCGAAATGCGGCGACTGCGGTGCGTGCGGTGCGGCCAAATCTGCGTTCACCTTTATTAGACAGGTGGCCGACTGGCGACTACATAACATAGGTGTAGAGATCAACTACGGTAAAATGGCGCACCCCTCCAAATGACTGTTTCAATGTGTGTAGTCACATCCTTATGAAAGAATTTGTATGTAGTAAGTATTCAACCAATCACAGTACACGTAATATTTCAGATCATGTCACTTATTACCAAGATTTGTTGTTCAACTAATCATAACTAGCCTACCGCGCAAGACAACGCACTTCAAACGTTTTGACAACGCACTTCAAACGTTTTGAATTTTGGAGGGGCGCGCCATGTTATAGTAGTTGATCTCTATTAAGTATCGAATTTAGATACTTCTAAATGGATATCCTAAGAGCTGAGAAATTATAAATTGAAATAGAAATTTATCGTTATAACTGCCCTAAATTTAAAGAAAATTCTTCTGTGTAACTTCTAGTGTACATTAGAAGATATTATATTTTTCTAAGAAAACAAAGGAAAAGAACTATCAGGAACTTTAGTGCTTCACTGTAGAGTGTACATCTATCTAGTATCTAAGTATATATTATACTCTATAGTCTATAGTAACAGACAAAGAACTAAAAAATTGTTATTGGATAAAACCAAAACAAAATTGCTGTGATATTCATAAATACAATTTCATACCATCTAATTTTACAAGCATTGTTGTTGCTTACAAAACGGAGAATAGGTCATGAAAACAAGCACTACGTTGCGCGTTTTTCGCTCTACTTTTTTGCTCTATTTTCAACCACTGTTTTCGCTTCTTACAAATGAAGACAGTCGACATGATATATTTTATAAAAGCTACAATTAATTAAAGTCTAAAATTGGTTTGTTTAAGAGTTCTTAGCAAGGTGAAACGCCAGGTGTACGTAACTAGTACGAAATAAACAAACATACTGGTTTCGGACACCTGTTACAACCATAGTTACAACTGAGATCGGCGCAAACCGGCGATCTATGATCTTTACCGGTATGTTGTTGTTTTTAAATTTAGAACGTTTAGGGCCCGTTTCACCACTTTCTGATAAAGTGCCGAATATATTATATTCACAACTTTTTTGACAGATTTTCCATAGTTCATCAGTCAAGTTAAGTGGTGATAAGTGCCGAATAGGCTATTCGGCACTTATCAGGAAGTGGTGAAACAGGCCCTTAGACCTGGCGTTTATAAGTTGCAGGGATTGTCGCCCTGGGAAGGGTTAGGGATTTATCACGGCTAAGCCAGGGTACCCTGAGGGTATATGAAAGAAGTCTGTGAGAAGCGCCAACCCACCCACTAAACCTACTGCCACCAGAGGAAAAAGTGGTAAAATGGGGTAAAAGGGTTGCCGCGGGTAAAGAGTAAAAAAAAGCAACATAATAATAATTATTATAGTCTTGCAATTCATGGACGTATAAAACTGTCTTGTTGCAACAGTTGCGGCGTTGGTTGTCGCTCGTTTGCGCACGTTTACAGTGGTAAACGGTAAACGGTAATAGAATATTTTCCCAACATTCATTATAATGACGTAAGAGGATTCCGCGGTCTTCTGTTTCGTATTGTAACGAATGGAATACGATATTTTGTATTTCCTCTAATTTATAAAGTCCGAAGTAGAGTCCGACTATTGTTTAGTTTGAAATTTTCTTGAAAAGTTACTGAGAATAGAAAAAATATCTTGTGTCTTAGAACAGTTACAACTAAATAGGCGTACCTAATTATTAGTACCTAGTTGTTGTGTTTATCAAATTAGCTTGGCAAGAAAATGAGTGCGTTTTAATATTGTCACTTTTCGTTCCAACTGTCACCGCTCCATACACTTTTTTGCCAAGCTCATCAATGTTACACTTCCTACCAATACTTTATCTATGCTTCCTACCTAATTATATTGAAATTAAAAGGCTCAGAAACAACGCAAATCCAGGTTAATAATGAAATCGGTGCAAAAGAAATCAAAATATGTGCGGTATATTTCTCATTAAATATTAGAACAAGGAGATAATAACGTTATGTAACTCCGTCACCCTAGTCCCGACTCCCGCCCTAGACATTGACCTACTTATTAACTAACCGACTTCCAAAGGGGGAGGTTATTAAATTCGCAACTTCCCAGCCGACTTGATTAATAATTTAGTTGATCATCAACCCCAATTACTGAACCTTACACAGTTTGTAGCCTCATGTCTCTTTTAATACGGTGTCTGCTGTCTGCCTTATAATTAAGGCGAAAGTTTGTATAAAAATAATACTTAACCTGAACGTTTTGATTTCATTTGGCAATAATTAATTAATAGTTAAGGCCCTGAAATTTTACGAAGGCTACTTATTATCTAAACAACATGAAGAAAATGTGCCTACGGTTTGGCGCTGATAGGAAATTTAGATTAGACCTTAATATCACTTAAGACTTACACTGTAAACAATAAATGTAGAGACTAAAAAGAAAGTTTACATACTTTACATTCCTTTTTTAGCTATAGACGTTTAAAACAGCCAAGAGCATTATTAAAAAGAAGAAAAAGAACAACAGTCAAGAGTAATTACTAATTTAGCCACTTGCGAATTGAATCTGTGGGTACTAGAAACCAGCTAGGTAGCAGAAAATATTATAGCGAACTCTGGCGCCTTTACCTCATTTAAAAATCAATGCCTTGTCAATCTAATATAAGCGCAACGTATAATTATTAATATAATATCACACTATACAAGGCTCATGTAAAAATTATCATGGCACCTTTTATAGACAGATTAGAGACGTCGATTATAGACATAATTGTTGCGTGGGTGAGGCTGGAAAACTTGGGATTTGGACGGCAAAGAGTTCCGCTAATGTTTTTTTAATTGCACACCTTTTTCTACGAACTCTGACGGCACAAAAGTCTGAAGACTCAAGTCGCTGTTATTTAAGAGAGCATTTAGAAAGACTCGTTGCAAAAAGAAACGGTAAGTATTCGTGAGTTGTGAGTAGTGACACACTGAATGCACTAGGTAAATAAGCTGTACTAAACATAATATCTTATGTAAGTATTTGATTGAGATGACGATAACGCCCGTAACTCCGTTGCGCCAAAAATCGTTTATCGCGCAGGAGCCGTATGTTTTTCTTGGATGGAAAGTATCCTATGTCCTTTCCCGGGCCTCAAAACCCGGCATACAAAACAGCAAAATCGATTCAGCGGATTTATTGTGAAGAGGTAGCAGACAGACAGGAACACTTTCGCATTTATAATATTAGTATGGACTAGTACGGATATAGAATATAAATACTAACATTCAGTCATGTATATATTATGTACAATGATTGTACTGCATTGGTTTTAAGTTTTAACTGAAAAGGAAACACTGAAAAGTAGTTATGATAAAGTGAACAGTAAAGTGTTAAATGCATTATCATTAGCCTTGTGATGTGATAAGATACCGCGCCTAGTTCACAAGAACCATCAATAATATTATCATCGTTTACGTCTGATTATGTCCACACATCACACAAGAATCTGAAGAAGGTAAGGAAACACTTAGTACTTAATACATATTTATTGGATGATGATTTAGATTAAAACAATTTTCTTATAGGTAAGTTAAACGATGACCAAATAGAGTTCCGACTTCCGCATTATAACTATACATCATAAACACTAAGTACATATTACGGGTCTACAACAGATATAATAATATAATTATTATCATTAACTTAATAAAACTATTTTTCATACTCACTTTCATGCTCACTGTGGTCAAAAATACAAGCCTAGTAGCACTGATCTCTATTATACAAGAACGCTGGATCGATGATACCCACCTGCTTTTTGTGCCTATTTGAAGCGGAATCAGCGCCCCCCTTATGGGGGCTGAGAACTAAATATGACGTAACCACAACCAATAACAACAGTTGTCATCACTAGAATTAGTTCCAAGTACTCTCACTACTGCTATCAGCGCCAATATGGCGGTTTTCAAACGTCATTTTTACGTCAGATTTAGTTCTCAGCCCCCATAATGGGGGCGCTGATTCCGCATCAAATAGGCACAAGAAATAGCTGTCATTTCAAAGGGTATCATCGGTCCAGCGTAAAGTTTGTATAATGGAAGTCAGTGCCTATAGTCGGGACATTTTAATAGGCCACATTTGACAGTTCATCAAAATTGTGCCTGGTAACTTTATAGCGACGTACATAAAAAATAAATATTTTCGTTTTGTTATAACTGCATAATTGATTAACTTTTTTCAATTACGATTACATATTTATTGTAAATATGACCGATACGAATTATTTAACGATTTGCTTTTACTGATAAACAATTCTAAACGTAATAAACAAATTCTGATCTTAATAATTACACGTCGTTACAATGTTACGTCAGCCGACCTTTTTTCTTTTTAAACTCTAGGGAAGTTACCCTAAAAATCGAAAGCGAATAAATAGTATCGATGCATTGATTACTTGTAACGAAATATCCCCATAAATTAATAACCACGCTATGAAAAGTAACACATATTTATGTGAAATGAATAATGATAATACTACATTCAACAGTTTTTATAATTCAAGCGAATAAATGCATTTTTTTTGTAAATTATGTACTTTTATTATTTTGCTCCTTGAATTTGCAAAAGAAAAAGTAATAATGGGACAGGAGTTTGTTTCAAACGTATAAAATTATAAATATTTAAATATAAATATTCGTTTTGGTCGATGTTTTTACGCAGTTCACTTCACTATGGAGATTAATCTGACAGATGTCAAATGTGGCCTATTAAAATGCCCCGACTGTAGTAGTCACAAAACTTCATAACACTAATAAGTAAATGTCAAAATTAAATTTTGTGACTCGCCGTGGCTTGGACGATGCATGTGAAATGGAGGTCAACTCGCCAATATAAATTATAATGTTATGCAGTACTTTTCTCGAGTTCCCCGAAAGAAGAAATTTAAAACTGACGTAATACTGTACCAATTTATTTTACTTCAATTGCTCACTCATCGTCCAATAAATCTCAAAAACGTCTCAGCATTATCCATAACGAATTAACTCGCTAAATATAGCGGTTCCTCATAATGTGACTCAGAGACAATCGCTGGTCACAACTCACGAGGAGTAAATATAAACCAAGGAGCGGTATAATGTTTTTAAACAATTCCGAATAAACGCTATAATGATGTTATTGTTGTGGTTTACTGTGAATCATAGACAAAACAAGTGCAGAGAAGTCTACTTAGTTATTAGGTAAATATTTAATAACTCTTTAAATAAACTAAACACTAGGTAATTTTAGGCTGC
The DNA here is from genome assembly GCA_905333045.1 of Lysandra bellargus. Taxonomy (NCBI): domain Eukaryota; kingdom Metazoa; phylum Arthropoda; class Insecta; order Lepidoptera; family Lycaenidae; genus Lysandra; species Lysandra bellargus. The sequence continues at coordinate 3,896,348 of HG995336.1, read as the reverse complement.
TAGCCACTAAACAGCTTTAAGAGCAGGAAATACTTTTATGGAGCGCGAGAAAACCATGAAATGTTATCGGAAATCATAGAAGAGACTTCTCAGCCAAGTCATGCTTCTTTGTTTTTTTTGTCGGCGGAAAGAAGAAATTAAAAAAAAAAGAGATTTTTTTTATCTTACTTACGCCATCAAAATTAATACCGCCGAAGGCAGTTTCAATTTTACATCTCATACAGACAGCCATGAGCCAACTCCTTTAACTATTGGACTTTGGTCCCTTAAGGCGCTATATTGAAAAAATTGACCTTTTTGACGTAATACTGTAGGACCCTCAGAAATGTTACAAATCTGGTAATGAGTCTTCATAACATTATCTAGGTTTGAGAAGAACTAGAAACACGATTAATGTATTTTGCCTCGATACATTTAATTTTCGAAATGACCTCTTAAAAATACGAAATTTGAAGATTATTTTTAAACGAAAATAGATGTTTTGTAGGAAACTAGTTTAATTCATAGATACCTCAAAATCTTATAGAAGCATTTTGCTTAAATGCTCCTAGTTATTTTTTAAATGATGATACGATAGCTTCTGGCCGCAGCGTATTCACGACTTTATAGTCATACAAATTATGTATAAAATTGCCCTTGCGGTAAAATTACTTTCGATATAGCGCCTTAATTCATAACGGTGTATGAAGGGATATTTTCCCTCTTATGAAATGCGGATGTCACTTTCCCTGATCCCTTACGTTAGTGATTATAATTCCATCGGCTTCGTATGGCGAAACTTCGATGCAAAGTGGTCTAATCCCTCGCTTAATCCTTCATTCATAACGCATTAAAGTTAATTATGAATTCAAGTCATGAGTCAGCAATATGAGCTCCTTAAATGTCACCGGCCCTTTGTATGCTGATCGAAGACGTTCTCAGGCTTACAATTTATAGGTATGTGAAGATCATAACTTCGAAATATATAGTTGGAGTTAGCTATTTTGTCTTCAGGAAGAATGATTTACAGTAATCAGATATTTGGATGACATCTAACATCTACAAAATGTCAAGACGTATTAAGAAAAAGTGGTAAGAGAAATGAAGTTGTTGGAACCAAGTACAATGGCATATTACTGGATGATTTTCTAAAGTTACTCTACTAGGTTGTAGTTACGCATAAGTATGCACATTCTACAATCTAAACAATCGATTTAACCTATGAAACCCCATAAGGACACCGGTGTCCGCGACAACAATAGAATAACAATAGATTTCCAAGAATCCGCGATCGAAGGATTAATAAAACGAAGTTCCTTTTTTAAAAATGCAATATTTCTTCGAATATGTACATAATATTAATAATTATTTTATGGTGTTAATGGAGCCCTCGTTTTTTTCCTGTGTTTCATTCTTAGTTTCTTCTTCAGAAGAAGAAGAAACTAAGCTAGAAAGCAACACATATTTTCTTCTGTTCTATTATCACATTTAACCTTATGTTCTTTTGTTGAATTGCGAGCTTGTAATTTATGAGCGACCTACATAAATTACAAGCACACATTCAAGAAAGATCATTGATAATTATTATTATGTATTGTGCACGTTGCATCAAAACCGGAATGTATAGGTGACAGACCTCCGTTGACCCAAAATGTACCTCGTGATTCGTGAATGAACGCCGTTATGTAACATCGTGGCCCGTGGGTGACACAAATACTAGGTATATATTTATTACTGCTTATTTAATTTGAAACAAGTACTATCAGAGAAGTTGATTTCTAGGCAGATGGGAACCTACCCACGTAGTTTGGTCGCGTTGTGTCCAACCCAGCCGACAGATCACCAAATGACGTTGGTCTGTCAACTGCCTAGGAATTTATTTCCCCGATGGTACATAGGCTCAAAAAAAAATTGCACAAGGACTAGGGACTCCTTGATCTAGACTCTAGACAAAGGTTTTAGATATATTATTATAGGTAGAGATAGGAACCTCTACCTATCTTTTAACATTTAGGGCCTGTTTCACCGCTTCCTGATAAGGTGCCCGATAGGCTTATTTGATAGATTCTCCATACTCTATGTGTCAAGTTAATTGGTGGATAGCCTTATCAGGAAGCGGTGAAACAGGCCCTTACTCTATCTACTCTTTTGTCTCTCTTCTCGTATCATCTATTTCATTCTCTATCATCATAGGACATTCAAAAACCGTTTTGAGCAAATTGATTACAACTTTTCGGTACTTTCTAACAAAAATAACTCGCAGAAATGTTACAAATATACCCAAATTTATAATATCAAACAATGGTACATAATTTAACGTTTTTGTCCGGACTGGTTTGTGTACTCGTTTGAATACTCCCCTTTATTGTATAAGGTATGCAAATATGTATTTCTTTTTTATAAAATTTTAATGTCGTCACGGATTAAAAAAAAATACGGATGTAACCTTGTCTAATCCCGAGTGAAGCATAGTAATGGCCGCCCGTGTAGGATGTGTGCGTGTCATTGGCGCCGTCACTCTATGTACAATGACAGCGAGTTGTAGTACCTAGTTGCGTGTGTGAGTGTCGGTCACGTGTAGAGATCAACTACGATAACTTGGCGCGCCCCTCCAAAATTCAAAACGTTTGAAGTGCGTTGTCAAAACGACTTGAAGTGCGTTGTCTTGCGCAGTAGGCTAGTTATGATTAGTTGATCAACAAAACTGAAATATTACGTGTACTGTGATTGGTTGAATACTTACTACATACAAACTCTTTCATAAGGATGTGACTACACACATTGAAACAGTCATTTGGAGGGGCGCGCCAAGTTATCGTAGTTGATCTCTACAATAAACGAAATTGTGCCGAAATTGTCGTACCTTGCATGCTTCACCTCTTTATAGTGTAATGTTCCATCCGTATTTTTTTTAAATCCGTGAATGTCGTATTCACTTACCATCTCACTGAGCTGTATTATTTTTCTTTCATATCATAAAATTCGTATTTTTGCATCCTAAATTATTATAATTTCTGTAACCTTGGAGACAGAATATATATTTGTCTTGGGAATATGGTTAATAAGTTTGCTAACTATAACTTTAATAGGATTTTGGTTAATAAGCTTTAGAGGATAATTTAATACCTAAGCGCAATGGATCTGAAAGTGCCTGAGCTGCAACGAGTTTTAATAAATCTACGGAATCATATTTTAAAATTAGTTTCCATCTTTGATCTCACGTCTCTACGAAGCTTAGCTGCGAAGTAGTAAGGGTAATTTAATACCTGAGCCCATGGACCTAAGAATGCTTAAGCCGCAAGGTTTTTTTAGAGATTTTCATAAATCTGCAGAACCATACTTCACAATTCATTTCCATCTTTGATTTCGCGTATATCATTATTCATTACACGCACGAAGTTGCATATCCGTCATTTACAGACGACAACAAACATGATTGTTATCTAAACTAAAACCAACAGTAGAAACTATATTGCCATATCATGTTAACCTAGTGCTAGATTATTATCTAGTACCTAACACTTACAAAACTAAATACCTAGCACTTGAGTAATAAGGTCAATACTGAATCTGTTTAAGTACTTACGGATAAAGTTTACTACATATTATTTTGTCTTTATAAAGTCAAAAATACTGGATTAATGTTACGTGATATCTAAACAAAGAATTACGTATAAAAGAAACAATAACTAATATCTTGTCCAATGAATCATTAAGTAATGCATAAATCATCATAATTGATCGAATGATGATAAGTAAGTGGAGTGACGACCTGAAATCATAATTTACTTGACACCAGGTCAAGCGCAGTCAACTAAACCATATTATTGCACTTATTAGCTCTACTAAAGACAAGATAACAGATAACCAATAAGTAATACTATAATATATGTAGAAGCAGTGTTAGACGTAGTAACTATTTAGTAATCTGTGGTTAGACTGTTTGCTGTTAAACTAGGCGCCTTCTCAGTTTGAGAATTAACTAAATTGTAGTTTTTAAATACAGTATGAAATATAATATTTTCAACATCTTTTGAAAGAGAGAGAAGTATAATGTCTCTCTATTTTGCCGGTGTACTACATGTTCGCAAATTGCACCATATTCACCTCTTAGAATCTCTACTATTAACGTCGTTGATCGAGAGAGAATCCGTTGCCCATTGCACGAGTCCCTGCCCGGCAGAAGAGCGCCCGGTGCCTCGGGCTGCTCCCGGGAGGCTCAGCAGAGCTTAATAGCTTGCTGCGGAGGAATCTGCTCAAGCAGACGCCGCTAACTGGGCTGCCGCAGATATCACCCTCGTAGGTGGGTCCGGTGGCCCAGCAGCGTAGCGGAGTAAGGAGTCACCGGTGGGTTTTAGTGGGTAACCCAGGGTGCTCCTCCTTACCGCAGCGCCTGGGGAGTTCCACATACCCCAGCGACCATCCCACCGGGCCGCTAGGGATGCGTAAGGGCCGGGACACAAAAACACGGCACGGCTCCATACGGCGTCGTACGACGTCGCGTCGTAGAAACTCATCTTGAATTTCTATGTGAGTTTCTAGGGCACGACGTCGTGCGACGCCGTACGACGCCGTGCCGTGGTATTTTACGACGCGCGCCGTGAATTCTCACGACGCGGCACCGTACGGCGCCGTGTCGGACGCGCGTCGTAAAAAACCACGACACGGCGTCGTACGACGTCGCCTCATCTTGAATTTCTACGTGAGTTTCTACGGCACGACGTACGGCGATACGGCGATACGACGGTACGGCGCCGTACCGTGGGTTTTTTACGACGCGCGCCCGCACGCCGCCGCCGTACGACGCCGTACGACGTCGTGCCGTGTTTTTGTGTCCTGGCCCTAACGCATTTCCCACCGTAAAAAAGGGATCGAGAGAGAACAATTTACATACTGTCCACAGAAAAAGCAAACTTAAACTTTTACTCATTAATTTTCTGTAGTCCATACTTACCATGTCAATGTTGTTACTTCATGACCGTATTGCAGAAAAATAGGAATCTAATTAAAGCTGTGGTCAGCCTTACGAGGAGTTTTTGCTAGCACCGGTTGACCTTACACATGGTGAAGCCAATACGCCATGAAATTGCCAACCCCAACCGAGGTTAAGAAACTACTCGCAAATCGCAATAAAACTGTGACAAATAAGAGCCTGCTTGACGGGATTTATAAATAAAATATTAAAATGGCAATATAACAAGTCCTCATAGTATAACAAGGAAGAGGGTGTTGAACTAAACCTAGGGTTGCCAACCGTCCTGTTTTCCCAGGACATGTCCTGGTTTTTGTAGTGTCCTGGGACGTCCTGAATAGTTTTTAAGCAGCGTCTTGGGTTGTCCTGGGTTTTTAAATTTTAAAATTCGCGCGCCTCTTCTCAAATTTTTACGCTACGATCTAGCATAAGTAAGCATAACACTAGGCTGAATTACGCCGACGTAAATTCCGCCGCGTGTACGCCGCGTATCAAACGCATACAAAATACGAACGGAACGCGACAGACGTGAGACAACACACTATGCCGAAATTCCGTCGCGAGCCGAATTTCCGTCGAGCCGAGTCGAGCGTAAAGTTCGGCAGCGATTCGGCGGTAAAGTTTTGTATAGCAACACACTATACGCGACGGCATTATCAAAACCGAACATAGCAAATCCAACCTTCCACACATTACATCTGACTTCTGAGAATTTACTCACTTACGCGCGCGTTCCGCAACGGAAATTACGCCGCGAAATTTCGACTCTTCGCGTAATTTATAATTTATTTAATTTATAACAAGCGGCTGAACGTAATTTCGGCCACGTAAATTACGCCGGCAAAATCTTGAATATCACCATAAAAATACACTTCAAATTCGAATATCTCGTAAATGACAATGATATGTATTTTTTTACAAAAAGGATAGCTTTTTTTATAGTTCTAAGGAAACAACGGAATAAAATAGAATGTATATTTTTCTCCTATTTCGCTCTATCAAGGACGCGGCGAGCGGGGGGGGGGGGGTTTGCAAGACCATGCTGCCCCCCCCCCCCCAGCTGAAATCCTGGGTACGCCCATGTGTTAAAATATTGACTATTATTTTGAAACATAATTCCTGCGACAGTCTCAGGCGTCCTGTTTTAAACTGAATTGTCCTGGTTTTTCCAACTTCAAATCCTGGTTTTTTAAATTTGAGAACCCTAACTAAACCTCGTGAAAACATTTCAAACAAACTTCGAATTCGAAGGTACCGTGAAGGCCGTTAATGACACCTGACAATTCGTTTGTTAAATTCAAAAAGGAACTGGACAAAGATTCATTAATTTTGTTTAATTTCGTCTTTAGAAACTTTTTAAACCGGTAAGAGAGATCGCATGCCGCTCGGCAGCTGATAAATTACCATTTTTATAGACAAGCCAACGTAATGATGCATTAATAATAATTAAGGCCTCCAGACCGTTTCTCCCCGAATGATCTTGTTAATAACGTTTTTTGTGTTTAATTCGCTGCGAAAACAAGTGAAAATTGAAATTTAAGTCGAGAACTTTAACGAAAATCTTGCGATGTTGTTTTTTCTTTAAGAAATTTTTGGATATAGATTAAAGATCAAATGCTTTAGGAACCTTTAAATAAACTATAGGTACACGAAGATACCTCTGTCCAATTTAACGAAAACATACAGCTTTGACCTTTTTCATATTTTAATACATCATGATTCATGTTATAATTTATAATTTAAATGCGACACTGCTACTACAGTCTACAAGTGTCGGGCACAAAGTCTATTATACATAGGAGCATCGACATGATGAAAATAGCAAGCTCATAATATAATATGAACAACTAGCTGTTGCCCGCGACTTCGTTCGCGTGGACTTCAGTGTATAGTAATTGTTCCCGTACAACGATTGAATAGCTTACGCGCAAATCACAAAGGTACATTTTGTGGGAAATATATCCTATGTTCTTTCCCGGGACTCAAAGTAGGTATCTCTATACCAAATTTCAGCAAAATAGGCAAAATAATCCTTCAGGCCCCGCGCGAGCACCGGTGATCGCGACAACAATAGAATACAATAGCAATTCCTGGAAATTCCGACTGAAGTATTAAATAATTTAGGCGAAAATCATAAAGTTTATTGTGCGGGAACCGTACATTTTTTGAGACAAAAAGTATCCCTTGTCCTTCCCGAGACTCAAAGTATCTCCATTCTCCATACAAAAATTCATCAAAATCGATTGAATAGTTTACGTGCAAATCATAAAAGTATATTGTGCGGTAACCGTACATTTTTCCGGGACAAAATGTATCCTATGTCCTTTTCCGGGACTCAAAATACATGTATCTATACCAAATTTCAGCAAAATCGGTCCAGCTGTTTACGCGTGATGTCGTAACCAAGGGAAATATTATATGGATTCATTTTTAGGGTTCCGTAGCCAAAATGGAAAAAAACGGAACCCTTATAGATTCGTCATGTCTGTCTGTCTGTCTGTCTGTCTGTCTGTCCGTCCGTATGTCACAGCCACTTTTCTCCGTAACTATAAGAGCTATACTATTGAAACTTGGTAAGTAGATGTAGTCTGTGAACCGCATTAAGATTTTGATACAAAAATTGAAAAATTATTAAAAATTTTAGGGGTCCCCATAGGCACAACTGAAATGAAAAAAAATTTTTTCGTCTAATCTATGCGTATAGGGTATCTATGGACAGGTCAAAATTATATTGAGGTTTCTAATATCATTTTTTTTCTAATCTGAATAGTTTGCGAGAGAGACTCTTCCAAAGTGGTAAAATGTGTGTGCCCCAACCCCAACTTCTAAAAACTTCTAACTAAAAGTAGGGGCATGATAATTCTAAAAAAAATATATAATGTACATTACTATAAAAACTACCAACGAAAATTGGTTTGAACGAAATCTAGAAAGTAGTTTTTTTTTAAACGTCATAAATGATAAACCTTAATTTAACTTCCATTCAATCAAATGAAATATAAAAATAAATCAAAAACCTTTTAATTTCATAGAAATAAACCTTATTGCTGCTGCGGAACCCTTCATGGGCGAGCCAACTCGCACTTGGCCGGTTTTTATTATTTATAGACGTTCCACGCGGCTTAGCCCGCGTAAATTAGATATTTCACAGACAAATTAGTCCACAAAAAATAGCCTATGATCCTTCACGTGCTCTTCTTCCTATCTGACCCGAATAACAGAAAAATTGCTCTAGTAATTCGTAAGATAAGCCCTTTCAAATAATTTCCCTCATTTTTTCCATATTTTCCTCTATTTCTTGGCTCCTATTAGTCTTAGCGTGATAAAATATAGCCTATAGCCTTCCTCAATAAATGGGCTATCTAACACTGAAAGATTTTTTTTTAAATCGGATCAGTAGTTCCTGAGATTAGTGCGTTCAAATAAGCCCTTTCAAATAATTTTACCCCCGTTTTTTCCACATTTTCCTCTATTTCTTGGCTCCTATTAGTCTTAGCGTGATAAAATATAGCCTATAGCCTTCCTCGATAAATGTACCATCTAAACCTGAAAGAATTTTTCAAATCGGACCAGTAGTTCCTGAGATTAGCGCGTTCAAACAAACAAACAAACAAACTCTTCCGCTTTATAATATTAGTATAGATAATATAATAACTCAATAGTGAACACGACATGAAAGCTACGTCAGACGTATGCGGGCGTTCAGTTCTCAACTATTCTGTACTCTGTACCTAGATAGTAGAAAGGAAAATAGTAAATACATAATACCTTACTAACAAAAAGATCCTAACTGTCTAACATAAATTAAGTTACATGATTCATAATATTTTAAATTTTAATACTCTTCTCTGTCTGTAACGTCACTTTCCTAATAACCCTACAAGGACAATATTTTTAAAATTAAGAGGGAGGGAGGAATTTCGCGCGGGATCACGATGTTTGAAGTTCATAACAAGCCATCATTATTTTTTCGCGAAAATTATAAATGAACATAATAACGAGTATAAAAACGTCTTCAAACTTAACGATTATTTGTCAACGCCTTACAAAATTCAGACAGACATGTTTGTAGCATCATAAAATCTCTTGTAGACATTTATGATGTGAGGGGCTTATAAACAGTGTTACGTTTTGCATGAACATTACAATATATTATGAGACAAACAAAATTACTTAAAAACAAACAAAGGACCTGTCAGAATTAGCCCTTAGACTATTAAGTGAATGCGAAAGTTGATGTTTTTGATTGAGTTAATTTGAGTCTTTAGAAATGGAATTAGATTTATTTTGCTATCCCGAAAAAAAAGGTTACCGCGAGATAAACAAATTTCAACGATATCGCAAAGAATACTAGTTACTAGTCTTACAGACCGCTAAATAGAGTTAGATAGAGAAAAAGAATTTAGCCTTCAATAAAAAATATATGTTACTCGTTGTGTTGAAAGTATAATTTCGCGATAGTATTCGCTATCATTGTCGGTATCAGCTGACTCAACCGCGCCATACAGCCGATTGATAACGTACAGATAAGTTTGATAATTCTAGAAATATTACCAAACACTAAACACACAAAAATATTTCCAAACCTTAAAATATACAAAACATTAATCTTCACTATTTCGTCAAATGAAAAACATGAGTAACAAGTAAGTAGCTGGTAAGTGGTTGGTACGTGTTGAAAAAATGCTTCGGATATTGCCAGTCAAGAACTCTACTATAATGTATTCAGGACAGCTGATACAGAGCTGCCCTACATTTTTTAAACATATGGGCTGTGTCGCTCGCGTCATAGAAAAAGCATAATCTTTCTAGCAAATTACACTGCCATATCAGCGTAGTAAATAATTTTAAAGTAACTAGGAAGAAGTTATAAATAAATTAAAAGAAAAGAAGTCATCCACTAAAAGAAATTGTTTGATGCACAATGCACAAATCTAAATCGACACTAGCGCGTGTCAATTGTCCTCCAAAAACAAACTTAACCAAGCACATCAACACAAAAAGTTTAAAACAATGGCAGAAAATTAGAGATGACCTGAAACCAGTGACCATCAAAATAACCATTCGAGCGTGAACCTGACAATAACCACGAATAATTACCAGCTTAAATATTTTAAGTACTAGCACAGAATATATTATATTAGTTGTACCAACAGAATTCCCACTGGCGAAACCCCATTAAAGAATTAACGACTCATGCCACGATACTATAAAGTTCAAATTCCGACGGCACAGTGCTAGGTGTCTACAATTATATTTGCCTACATCTACGCTCTCTTTATATCGCACTCGTACCTTTTCTGAAGAAATCAGGGTTGTCTGTTTTTAAAAATTATATTATACTTAATCTTTATATTTAATTAACTACATTTTATTTAACTCAAAATAATCTAAGATATTATGTCTTAGTTTTATGTAGATTTAATTAAGTATCATAAATTCGCGTGTAACTAGTTACGCGTACTTAGATTCGATAAGTACAGTATCTTAATAATTGAAACCGGTCTTATATTACCTACTTAAAGTGTTTGTATAACTTAGTTATTTTTGTAAACAAATGAGGTTTCGAATAGTACGCATCATGAAATAGGTATAATAGCAAAGACGCGACACCAACCTACGATGCTTACTATTAGTAATAATTAATACCTAACCTTATTTATTAATGTGTTTTTTTTTCAATGAAATACCTTTATTAATTATACGTCTACGAAGGTAACCCAACTAATAATATATTCTACTTCAACTAGTATTTAAAACTATTTAAATCATAAGTAATCGTAATAATTTGACTCTATAATAAATTGTACAAAATTTAAATCTATAATAAATAATAATAAAACAATTTTAAAAAGTTCTTAACTCTCATCGTCCTTAGGGAGCTTATAGAAAGTTAAATTTGGTTCACATTCCGTGTTAAGACAGTTAAACACTGCGCAATATTAATTCTTTGCCCTTTTTTTATTGTCCATTGTGACCAGATTAATTTATCAATTCTGTGACAGCGAATGATACGCAGGTAGGCATGCAACGATCAACTAAAAACTCGTGCGCGCGCGTCACCGCTCGCCTGTGAGCAGTGGTGTTCCTAACGGCTATATTTTCATAGCGCGCTAGATGCTAGACGCTACATTTTTCAAACGCGCTATTTTTCACGCTACGTTATAACGAATAAAATCTCGATTCGTTTAAGCACGCTAGTTTTGACGCTACGTTATAACGAATTTCAAGCGCGCTAGTTTTGACGCTACATTATAACGAATTTCAAACGCGCTAGTTTTGACGCTACGTTATAACGAATTTCAAGCGCACTAGTTTTGACGCTTCGTTATAACGTATAACAGTTAAAACGAATGAAATCTCGATTCTTTCAAGCGCGCTAGTTTTGACGCTACGTTATAACGAATGATACGTTATAACGATCGATTGGACACGTTGTAAAGTTGCCGACGTTATTGAATTCTTTCGCTAATAATAATTATAACGCGGTGGGTGAGTTAATATAATATAACGTGTTTGTTAGATAACTTAGAATAATATAATCGTTTGAAGGCATTATTATTTATTTGGTTAATTTTATTACGTTTGAAATATTTAAATTAAAATGATACAATATAATTGTATAATAATATTATATTGAAATTGAAGGGAATCGCTTTATATAGGTACAATTCATTTTTTATAAGTTATTTAAATGGTTTTTAATTATTTTTTTTATTTTTTGGTAATATACTTAAATTATTTTTAGATCTTTTTTAACATTTTATTTACTTACATTCAAAAATATAATAACGTATCCAGATTTAGAAAAAATACATTCAAATGGAACGGAAATTACCATTATATTATAAATTATAAAACAATTATAAAACATTATAATTTACCTATGCACGCAACGCAACACTGAAAAAATTATGACAGCCGAATTCACCCGATTTGGGCCCGAACGATACGGCAGTCGGCAACGAACCAACGAAAGTCGCGACTCGCGCGCGATCGACAGCGCGAGCGGCGCCGCGCTAGGTCAGTGACCGCGCGATACGTTATAACGTGGCGTCTTGTGCATAGTTTTATAGCGCGCGCTATTCGTTGCGAAGAAATAGCGCGCTACTTTTTTCAGCTATACGTTATATTAACCACCACTACCTGTGAGTCCCTACTGAAGTGCGCCCCTAGGGGGGTACTTTCAGTTCGATGTCTACAGGCGCGAGTGGGACAGGCCTGGTACTAGTACTTTAAAACATCTAATAATGCAACGTGCTCGAATTTTGAATAATAAGGTAATTACCATTGAGATGTATGGAGTTGCTATTGCCAACAAAAAACATGTCGCACTTGAAGAATGAGCGGGGTGAGAGGCGGGGCGGTGATGGCTATAGATCAGTACCGCAGAAGTGACAAAGTTTTGTGCCTACACTCGAATGAACGCAGACTATTTGAAAGTGGATAAAATAAAATAAATATTTTTACTAAACATTATTAAAAGCTTTTATTTAACTTGCTCTGTATATTATTATTTAGTTACTTACATTATTATGTAAGTTCGGGTCGAATTTTTGAACTCAATTTCGAAGTAAGTTTGTATGTATGTCGCAAGGAAAAGAGGATATCAGGGATTTCACGATATCCCTAGGGATGATATCCCTGCGCCTGATCTCTCGCCGGTCGTATCAGTCTTCCGTCCCACCGGGTTATGCGAATAAAGGAAAATAGAGATTGCTCTTGTGTACTGCGCACACACTTGGGCACTATAAAATTACTCTTGGCCTGGTTTCAATGAAACCGGCCACCGTCACCAAAACCAGAGTGGGAGTTATTATTATTATTATCACACGTGTAATGCAACTATAGCAGATCTGCGGGGGCATCACCATATCTCTGAATCATACAGTTGAAACCAACTGAGGGTTATTCATCAGATACTTCAGACCTTTGATTTTTGACGTCAAATGAAGCGGCCGACCAAGTTGAATGTTGAGTAATACAGGTACTCCAGCTCTTCGATTATTCTAGTTTTTACGGTTCCGTACCCAAAGGGTTAGTCTGTCTGTCTGTCTCCAGGCTAGACGAGCCGCGCCAGCTCGAGCGACGCATTTGTTTCACTCCCACTAGTGCCCGTGTCACGTGTGGGAACTAGAGCGAGCGAGAGAAATGAGTGGCTCGATTTTTATTCGGCGGTATCCGGGTTTCTGACATTTAACTAGATTTAGTTTAGTGAAATGACATATCACTAGATATTTTTAGTAAAATACTAATACTAAAAAATATTTTTTAGAGTTGAAATATTTTGTAGTAAATTTACTATTTATTTATATATTTTTTAGTGTTTTACTCTATTTTTTAGTGTTTAAATATTTAGTAGTTAATTTAGTAAAAAAAATTTATACACAAAAAAAATTTTTTTAGTGTTTAAATATTTTGAAGTTAATTTTTGTACAGGAACCTAGGTAATTACTATTTTAAGCTGAAAAATAACTCAAACATGTAAGATATTTTCGTATGAGAAAATGATTTTGGTATTACGTATGTATGAGAATTTCGAGGGTAACCCGGGCTCTTAAGTCAGATAAATTCCCGTCAAATCTAAGTTTAGTCCTCTTAACGCCATGTTAAAGCAACAAACGCTCCCAAGTACACGAAATTGATATTTCAACGCGACAATTTAACTTTACGATTGTAAACAGGAATTTCGCGCCTTTGCCTTTGAAACACTGTTGGCGCCATGGGTTTTTGACTATTTTTGCACTCAAATTGGCAGCATGGCCGGTAATGAGTAATAACTGAGACAGCGATGGTACGTAAATAAACCGGAGTTAAATTTACATTAACGATAGCATTATGCTGAACTACTTGACATGCTTTATATATTATATCGAGTATTTATTTACTATAAATAGAGCGCAGATGGATATTGTCTATTTGGCAGATAATGGAGGTACCTTGCTGCATTTTACGTCGATGACCTTATAGCTAGATAAATAATTGTTAAGAAAAATGCATTGTATTTCTAATATAGCATAAGCAAGTAATAAACGATTAAGACAAACTTGTTGCATTTCACCTTAAGGTTAAAGGTACTGATTAGAATCTAGATTCAAGAGATAATTTGCTGAGAACATGATTTTAAGTAATTTAATTCATTGCTTAACAAATTACAATATCCTGGTAATGTTGCAATATGCTAGCATAAGAAGCATATTATGCATCTCTATTCAGGGTTTCTTGGCAATATTTTTTGCGCAGTTACAACTACGGAACAATCCGTACTTCATAGTCAACCATGTTTGAACATTGTAGTGATACAGAAAGCGGCTGGCTCCGGCTAAGCGGAACAAGTACTCATAATTATGCACGTTACAACCGACCACACACCAACGAACAGCAAATTACAATGCATATAGATGCAGATAATAAGAAAGAAAATGGACAAGAAAGACTGAAGTGAAGCAAAAAGATTAGAGAACTTTTTTAGGTATCATAGTCATTGATTTTAAAGGTACAACCTTTACAAAGAAAAAATCGGCAAAGCTTTTTCAGAAGCTAACATGATCTCCAAACTTGGTTCACTTTTTGCCAAATGAGTCCACAATCCTTGAATAATTTACTGAGAAAGTGACTAAACATGGGACATCCATTACAACCAATTCCTTCACTGACTCAGCGGTAGCATTCCAAAAGGTTTTCAACATGATAAAGAATGCTAAAGGCAAATTCAATTGCAGAAGTAAGTACAGAGGGTGGACTATGAAGCGTAAATAAAAATTCATTACAATCAAACACATGTAAACTTATTCGGACCAGTGGCAGTCGGAATGCTGAGCGTATGCAGCCATGCGCTGCTGTTACCAGTTGCATCGCCTCTCGGCCTAAACCGTTACACGATGATGCAATCAAAAACAAACCCAATTAGAACGAGATAAGTCTCACTATCGGTCACCTTAGATGTGGACCATTCGTGTCATTGGAAATGCATAATTCATCATCATTACTGTATCTGATATAATTATCGTATCGTTAACGATTTTACCTTTCCGGATATATAGTTGTTTGTTATCTTTTAGGCGCTTTTATTGATCTTTTACAATTTCTAAAACAGAATAGATAATTATTATTTTTAACAAAAAAAAAACCGACTTCCAAGGTAAAAACAATAGTAATATTATGAACTAAAAAGTATTAAATAACTCTTACTCTTTAATAGTGCCTTTTTCAGAATTCGTCTAAATATCAACTATTTCTGTACATATACTACAGTCTTCATTACTTCGAAGTCAGTACCAGCTAATTTAATCGTGAGTTCAGTCAATGTCAGAATATCTGAAACTTTTGGAACTGGTACCGACTTCAAACTAATGAAGACTGTAGTATGTACAGAAATAGTTGAGATTTAGACGAATTGTGAAAAAGGCACTATTAAAGAGTAAGAGTTATTTAATACTTTTTAGTTCATAATATTACTATTGTTTTTACCTTGGAAGTCGGTTTTAATTTTTTTGTTAAAAATAATAATTTCACTCTTTTTAGTTAAGTATCTACAAAATAAGGCTTTATGCGTAAAACCCCAATACGAATGTTAACTATTCACGTTATGTTACTGTAAGCGAAATTGCGGTAAATGCTTGCAGTTATCTAAGCGATGCTGCAATTTCCAAAATTTTATCTTTAAAAGTTCAGGTGTTCTGTTCAGTGCCTTTGCACCAAGAGACACCTTCGTATGAAATTTCTCTTATTCGTAACATATGTTTAACTTACTAGAAACAACATTTTAACCATTATGAGTGTTTTGATAAATTTCAAGGATTTCCCTCGATTGCTCATAGATTCCATCATCAGCTCACCACTTTCGTAATTGTTATACAAAATTAAGATTACATGCTATACAACAACACAATAATTTTGAAAATCGGTCTACAAACAGCGAAATCATCATCAAAAACATCTGCTTCGATGCAAAATATCACGAAAAGTACCAATAATTGGGTCATAGTGTGATGACTCATGGTATAATTATGGTTGTGATGATGATGATTAATCAAATTGATGTATTAGCTTATGCTTTCAGTTGTTTAAACAACACCGAAATCCCCAAACCTGTACCTATAAGCATTCAAAAGTTATGTTCGGTACCTTCGGATCCAGGGTATAACCTGCTGCGAAGTCTTACTTTTTGGTAGCATTTACCTCGAATGCTTCGGAAAAAATCGAAATCACTATATGTTTCCGTAAAAATTTCAAGGAGTCCCCTCGATTCCTCAAGGATCCCATCATCAGATCACCACTTTTGTGAACATGGTACCAAATTCGAGTTAAACCCTATACAACACAAAAATAATTTTGAAAATCGGACCACAAACGGCTGAGTAATCGTTGAACATACAAAAAAAAAAAGATACATACAGCCGAACATATTACCTCCTCCTTTTTGGAAGTCGGTCAAAAATGAATTAAAATAATTAGAGAAATTGATCAAAATCTATGAAAAGTTCCTCACATTTGGTAACCAATGTTCCCAAAGCTAACAGAAAGTTATTAGCTATTACAAAACATGTACTTAGTTTATCTCGTACATTTTTATCTTAGACTTTCGCCATACTTTTTCTCGATGGCGATTCATTAGATAAGGCACCCGGGTGGCATTAAGCAATTTAACCCATTAACCGGAGCCCCTCGCGCAATCTCGTATCATGTATTGTGCCCTCAATTGTGAACGGTTGGCTCTTATAACGTTCTTGTATTTTGCACATTCGATTTTTGAATACATACAAAGTTACAACCCATCTTTTGCTAATTGAATCTTTAGCTAAATCTGCAGTATCTGCAGAAGACTTTACACTATAAGCAGCCACTTCATTCATTTTCCTCTGAATCTTCATCTCTGAGTTCTGTTTTTATTTATTTTTAATTTTTAACACACAGGTTGATTTGCTTCCGTCTCTGTGTGATGCTGATATTTGCCACATGTAATGTACACGCAACATTACCTCTAACAAATCTCCCAGCATGTGAGTGGAAGCGTCATAATATAAATGAAATAACATGGCAGTCACGAACCCGGCTCATCTAGCACGTGCGCTGACCTGTTGTACTCCATTTGGATCTTAAGCCTATAAAAATAAGGTTCAAAATAAGTAAACTGGACCTGTCGGTGACCGTGCATGGAACTGGTTTGCCGCAGCCCCGTCTGACTGGCCGGAGCTCGCCTTTCCAAATTCAAAAAATTTACTTTTTTATCTGACGATCTGATCGATTTAGAATCAAAGCCCAAACAGCCCGTATTACCTTCATTCCAGGAATGAAGAGATTAAGTATTATAACTGTATTTACATTCTACAGCTATATTTTGTAGGGTATAGAAATTATTTAAATTGAAAACAATAAAATGATAAAGAAGTAAACTGTCACTAAATAAATGTAAGTAGACCGTATAGATAATTATAGATGACTTGCACAATTTATAGATAATGGAAAACCCTTTATATAATTTTACTGATATTATGTAATAGTAGAGTAACTCTACCTAAAACAATTCGACAGTCTTTGCAGCTTGCTGTTAATAAAGAAATGTAAAATTATCATGGACTCAAAATAAGTTAAGTGTTGACACATCTCATAAACACGAAGCACATAACAAGTCTAATTTATGGTTTGTATTATGTTTATGCATGAAATGTGTTATAACGGGAAAACGAATAGAACTCTCTTTATTACACAATATAATACTTTGATGTATAATATTATAGTTGAAGACCCAAAAAAGGGCCGTGAGAAAAATAGATTTAGATACAAGTTCATAATTTGATTATATTTTATATTTGACACATTGTATTTATCAAAATGAACATAATATTTATGACTTTCTAATCAAGAATGCTTATCAAAGCCGAACTACTTGACTTTTTCGTAAGTCACTAAATAATTATGGTTGATTTCTGGGAATAGCAAGTTAAAAAAATGTATTTTCTCTTAATCTGGAACAAAATTTGAATTGAAGTTTACTTTAACGATTACTTTCTAAAGAAATTATAAGTGAAAGTACTGGTAATGTTTTCAGTAATATGCGTTGAAATAAATCGAATATTGTACCTTTACTTGTCCTAATATTATGGTCAATGGCACTGTTATCACTTAATATCATCTGTGCGAGCTAATTGACTATACACATTGTCAGATCTTATGTAAAATAAATTAAAATTTAGTAAATCTTGTGACACAAGATAATAGTCCGTGATAATAATATTGTCAACTTAGTCAACTTAAAAAGGATGTTGACATAAATAAGAATCGCTAACCAAAACAACGGTTACATAATTGATGATAGTTTTCTCTTCACTTTCTTTTATCACAGAATTTGATAAATTATTATACCGTGATATCGTAAATCGCTTCGCAAGCAATGACAATACGAACGATAATTCTAAGAAACACTATCCAGATTTCCTTTTAAAACAAACAATAACAAAGATAGAAGTAGCTCTGCCGATAAGCATACCTAACATTGCCTCAAAACCAATTAACGTTCCTTAGTAAGTTCAATGGTTACTTAGTTTTTTTTTTTCGATTTAAACGTGCCAGTTATAATGACAAGGAGAAAAAAGTTCCCAAAGGCGAAGAAACCTTTTCTAAAAGGTATTTCTTTTTTATACGTCCCACAAAGAGTTGGGGCAGCTGTCGAGGTACAGCTGGCTTCTACTAAAATGTCGCGGGCGTTTCACGTACAAAGTTTTGATATAAAACTACTTCGTGCGATTTGAGGTGTGAATTGTAATTTACCTAATCCTTCGATCGCGAATTCTTGGAAATCTATTGTTATTCTATTGTTGTCGCGATCACCGGTGCTCTGGGGCTTGATAGGTTAAGGAATATTTTATCGTCTTTTACTGTAGGTATGTCTATCTGAAATTTTTTTTTCTATTTCTACTATTAACTTCATACATTTCAGAATATTATTAAAAATCCAAGTGTGTCTGTCTGCTTGTATAGTTACTCACTGTACCTTTTTTTTTAAATATATTTATTCATTTCAAAAACTTAAAAACTAATACATTTTAAACCTCGCCAAACCAAAGTTTATCGGTAAGAATACGCTCATTAACCTTTTTTATACAACATAATATTGTCTATACTCTATTGTATACATTGTGCACTAAAACTATTGTGGACTGAGAACTTCTTCATGTCCTCTTGACGGTTAAACCACTAAACCAAATCTAGGGCACAGAATATATGTATATGCGACGAAATTCTCACGTCCTGCATTTACTATATTATAATATCCTCTTTAATCCTTCAACTCCTGACTACCTAAAAGTAAAATTCAATTTCCTCGACAATCCTATTCTTCGCTCTGCAAACAAACTTACTCTTGCTTTTCCATCTCATAAAACTTCATTCTATGATTCTTCCTTCGCCATCACCGCTATTCGACTCTGGAACTCCTTACCTGATTTCATTAAAAAAATCTGAATCTATAATTATATTCAAAAAACGTGTAAAACAATACTACTTAGACCTGAGACCTCTCTATATAAAACTGTTGGTGTGTAGGTTCTTTTATTTATAATTTTTTTTGTCTTATTATATCTGTGTAAAGTTGTTAAGTATATTATATAGGTATGTTATTAATACTTCAGTCGGAATTTCCAGGAATTGCTATTGTATTCTATTGTTGTCGCGATCACCGGTGCTCGCGCGGGGCCTGAAGGAATAATATTGTATGTAATAAACTGTATATTTATATTTCTTATGTCATTATATTCTTAATTATATTATGGGTTGTCTGGAAGAAACTGCTTAAAGCAGTAAGACCGCCTTTTTGCACAATTTTGTAATTTTTTATACTTTTGTTGTTGTTGTTATTTCTTTTGTTTTTTGTCTCTCTTATGTGCTTTTATGTGTTTTGTTTTGTGTGTGCAAATAAAGAATTTATTATTATTATTATATATTAGTAGTACCAATCTAGGGTACTTACGTATTTGTTCATGCGTTTGACGGTTCGATAGTTTTCAGGAAATGTAGGAAGAGATAGGAATTTGAAGGGAAAAACGATTTTCTGGGCAACATCTTTAAATAGCACAAAAAGAAAGAACCCACGCAATATCAATTCAAAATTCTCATTGTATATCCCTACTCAGAAAATAGCTGTCGGTTAGGGTTTTCATTTAAATGTAATTGAAGGTTAGAACCACTAGAACTGAACTTAGAGCGCTAAACTCTATAGCTCCTGGTAAATCAATTTCAATCGAGGACATTTTTAAACAATTTTTAGATTATTTGGTTTATGCATCTGGCCTCTTTGTGAATGAAGTATCGCCCATAAGCTCGGGAAGTTACGCAATAAAAATGTTTGACCTGCTTTTGGTGAACATTGCTTCGAATTTCGAAAGTACTTATCATTAGTCATTACAATTTGTAATATTTTAATTTTAGATTTTTATGTCACAAAATTCTTCACATACTTAGTTTTTATTATTTCGAAAACTTCCTTTAAGTAAGCAGATAGCTACAAAAATGTGTTAGTCATATTTTTCACCTTACTGCCTATGTCATATTATGACTAAGTCATTCCCATTATGTTAGTATGTTAGAATACTTATCTAGTTACCAGTTACCACATAAAGTTTACCGAGATAATCGTTGTTTTACGGTGTACGATAATCACACCTAAATCGTTAACATAAGCACCATAGTCGTAACTATAAACAGTGGAAGTAAAACCCAATGTCACGTACAGGGTTATAAAGATTCTATTATTGGGTTGGAATTTAGGATCTAGTCATATTCTTCAACACGGAGAAATTAAGTGGCACCTGTTTCCTTAGAGTTTCCTAACAACGAGGTGCCTAATTTTACATAATATTATTCTTCTGCAGAGTTTCTGCATCTTATATCATGATTTACATCTGTTGAATTTAAAACACTTATGAATTTTTAATGCTTTCAGTTTTTAGTTTTTACGACGGTGTTTTACTGGAATTAGCCTTGTTGGTGCAAACGTTTTGTCAGACTTCGGAGGTAGAATAACTTAGAAATTGGAATCTACTGTAAGTTGTTACTGCTTGCTATTTGCATTGACGATAATAAAGACGAATTTCTAAAAAGTAAAGGTTCCAAGACAACTTGGCAGAATGACGGCAACATCCAACAAAATATTTCAGCTTTTAGCCGTTACAATATATAATAAATTTATGTAATATCATTTGACAGGAGTTTACCTATTCATTAGCGATTTGTATTGGCTAATGTCAAAACATTAACCACTCAGCAACGCTGCATAACAATAACCCTTTGCCAAAAAACCTCAATCACTGCAGAGCCAGTTCTGTCTACTCTGGCAAAGCATTAGAGATAGCATTTGAATAGTCAATAAAATCTGAATGTGTAGACATTAATATTATGGCAATACGTTATGATGTAACAAATAAATGACGAGGTAGGTAAGTTCACATTTATCTATCGAAAGTGAAATTTCGTCACGGATTTGCAGCGCCGTCGATAGACAACCTGTTGCCAACTTATGTCTACACCTCAAAATAAATGATGATAGCATTTACAACTATCTAGTATCTATAAATAAAAATGAATATAATATTATGAATCAATAAAGTGTTCCTTATTTTCCTTTCTTCATTCTTTTTTTTTCATTCATATTTTGGCTATAAACCTTGATTTTTAGTTTTGACACTTTCAGGAACAATAGATTAAGGCCCAATTTCACCAACGTCTGTTAGTGTTAATACTTCAGTCGGAATTTCCAGGAATTGCTATTGTATTCTATTGTTGTCGCGATCACCGGTGCTCGCGCGGGGCCTGAAGGATTAACAGCTTGTAAAAATATCATGTCTTCTCTTTCATTCATATGAAAAACGAAAGAGGCAACGTGATACTAAACCGAGCATTAACTTTAACAATCGTTGGTGAAATTGGGCCTTAAGCAACAGTTTCAATTTCTTAATTTACTGAAATTGTAACAAAAAGCTCAAAGCAACCCAATGGTTGTCACCCGTGAATCGCCAAGAAGTTGCAATCGGCTCGTTCCTTGAGAAGGAAGTATGAATTGCTGTATTATTTGCATGCAACGGCGAAAGTATTGTTATGGCTTTCACATCTAAATATATTATCATTTATTAGTTTGTAGTAAGTTCTAGGAAATCAAGGCATTATGGAAGCAATTTATGCGCCTATTGTATTCTGTCCACGGCTTGTTACGTTTTATCCTACTTTATATTTAAATTGAATTACTGATACCCATTTTCTACAATAGCGTTCTAAGAGTCCTCAGGTTAAACTTTTATAATCATGTTACCTATGTCCTTAGTCCTAATAATTTCACAATAAAACCACAATAAAAAAAATATTGATCGCTTGCAACCAAAGAATAAGGATTGGGATACTTTTACCCTGTCTACGCTTGTGACACTAATTGGCGTTAGAGGTTGGTTAAAACGGGCATTAGTCCAGAATAATAATATACAGTGTATTTGAAAATGTATAACGGCTGTCGAACTTAAAATGTGTCACCAATAAAACGTGAGAAATGTGAAACGTCGGCAAAAAGGATCCTTACCTGTACGGTGTACCTACATTATCCCCAAATTATTTTCGGTTGAGGGAACACAATATTGTTATAATGGGACACAATAATTCGTATTGTAAAGTGAATGTGGCGCCGTATTTAACCTGCCGGTCGCCACAAAGCTTTTTCAAATATTCTGCACAAAATTTTAGGCTACTTTATTGAAGTAAATTCTTTATTTGTTGTTAGTCATAACTTATGTAGGTACAGGCTACCTAGATTAACTGCAAGTTAATGTAAATGTGTACAATACGTTTATCAAAATTCATTTGTAAGTTTCGACATGTTTTGATGATTCCATAAATTTTGGGCCTGTTTCACCAACTTCTGACAAAATGTCGAATAGGCTATTCACAGCTTTTTATAGCCTATTCGGCACTTATCAGGAAGTGGTGAAACAGGCCCTTAACTTTGCTATCGAAACTGGTTCAGAACGCATTTTGACTATGCAATCGGATTTAATTTCTACATTCTATAATTATAATTACATATTATATCTGTTCATAACTAAAATGGCTTTCTAGACACCTATTGTGTAGTCATGACGGACGCAGACATTAATTGGCGGGGAAGTGATATGCCCATATCATACTAAGCAGGTGCTTCGACCTGGCAGTACGTGCAGCAATGTCTAGGTGCAGGATTCACACCTGAATACTATGGTAGTGGCTATCGTTTCGATTACGGTTACTTTGGAATTTGACTCTTTATAAAAATGTTTTAAAACTCTTCCATAACTATGGGGGGCAACTCAAAAACGATTGCTGACAAATTCGGAAGAATTTTGGATGCAACTTTCGAAACGTCGTCAGTAGAAGACAATACAAAGTGTGTGCCTCTTGTTTTAGACCCGAGAACCACTGCCGCTGTAGACTATACAGTATACTATAGGTACCTACTTATAATAGTACAGTACAGGTACCTATAGAAGTAGCCTAGAAGTAGTAGATAATAATCTAAATTCTAGCCGATTACATCATTCAAAATGATTGTAGTATGTTTAAGTTCTCCACTTATTTTATTCATAAATATGTACATAACATTTTTAGATATGCCTGTTGAAGACAATAGATTATGCAATATTGTAAACATTACGGCTGGGATTTTTTAAATTAAGTAGTTGTAATTTAGACGAGTAAAAATTTTACGTAACCATTACTTAAATCACAACTAATTTGTAATTACTAATTAGGCTACTAGACAGTAGAATACATTTAAATAGATTTGTTACATTTCACATCGGTAAACAGTTGCATAAATAATATTGATCGATTCAAGTAATATTAATGATTCATTGATGTGCGATGTCCTATATTGTGAGAAATGAGTCAATACAAGAATTTCAATTGATATGGTATGAGATATACAATGTGTCCCGACACCGGTGTCCGATCCTTTAAGGCGCTATATTGAAAAAACTGCCCTTTTTGACGTAATACTGTAGGACCCTCAGAAATGTTACAAATCTGGTAATGAGATATACATATCTTCATAGCCTTATCTAGGTTTGAGAAGAACTAGAAACACGATTAATGTATTTTGCCTCGATACATTTAATTTTCGAAATGACCTCTAAAAAATACGAAATTTGAAGATTATTTTTAAACGAAAATAGATATTGTATTGTAGGAAATTAGTCTAATTAATAGACACCTTTGCAACTCAAAATCGTATAGAAGCATTTTGCTTAAATGCTCATAGTTATTTTTTAATACTTCAGTCGGAATTTCCAGGAATTGCTATTGTATTCTATTGTTGTCGCGATCACCGGTGCTCGCGCGGGGCCTGAAGGATTAAATGATTATAATTACGGTTTTTCGCATGTTTTCCGAGCGAGCCGATAGCTTCTGGCCGCAGCGTATCTACGACTTTATAGTCATACAAATTAAGTATAAAATTGCCCTTGCGGTAAAATTACTTTCGATAAAGCGCCTTAATGTCATGATGTATGGCATATTTTATCGACAAATTGGCTTTTTTTTATCTTTCTCTCACGGTTGCAAAATGGCAGCCATTTTAGTTTTTCTCGAACTTTTAAGAGGGAATACGCTCTTTTCTTGAAGGTTTGCAGGTCGTATAGGTCCGGAAAAACTGCTGGTGACAGTTCGTTCCAGAGTTTCACAGTGCGCGGCAGAAAGTTACGCGAAAAACGCACTGTGGAAGACTGCCACTCATCAAGGTGATGAGGATGGTATGTTTTTCGCGTGGGACGATGGCGAACTTTCACACTAATTTGACCAATACTTCTCATTGTAAATATCCTATGGAGATGAAAAAGATCTCATTTGATAGTTAAACTTGTGGACTACGCTTATTTCATCTTAAATAAATTTCTTTGCTTATATGCTCTAAAGTCAGATAGTTTAGAAGTTATAACGATTTTCTTATGTAGTATTGGTGAGATTACTATGAGACTCAAAGCCAGAGAATTCTTTTTTTTTCAAAAGTTACACAAAAAAAAATTGATAGCCAATTTGTCGATAAAATATGCCCTAGATCTAGGCTCGGACACCGGTGTCGGGACACATCGTATAATATTTATCCTACCTAACTTTTGTTTAAAATAAACTTAAGTATGATTATCTTTTGTGTGATAAGTTTTACGGTAAAAGCATTAATACAATCTGTGCCTAAGCGCTCGGTAGATAATAACAAAACATAATAAATAAAATTTCAACTCCCACGAACAAACTAATGTTACTAAAAGCAGTGGTTCTTCAAAGAATCCATTAAAATAAATATCATAAACTCGGCGGTGCCTATTTTATACTTCGAGATATAAACACTAAAACCACAAAACTAAAACTGTTTTGTCGTGAAACAGAACAGAACCTATATATTGTGTAAGATTCAAAAGCTTAACAAATATTAAATACAGTAGGTACTAGATTCTCGTATTTAGCTAGTCTACCGTTATAGTCGTAGCTCGAAAATTGATTTTGGTTAGATGATGTTACATGCATAATGCATAATATTATTATGATACACTCGAGAAAATTCATCAATCATCAGCTATGGATGTAGATACTAGATTGTAGACAATACAGGCTAGCCGCTAGATCTTTCTGACATTACAAGAGATCGAGACCCAAGCCTTTGTACTTGGAAACGTGATGGGTTAATGAACCCGCAGATTTTGCGTCGTAGAAGTATGCAGCTCTTCCTTAGGAATTTGTTTGGATGCCGCGTAGGTACCAAGTTTCTTTCTGCGACCTGCGTGTTGTAAATGTGACCTTCATATTATAGGTGCAACAATAATTTCTGCCACTAAACCTTTTGGCGCCAGTTGATTATTACTATCGTCATTAACGATTTTATCGTTTCAACAATAATTATTGCAGACGAGTGATCGCATTTATTTATCAATACAAATCAGGGCACTCGCGATAACACACCCCGTTTTTATTTGGCACAAGTCACTTTATTCTTATTAATTACTTCATCATTGTTTATTTCTGGTAAAAGAAAAGGTTTTGGAAAAAAATTAAGATATTTTTACCGTAAAACAAAATGGCACCCAATACCAGTTTTAGGGGATAAAACTTCGATAGGCCTGTTTCCGGTTTGTTGCTATTGTTTTTCTCAATCAAAGACGTGTAGGTGAAAAACCGGAAGTACGAAATAATCTGCGTCCTGCGAACTCTTCCGCAGTAGGTACGTAACTACGTATTCTTATCAGTGATATGTACTTGTACTAATAATAAGCACACACAAGGTATATTCTGCATTGAGATGTACATCTCAATTGTATTCTGTGTCAGTGACAGAAGTGGGATAGCGTACCTACGTAAAAAAAATGATATTGAGTTAGGCTTACCGTTAAATGTGTCGTATGCCGTGGGTTGATATTCCTCCCGAAACGTATCCTGCGCGTAAGCGGCGATTAGGGAACTTTTCCCCACCGCCCCGTCACCGACTAACACACACTTGATTTTCTCCTTTTTCCCACCTTTCACTTTTCTTCTATCTTTTATTTGGAACATTCGATTGAGAGTCCTCCTGCTCTTTTTGTCTCGCACCGTCCACTCGTTCACTTTATCACAGCAGTTGAGGTCGTCGGAATCGTCGTCCCGCAGCGCGGGTCGGGCGGCGCGCGCGGGGCGGCCGCCCTCGTCTGCGACCTCGGAGTAGTCGTAGTCGGAGTCCCGGCGCGCCAGCGGGAACTGGCTGGGGCTGTGCACGCCGAACACGAAGGGCCCGTCCCTCTCCGGCGGCCGGCCCCCGGGCCCGTTCGCCGGCGTCGCGGGCCGCGCGTACTGTACCGTCGGCGTCTGGTACTGACTCGACAGGTAGTCCACCGACGCGTGGGGATCGAACCTGAACACCAACTCCGCCTCCCTCCGGTCCAGATTCAACTCCGGCGGCACCACCTTGTCCTGAAAGTAGCCGATTTTCTCCCGGGCCCTCGTCTCCTGGAGCCGCCTCTCGATCTCGACGTTCGACGGCTTCCATTCCGCTCGAAACGCAGGTCGATTCGGGTTCTCCCCGGGCACCGGGAGCGGGCGCTTCGGGCCGAAATCTCGGGGCGGCACCCTCGGAGGCACTATTAGAGGCTTCTGCGGCTCCGCCAGTAGAGGTCGACGCGCCGACAGGTTCGCGTTCCTGTTGAACATGATCCCCTCGAGGCTGGGAGACATTGGCGCCGTCACGACCGACCGGTTTTAGGATTAATCGAAGGTGTGCTCGGGCACATAACTCGGAATCGGATCGTATCGGTTGCGTGAAAGTTTCGTAGGTCGATGACGCGCGGAGTCACATGCGAGCGCCGCAGCGAACGAAACACGACTGAAGTTCGAAAATTGTTCGGGCTTCGGCACGAAACGGTCGCGCCGCTGATCGCGGGCCGCGGCAGCGGAGCTCCCCTCGGCCTGCGGAGGAAAATGACCTGTTGCTTTACCTGTTCAGGTACAACGGCCGTCTACGATAAACGACATGCAGCTGCTCCTATTAACAATGCCCTGTCATATGGCCAGTTGTTCGATTTATTGAAGAAATCGTAGTCACATGAAAACTACAACAATAACTTGAAATCATTTTTACGTAAGATGCGATAAAAAAATGATAAGTTGATAACCATCGATATAGCAAATTATGTAAGTTTTGCAAAATTTTAGATAGACCGTACGTTATAGTACTTTAATATTGTAGAATCCAAATTATTGATTGTACTCTTTCTTCGGTAAATCCATATTAATAATACCACAGAATATATATTAGTTGATAATACTATGTAATAATATAATTTAAAATGCGAAAGTGTGTGTCTGTCTGTCTGTACCTGTACTTTTCCGGGACTCAAAGTGTGGAAATACTTAGTGATAACTGAGGTCTGAGACCCGGGAAAGGACATAATATAGGTTGTACTTTTATCCTAGAAAATGTACGGTTTCCGTGCGATAAACGAATTTTGGTGCAACGGAAGATAGTTTGGCAGGGTACCACTGCCAGACTATTAAAGTCAATACTGGATTGCTTTAGCCTTTAGGGTGTTTGGCAGTGGGAAGCTTACTTACCTACTTACTCATAACTACTTATAAGTCATAAATGTCCACCAGGCGGCAATAGAAGACGAGAATCCTAAGGTTATTTTAAGAAAATAAGTTAAAATAATGACTTTACGGAGGTCAGGTAGACCTTCATGGCCTAGTACCTACCTCCTACAGTAAACGCGACCGAAACTCCATAGTTGCTGGTCGTTCCTAATTCCTAACTTTTTTATTGAGGAACATAATATCGTACAGTCTACAGACCAACTTTCAGCTTTTATAAAAATATGACGAAGGTTGGCTGTGGAATATACAACTTAAAAATATTATTATGTGCTTGTGCATGCTTTTAAAGTTGTATCACTTCAAATAACATTAATAGGGTCCCCTTCTGAATTTAGTTATTATACTGTATGTACATAAAGCCTATAATATTATAATAAATACCTTTATAATTTATATATATATATATATAAATACCTATATAATTTATTAATCCTTCGATCAGTCATCGGCGATTCTCAGAAATGCTATTGCATTCTATTGGTGTCGCGAATCGTGATCACTGGTGCTCGTACGGGGCTTGATGGACGTATGTGAAGCTAGCATGACAAAGTTAGCAAAATTAATTCGGGATTGCGTTATTAATTAGGTGCTCATAATAAGTGCTCTTTCAGTGCACAAACTGCGAATTTAGTGCTCCTCAAAATTCGGAATAAAAGCTAATACTGCTACCTTCACGTGAAGCTAGCAGTGTACAAAACCAAAAACCTTATTAATGATTATCTGACTCCTTGATAAGTAGTTTACTAATAGGTGCTCATTAAGTGCTGGCAATAAACGTGGAAAAAATTTAAAAAATGCATTTTTTTAAATACCATATACTGCTCACTACACGGTACCAGCAAGATGCTCCTCTTCATTCGAGTACTTTGACGAATTCCACACTCATTTAAACGATACAATATAGGAATTAAGTGTCTAAATACACTAGGCTGAATTACGCCGGTGTAAATTCCGCCGCAAATGTCTAAGGGTCTAAATAAACACACTATAGACCTGGATCCCAAAAGGATAAGACATAACTTACTTTCTGATGGATGAAACCATAGGTTCTTGGTAGTGCCTCGTGAACTTAAAATACCTGCGAATTTGTGTAGCTCTAAGTGTGACCCCTGGTCAGGTACCAGGTACCAAAGTGGACAAAAAATGAGTCTTACTTTACTTATTTTCTGATGGCTAATATTTATGTATAATTTGTAGATTATTGTTCTGAACAAGTATCATGTAGTGTAAGCATTACGTCCATGAGTGTAAAACACTTTTCAATGACCAAAACTATTATCAGACGTTTTGAAAATAACTTTGTTGCTATTTTTTTTCAAAGGTGTTAATTTTTATTTTATAAATTAATATAACACCTTAGAAAACAATACGATATTGCAAGAATTTATTTTCTATTAGCTGTTGCCCGCGACTTTGTCCGTGTCAGCATACTGCATAGTATAATAACAAAGATGGATAATTTTCCCCTCTTTCCTTACCCAAAGGGTAAAAACGGGACCCGATATCAAAGACATTTCAGTCTGTCCGTCTGTCTGTCTGTCCATATCCAGACTGTACCTCCCCTTTGTAACATGTAGTGAATATTATTAAAGTATGGATACAATTGAGTATTTTTTGGTCATATACCTAGTCAAGTGCCTACCTGTTAGACCCAGATCCCAGAGCGATAACACATATTATGACATATCACAATATGGATGAAACCCTAGGTTCTTAGTACGTCCTTATGTACTTAGAATACCTTCGAATTTGTGAAGCTCTACATGGACTCACTCTCACTCACTCACTCATAATGTGTAAAAATGTCTGTCTGTCTGTCTGTAACCTCTTCACGCCCAAACCTCTTAACCGATTTTGCTGAAATTTGGTACAGATATACTTTGAGCCCTGGGGTTAAAGTATACTTATAACTTTTAGCTTAAGGCGACGCCTTGATAATTTGACTGTAGGCTGTAGCGATATCGATTTTTCTCAGCAATGACTAAAACTAAGAAATTAAAGTTCATTGTCAGTATTCATCATGTTTTTGTCTTTGAATTGCCCGTAGCATAACACGGTTGCTCAACCTTTATAATACAGAATAATCAATCAAAAAGACCTCTGTAAAAAAAGGGATTCCTATTTTGTGAACAGAGGAGAGTGATTTAAGCTTCCAAAATTTTTACATAATATATTGGTTCAAGCATACACTTTAATTTGCCCATAGCTTATATGAAATGTATTTATAGTTTTAATTACGCGACAGAAACCATTTTGTCCCTTACGCACTTTCCATTTTTTGCTGTTCCATTGCATGCAATTCCAAAAAAGCAGGGGGGAACTACTAGTTCAAGTAAAATAAAAGTTTGTACCGGACACAGGGAAACAATTTCCCACTTCATAAAATTTTTCGAAAATTTAACGCATTTAACGAATAACGGGAAATTATTTCCCGCCGCAAAAACCCCCCTTCCCCACCCTCTATCCAATTTTTAATTATTTTTTTGTAATCTACGGACTCATCTCACCTAAAAACCAGTCTTAGATTTCATTTATCTCAAAAAAAGTTTTCCGTTTGATTAAGGGTTAATTTCTTCACTTTCTTGACGGACTATATTGTTTCCCGCCATTTACTCAACACTGGCCATGGTTTTATAGCCGAAGTGCCATAATAAGAAAAAAAAAGTCTGCTGTCAGTGTCAACTGTCACATGGGAAATGGCTGTCAAAATCATGTCAAAATAACTATAGTCTACCAGGGAGTTTTGGCGGGCATGTGAAAGAGTGCTGTTGTGTTTTTGTATTATTTTCCTAAAATTGTGTTAGCTGGGTTTTTAATGTGTAATATTGGTAGAATATTAACCATTAGATATTCGTGTTCATGCACAAGTGTAGGAAAGTGATGTAATATCCAGAAACGTGCTATTTTGTGTTCCCTCCAAAACTCCATCGAAAGTTTCAGTAAAGCGTCTACCACTTTACTGAATCGACCGACTTGACTCCTTGACTGTATTGACTTTTACTTAGACTTTGACTAGACTTTAGACCTGACGATACATGAAAACGATGATGAAAATTATAATAGGAGGAATATGGTTTTCCCGCCATATTCCTTACCTTTTTACCTTGTCTGTGGCACAACATACACATCCTTTGTGTCAAGTTGCCAAAAAAGAAGAAAAAAAAAAAAAAAAAAAATAGTCTACCAGAATCTGATGGCAATTTTTGACAGCAAATTTTCAAAAAATATCCTAAATCATTGGATAAATTTCTATATTTGCATGTTTAATACACAGATTAGCTGCTAAAACAAAAGGATCAAAATGTTTTATTTCAATTACCCCAGTATTGCTAGAGAGTAGAGACCCTGTATGTCTAGCACGAATTACTATCGAAAAAACATTCGTATCGTTAACGTAAGCATTTTGTATGGAAACTTGAACAGCGCCTCTGGTGTGCGTAAATTAAACTAATTTCCAGAGCACGAACACATAAACGTAAGTTTCGTATCGTCATCGTATCGAATACGCAACGTAACTTGAGCCGTTTGTATGAAGATAGCTAGCACGAAGGCATAAAATGACGTATAGTATCGTAATTGTCGAAGGCTGGCTTGCGAGTTTCACGAATGTTTATTCACTTTAAAAATTTCAGTGAGAAAACTTTCGTCAGAGTAAATTTAGAGAATAAAATAGTAATTTAAGTGATTGTGTTGATTTATTTAGTGAGAAAATGCTTAGATTAAGTCGAAGCACCCCACGACGTAGTACATTGTACTATTATCTTGCGGCGCGATTGATTGTTGAAAGTAGAAATGTACAAAGAGAAACAAGGTGAGTGATGCATTTTAGAACATTCTTTTAGAACATAATATTAACATAACATTATATAAAAAAAACTACGTTATTTAATTAACTTATAACAATAATTACAGGGAAATATCAAGGAGAGCTCGTCTCAGAAAAAATATGGCAAATGATATTCAAAACCTAAGTGACACGGAATTTAAAAATAGGTTTCGTCTCAGTAAGGAAGCATTTTTTTACTTATGTCGAGTATTAAAAGAAAAATCCAGTCTAAGATTAACTGAAAAGATCAGCCTGGAACATAAAGTAAGTTGAATAAGTAAGCTTCTTATGTACCTACCATATTAAGAAAAATATTTTTATACACCCATAATGGGTACATAATTAGTACAAACTATGTGAGCATAATATGCAGCTACAGTGAAACTATTAACTCTTTATTATTTTCATTTCTAGGTGCTGTGTGCTTTATCATTTTATGCTACGGGCTCCTACCAAAGAATAGTTGGAATGGCTAAATATTTAGGGCAAACTACTGTGAGCAAATATGTGAGGCAGGTTACTGATGCTCTTGTTAGCCCTTCAATATTAAATACTTTTATAAAATTTCCAGCAACACGAGAGCTGCGAAATATTGTTAAAAATAAGTAAGTTATCATTTTAGTAAGTATATGTATAAGATACAAACTAGAAAAAAGTACAAACAATGCTTCATTTACAGATTTTATACAAAGTTTGGCATATTGCTTTACAAATTTATACTAATAATGTTAACATCCTACCCTATACCATACTTATATTCTTACAATATTTTAAGATTACAGTTATTATGTTATACAGTTGTACATTTTGTATGTTTTTACATTGTAGATATGTGACAGTGAATGCAGAATTTTGAATGTTAATGCCAAATATGGAGGGGCTACTCATGACGCTTTTATTTGGGAGAATAGTCAAGCCAATAGGTATATCCAAGACTTGAACCAAAATAATGAACAAGTGTGGTTTTTAGGTAACGATTTATTTACATTTAGGTTGCTTTCTTTAAAAAAAAACTAAAGTTTTAAAAATATTGTAAAGTTTCACTGTTAACTCTGTGTAGATATTTGTTATGTTACTAAATGAAATATACATGTAATAAATATATTTGCAGGTGATTCTGGATATCCACAGAGGCCTTGGTTGATGACACCAATCACGGATGCCGCTGAAGGTACTCCAGAGGCAAAATATACTGCCATCCATGGGAAGGCCAGAGTTACAATTGAAAATACTTTTGGGAGACTCAAAAATAGGTGGAGATGCCTTTGTAAAGATCGCACATTACATTACACCCCTGAGAGGTGTGCAACTATTATATTGGCATGTAGCGTTTTACACAACCTCGCATTGGATTTCATGGTACCCGATCCTGAAGAGTATTTCATAAATACTTCATCAGCACTTTCCTTACCAGAAGAAGCTTTTCGGTAGCATGGTTCTAGAGATGACCTAATTCGCGGTAGGGTCATAAGGGACATGTTAGTACATAGGATTGATAGACTGCATAATATAAGTACTGCATAATTTATTTCGGTTTTTATGTGAGCATTTTAAACTCTTAAATATAAAGGTATCATTAGAGATTTTTTTTATTCATATTTAAGCACAATAAATTTAATTTAAACATGAAACTGATCTTTTCTTTAGAAAAAGAAGTGATTAGTGTAGGTGATGTGTATTGATGAAGCTAAATAAATAAATTATTTATTTATTCACCAAATAAAACATATATAAGTACTTACAATTATAAAAGCTTAACTTAAACAGCATTTAAAACCAATGTGGTTTGTACAATGCTGCGATAGTCAAACAAGCACTACTCACTTCTTCTCTCCAAATACGTTCTTAATACTTTCAAAGCCTCTTTCATAAACTCTAACCACTGAGCTTGTAAATGGAGCTCTACATCACGCTGGCGAATCCTCTCTCTTTCTAATTCATGCACAATTCGATCACGCTCCCTTTCATACTCCCTTGCAGTCTCCTCACACTCCTTAAATATTAAAACTGGGTCTTCGGACTTTTTCTTTTTTTTTTGGTGGTCGCCACTGGGTTTCCCCTGGAGCTGCTGGTTGTTCAGGTGCTGGTGGTTGTGGAGGAAGAGGCGGCGGAACGACTGTAGGTTGACTGCTTGTTCCTGGAGTATTCCATGTATCTGTAAAAATTTTGATACAATGTTAATACTATTCTTTTAGGTTTAGTTCTCAAGATCTTATTTTTGACGAATGTGCTTTGCTGGATACCTACTTGACTAGTTTTTGTATAAGATATTTTTTAAAATATTTTAATATAAGTACTTAATAAAACTAGTAATTATTTCAAACTAAAGAGTAATGTGTGATATTATTATAGTAAGGATCTAAAGTTAATGAAAGATAAATTTAAAAAATACTAACCTTCAGGAATTGGAGTATATTCATAGGGAACATCGTTGACAGTCAATTCATCTGCAGTTTCGGTGGCTGCAACTTGCAGATGAGTACCTGACAAGCTATCTTCCTCCCCACCAACAACCTATTTCAATCAGAACAATAAATAAGTATTAGTGCTTACTCAAAATTTGTAAGTGAATACCATGTTACATACTACTATTTAGTATACTATATTTGCTTAATAACAAAATACTCCCTACTCTAGAGATAACATACGAAAATCAGTAATGCCATTGACATGTCATAACTCATAACATAGTATTTTACCAAAAATCATAATTGATGGATAATGATGGCTAAGAATAGAAAGCAAGAAAGGTACTCAAACACCATCCAGTCATCGACACAAGAATTTGAAGTGTTACAACACAGTATTAACAAAAAACTCAAGTGCTGACCCTTTTTTATTACTTAGGATAAGCAGTAGGTAGGCAAGTTGTAAGCAAGAAGCACTTTTGGCCAAATTCTGACCTGTTAAGAAATTAAATATTTAGAGAAATTTCACTGATAGCTACAAAAATAAACATTATTTCTTTATACTACATACCTACACCAAGCAAACAAAAATCACACCTGTACAAATCCAGCTTCTTGTATGGGCATCCCGGTAGCTGCCTGCACCCCAATTATATTCAAAACCCTGTTTTCTAGGTCTGTTAATGTTATTTGAAGTGCTGGCCCACCGCCTGTACCCTGAGCGGACCTATTTATTTTAGCTGACTTTTTCTTAATATTATTTTTGAAATCACTCCAAACCTTAAGAAACAGAAATGAACACCACACCATTAAAATGCACCATCAAATGCATGCATGCAGTAATATCAAAATACTCATGCATGTACTTCTACAAGTGTGAAGTGATAGTCTTTTCCCTTACATGTGCCTAATTAGGAATTTCATAAACTTACCTTCCGCCACTTCTCCTCTGTTCGAGGGTCTCCAGTGCCATCACTGTTTAGCATGTCCGTTAGCTCCTTCCATTTTTGCTGAATATAGTGTCTACCACGAGGGCCACCGCTCGGTTTAGATAAGTCTCCATACCTTAAATAAATTTGACATTAGCTAATTAAGGACTGTATCTTCCAGTAGTCATTCTTAATATAGGTATGTTACCTTCTTTTTTAACCTTTCTTTCAAAGAGGATGTAAACTGTATACTACGTAACAAGAGGTCGGACTTAGAAGAAAAAAAATAAATATCCGTTATTTTTTTAATTTGAAACTGAAGTTAAATTTTTTAAGTGCAAAACCTTTCACTCTAAACATACCAAAAATTAAAAAAAATGAAATAAAAAATAAATAAGCCCAAACAAATGTTTTATTTCAATAAAAATTATTGTACACAGCTAAATAAATAGGCTAATAAGGTAAATTAAACAATAAAACAGATTTAATCCACAAGCTTTTGTTGATTTCTATTACTTAATATTATAATATTACAGTACAGTTTTATGTATTTTATTTATAAATATAATAGAATAGCTGTCTATGCTACTCTACTAACTACTTGATTGGCTTACACAGTAAACTCTATATAGGGAGGGGATTAAAGCTGCGCGTCCACCAGGTCAGAATCGGGGCGTACGGTGCGGACTGCGCGTCGTGTCGTCATATATATTTTGTTAGGCGCAGAATGACGTTCCAGTACTTCTAGTGCAGTTCACAGTAGTCAGTACCATACATACAAAGCAACAAATCCGTCCGCTGCATACCTACGCAGTATGCTCCGATCCCGATCCAGTAGACGCGCACCTTCATACATGTAACACACTTAAGTATCATTACTTTGTTTTGTTACACCCTGTATACGACAGCTGAAATCTATCGCGTGGGCTCAGGCCAGCTGCATACCACCTCACGTCTTGATCAGAGGATTTTTCCTTGGTGGCCGTACCACTCACAATCCCATACCTTCCTTCTCCAGCTATTGCTTGCAGACTAAAATGTTGCAAACTAGTATAGGGACCTAAAAATCTGAAATTAATGAAACATTTTTCATTTACTACATTTCCATACAGTTTACATAAATTATTAAGTATACTTATCAATCTTATGTATTATTACAATAAAACAATATACACATTTTAACATTTTCCAAATTAACTGCATACTGATATACATTATAATAGTTTCTATGAAATAATAATCTATCTTTTTCATATTAATATACTTTATGTTGTAAATTATTGTACAAATATGCAAATAATACTACGACATACTTTGTATAAGAACATGGTATAACATAGTTATGTTTTGCTTCAATTTATCAATTTACGGTTACATTTACATTTTACAATGGCTTACCTTTCGTTTTTCATTAATTAATCCACTTAATTCACAATTTTTGTATGAGTTGCTACAAAATAATTTTCACAAAATGAAAATCGAACTTTGAATTTTAAACTCCTTCTTCGTCTTTTTTCTCATGTAGTTTATATTCTCTATGGTCTTTTTTATCAGCCAATCACAGTCGACCTTGCACAGATTATCTGATTGGGTACAGTTGCTACGTTTAAATTTGGAACCCAAATTTTTTTTTGTTCGGGAATTTCGTCCACCTGCTTTCTTTATTGACAAAAATAAGTTTAAATTTTTCACTCAACTTTGTTTTAAAAAAATCAAGCATATTATCATGGCAAGCCCAATATTTTATTTGACTTGAGTATACTTATTTAAAAAAAACTATAACTCTCCAAATTTTAAAACTTTACAGAAATAATATGTTCGAAATATTATTAATTGAAATATTATTAATAAAATCAATAGGTATATTATGCTTAAAACAATAAATGAAATGTACTTACTTTTCCATAAATTCTACCATAATGGTATATTGCGGGTGGCTGGTTCTCATTTCAGCAGAATATTTTAGAAGTTAAACTTTAAAATAACTCCAAAACTTTCACACAACATTCACAACACAAGTTCACTTCAAAACAAAGCTAACCTTGAATGAGCTTGGGCCTTGGAGTAAGGAGTTACCAAAAATTTCAAGTGTTTCACGTCCTTCGTTTAGGAATACAGTCTTACCAAACATCGCTTTAGTAATAAATTAGATGACGCCCGCAACTCCGTTGCGCCAAAATTCGTTTATCGCGTGGGAACCGTACACATTTTCGGGATAAAAAGTATCCTATGTCCTTTCCCGGGACTCAAAGTACCTCTGTACCAAATTTCAGCCCAATCGGTTCAGTCGTTTAGGCGTGAAGAGGTAACAGACAGACAGACAGACAGACAGACAGACACACTTTCGCATTTAAAATATTAGTATGGATTGTAATAAAAAATACCATTTATCTTTATGAATATTAACTTTTACTGCATTTCTTCATATTGCGTCATAATTTGAACAGCGTTTATGTTTTAAGTGCCCTAAAATCACAAAGTTTTTAATTAATCAAATACGTATCTAGTTTTTGAATGAAATCTTCATTCAAGTTTACGACCATTCGTTCTATTTGCTCACTCATATTTACGTTAGTGTGACGTCACTAACGTTATCGTATCGAAGTCTCGATACTATTTCGAAAGTGCTTCGTGCTTCCGACATAAGTTGTATAACGTTATCGTATCGACAACTCGATACGTTTGCGATACGAAACCTACAATTGTTCGTGCTAGGCGTACAGGGGCTTCATAACGTTATCGAATAACAGAAAAAATATCGTTACGTACCGTTATTTTCATAATGGTAGCCAGATAACGTTATTTTTTTAACGATATTTAGTAAAGTTCGTTATGTTTAAACGAACAAATATCGTTATAATAATAACGGTAAATATAACGTTATTTTCTGGTATCAGGTATGCGATCGTGCACGGTGCACTAAATCTCACTCGCAAGTCGCAGCCCACTTTTTTTGCGAGATTTGTGTGAAAATACAAAGAAAAAATACACCTTATAGGAGTGATTACGTTTAGAAAATTTTCCCGCTTGTCATGACTTTCTTGACGGACTATAACGTTAACAAAGAACATATATTTACCGTTATAAATCCTATATAACGTTATAACATTAACCGTTATTAATATCAATTTTTAACGTTATTTTTACTATCGGGTAAATTTTCATAACGTTATCTATGCCCTTGAAGCAGTAACGTTATGAAAAAATAACGTTATTTGAAGCCCTGGTAGAGACTAGAGTCAATTTATTTTCTCACTTTTTGCCATCAGATTCTGGTCGCATAGATAAAGTAATAAACTAGCCATTTTACATTTACTCGACACCAGGGCTTCATAACGTTATCGAATAACAGAAAAAATATCGTTACGTACCGTTATTTTCATAATGGTAGCCAGATAACGTTATTTTTTTAACGATATCTAGTAAAATAACGTTATATTTACCGTTATTATTATAACGTTATTTTTTCGTTATGGCATAACAAAAAAATAACGTTATAGTAATAACGGTAAATATAACGTTGTTTTCTGGTATCAGGTATGCGATCGTGCACGGTGCACCAAATCTCACTCATATTTAAAATGTAATAAGCGTTCTCTGTGAAAATACAAAGAAAAAATACACCTTAAAAGCGTGATTACGTTTAGAAAATTTTCCCGCCTGTCATGACTTTCTTGACAAACTATAACGTTATCAAAGAACATATATTTACCGTTATAAATCCTATATAACGTTATAACATTTACCGTTATTAAATACATTTATAACGTTATTTCTAGTATCTGTTAAATTTTCATAACGTTATCTATGCCCTTGAAGCAATAACGTTATGAAAAAATAACGTTATTTGAAGCCCTGCTCGACACTGGCCATGGTTTTATAGCCGAAGTGCCATAATAAGAAAAAAGTCACCTGTCAGTGTCAACTGTCACATGAGACATGGCTGTCAAAATTTGGTCAAAATCGGTCAAAATAATGAAAATAAATCAGGGATGGAAGCTAGAAAATAATAATTTTAATTAATTTTAAAATATCTGGCTACTTTCTTTTTGTACTAGAAAACTAAAAAATATTATATTGTGTTGTTGTATCGTATAGCTTTTAAGCGCTCAAAGTAAAAATGGCAAAGTTTAAACTGAGTGAGTATTCATTTCAATTACTTATTATAAACTATCAATTATTATCCTTTATTTATTAGTTTCGTTATTCAAAAAATACATTTACTATAATATATACATTTAAAAATTAATGATAACGATAGTTTAAAACTACACTGGCGAATTTAATTCTAATGTGTAAATCACATGTGGAAAAGTTAGGTTATGTTGATTTACAGTACACTTGAAAATATAGTAAATTTGTTTACAGAAAAGCCATCTAAAAGGCAGCCAGCTAGGCTAAGGTACAAAATAGAGAAGAAAGTCAGGGATCATAACCGAAAGAAAAAGAAGGAGGCGAAAAAGGCTCCCAAATCGAAGAAGCCCAAGCCTATCCAAGTCCCTAATATCTGTCCCTTTAAAGAAGAAATTTTAAAAGAAGTCGAGGCAGTAAAGAAGCATAAAGAAGAGGAGAGACAAAAGAGACGCGAGCAAGCCAAACTTGAAAAACAAAGGAAATTAGAGGAGAAAAATAACCCTGTAGGAATGGACACTTTAGTAAGTACTTTTTGCACACTTATTTAGTATTTAATGTGTGTCTCGCTTTCTTATTTCCAATTATTGTTAAAAATAAAACACAATTTTTAGAACTATTATAAGTTTTGTGTAAAGTGTAAACTATCAGAGATTGCAAAATGGAATGTTATGATAATCTTTTTTTCCACAGGTTGCTAATGCTGAAGCCAGAGGCAAAGTGCATGAGGCATTTAAAGACAAAGAATGTGAGGGTGACAATGAATATGGCAAGGACAGACAGAAGGAAAACTCACTGAAGACTTATTACAGGGAGTTCAAAAAAGTTATATCCGAGGCTGAAGTGGTACTGGAGGTTGTTGACGCTAGGGATCCATTAGGTAGGTAATTTCTTTAGTATAATATTCTTTTGCATATAGATGTTAATTTTTATTATAATAATAATTATTATTATTTTTATGGTATTTTCGATTTTCTTGGCTTTCACCGGCAAAATGGCATGTACGAGCCGAAGCCAAGTACATACCAGGTAAATTATATCCTCCTCAATTCTAAGTTTTGGGTCTAGAATAGGTAGCTGTTTTTTTTTAAATGAAAAACGAGCAAACGGGTCATCTGATGGAAAGCAACTTCCGTCGCCCATGGACACTCACAGCATCAGAAGAGCTGCAGGTGTGTTGCCGGCCTTTTAAGAGGGAATAGGGTAATAGGGGAGGGTAGGGATGGGGACGGAAAGGAATAGGGTAGCGGATTGGGCCTCCGGTAAACTCACTCACTCGGCGAAACACAGCGCAAGCGCTGTTTCACGCCGGTTTTCTGTGAGACAGTGGTATTTCTCCGGTCGAGCCGGCCCATTCGTGCCGAAGCATGGCTCTCCCACATATAATTTGGTTCTATTTGAAAAACATTTGCAAACTGCTCTGCAAACACGTTGGCAATTTCACAGGGCTGAGTTACATTTTGGCCTTGTTTGTTGTGTAGTATAGCCGGTATGCTAACCTTGGATGTCACGTCTTGTTGTCTCAAGTATGAATAAAATTTCTTAGGGCCGGCATTTAGAATGTTTTGTTCATACATTTTGCAAGCATTTTTGATTTTATTAACTAAGCGATTGTTTCTTGTGTAATCTTGTAGTTTTTGTCAAGTCCTGTTAATTTGTATTTTTTCCACAGTGTAAATTTGTTATTGATCAAGTGCTTTATCTCTTTTATTACCCTTTTGTTTTGTTTTGTTGTTTTATATAGCATTCTATATTTTAAATAAAACCTGTATGTTTTGCGAATAAACTAAAATAAAATAAATAATTACATGCTAAACTGAAATATGGTGAAATATTTTAATTGTAAATTTTATTAAACAATGAATTACATTTGAAATCTAAATCTCCCCTTAACAAAAAAGTTTTTAAATGTGTCAGTCGAAACAACATTGTTGTGTGTGCCTTGTATAAATATTTTTATTTGAGGAGGGGCTATCCTATACAAAAGTATTAAATAATCTTATAATTAATAACAATATAAATATTCCTTTATCCATGGATTAAATGTTCCATGCTCATAATATAAGAATTTTTCAAGGGTTAATGCTTGCTTAACTTGATTTTAGGCACAAGATGTGTCCAAGTAGAGGAGGCAGTGAGAGACTCAGGCAAACGTCTAGTTTTAGTCCTAAACAAAGCAGACTTAGTGCCACGCAGCAATCTCACCGCCTGGCTGAAGTACCTACGTCGGTTTGCGCCTACCATTCCATTTAAGGCTTCAACACAAGACCAACAACACAATCTTGGTAGAAGGAAAATGAAACACATTGTTAAGGAAAAGGAAATGAAAGGTAAGCAGAAAAAAGTTTTAGAAGGTTGCTTATCTTTTCAGGCTTAAATCAGGTATGGAGATATCTTGAGACCCAGGAAAGGACGTAGGATACTTTTATGTCAAAAAAATGTATGGTCCTCGTGTGATAAACGAATTTTGACACAACAGTCATCTAGAATTATTTAATACTAGACTAGATGTCCCGGTAAACTTCGTGTCACTTATAATATTCCCTGGACTTCCACGATCATTTTAAGACTAAAATTAGTCAAATCGGTCCAGCCTTTATCGAGTTATAGTGCGAATAACACAATTGAAAATCCATTTTCATATACATATCTATATGTAGAGATATCTATATTATAATATATTATAACATACAATCAACAACAACATTTAAATCCCTCATTAACACTGTTTTTTTTTTATTTCAGGTTCAGCATGTGTAGGAGCTGAGTTGTTAACAAGTTTACTGGGTAACTACTGTAGGAATAAAGGCATAAAAACGTCCATAACTGTGGGTGTAGTTGGTTTACCTAATGTCGGCAAGAGTTCTATAATTAACAGCTTGAACAGGTCCAAAGCTTGCAATGTTGGAAGCACTCCAGGTGTAACTAAGTAAGTCCATTTTCTAAAATTATAATATACATTGAATATTATTGTTATTTACTTATTGCAAATGTCAGTAAACTGTATTGTGAGTCTAGAAGAAAATAAAGTTTCAAACCCGGTTAATAATTGTATTGTTCCAGTTACACAATACAGTGAATACAAGTTAGAATATAATATCAGAAGGTTCTAACTAAAGTAACTTATATTTCTAATACACAAGCTTAATATATTCTAACTTTATTACATACAGGCAAGACCTAAATTTGATGTGGGCAAGATATATATTGTGAGGCCCCCTAAAATATATTTTGCGAGGCCCCATGATGGATGACGCAAGAAGACGGATTTTTGGAGAGAAAAAATTTTTTGATACTCAAACTTTTATTTATAAAACTTTTTTATGACTATTTAATTATCAAAATTTGTAAATCTATTAAAAAAACCTCGTGGTCCAAGGGGCGCGAGGCCCCTTAGACTGCGAGGCCGTGGGCGGTCGCCCACACTGCGCCGCCTCTGCATACAGGGCACACATACATGGGCGCCCAGGGGGTGCACTTGCACCCCTTGGGAATCTCGGGATCAACAGGAATTATTGAAATAAAAATCATTTTGTAACCCTATTACCAGTCCATTACCATGCCGTACAAGGATAGTTCGTAATATTTCGGCACTTAATGTATTCTGTTGACGTAAATAGACAGGCACTGTTGTTCGTAAAAAGTAAAAAGAAAAGAAAAGAAAGAAAACTAAAATCTGCACCCCTTGGAAATTATTTCTGCCGGCGCCCATGCACACATACCTAGTCTTGCCATAAATACTGAAATAAAGCAAAACGTTTTTTTTCTGTTGCAAATAAATTTTATTACTTTTACAGTGTATTAGTATAATACATAAATATAAAACAATTTAAAATATTAAAAGCTTATTCAAATTGGCCTTCATTGGCTACAATAACGTCCTTTAAACATTGTGGCCAGTTATCATTAGAAACACGGACTCTTTCCATGGGAAAATTCTTCACTGCCAGTCGTATGGATTGTCGTAGAGACTCCAAATTATCACGGCATTTACAGCAAGCCATACTCTCTAAAACTGATCAAAAATCATAATCCAGTGGATTAAGATCGGGACTAGACGACGACCAGTCTTCAGCTCTGATGAAGTTCGAAACATTCGTTTCCAACCAAGACCAAACCGACTGAGCTTTATGACCGCGCCGAGTCTTGTTGGAAGAACCATTCTTGGTTATTGAACTTGATGTTGAACCTTAGAACTTCAAGCATAAATAAAAGCATTTTGTTTGTTAAAATGTTGCTTAATTGTAAAATAAAATCTCATCCGTAAACAAACATTTTTTGTGACC
Organism: Lysandra bellargus; assembly: GCA_905333045.1. Taxonomy (NCBI): domain Eukaryota; kingdom Metazoa; phylum Arthropoda; class Insecta; order Lepidoptera; family Lycaenidae; genus Lysandra; species Lysandra bellargus. The sequence goes on along the minus strand of HG995336.1, from coordinate 3,852,693 downwards.
TCCCTTTGCGTACCACTTCAGTAGTTGTTTCAATTTAACCACCCTTTCTTTTTTTAAATTATCAGTTAGGAAATAACCAGTACGTCTCTTGTAGGTTGAAAGTCCTAAGTCATCATTTAAAATACGCGACATGGTTCTAGGTGCCATCTTTATCTCGTGAGATAAAATCTTTTACTTTCGAACCGATTTTTTTCAAATTATTTCCCTTATTGCTTTAACCACCTTTTTCGTACGAACACTGCGTGGACGGCCAGATCTTTTTCTGCCACAAGCACAGGAGGTCTCATTGTACTAATTAATGGCCCGGTACATAAACATTTTACTAATACCAAGCGTATGGAGAGTTTTAAAAATGACATTGGACTCCATACCTACTTTGTGTGATGCAATCACAGCGATTTGGTTCTTTTGATCACCCCACTCCATTTCAGTATCGCTAAATATTGTAAAGCACATTGGCGCCAAAACGAGAAAACAAAATAAACAATCGTATAAAAATTACAGAATCACAATTCAAATGTAATATTTTGTTTATTTTTACTAGTAACAGTATTTATGGCCAGACTAAGTACAAATACAATTGATGTAATTCATATTATAACTACTACATGCATCATGTATCATCATGTTCCCTACAGAACTCATTTAATTTGTCATAGATGTGAAGTGATATTTCACATTTAAGATTCTTAATTTAACTTTTCTTATAAAATGAAGGATGAAAACACCATGAGGCGCGTATCCCTTGCAATACAAAATGTATATCTCTTTAAACTTACTCTTAGGTAGTTAGGTCTATAATCTTCCATGTTGGTTGTGGTTCAAAATACTTTAATATTTCTAATACCAACTGGTCGGTCAGTTGGCAGTGGCAATGTCATTATTTGAGTTAGATCAAATAGGCAGTGTCAACCAGATTTAGGAATCGAGCTACAGTCATAAGTGTCATAACAATAGTCCACCTTTCCCAGGCAAATGCAGACTGTCCAACTGGACTCCAAGATCAAGATATTGGACAGTCCCGGCATAGTGTTTCAAGCTGGGCCGGCGGGTGATGCGTCTGTTGCTCTCAAGAATGCGGTGCGAGTTGGGGCGCTAAAAGACCCCATCGCTCCTGCGTCCGCGATATTGCAGCGTGCGCACACGCATACACTAGTTAACCTGTACTGCATACCTGAGTTTAAGACGCCACAGGTAATTTATTAGGTTAAAAAAAAATACAATTCACAATACATGCAAAATGCACAACATGAATTATTTAATATACACAGAAAGACAGTGTGCTTTTCAGATACAATTTGATCAAAATTTAAAGATGATATTTAATTCAAAATCAGCTAAGTTTAAGTATAATTTAATTTGAAATAAAACTCAAATAATTTTTATTATATTTCAGGAATTCTTTGCAAGTTTAGCGTCGCGTATGGGCAGATTCAAGAGAGGCGGTGTGCCGGACCAGGAGGCGGCCGCTAGGATACTACTCAACGACTGGAACACGGGCAAAGTAAGATACGATAATTTTTTGAACACCCGCGCTCGAAGTACAGTATAAAGGTCAATTAAGACCGCAACGCGACGCGTAGATGCGTTTCTAAATTTGTATGGATTTGACAGATGACAAAACCAAAGGATCATGGGCATTTTGGTATAAGTCTCAACTGAGATAAAATATATACCATTAGACAGCTCTTAGTGAGTAGGTAAAAAAGTTATATGGCGCCCAGCCCCTAGAAACTGTACTTTTTGAAATAATGTACAGTCAACGTACAAGGCCGGCATTACCGACGTAGTTTTTGTCGTCTATGTGGTAAGATTTATTTGCGCTTAGTATAAAAATATTAAATATGTTTCCGTTGTCTGGTACCCGTAACACAAGTCCTTCAGGTACTTACCACGGGGCCAGACTGACGTGGTGTGAAGCGTCCCTAGATATATTAGATATTATATTTCAGTAAAATCTGTTTAGTGGCTTAATAAAACGGATTCTAGAATTGACTATACATTTATCACCAGGTGCGTTACTACACCGAGCCGCCGGAGTCTGCGACGGAGGAGGTGCACGTGGACGCCAAGATCGTGACGACGATGGCGCAGGAGTTCGACCTGAACAGCTTCGAGGCGATGGAGGCGGAGGTTATCGGCGCGCTGGGAAACCCCACCGTCGATGAGGCCTTCAAGGTACACGTGGTCGCACGATATACGAGAAGAATATTCCAAATATTATATCGTTGTTAAGAGGGAACGCGGGTACAGTAGATTTTAAACGAAGAAACTATTGCCATCACGCTTCACCCTGCGCCGGCACGTGTATTGTGATAGAAACAGACACAGTAAATCGAGGTTACGTATTCCTTTGATTCCTCCTTTAAAATAGAGATACTTCCTATCTAATATTTTTTTTTTAATATCTTTAGGAAGAGTGAGTCTATGCCTCTACGTTTTTATTTTATCTTAAAGATCTTTCAAAATTGTTTTATGGTCGGTGGATTAGCGGGGTACGAGACATTCACTTTTTGCGATTTTTTAAGGGTCATATCCATACTAATATTATAAATGCGAAAGTGTGTCAGACAGACACACTTTCGCATTTATAATATTAGTCTGTCTGTCTGTCTCTGTTGCCTCTTCACGCTCAAACCGCTGAACCGATTTTTCTGAAATTTGCCATGGTAATACTTTGAGTCCCGGGAAAGGACATAGGATACTTTTTATCCCGGAAAAATGTACGGTTTTCGCACAATAAACGAATTTTGGCGCAACTGAGTTGCGGGCGTCCTCTAGTTTTTTATATATTAGTAAATTTAGAAAAAATCGAACGTAGAGGCATAGTTTTAACAGATCCCAATATTGCATAAAAAATCATTTGTCTAGACGCATTGTCCTGGGAGTAAATTGGGGAATACGTTTGTATGGAAAAACAGTGTTAGCGTACTATGCTCTTAAGCATTCGGGTAACCCACAACTAAAACCGTATTGTCGAGTTGTTTATTTATGTAATTTGAGGCTGTCTTTGAGATATTCGCCCATATTTTATTTGCTATCTTTGTACAAAGGTTAAGAATGCAGTTCTTTAGCCGGCACCTAGACGATCAATTGTATAGTGCAATAACACGCTTCGATTTTATTGAATAGTTTATTTGACAATTAGACTGAAGGCGCGTGTTTTTAGGGTTCCGTAGTCAACAAGGAACCCTTATAGTTTCGGTCTGTCCGTCCGTCTGTCTGTCTGTCTGCGGTTTTGCTCAGAGACTATAGGACCTACAAAGCTGTAATTTAGCATGAATGCACATATATTAATGATGGCAACAAAATGGTACATGAAATCTTAAAAAAAAATTATGGTACCTTCCATACACATCAAGCAGGGATGAAAATTTTTTTTTCGCGTCCACCCCATCGTGTGGGATGTCGTTGGATAGGTTTTTTAAAACTATTATGAGTATTCCTAGATCATTTTCCGATTTAGGGATCCGTTTGTGAAATATAAGGTTTTAAAGTAGAAAAAATCGTTAGAGTCCAGTGTCCCCCCCTTCTACCAGCTAAACGGTTGCTTCTGGAAATGTAAAAAAATTCACGGGAGTAGAAAAATATGCTGAATTTAAAAGGAAAACTATCACGGTTAAGAAGACTTCATAAGTTATTGAGTAATGGTCGATCAACTAAAAAAAATGTATTCGGCGAAGTATACGGGAACTTTTCGTTCAAATTCCTTTGAAAGTAACTGAGATGGTGTTGTTAGCAGTGTAAAACACGTTATAAATGTACATTCATTGACCACACACAAATTAAAAAAAAAACTAGCGGTATTACGAAAGCCTATATTGCGCGTGGCCCGACACGTACTTGGCCGGTTTTCAATATCAACCCAGAACCCTAGGGGCCTAGGGCCTAGAGTCTAGACGATCAATAATATTACGTAAAACGTGATATTGCGCAATAAAATTGCTCGTCTAGGGACCCGCTTAGACTGCATTCAAAATTCCACAAAAAGTGAGTTAGTAGGCAAATGCGTAACGGTGACCGTTTAGGACTAGGACTAACGCAAATTATAAGAATATTTTTCGAGTAATCACTTCATCAAAATAAAATAAATTGGTGCAATTTTCTAGGGCTAAAGGCTAGCAGTACAGCAGCCTATAGAAATTAGAGACCCATCAGAAGTTTACAAGATCATCTTGTTTTAATTGCTGTGTAAGAATTGTTCGACTAGTAGGTAATAGGTATATTACTATATTATACTATGTATAGTACTATAATATACTATGCTACTTATTTCTGCTTAAATAAATGTAAATTTATCTTATATCTTTCAACAGATCACAAGCAGTGGACCAGTGAAAGCAGCTGATGATAACGACATGCAAGTTGATGATGATGATTCCAGTTTACTTTCAAGAGCTGTGAACATTAGGTCGAAGTTAGAAAAAAGTAGTACCAACAATGAGAGAACTAGAAACGACCCAGAAATGATGCTAGAGGGTAACATGAAACAGAATAAATTGAGAAAAATGCAGTTTAAAAAAGATAAAAAGAAGAAGGCGAAGAACGAAAAGGCGGCTGTTAATTTGGCGGGAGTTTTAGAAAATGTCACACTCACTACTTACAAGAAAAGCGACGACTACGACTTCAAAGCTGATTTTAAATAAGTATTTAAAATTTACAGTCATACAGTATAAGTACTGCAAAATATTTCGTTAAAACTGTTACATTTGTTTCATTACCACGTAGAGTTTGGAGTTTTAAATGTATTACTTACTATGAACCAGTGTATTAGATTAGAAATTCGGACTTGGAGTTTGAAGCCTAAATAGGCTTACGCAGAAAGCGTTTAATATACATAAAATATTAGCTATAAAACAAAATAAATAAATGTGATTATGATAATATTATTAATAATCATTTATTTTGTTATTAGCCATCACTACCCTGTTACGACAAAACGCTGTATCCTGCAACACGTCAACTTTTAAAAAATTAGTTTAATTTTTTTCATAAACTTATAATGCTAAAGACCAACAAAGAGTGCGAGAGAGAAAAAAATCCTTTATGGAATTATAACAAGATGAAAAGAGAGCGGCAGTCTAATGTAAATTGTAACCACTTTTATTTGACAGGTCGTCAAAAGTCGTCAATCGTTTTTATGCCCTTTCGGTATTTGCAATTTATTGTTTAAATCCTTTATTATTTTCATCAAATACTATTACATATAAAAATAGTAACTTGTTCTGTGAGTGATTGCAGTGTAAATCATAAGAATAATCCTGAAAAATATACATTTCACAGGTAATTAATCTTCATGTCCTAATTGCTACGATGTGTTTATTTTTGCTATATTCTGTCTTTAGTTCTCTATTTCAAATAAAATATTGTGAATCCTCCCTTTTACTTTCATATTTTGCGTAACTTAAGGTATTATTGTTCTTATATTACACAAATTTTGAAGAAAAGTTTTTCATCAAAACTTTTTACATATACGCTAGTGCTTGAATCAAATTTATCGATATGCTTATCGATATTTTACAATAACATAAAACTAAAATAAAAATCATTTACCTTTATATATATTTTATCACATTAAGGGTCCGTATACGAAATTTTGCCGATTTCGCTCATTTAACAGACGTGATTTAACAGTTAAAATACAGTATTTCTATAAGTTTTAATGCACAACATGTAAGATCATTTCAATTATAATATAGTGTTGGAGCTAGATTTTTTATTTTTTTTAAGTATCTTTAAATAATCCAACTCAAACCCGCGACAGTTTTGTGATTTTTGCTGTAAAAGGTTTAGAATATCACCTTTTTATGGATTGTATTGACGTCTTAAAGGTATGAAAAAAATACAATGTACTGTTGAGAAAGTCGTCTATAAAGTGTTGGAATTACTTTTTACCACTTCAATATATAAAAAAAAACCCTTTAAAAACAGAAAACCTCTATCTGCCCGCTAACTTGGCGATCGTCCTTTTTCACCTGGAATATGAAAGACGGGCGTGAGTGTGAAGAGAGCAGTAGAAACGAGAGGACGGGCTCTTAAAAAGGACATATTATCTTATTTGAACGATTATTTTTAAATAATAATAATCTTTTGACATACCTAGTATAAAATCAAGGTTTCACAGATCAGTCACTTGTATCTGATACTCATTGGGTGTTTTCACACTGCGACGGTAACGACATGACACGATACCACAGAATAGATAAGGGCCACCGCACATATAATACAATTTCAAGTTGGCCGACTATCGTACAAACTGACTATCGTACTAATTCTAATATTCTGTCACTTAGTATTGAATGCACCCAAAATATTCTCCTTTCTTTTCGCCTTCGTTTTATTAGTACCACAATAAAAGCGTAATTTTTACGCATTTTAACACCGTATTTTAACAACCGTATACATTGACCTTTATAAGATTTACTGACTTTACTAAGTCTGATCACCGGCAAGACTATGAAAAGTACCAATAATAGGATCATAATGTTATGATGCATGGTGTAGCGATGATGATGATGATTAATGTAATTAGCATAGTAGCTTATGCTTTTGGTTCTTTAAACAACGCTGAAACTCCTAAACATGTATGTATAAGGAATCCGGAGTTCTGTTCAGCACCTTCAGAACCGTGGTATACCATGGGGAAAAACCTTACTTTTTGGTAGCATATAATCAAAATACATCATATAAATCCAAAATAACCACATGTTCCCATTTGAATATCAAGGAGTCACCTCGATTTCTCATGGTTTCCATCACCAGACCACCACTTTTGTGAACATGGTACCTACTCGGAACAATACAAAGTATAACAAAAGAAACATTTTGAAAATAGGTTCACAAACGGCGGAGTAATCGTTGAACATACATAAAAAATATATCCACAGCAGAACGTATAACCTCCTCCTTTTTGGAAGTCGGTTAAAATAATTGTAATAAAAAGTATTATGATATTTTATGATATGTATTTAATTTAAGAATAAAATATAATATACTATATTGTGTGTTGTTTACTTTCAACGTAAACTTTCAATGCAAGGGCTGATTTACCAGATAGATTTTACCTGAGAAATAAATAAGTAACTTTATAACGTGTTATGTGTATATTATTTACCCCTATAAGAACCTCATGTCATAACATATCCGACGATTGAAAAATCATTTCAAACGAAAATGTGTATCTACTTTTCAATCGTCACCTTTTTTGCCAATTAAAATTTATAATACCTAATTTGAAATACAAAATCTGTCAAAGTTGCATATTATTTATTTCTTATAGAAACTAAGGTAAAATAACTCGAACGGACTATACTATCGATAGCAAAATACTATACTATCGATAGTAAAATATACACAAACACTAGCACACGCACACATTGACAGATCAAAAATGGTCACGCATTTTCGGGTTGTCAGGTGGTCTATACGACATTATATTATAAGTTTATGATTTTTTTTAACTTAAGCTCGTTACCAAATTTTATCCAGTGTAGATAGTTACATGTTCTTCATATGAGCTGATTACTTATAATATTTCCAAATTTTCATTAGAACATTATTTTATCGTATATTTTTTTTATTATCTTAAAATACTATAAAAACATGTACCAGTATAAAATATTGTGGGGCAAACCCAGCTTGCAGCGTTTTGCAAAAATAAAAATAAGCTCAAACTTGTGCGATTGTTATCTTACTAACTATGGGTACAAAACGCTGCAATATTTCATTATTTTTACAAAACACTGTAAGCCGGACGGCTTACAGCGTTTTATAGAAATATTTCATCCACATTTTTTGGGTTACAGCATAATGTAATATAGAATATCTCAGTTAAAAACTTGTCCTCAATTTTGTGGGTTATATCAATAGAAAACTTACATCGAGTAGATAAATTTAGACTCTATTATTACAAAACGCTGTAACCCGGGTTGCATCGTTTTGTCGTAACAGGGTCGATCGGCCTTGTATTGTTTCAGGTGATAAGCTAACATTATTAAGCGATAGCTGTCGGCAAATAGGGTAAATTAATGTATATCAAACATTTTGAATGACTTGCATTTCAACTTTTCTTTTTTTTTTTTTTTTGCAAAATTAAGTAATAAGTAATAAAATTGCAATTTCTTTTCACGATGTATTTCTTAAAAAATGCAATTCAGTAAATTTCAGTCTTTTATAAAGGTCAATCTTCTACAAATCTACGACGACGAACTACGGAATACCTACACCGGTCAGACTTGTTTTAGGTTGAACACTTGCTAAACTGGCTGTTTTCAAATATTCACTGATAAGGAAATTACTTGTAAAACTGATACGGTTACGAGTTTTTATAACGTTTCGCGCGACTTACATCGTAAAAGATATTAGCTGCAACGTTCCAAACCGATAAACGGTAATGCGTTGCCATTAATGTACCGACAACTCACTTTACAAAAATTCCCTCAGTAACAACTGCTAACGATTTATATTTTGTAATAAGTCATTAGTATGTACCGAATTTATATTTTATGAGTGTATAGACCACTTTATTTTCTCCGCAGTCCGCCCCATGTACGAAATCTGTCGGCACTCGGCCCCCTAGGCCTATGGACGCTGCCGACCCTAGTCCCTAGGCCGAACTGTAAATCCGAGGCTGAACATAACGAAATATTTACGGGTTGCTAAATTATAGGTTAAAATATAATTGGGCCTTGTTATTTTAATAATAAACAAAAAAAATAAGTTTACTCAAGGCACGTAGGAGACTCAAAAACTTAAACCATCCCATATTATGTGATATTTGACTACAACATGCCCAATATACCTACAACCCATGTTACTATCAGAGAAGTTGATTCCTAGGCAGATGGCGGACCTAAAGTTGTCATAGACTCCCCGTATGCTGTAGGTATACCGCACGAGTCAACGACTAATGAAAATGCGCCCTCAGCCTATAAAGGAGGGATGTCCCGGATCTAACAAACACAGGACTCCCTCCACGACCGGCCGGTCTACCTCAGAAGGGACTGGACTTCCACCAAAGTTAGGTAACGCTGCGGCAAACTGAAGCGTTCCCCTCGACGCGGCGCCGGGACTGGCTAAGCCGAGGAGGTTCCCATCCTCTCCCGGAGCCCCGTTAGACGAGACTTAGGAGGTTCGCATAGTGTCGCCTCCACACTCCCATCCTACGCCGGCGGAGCGGCAGAGAGGTGGGATCGTCCTCTCTGTCCCGCTCTGCGGCCTCTTTCTGCGACATAACAATTTCGCAGAAAGAGACCGCCGCCTGCCAGGCCTCATCGTTCTCGAGCATGCAGCGCACCATGCTCGGGAGCGAGAGGTAGCATCCGCCTAGCACTGCCACGAGATCGTGGCGCTGCACGGCCAAACGATCGCACACCTCAAGGGTATGCTGGGCCGTGTCCTCAGCAGCGCCGCACTCGTGGCAGGCTGGCGTTGGCTCACTCCTGGCGACCTTACACAGCTGTAATTTGGTCACGATAAGTCAAACCCATCCGACAAATCTTACTACATTATGTAGTTATTCAATATTATACAGATTACAGTATCAGCTTTTTATTTGGTCTGAGACTAGGTACGTCTGAGAGTATCAGTAATTGGAAACAAGTAAGTATTACGACAGCAGGCCATTGGTTTATATTTAAGTAAATGTTTTTTTTTTCTGTAAATTGCTTTTAAATAATAACAATAGTTTTTAATAATATAGGAAACCGATTAAAAAAATAAATCAATAAACTTGATTTTAATCAAACTGTTCACCGAAATAACTAAGTATATAAATTATTATATATATCATGATCTTTCGTTTGAAGATATCAAAATATGTATCAGGTTATCATCTGTGAATTTATGTTTATCCAATCCTATAGTAATATAAACAATAATTACCTACATAAAAACCTGTAAAAAACCTAGTAAAAATGCAAAAAATATCCAAGAATGTTTTAAATTTTACCGCCAGATATTTTGTCTGGTGTGTTCAATCCCTATTGGAGTACGTTGGCCAATAAGAATTTTCCATCTGTCTGAGTCATTATACGAAATATCGGACTTGGCATCCTTGTCTCACATATTGATAATCGTATTTCCCTCTTTGTCATTCAATTTGTAATCATTCCTAATTTAGTTTTCCTCTCTTTCTATCAAAATATTTTTCTATGAAGTGCGATAGGGATAGAGTTGTCGACGTAAACATGCCGGCAAAAAATTCTATATTACCGAATTCGCCCATTTTAAAAAGTTATTCGTGGCTAGTCTTCGTTGCGGACGGGCGTGTGTATAGGTTAAAAAAAATGAAGTCGCTAGTTATATTCTTTGCCAGTTTACTGGCAATTTATTCTGTAAATTGTGAAGTGTTCTTCGAAGAAAAGTTCCCAGACAGTGAGTATATTTAGATTTTTAACATCGCCGGCATAACGCGTGGCTATCGATTTTTGGGATGCCGGGTGGCCGCCTTAATTTTTGGAATTCTAAAGTTATGTTCGCTTACAGATTCATGGGAATCGGAATGGGTGTACAGTGAGCATCCCGGCAAGGAGTTCGGCAAATTCAAACTGACAGCTGGAAAGTTCTACAACGACCCAGAGGAAGATAAAGGTAAATGACCTTTCATTCATACGAGTCAATATAGTGTGTATCACGCTTTGCAATATTATAGGTACATCTTTTTTTCACTAACCAAATATTCATCACTCCAGGTCTGCAGACTTCAGAGGATGCCAGATTCTACGCCCTGTCACGCAAGTTCAAGCCTTTCTCCAACGAAGGCAAGCCCCTAGTCGTGCAGTTCTCCGTGAAACATGAGCAAGACATCGACTGTGGAGGCGGTTACCTGAAGGTGTTTGACTGCAAGCTGGACCAGAAGGATATGCACGGAGAGAGCCCCTACGAGATCATGTTTGGCCCTGACATCTGCGGACCCGGCACCAAGAAGGTGAGATAAGAATTAAGAACTTTTTTTTTTTCAGGAACTGCATACTAAAAAAGATGCAAAGGGCAAAGGAGTCCTAAAATGACACACCAATGTGGGCTTGAGAGTGGTGAGACAGGTTCTTAGAATATTTTGCTTTACTTCCTCTATAAATGTCCAGCACTAAAGTTATGACACTATAATTCCATAACCATTTATAGGTGAACGCAGATTTGGCCGCACCGCACGCACCGCAGTCGCCGCATTCGGAATTTTTTATATGAAGTTATAGGCAAGCTCGCATACCTACCCGCGCCGCAGTCTTCGCAACTTCTACATTCTTTATATGAAGAATTCCGAATGCGGCGACTGCGGTGCGGCCAAATCTGCGTTCACCTTATAAGTGCCAAACCTTGTGCCAATCCAAGTAAAGTTGTTCAAGTACTGCTTTAGAACCTTTTATGGCAAAGGGTCATAAAGTCATGTATCATTAGTATAATGTGAAAAAAATTTCTCTACAGTTTGAACTTTGAACTATGTTGAAATTAAATCATTAAATATGTATCATTGTTCATGATAAGGCTTGCATGACTACATTGTTATTGATCTTTCAAACAATAAAATAGATTTCATGTGTAGATAATCAAAATATATATTTAATCACCATATTCATACTGACATGCTGTTCTAGAAATTTCATTTTACATTGTAGTTGTTACAGTGTAAAAGTTTTCCGAGCTAAGTATGTGTCATGTGTCACATCACACATGTCAATACTCAATTATAAAAAATCTTAACTGCTTAAAAATATTTTCATTCCTATTGCAGTAAATTTTCAGGATAAAAAACACTTGTATGTACTGCAATAACTTTAATTAAATGCATGGAGCTTATATAGAGAGGAGCTGGCCTAAGCAACTGTGCACTGTGATTTTCAACTAGGTCTTGACGTCATCATTGTGGACGGGGCTTAAGTCAGTACACTTTCGGCGTTTGTCAGGTGCACACGTAACGAGAATCCCAATAAATTGGTGTTTTCTGCGTTTTTAACAAGGAAAGGAGGAAGTATTGTGTTTTACAATGTCAGTTACTCAGACAGACGTTCTGGTAATATAAATAACATCACGTTTCATTTGTAAATAATTTTAAACGTAATAAAACTGTAGTTTAAATATAAAAGTTCTAGAACATTTCAGCTTTCAGCGTTAATTATACTACTTGACACTAGATGGCCAAACCTTTGAAAGATAATACAGACGTAAATGCGTTTAATTTTGCATAAGTTTATTGCAATTATCATACTTAAATACTTTAATTGTTATACACTTTGTCTTAAATACATTTAATAGCTAAAACGGCACTTATATAGCTTTTATTATGATAGTACTTATAAAGCACCATCTGTCGTAATCTAGGATTACTATTTGAAACGTAACAATATATCCAGGGCCGTATTTACTAAATAATATTATAAAATAATTGAATTCTAAATACTATTTAGAATTCAATTATTTTTAAGGGTAGGTTGCACCAGAGACGTGGTTAAAGTTAAAGTTAATGTTAAAGTTATAGTTAAGGCTAAATTTAGCTTTAACTTTAACCTTAACTTTGACCGGCGAAATTGACAGATATCTGTTGCGTTTATTTTTTTATTCAAGCTACAGGTAACGGGATTGAGAGTATAAAAACATTTATAAAAATCGTCAGAAAAAATATTTCTTATAACAACACAGTAAATTTTCACGAAAAATTGTCGATTTAAGTAGGTATGAGTGGCTATTACCTATTCCTAAATAATACCTACTACCTATACTCTATTCCCTTCCCTACCCTCCCCTACCCTATTACCTCATAAAAGGCCGACAACGCACCTGCAGCTCTTCTGATGTTGCGAATTGCGAGTGTCCATGGGCGACGAAAGTTGCTTTCCACCAGGTGACCAAAATCGGTCAAAATGCTAACCCTAATTTTATTGATATTATTATTTTATTGATAATTCATAATATTAAACATTTTTTAAAGTTCTGAGTATGTCCCATAATATTCAAGACAAAATGACATCTAGTGTAAGATAGCTGAACTATGTAGTAACATCAACGTCGACCTAAGCTAGTAGTTTTGCTTTTAGCCGATAGAGGAAATATTGAAAAGTGGACGGAGTTTGACACCCCCTCACCCAGCAAATCGTCACGCGTCGTTTCATAAGGAAACTTGATTACGACAGCTCCTCTCTATAAAAGCTCCATGGTTAAATGTGATGAGCCTACATAAAATATATTAAACACAATATACTGCCGCAGTCCGCACTCAGAGTGGAACATTAATAATTACATAAATGTAATTAATTCACAATTTTGACATAAGCCCCATACATTACCTGTCAAACTCTTCATTAAATTGAAGGTTAATCATATTTAAATGTCTCTGAGTATGGCGGTTACTTAGTTCTGTCTGTAATAAAATGACCAATTCCTTTTTTGTCGTAGGTCCATGTCATCTTTAGCTATAAGGGCAAGAACCACCTCATCAAGAAGGACATCCGCTGCAAGGACGACGTGTACACCCATCTGTACACCCTGATCGTGAAGCCCGACAATACTTATGAGGTGCTAATCGACAACGAGAAGGTGGAATCTGGAGATCTTGAAGCGGACTGGGACTTCCTTCCTCCTAAGAAGATCAAGGTATATTTTTTGTGTACATATTTTTTTTTATTCCTTGAACATGGTTATCGCAGACACATCTGATTTTCAATTGTTATCCGTCAGCTGGGTGCCACTTGGAGATTGATGGGTTAAATTCCCTTTTACTAACCAGTATGAATCGTCATAATCATCATAATATTATGTAAAATTTGAAACCAAGTAGTAATCATTATCCTATTGATAAGCCTATCATTTGGAGAGGAATAGACTATGATCAAGTTACTGATTCTGTGATATAATAATATTTTGACATAACATCTTCTTATACTATAATAGTTAAGATTATGCAACATAATAACAATTTTATCTTAATGTATTAAATATCAACACAGTAATTATACATTGTGACCATTGTGGATTAAGATACAGAATATTCATCCTCAAAAAACAATCCACATAAACACGTTTTGTGCAATCAAATAGGCTACTTGACCTATTTTTTTTCTTCATGCTAATCGCTTCTTAATCATTCATTTTCACAAAAAAAACTAATATTTTAATATTTTACACAGTAGAAACCCATAAAAATGTTGATTGAAAAACATGCCTTTTAAATGGCGCCCAAAACACTGTCCGCCTTGTGTCCGCCATAGTGTGACGTCATAGTTTTGTATTTTAAACTCTCTTTATTGAAATATTTTTTTTATGTACTAAATGTACGAGTCTGAAAGTGCCCAAAAATTATAAAATAATTAAATAAGAAATTAGAAATCATTTGTAATGTTGAAAACATTTGGAGAAAAGTTTTGGCCATTTCGTTTTCCGTCTACAATAAATGGAGATAATATATTTAAACTGATGTTTTATTTGAATTATTTAAGAAAATATATTTTACAAATCTTTCTAGGCTTATTCTTAATATTTATGTACAAATAAACTTACATATAACGAGTGCGATAAATAAAAGATATTAATTACTATGAGAATGACGTCACATCCAAATCGGAAGTACCGCAAAAGCGTTTTCATCAGTACAAATCCTATTTTCATAAAATCATATTTTCAAATCGACTTAATTTATCAATCATAAGCATTTATTTGATGATAAGGGTGAAATACGGTTTCCTAGGCCAAATTCTACTAGAAATATGCATTGGTTCAATGAAATTGAATATAGGTCAAGTAGCCTATTGTAAGAGCGTGGAACAGCTTGCAAGAGGATGTTATAGCAGCCCAGAATGTTAATAATTTCAACAGACTTGACAGGTTTATGAAAAAAATCACTGTTAAAATGCACAGAGAACAACAGGCAACATCAGTTGCTTCAACTGCTCGACTGATTACCTATAGTAATAACAAGTACATTGTATTGTTTAAGTCTTTTCTAAGACAATGTTTTATGAAATTATTATTTTTATTTAGGACCCTGGTCTTTTCTAAGACAATGTTTTATTAAATTATTATTTTTATTTAGGACCCTGAAGCCAAGAAACCAGAGGACTGGGATGACAAGCCCACCATTCCCGACCCCGATGACACCAAACCCGAGGACTGGGACAAACCTGAGCACATTCCCGACCCTGATGCCACCAAGCCTGAAGATTGGGACGATGAGATGGATGGTGAATGGGAGCCACCCATGATCGACAACCCTGAATACAAGGGCGTTTGGGCACCCAAGCAGGTAAATATTTGTGGCTTAGATGTTCCTATGTATTAAATATTGTAGTCTAAAGCAGTGAAATCCAGCAAATATAAGTCAAGTTATTGGTGAAATTTGATATTATTGCATTATTAGTAGAAATAAACCCTAAAATTAACTACATCTACTAAATAGTCAGTAGTCATTCTGACTGACTTTCTGCTAGTAGCTGACATGACTATTTCTGCTAGTCTTTACTGTTATCTAATCTTTTGGCTGAGAAAAACATAACGCGTCGCCGTACGGCGTACACTGATGGTTTACATGTGGCTTTTCCTAGAAATCATGGTCGGAAATGTTAGTAACGCGCAATATAAAAATAACTTGTCTAAAATGTCGACAGCAAAACTTTCATTTGGCCGAATGATGCATAGTTCATCGACCGGAAGCGCCGTTATTTGTAAACTGCACGCGGTGTGCTAATGGAATCGGTTAATTTACAGTTCTGTGACGTGCATAGTTACCGCGTACGTGACAATTGCTAGATAAATTATTTGCATAAAAAACAAAGTTATTATAACAAGTAGTTTTTATGCCTATCTCTGGGAAGATTCTCGAACTTTTGTCAAGCTATCGCTCTAGTACACTTACGAGTAGGGGAGAGGGGGGCTAGTTCTAACAGATTTTGAATAGTGTCATTTATCTTCTTAATTTGAAAACTTTATGTTATTTCTTTTATACCCGAGTAACGGAAATTTATATAACTTGCATATACTTAGCTAAAATCATTCAATCAATCATTAATTCATCTAAATTACTTGGATTCGGAGGGAAACGACGCATCTTTTTAAAAAAAGTCAGCGGTTAAAACTTGCCCCATTTCGGGGGCAAATATTGTGAGGACCCTAAGTATTAACGCTAAGTAAACTTGTTAGACTTTCATTAAGCCATGGAAGTAAAAAACAAAACAATATTAAAATGGTAATTTATTTATTTTTTCACATACAAATGTTAAAAAACAATATTAACTTCTGTCAAATTACAAATAACATGAATTTCCTTTTATGTCATCCAACCTGAGCTGTTTCCAGCCCCTATGGATTCCACATGCAACAAAAATTGAATCTGATCCTCGGATATATGAACATCGGTGGATATGGTGTCGCCGGAGTGTCGCCAGAGTGATCGACATACCACTTTCGGCAGATGTGGCAGCTCCAACTTGCTTATAATACCGGTTAATACATACCCCGTCCCTTTTGTTAAAACTAGCCCCCGAGGACCTTTTTTGGATATAACTAATTATTAAAAAAAAACTATAGGTATATTTAATAAAATAACACGGAAATGTAATTAACAACTAAATAACCGTTAATTATATATAAATCTGCAATCGCAAAACCAAATAATTAAAGCATGAATCAAAAAATTCGAGACGTAAAAATGTCCGCTTAATTGTATTTTTGCACCGACGTACAATAACTTCACAACGCGATGGCCGATGGGCAACACACTTGTACCAAATCGTTTGAACTTGGCTCGACGGAAATTCGGCTCACGACGGAATTTTGGCATAGTGTGTCGTCTGTCGCGTTATTTTGTATGGATTTGAAACGCGGCGGAATTTACGTCGGCGTAATTCAGCCTAGTGTGTTTAGACCCTAACCCCCAAAAAAGGTATATTTTGATGGATTACATTTATCACATTTTCAATAAAATTGAAAGAGGATAAAAGTGACCTGAAAGTGACCTTGTACGATAGTCGATAAGATAAGCTTATCCAAATGGAACTTTCTAGATGTTAAAATTATTTTTTACAGATCGACAACCCGGCTTATAAGGGACCATGGATCCACCCCGAAATTGACAACCCCGAGTACACTCCTGATGACAAACTGTACAAGCGTGATGAGCTCTGCGCTGTTGGTCTTGATCTATGGCAGGTGAAGTCCGGAACCATCTTCGACAACTTCCTGATCACTGATGACTTGGAAGCAGCTAAGGAGAGGGGAGAGGCCCTGAAGAAGACTCTAGAAGGTGAAAAGAAGATGAAGGCCGAGCAGGATGAGGCTGAGAGAGAGAAGGAGAAGGCGGAGAAGCCCGACGAGGAGGATGATGATGAGGATCTCGACGATGAGGCTGGTGAAGCTGCGCCTATCATGGTGAGTTTATATTTTCTTTTTACTTTTTTTTCCATAAAATGTCTGAAGACTATTAGACAGCCAGTCTTATCAGCATAAAGTCAATGTCATCAACCTTTCTAAAATGTTTAAATCATTTTTAGCCAAAATAGAGTGATAGCAGAGTAGACAGAATGATAAGAGTATGCCGACTTAGAACTGTTGTAAATTTTTTTAAGTTTGACGTATTATGACAAAAGTCGTCGCTAGGGTCGTTACCTACAAATTTAGTTGTTGTTTATATTTTGGCACATGCAAAGAAAACTGTCAGAATTCAATTTCAAAATCTTATTTTTAAAAATAAATTATACCAGCCAGCGCACCAGCCTTTAACTTATCCTGGCGAAACCCGAAAGAAATGACAGATATTAATACTCGTCTGTCTCTTAGTAGTCGAAGTACAATACCCAGCAATAAATATTGCACATCGACCTTTGGAAAGAGACATTCAGCTAATTTCGGTTTCATAGAGCGTTATTTTAGTAGCACACACCTATTTGACATTATGTCAGTCGTTGTTCAAATTCAATAGAGTGCAGTCGCGTCCAGTTCAAAATATAAATCTAGAGTTGTTAACACCCCTAAATTTGCTACAGCTGTAATTTTCCAAAAGAATTTTAAATACGTAAACATAATTTGAACACCCTTTTTTATTTTATTTAACCTGAATATAAAGCCATAACTTATAGAAAATTTGGTGTATTTTATACAAAGAATAATAAAATTGTCAAAAGAAGCAAACCTTAATTGTTTTAACAGCTCCTAATATATACCGGACTTTTTGTATTTCGTGTGTAAGAGATAACGGTCTACAAAACCGAAATTAGCCGACTGTCACTTTCCAAAGGTCGATGTGCAATATTTATTGCCGGGTATTGTACTGGTAGTTATGTCTATTGTGGTGATAGGCATCCAGATATAATTACTTGTATATTTATACTTTTATATCCTTTAAAAATTTTTGCCTTAGTATATCAAGAACTCGAAAGAAAACATGATTTTTAAAGCTATTAAAGGTTTATCTTCCTTTTTGATTAGTGTGAATTAGTAAGTACATGGCTATAATTTTTTTTAAATTGTTTCAGGAGGAGCACGATGAGCTATAAGCACATGTGATAAAGACTGTGAATGTGTGAGTGAGCAGGAACACGGGTTGTTCCAGAGGACTAAGTGTAATGTCTACGCTAGTGTGTGACTCGAATTTTATACTTGGACGTTTTGTACGGTGATTGTGTTGTATATAATTATGGTAGACCTCATTTAAACGACACTGTGTGTCGTCGGGTGTGTTTGTGTGTGTCACACATGCAGATGTGAATTTGTTGAAGCCTAAGTTTTTTACATCCATGTTGTATGTATATCAGTTTACATTGTGCAATGAGTCTGATTAAATTAATTAATATATTATGATGTTTTTTTCATTTTTATGACTGCAACAATTATGTCGGAACAGGTGGGGTACCTGTCTGTCTACAATGTTGTTTTTGTCTGATACATAACTCTACACTATAGGCAAAGACAAATCAGAGTACCTATAGGTTTATGACCGGCCATAGACGGACCGCAAATTGCAGTCGGGAATGTCGAGATCGACTGCTCTAGAGCGGTCGCGTGAAGTCCTACACGACCGCATCATGCAGTTGACCATACTATAACCTTTGTTGTTCGACTGCACAGTGCACGGGACCACAGAGCGACTGCTTCGACCGCCCAAGAAGAAGTGCTCGAGCGGTCCGCCGTCTGTGTATTACGAATATGAATTTAGTACGAAAACTGCAGATCGCCGTGCGGCAACCGCATCTTGCAGTCGTTGTGAATTACTACAAGAAGCGGTCCGCGTCTATGGCCGGCCTTAGCTTCTATAATATTTAGTTTATCAGACAGCTACAAAACAATCTTACTAGATCTCCATACAGTTTGGGAGATTTTTGTAAGGATTCAAAATAAATAAAACTTAGTTCCACATCACTACAATTTTATAATACTTGTTCTAGTTTTGTAAAATTCATTATCTTGCGAACAGAAACTTTAAAAATTGTACATAACCAGAAAAGAACTCTTCCACTTCTTCCATCTTCGATTTAGATTTTCTTTTCTTCGACTCCGGCGGCTGCTTCATTGTCGTGTAAGCTAAAGACACAAAGATAAAATAAGTATAAGGTATAAGTATAATAATTCAAGGATTATCTTTATAACTATATTTTTATTTATATTTTTTTTATCCATACTAATATTATAAATGCGAAAGTGTGTCTGTCTGTACACACTTCCGGCACGCCCAAGCCGCTGAACCGATTTTTATCCCAGAAAAATGTACGGTTTACGGCGATAAAATGATTTTGGCGCAATGCAATTGCGGGTGTCATAATATTCTAGTCACATTCTAGTTTATTATATTTTTTAAACTATTTGATAGTAGGATATAAGGTTGAGTAAAATAGGCAATAAAATACCAGCACGTTAGCATGCAAAAATAAAAAGTATATTCAAGTTTCCAATGTTCATAACAATATTGTATTAGGTATAGTTAATCTATTTTGCTTTGTATCTTCAAGAAACTGAAATAAAACAATAATGAATTATTAGATACATTAAACAATGTTTCATGTTTTCGACCAGCAATTCGCAAGTCAAAAGTATTCTCTGAGTGCTGCTATTTTCCCCGTGAGCACACACCCTAAAGTATTTATCACTTCAAGTCTAAACGAGCACAGAGATCTCATGAAGGTAACTGGTAAGCAGTGGCGGCCTTACCCATTGCGAGGCCCCGGTCAGCAGGGCTTTGCTTTTGCCGCCTTTCCACCGCCGCCGACACCGGGACCTCACCGCCAAAAATTCAAATAAAATGCCAATTTATGACTTTTTGCTTGAGGCGAGGCCCCTGCTAGAGCGAGGTCCCGGGCGATTGCTTTGTTCGCCACCTCGTAAGGCCGCCACTGCTGGTAAGTGATTGTCGCCTGTGGGGCCATAACTATAATCCAGAAAAGTGAATATTAAATTTGTAGATACTTTCGTAAATTGTAAATACTTCTGTTTGTATACAGCCTACAGGGTGTAACAAAACTAAGCGATGTAATACTTTAGGCTGTGTATGTATCCCTTCCCTTATATAGAGGTCATTGTGAAATTGAAAGTTTTTTTGTGATTTGTAGGTATGGGTAAGCGCCCCAGCGATATGAACTTTCCCATACAAAAGTTAAAACAAAAGTTGCTCTTCCAGCGCTGCTACTTTCACAGTCAACTCAATACAAGGGACACATACACCATTAAAAGTAAAATCACTTAGTTTTATTACACCCTATATAATATTATTTTGTAACACTGCACTGTAAAGGCTGTCACAGACAGATCAGGTAATATAAAGATGTATGTTATAACCTATAGCACTGCACGATACATCTTTCTATAGAAATCGTCAGGAGACCACACACAACGGCTATAATGTATATTTTTACATTATAGCTGTTGTGTACGATTTCTATAGAAAGATGTATCGTGCTAATTATAGCATGTATATTAATACATCTTTACATTACCTGCTCTGTCTGTGACAGCCTTTAATGCAACAATACTTACGAAATTCTTCGATCACTGAAACAAAAAATACAACTTTACTTTTTGTCTACTGACAATATATTTTTGACGACGCTAGATGGCGCTACTTATCTTAATCTTAAAATATTGTAGTCTAGGGTACCTAGTACGTCTACTAATTAAAATATAAAGAAGAAAAAAATACTTATAATAAAGTAATGCTTTATTTCATAAATTAGATATTTAAACTTTAATTACATAATTTATGTACCATCGAGGAAATAGATTCCTATGCAGATGGCGGACCTAAATGTCATGTGGTCGGCTTATGTCAATTCAATGTTAGCTGTGATTGGTCGGATGGTTTTGAACTTTGACTTAAAGGCCCGTATTCACATGGTATTCACTTTCACTAGTACTAAGGGCCTGTATTCAATTTGATTAGTGCGAGTGCAAGTGATTAGTTCAAGTGATTAGTGATTAGTAGAAATCAAAGGTCTTGCACTAATCAGTCGCTGTCCACACGTACTTTTACCTGATAACTAATCAACTGCACTAATCACTTGCACTTATTACTAATCGAAGTGAATACGGGGCTTAAGTGCAAGTGATTAGGGCAGGTGATTAGTTATTAGGAAAAAGTAAGTGTGGACAGCGACTGTTTAGTGCAAGTGATTAGCCGGCTGCGTAGTAACGTGATTAGTTCTGTATTCACTTTTATTAGTGATTAAGTGCAGGTGACTAGTACAGGTGATGAGTGATTAGTAGAAAGTAAGTGTGGACAGCGATCACTGATTAGTGCAAGTGACGAGTCGGCTGCGTAGTAACGTGATTAAAGGCCTGTATTCACTTTGATTAGTGCAAGTGCAAGTGACTAGTAATTGAGGCAGTGGAGTGCAGGTGTGTAGTGCAAGTAGTGTCCAATTCTTGCTTAGTGGCTCTTTAGTTATTTAATTTAGTAAATTCAGTAGTAGCTGTCAACACGAGCGTCCAAGTTTCAAAAATAAAACTGCCATTTTGACATGTCCTTCATTTTTAATATTGGTTTTATTAAAAACTATTTGACCATGAAGTATTTTTATATGTCCTTTCCCAGGACTCAAAGTATCTCCATGCCAAATTTCAGCAAAATCGGTTCTGACTCCTGAGGTATAAACGTGAAGAGGTAACAGACAAACAGACACACATTCGCATTTATAATATTATTAGTATATTAGTAAGTAATAAGTATGTATTAGTATGGAAGTAATTGAAAGGGAGTCCTTTTGTACTTTTAATAGGTATATATAATAATGATATACTATATCTATGGACGCTTCACACGGCACACCACGTCAGTCTGGCCCATAAAGTTAATATACCTAGCGGAATAATAGTAACAATCTCGAGCTGTCAAACAAGACCAAAATTGGTTTTCATCTGTCACGCACTTGCACTCGCAAAAAATAGAACACGCTTTTAATCACGTTACTACGCAGCCGACTGGTCACTTGCACTAATCAGTCGCTGTCCACACTTACTTTCTACTAATCACTCATCACCTGTACTAGTCACCTGCACTAAATCACTAATCAAAGTGAATACATAACTAATCACGTTACTACGCAGCCGGCTAATCACTTGCACTAAACAGTCGCTGTCCACACTTACTTTTTCCTAATAACTAATCACCTGTCCTAATCACTTGCACTTATTACTAATGAAAGTGAATACGGGCCTTTAGTTTTGTTTATGTACCATCGAGGAAATTGATACCTAGGCAGTTGACAGACCAAAGTCATTTGGTCGGATCATGTCAATTGAGATCTGTCGGCTGGGTTTGATACAACGCGTCCAAACTAGGTAGGTCCAACATCTGCCTAGGAATCAACTTCTCTGATAGTACTAGGAAATAATAGTCGAAACGACTTCAAAATAAAAATAATATTTGTTGTTTGTGATCTTGATAACTAGTACCTATGACTTACTTTTTTCAACACCTTTAAACAACTTCTTTTTCTTATTTTTGAGGCTGTCTTTATCATCATCATCCTTCTGTTTGTCGTCATCGTCTTTCTTTTCATCATCATCATCTTTCTTTTTATCATCAGGTTTTTGCTTGTGGTGTTTGTTATGTCCGTGAGGTAGGAATGGCATGAAGAATTCCATTCCATTATCATCTCCACACGCCACTGGCGTTGCATTTACTGTTAAAATTAAAAACTATTAACTATCGAAGAAATTATAGCTGACGAACCTACGTTATTTGGTTAGTTTATGTCAATTCAATGTTGGTCCTATTATCTGTCGGCTAGGGGTTTGGCATAACACGACCGAATTAAGTTGGTCCGCCATCTGCCTAAGTAGGTATATGAATCAACTTCTGTGATAGTCTAAGCATATACCCATATAGCCATTTTCGGTCGCAGATTTGTGAATCTGTAACAAGTCGTAACAGTTTCGTAGCTAATACGACACCTTGCGACTGTATAGGGGTTTGCTTCTACGTGTTGTAACCGTGCCCGCTTGTCACAGAAAAAAATGTGTACACACGTTTTCCACACGTAGCGTATGGCGTACGTTTTCCACACCTATCTAAGCCACATAAATCAGGCGAATAAGTAAATATAAGTAGGTAAAATGGAAGTGTGTGTGTCCGTCTATGTTGCCTCTTCGCGTTTTAACCGCTACGAGCCGATTAGTTAGTTTTAATCGCAAAAAGTGTACGGTTCTAGTGCAATAACTAGAAATATGAAAGCTTGTAACTATGTTATTAATTATATTACCTTTATTGTCATCAGTCAATGCTACTACCTGAAAAAGATATTTAAAATTAGTGATTAGGCGACCCGCTACGTTAATGCGACGACTAGGCCTAGTGGTTCTCCTAATTTTTTGGTGGCGGAACCCCTTTTAAGAAGTGACATTTTTGACGGACCCACAAAGAATAAACGTTTTGTCCTTGAATCATGAATTAATTGTCTCCATGCCGGTGTATGCAGTCTGATCACTGATGTCATTTTTAAAAACAAAGCCCCACCCCAGCGCTCTGCGGAGCACAATTTTGGAATAGCTGGTCTACATTATGGTTTCACAAAATGGGGTACACGACCCCCTAAGGGTTCAATTAGTTTGTCAACAGATATACTTACCTTCCTATTGTCATCTGACAATTTTACCAAGGCTTTTTAGAGTCAAATGTTTTAGAAACGCTTGGTTGGTTTCGCATGTAATCATGCAATACCTTTCTAACTTGTAACTAATAGATATTATAATTATTATAGGTAAGACTTACCAATATAGCAACAAGTAACACCAATCTTATCCTCGTTCGCAATATGTTTTCGGTGTTTCGGGTGCTTATAAGATGTCAAATACTCTTTTTAGAGCTTATATACCTTACATATTGTTATGGTATATTTCACGGTGATTATTTTCTATAGTCTGTCGAGTTGTTGACTTGTTAGTCTTGTTACTGACTCATTGTACAGAAAAACCTTTATTGAAACAATAGTCTTCTTTCCAATTTTTATTTCAAGCTGCGTAAAGGTTATTTGTGGGTCTACCTATTCATATTTTATGAAGTTCCGTGTCCCGTGCATTTGTTTAGCAACGCATTTGTTAAGTGTTAACCTTCTGGTGCGGCTACTGGCTCCACCACCTCAGGATCTTAGTTATAATTATTAAGTATACATATAGATTATAGATAACTATATTTTTTTGCTCTATGGAGCAAAAAAATAAAGTTATCTAGGTATACTTAATCTATCATTAATTTCTTAAATAACGCTCTAAAGTCTAAATTAACCCGTCAAAAGAGAAGAGAGTGATAATTGAAAAAAACAGAAAAATATTAAATATGTATGACTTTCACGAACATACTTATGATTTGTAATCAAAATATTATACATGGATACATACGTATTTATACCATATTATCCATACTAATATTATAAATGTGAAAGTGTGTCTGATTGTCTGTCTGTCTGTCTGTCTGTCTGTTACCTCTTCACGCCCAAACCGTTGAACCGATTCGGTTGAAATTTGGTATAGATATACTTTGAGTCCCGGGAAAAGACATAGGATACTTTTTATCCCGAAAAAATGTACGGTTCCCGCGCGATAAACGAATTTTGGCGCAACGGAGATGCAGGCATCATCTAGTTTATTATAATTTGAGTTAAAACTTTAAACGTTTACGCCTTTCCAAAAATAATCGCAATGGATTCCGCAGATATATTTCTTTTTAGCAGGAACAAATGCACAATATTAATACTTCAGTCGGAATTTCCAGGAATTGCTATTGTATTCTATTGTTGTCGCGATCACCGGTGCTCGCGCGGGGCCTGAAGGATAGTAGATCTTCGGTTTTTTTGACGGGAGATTATCTATTTTGTAGTTGTTGTTTTATTAATATGCTAACGCCAATCAAAAGTGCTAGTGAACAGATAAACTTCAGTCAAACAACATTAAACGGGACATCAGTCTCCTGGGCCTGAAATCTGGGTAAACCCAACTATATTATAAAATATAGGTGAGGTTTGTAACATGTTGGTAACTTTATTCGTTAAGGGGCCGGGCTACCCTTGAAATTCTCATACATACGTAATACCAAAATCATTTTCTCATACGAAAATATTTAACATGTTTGTGTTATTTTTCAGCTTAAAATAGTAATTACCTAGGTTCCTGTACAAAAATTAACTTCAAAATATTTAAACACTAAAAATTTTTTTTTGTGTAAGTATATTTTTTTTTACTAAATTTATTACTAAATATTTAAACACTAAAAAATAGAGTTTTTACAAAAAAATATATAAATAAATAGTAAATTTACTACAAAATATTTAAATACTAAAAAATATTTTTTAGAGTTTAAATATTTTGAAGTTAATTTTTGTACAGGAACCTAGGTAATTACTATTTTAAGCTGAAAAATAACTCAAACATGTTAAATATTTTCGTATGAGAAAATGATTTTGGTATTACGTATGTATGAGAATTTCGAGGGTAGCCCGGCCTCTTAAATTCCCATATGGGCTCTCGGGAATTATGAAAACACCTCCCAAATTCCTAATGGGATTAGAAATTTGGATGTTGGAGCGTAAAAGCCGATATAGCGCGGTACTGTCGGGATTAGGGATATTGGAACGTTTTATTTATCTTTTTGTATGGTTTTTTAGAGGCCGTCGCTCTTTATCCGTATTTATATGTTAATATATTTTGTTAGATCTAGGACCTATCCTATAAATATTTTAAAGCTATAAATGTATAGCGATTTGCGATGGGATATGATAGACCTGGAGCCAGTGACAGATTTTCATGACCAAGTCCTTCCCAACCGAAACTTCGTAAAATGAATAAGGGACTTATTACTATAAATACCCGCGACAGTCGCAACTCCATGGGTGGGGTGGGGAGTGATGGCAGCTTCCCAAAGATGAAGAAAAATTTTTTTTCAGTAATTTCCTATCATTTAAAAAATTCTAATGAGAGGAAATGACTGATTTTTTTTTAACAAATCAGAGTATTGTTAAAATACTCTAGTAAACACTAAACAATTTTAAAAAATCAGCTAGTTGTAAGTCAGTGGAAAAGTCGTCAGCTGATAAGTTTTAGTAGATATAGATGCAATTGCGTTACACCTTTCGAGGTAGGTACCAGCTGACAAACTTTCCACTGAGATACAGCAAGCTGACATTAATTTTCATTTATAGTAGCATATAATTGACGATCACCAGGTAATTTTTTAGCTGAGAGGAAATCATTGAAAATACATATTATATAAGTATTTTTTTCATGTTCAAGGAGCCAGCTGACGTATAATCCACCCTGTTATGGTCAGCTGACTATGTTTTTCTTTCAAAATAGGTACTACATAAACTATACTTACTCTGATAAATTTTCAAAAGAGAGGAAATGACTGAATTTTTTTTTCTTCATGGGTGGGACTTGGGAGGCTGCCACTGCCACACCCCACCCACGGAGTCGCAGCTGACGGTCGCTAGTATTCATAGTATAAGTCTCTGGCATTTTACAAAGTTTCGCCCGGGAGGAAATAATTGACCAAAAATTTACCTGGCTCCCGGGCCATGACGAAAACCACTTAACACTGTTTTGTCCATAGACTTATAATATATACTTCATACGTTTATGGTTTTGTCTCTGTCAAGCGACTTTTCTAACGCATCAGACTAGGTCGAAACAACGTCAACGTCAAACTACAACGTTTATATTCAGTATTCACAATGTAGATCTCTTTACTATCAGCACAATCAGTAAAGTTTTTACCGATTGTTTAGAACTTGTTGCTGGTTCCTACTCCAAACTTTTGACAACCTCTAAAAGTTTCCCAGACAAAGTTTCATTACTTTAATACTCCAATTTGATATGTCTGTTGCAAAGCGCCTGTGGTAGATCCTCGTGATTATGAAGAATAATGCAAGTACACAAAATAATAAGCAGATCTTAGATCAAAGATCAAAAGACTGCCAACCAGTTAGCCATCTGGAGCCTGGGCATCTATTCTCGGCTTTCATCGCGAAATTCGGCATCGTATAAACAAATATTCATAATCTAAGTTATCGAGTATAGATTCCCTCAGCTACCTGAAGTGAGGGGAGGGCCGAGTGACCTCGACGCTCGCACTCGGTCCTCAGTCCTCCCAACACTCTTCCGACGAGAGCTCGCTTCGTCCCGCACCGCGCGCTCAACAAAAAAACACAACATTTCTGTATTAAAAAACGTGCAGTGTGTGCTTTTATATTCTAGTGAGGCTTGGATTGTGGTGAACGTAAGTATTTTGTCGCGATTTCGGTGCAATTTTATACAATTGTGTTAAAAGGTCGAAGCTCCCGGGATTACGGAGGCTTTTTTTATTCTATTTAAAGTTATGGAGGTGTAATAAGCGTGTTTTTTGTGCAGTAAATCATATCTTATATGTGTTTTACAGTAGTGCAAGCGTGGTATGCTGGCTGAGTTTAAGCCGTAATGCAGCTTACATACCTACTTCTGTGATCCGCTATTAGACAATGAAAAAGTGTGTTGCAACTCCTTATTGTGTTGATAGTTTACTATTGCAAAATACCTGTAATTGTAGTTACTCAGTTTAAATTTTTAATGACGCCGCAATGTGCTTAATCTATGAAGATTAATTAATTAACGTACTTACTTAAAATTTTAAATACTTATATAATTCATAAAATTAATTGTATCTTTTCGTGGGTGTAATAAATAGGTAGCAGGCAATGGTAGCAGGTGTTTTACAGATATTTTACAGCTATTTTCGTGTTTTTTTTTACGTCTACGAAGACTACAACAATATCACATCTACATTTTTACATTAGAAAATGAGACAGAATATCAAGTAGACACCACAGCGAAAGATTTCCCCTTCTTGCGGAGCCCCAGGGTTGGCAAGGCCTCTGTTTGTTTAGATGTTGACGTCGGTACGCCTGACTAAACAGGGTTTATGACAGCGAGGGATATAATAAATTTCACTGCGACTTCGTGTATTGTGCAGCGAAGTACAAAGTCTCGAGTATTTGTGAAAATATCAAGAGACAAAAGTCAGAAAAGTTTTTCCGGCTTAATCATACAAATCATACTGTATACTCGTACCTACATAAAAAAGTTATCACAGTCATAGTATGGTTAATGGTTATATAATATATTGTCATCTTTTTTTGGACTTTTCAGAGTAAAAGCACACACAATATAAAAATAAGTTTATTCCTTTCCTACACGAAAAAAATGCTCCTGTAATCTGTATAGTACTTACTTGGTACTACTTTGGTACTACTAATATATATTATATTCTGTGATAGTACGGAGTACGGTCTGCCTCATTATGTTAAAGTCTACCTATCAATTTTCTATGAAAGTTGTTAGGTGTCTACAATTGAAAAATATTCTTATACCTAATCCTATACTAGAACCTATAGACACGAGTATTTACTCTGAACTCTGAAGGTGTTAACAGAATCGAATCTAACGACTCTAATGATATTAGAATTGGTCGCTAACAGGCTAAAAAAATAACATTAGCGCTCAGCTGATAAAACCACCTACCGAACAACTAGCATTCGATACTCGTTTCTATAATGGATTACCTCGTTTTAATTTGGTCACGAGCAACCATTTATCATTGTTAAGTAAAAAATATTATTCCACTCCAAGCCGATAAGACCGTGACTATTTTGGAAATGTTATGTAAAGTCTGATCCAGTTATTTACGCTTGTATCCTTTTAGGTATTATATAAGGCTTTCAAGTTTTAACAAAATTATCAAAAGAAAGAGTTATTTTACCGACTTCACAAAAATATATTAATATTCTGCTGTGGATATTTCTTTTTCGAGATATTTTGCGCTCCTTCATCTGAAACTTCTTGTTCGAAACTTAAATAAAAACTAGGCGAAGATGCAAGTTCGTCGCAGAATCCATACTTTACTTACTTTACTTTACTAATATTATAAATGCGAAAGTGTGTCTGTCTGTCCGTCTGTCTGTCTGTCTGTCTCTCTGTCTGTCTCTCTGTCTGTCTGTCCGTCTGTTACCTCTTCACGCCCAAACCGCTGAACCGATTTTGCTGAAATTTGGTACAGAGATACTTTGCGTCCCGGGAATACTTTTTATCCAGGAAAAATGTACGGTTCCCGCGCTATAAACGAATTTTGGCCCAACGGAGTTGCGGGCGTCATCTAGTTTCGAATATAATATTGACTAAGTTGAAAACTCCGTTAGTTTTCGTCGTATAAATTCCTCGTCGAACTATTTCATGAAGTGAGCTCATTGTTTCATAGTCGTGTGTGGTATTAATTGGCGCCAGAATGTGGCATTACGGAAATACCAGACACTATTAACGCTTTGTCCTTGTACTCCAATTATTAAAGGGTCAAATACTTAGATTTCTGTGCAAAAAGGAAGAAAAGATGGTCTTAAGTAAACTTACCTCATTCTTGTCTGCCTATAAAGCCTGTGGTAAAACTGGTAAAGCCCAGAAGTAGGTACCTTACTTCTGAGCTTTATATTCATAATTTGTCTAAACGTTGCGTGGAAATAAACAAGCAAAAAAAAGTTATTATGAAAGGGGAGATTTCAATAGTTAGGTACTTCACTCAAATGAACCTAAAATACATCATATTTAGATATAAAATAGAACAATTTCAACGTGGCTTTTAAATAAAAGACGAGAACTTAATCTTTATAAGAGCAAAATTTGAATACTTCCTCAAAAGCTCTCAATACAAGTGACTCCGAGATGAGTCCTTAACGGAATGAAAAAACATAAACCTTTTTATAAATGTTTGTACATGTTATTAGTTTATGATGAATAAATATACGTCAGACGTCCTTATACCAGGGGAAAAGAATAGGGGTTTTACAGGAGGTAAAAATGCAAGTCGTGGCACTGAATACATTATTAATTAGGATATTACTTAGTAACAAGTCGTGGTTCTTTACAGGCTGCAAATATTTTTTTAAGGGTTTTTCATGTCTGTTTTTTGTTTTATTATTTGAGGAGATCATTAGAGCATCAACTTTGTCGATATTAGTAAAGTATTATCACAATTAATACTCTAAAGCTAAACCAATTACCAAACAATCATCAAAATTATTTTCTTACAAATCTGTCCTTATGTTATTCATGACTTGGTCATAAAACTCAAACTTATGACAGATTTATACAAGTTGACTAACTTCTAAGACCCTTCCAAGTTCCGAGGCACAAAAAAGGGATATCCTAAACAAACATATCGGTAACAAACTACGCCTTATCATCGACACAAACTACGCCCTATCAGGAACACGCTTGCCTATCTTAATTTATACCACTTTGATCCCACTAATGAGAACAGATTACGGTATTTATGGCTCCCAGCTGAAAAAATATGTTTGGTGTTGTCAGTCACAGATTAAGATAATAAAGGCACAGTTTATTATGTTTCATATGTATAAGGCTCCTTTTTTTTGGTGCGCAGGGGAAACCCGTCATGGGTCCCCCGGGTTGGGGATGTGCCTCAGTTAAGCTGAAGCACCCCGGGGGTATGTGGGACTCCAGTAAAGACTCCGGAAGTAAATTTAAAAGAAGACCCTATACAAAATGTTGAACCATGCCGATCAACCCATGAATCTTCAGATGGCCCAACTAGCTCAGAAACTGGTACAATTAATCAGGTGTGTATGGAGGAAGAAACTAACGCAGACGCGTATGATTTAATCGAAGAGCCCTTGGAAGCCATTTCTCGTTCTCGAATTTACGATTTTGACGAATTATAAACGAAGTTTTAATAAATACTTTTATTCGAATACTGTGTCTGAACTTTGAAGTATTGTATTGTATAGTTATATATTTTATTGGACTCGTAAAAACTAAATAATCGGCCAAGTGCGAGTCGGATTCGCGCACGAAGGGTTCCGTACCATTATAGAGCAAAATTAGGATAAAAATTGTATTTTTTGTATGGGAGCCCCCCTTAATTTTTTATTTTATTTTAATATTATTATTAAATATTAAAGTACACATATAACTAAGGACTTTGAGAAAAATTCAAGTACATACCTGTTGCCTTTATTGACATAGAGCAAAAAAGGGCAAAAATGTCACGTTTGTTGTATGGGAGCCCCCCTTAAATATTAATTTTATTTTGTATTTAGTATTTGTTGTTATAGCGGCAGCAGATATACATAATCTGTGAAATTTTCAACTCTTTAGCTATTACCGTTCTTGAGTTACAGCCTGGAGACAGACAGACAGACAGATGGACGGACGGACGGACGGACGGACGGACCGACGGACCGACGGACAGACGGACAGACGGACAGACGGACAGACGGACAGACGGACAGACGGACAGACAGACAGACAGACAGACAGACAGACGGACGGACGGACAGACAACGAAGTCTTAGTAATAGGGTCCCGTTTTTATCCTTTGGGTACGGAACCCTAAAAATTGTATAATACAGTAGGCATGGTATAATAAATTGTAAATATGGTTGTAAAAGTTATTGATTGTTGATCGTATTTAATTGTAAATACTATTGTAAAGATTTTTGACTGTTTTTACTTTTGATATTGTAATATAAATAAACAATAATGATTTGACCGCTATTTATTGCTCTATGTATTTCAACTTTACATATTTTAGCCAAAAGTAATTACTAATTACAAATAAATTAATTGAAATAAATTTAGTTGCAACCAAATACATTTGTCTATAAATAAGTCAATGTAAAGGTTTGATGCACAGCCGCCATTGAATAAATAATACGATTAAGTATACTGATTATATGTAGGCTGTGACATGTTAGCAGTCGCATGATTGCGCGCGCGAGAGTTCAATTCTCAACAAAAAGTTTTTCGGTTTGTATGCGGGGTAGTGCGGGGCGCGCGCACTCCCCCCGCGTTTGTTCCCCTCCTCCACCCCCTCACATCGGGCCAAGCGTCGGACATCCTCGCCTTAAGCTGAAGCACCCCGGGGGTATGTGGGACTCTTACCCACTAAAACCACCTGCGGTTTGCCTTCAGCCGTATACGGAGGGATATCCTGGATCTGTCTAACACAGGACTCCCTCCACGACCGGCCGGTCTACCTCGCAAGGTCCGGTCGACTTCCACCAAGTTAGGGAACGCTTAGGCAAACTAAAGGCTATATTTTACAGTAATATCATGTAGCTAGTTGTGTTTTTTATTATTGTTATTTGTTATTAGTTTTCTAGCTAAAACCACTGTAGTTCTACATGGTTCTACGTCGCGTAGGTACAATAATTAATATGAAAATTTTTAACATGGATTCTATGGTTTCATGCACACATCAGTCATCACACATCATTGGTAGGTGGAAATCTCAACCTTAGCTCTACTAACCGTATTTAAAAACACTTTTCCTCAACTGATCTTTTCTTACCATCGTCATCCATCCTTTCTCGCTTCTTGGTAGGCTAGATATCCTGTACTTCTTAATTATTCTTGGTGCATTATATATTATTCTGTACTTGTTCAGATAACATTTTGAACTTCTTAAATCCGCAGCGCAAGTTGGAATTTTAATGAATGTGATATAATTAACATGCGCCGCGAGTGTTGATTGCCTTTCGCATCGCCTGGGCCACGTGTCACTGAACCAACACAATTGTCCAAAGTCATTTGGAAGGCATCACTTCCTGAAGGAGTCATGGCCTGTTGCAAAAAAATGGCAGAAGTAAAAAGTGAAAATAATAGCCGCGCGACAAGCAAGTCCCGCCATTTTACTATGGTCCCGCTCTAGACTACATAATTTATCTAGTAAATAGGCTAGATTACTATGCAAGAATACTGAATATCTACAGGGTGTAACCAAACTAAGTGATAATACTTTAGGGTGTGAATGTGTTCCTGACATTGAATTCACTGTGAAAGTAGCAACACTGAAAGGCCGATTTTTTTTTCACTTTTGTATGGGTAAGCTCGTAACGCCGCACTGGGGCGCTTCCCCATACAAAAATGAAAAGAAAATTTGGTCTTTCAACGCTGCTACTTTCAGAGTGAACTCTCTACACTCTACAGTCTACGAGGAACACATACACACCCTAAGCTCTAAAATATTATCACTTAGTTTTGTTACACCCTGTATAGTGTATATTATAGTCTATCCATATCCATACTAATATTATAAATGCGAAGTTGTATCTGTCTGTCTGTTACCTCGACTTCACGCCCAAAACGCTAAACCGATTTTACTGAAATTTGGTATAGAGATTACTATTTAAGTTCCAGGAAAGGACATGGGATACTTTTATCGAAAAACTGTATGGTTTGGGCCTTGGGGCAACGGAGTTGCGAGCCTCGTCTAGTTTAGACTATGTCTTATTCTTGTCTATCAAATTACTTTTCTAAGTTATAAAACAAGGACAAACCATTGTATAACATTACGCTATACAACTGTATAATCGTTTTATAAGTAAGTAAGGGATGATAATGTACTGAGAGTGCCCCGTAATCATATTTTGTCTTCATAGTTTCTTATACTTACTTGGTTAAGAAGAAACAGTAGTTGTTCTTAAAAAACTCTAACTTCTCAATCCTTATCAGTTATCATGACGATATGATTTCTATTTTAGGATTGGTTTCTAACGACAAGTAAATAGTGAGGCGTGCAAGATGATGACTGCGCATTTTGACTAAACTAAGAATTACATTCACTCAACGTTTGCCTCGGTTAATGATTCTCGCATTTAGAGATTTTCTGCATCTTCAAATGGGCATGACTTCTTCTTAAAAATTTCTTTTTAATTACACAGTTCTTTTATTTGTCTAGCACGTAATTGTGTAATTTCTTCGGTGAAGGTAAATCAACAACTTTAGAAATATAATCTGTGTCCTCAAATTCTCTTTCGTTGCTGTTAGCTTTAATTGTGACACTTTTATGTGACACAGACCTTTATATTTCGTGAGGTTATGAAACCTTAGCTTTTACTGTTACCGGTTCTTAATCATGTTTTCTTATTTTCATAAGTTTGTTTATCAAAAACAAATCGCAAAAGTATTATACAAACGTGCGTGCCCCGGGTTGAGGATATGCCTCAGTTAAGCTATAATTAAGGTACTAATTAATTCTGTGGCTAAGCTGAAGCACTCCGGGGGTGTGTGATGGGACGACCAGCGTCGAGAAGCGCCAAACCTATTAGCTACCCACTAAAATAAAAATAAAATATATCTACAGACAAACATATAACCTCCTCCTTTTTGGAAGTCAGTTATAAAGCACCTGCGATTTGCTTTCAGCCTTATAACGTGAGGGGAAGGGGGTGGTCTGGATCTATGAGTTATGACTTCTACTACCTTAATTAGTGCCAAATGCGTTATCACAGTATTTTAATCTACCTTATAATATTTTTCTTTGTTATATTTTATTTTCACATAATATATCTATTTCATTGCATCAAAATAGACCGACAGAAGGTCTGAAGGAGTGAACCAGTTTATCTAGACAATAGTCGGTCTGTTTGAAGTCTAACTTTAGCAATATCTTGACGCCGCTCATAAATTATTATTAATATGACGTTAGTTAATTGTAATAAGATCGTCTAAGTATTATAATTTATAAGTAACTAAAATTATTTGCTGTTTGCAAAATATAATTAGTTATAACTTATAAGCTTACTACTAAAATAAAATTTTAAATTTAACATTTTTAACACGCTTTTATTAGCATATCAGAGCGAGTGAAGCGAGCCCTAATATTATATCCCACAACCTGCACTGAACTTTACGGAAAAACTGTCACGCCTATTGGCGTGACAGTTTTTCCGTAAAGTTCAGTGTAATTTTTATTTGTATGTAGATATGTGTTATCATCAGTCCGTCAAGGTTTTTAGGGTTCCGTACCCAAAGAGTAAAACGGGACCCTATTACTGAGACGTCGATGTCTGTCTGTCTGTCCGTCCGTCTGTCTCCAGGCTGTAACTCAAGAACGGTATCTCTAGATACCGTATCTAGAGAGTTGAAATTTTCACAGATATGTATTTCAGTTGCCGCTATAACAACAGATACTAAAAACAAAATAAATTAAATATTTTTTGCTCGGTATCAATTATGACAACAAGTAGGCACTTTAATTTTTACAAAAGGCTTAATTATATGTGTTCTTTAATAATTAATAATAATATTTAAATGAAATAAAATTTTTAGGGGGGCTCCCATACAAAAACACAATTTTGGCCTATTTTTGCTCTATAACGTTACGGAACCCTTTGTGCGCGAGTTCGACTCGCACTTGGCCGATTATTTATATTATGTAGATATTGTGTTAGATTATCATCAGTCAGTCAAGGTGTGACGACGCAAGCGCTCACAAAGCTCGGCTTTTTAGCTAGTGTGTAACGGAATTTTTGAGCACGATTTTGACCTATCTCCAGTAGTCTAATTAATTCGAAACTTTGCATACGTATTAAGAGCCAATTATAATGCAATTTTTTTTAAATATTTTGAATAAAAAAACGTGACCTTTTTAATTTTTTAAATTATTATATTTTATTTTCTATCTTTTGAAAACTTTAGTGTCCATTGAAGGCTCATTAAGTATTAAACAGTTTACAAGTGAAAATATTTTAAAATATTAACATTATGTACTGAATAAGAAACTTTAAAAGTGTAAAGTTTTATCATTCCCAACGCAATAAAACTTGAAAATAAACGAGCCAAAAGCCATTAGCGAAAACAAAAAAGGATAACTTGTTTTGATTACTTAAGGCTGTAGCTAAACACGGCGAATATAAGCCGACCAGTGTAGCTTGAGCTGTGGTCATAACAGGGCTTCCCAAACTTTTTCAGTGACACCCTTGGTCACCCACTTTTTTGCATCTTGCAACATATTTTGATAGATTGAGCGCTATAACAAATTAAGCATTTTAAGGAGTTAACATTTTAGATACAAGTCGAATAAATAGCTAAGATATTGCTTATTACAATTTTGCAATATCGCAGCTGCAATAATTATATCGTTAATTTCAAATATCTTTTCTGGCAACAGCTCGATCCCCATTTCTCGAGAAATTGATAAAACTTTACTTTACCTTTTATAACTGGTGCTATAAGTTATGACTCTATGACTGTACAAGGTTTGTCAAATATCGTTGAAGGAGGGAAATCCCAGGGGGCAGGGCGTCTATGTGGCCCCTGGATACCCTAGGGCAGGAGTCACCAAATGGCGGACCGCGGTCTGCATCCGGACTCCGACCCATTGTGTGCGGACCAAGCATGTTCGAAGATGATTTTCGTTCATCTTAGGACTTCAACATCTCCAAGATTTAATGTCAAAATCTATAGCTTGCACCAATATTTCACTCCAAACTTCAGAGAGATTCATTCTTATCTCCTATCATTGATATCTAAATAAATACCTTTGTAATTTCCGTTATTACCTTTGTTTAATAATAATTTTTTTTAATGTGTGACCCGCGAAGGTCATTTCATGTCTTAAAACGGACCCCGAGTGAAACTAATTGGTGACCCCTACCTACCCTAGGGCGTCGCTTCACAGTTTGAAAAGCCCTGGTATATTGAGGAACCGGTACTGTTGCTAGCGGGTACAGCCCTGGACCACGTGGCTCTATAGAAACTGGATTATTCGCTTTGCGAAAAATTACAGCATTCGTGTTTTCTTTGCGGAGATTGAGTACGTTTTATATTTACTTTCAATATTCCATACATTGAAAAGTAAAATTACCAAACAGTTTTAAAAAAAACATTTTTGATTTTGTATCTGTTCACCCGTGCATTTTTATTCAACCCATTTTCACGTTATGTAAAGCTCTCTGAATTTTAAATGATGTTCACATTGAAAAATTACACAGTAACAATAATTAATTTATAGTAATTTACATTATATTAACAATAATTTACATTAATAATAATCATCGATAAGATTTCACTTGTTGCATTTTCAACACTTGAATTTGCGTTATTTTTTATAAATAATTGTGATAAATTGTGATTCTCATCATTCTATACAGCATATTACAATAACTTGTAAGGGCTGAGCTGCGCAAAACGCCACTTATTATTATTTTTAGATGATTTCAAAATAATTAATAAATCATCACAGACGAGAGCTTTTTAAATGAAAGTAGCTCCATCCATGCGTTATATATCTGTGTTTGAAAGTACCGGAGTGCGGCGCGGCGGCCGACTTGACAATGACTCATTGTATTGGTCAACATAGATACATATATATACGCATGACGCACTGCACTGTGAATCAGATGCTTTTTGCAGGTAATTCAAGTGCTGCTTATTAGTTGAGTTATCCGGAAAGCAATTTAAATGTCAGCCATTTCACAGTAGAGTTGTAGATTGTAGAGGACATAGGTCTCTATCTTAAAGTATAGTTTTGTTTTCAATTTGTCGATTTAAATATTAAAAATCAGAAATTTAAACTTTTCTAACATCATATTGATTGAGTTTTTATTAAATTTCGCTTTAGCATACTAAGAAGAGTTGTTTAGGCCAATAAGTTTGAGTAAAGGAAGATAATTGCCTAACTTACAACATCTAAGGTCTTACCTGTGTTACATAATGCTTACATTAAGCCTAAAGTTATTTGTCTTATTATGTGTCGGTGTATTGCATTATTGTCTTGGTAAAAGTCTTAGGGCCTGTTTCACCACTTTCTGATAAGTGATGAATAGGCTATCCACCAATTAACTTGACAGATCAAGTGTGGAAAATCTGTCAAAAAAGTTGTGAATAGTCTATTCGGAACTTCTAGCGTCTTATTCGTTTAGAAACAATCTTTTAATTAAAGTAAGGATTTTTCTCCCTTTCTTTCTTAGTAATATTCGTTATACATTGCGTTGGGTTCATTATCGCAAAATCGGTTCGGCGACAAAGTTTTTTTCCACAAAAACTTGCAAAACAAGAAACCAGTTGAAACTGGTTCTGAAAATTTCGAATTGCAATTAAAAAGTGTACTTGTGCACTCGATATCTTATCATGAAAATCGTTAATGAGTTAAATGAGTCTTAACAATCGTGATTCGAAGAAGCTTATAAATAATTTACTGAAAACTTAACAAGCAAAAAAGCTATGAAAATGATGACGTCACTAAACCTGTATAGTATAATATTTATATTATCTGTGACACAGATTATTAAAGAGGTAGAGTTTAGAATTTTTATAGTGTTTAAAGTTTTCTCTATTATTATGAATATAAGCGCCATTGATAATAATAATAATTGTTAAATTGTTGTGTAAAATTGTTTCTCTCGAAAAAGACCTCAAATCAAAAGTACACTAGTCATATTTTTTTTACTGTTACTAATAAAAAGAAATTAGGTATATTATAATCTTTATTAGCTCCGGCATATCTACACCAGCTGTTAGCTGAGTGCATTAGAACTCGAGACATTTCAAATATTTCTGTATGTGCAATCAATACATACTATTAATTCTACTGACTAATTAACTCTTTAAGATATATTTAAGCTATGAGCCCATGACTAATAAAAATCCCTGTTTTAAACAGGATGTAAGGCAAAGAATTTACTGATAACATAGATAAGACAAGCTCCTATTATTAGCACATCCATAGTTAGTGCTCCCAGACGTCCCGTTTTAAGTCTGTACGAAATATTCTACATTCTCCGTCGTCTCAGCGAGCATTCTTCGTAAGGTCAAGAACCTAACTCTATGGATGCGCCTCTGATGAAATTTCTACTGTGTCAGATATTATGAAAGTACACGTTTTAGTATGAGGCATTATACTAACGGCCGTACCCAGAGACGATAACTTAATTTAATGAGGACTTTGACAGAAAAATGAGGCTTATGTTAAATTATTCATTAAATTAATTTTAAGTAATCATGAAACCTCTTTGTGTAGATATTGCTTACTTGAGTAAAAGTTTTTTTTAATTCAAAGGTGTGTTGTTAGACTTGTTAGGGTTAGGCGTTGTAAGGGTTCAATATGAGTTATGACATATGACTCTTCTCAGTCATAATGGACCCTAACAACGCCAAAGATATGTATAAAATTAGAAGTTTTTATCTAGACTCATATACACTAAGGGCCTGTTTCACCACCTATTAATAAGTGCCGGATAGCCTATCCCCGACTTATCTGATAGATAGAGTATAGAGTATCAATCAGATAAGGTGTGGATAGCCTATCCGACACTTATCAGTGAGTGATGAAACAGGCCCTTAGTGCATAATCCTGAATTCTTGGCTGTAATTTTTATGAAAACCATAATATATTCGTAATTAGTTATTAAATTGCACACAGATTTGTGAAATTTCAAAATGCGAGACACGGTTTACGCAGTTGTTTTGTTGCGTCTTACAAAATTAAATTAATTGATTATGCAACTTATATATTAATTTTATTTATTATACAACAATTTTATGGTAATAGGTGCACAATGCAACTGATAAGTTCAAGTGGTACAGAACAAAGAAAATATAAAAAAACTCAAATAATTGGTTTGAGAATTCTAGTATGTTTGCCTAGATAAGACATAATAGTATGATAGCCCGCTTGTGATAAGGCACGTATTGCTTTAGAATACATAACTTTGAGAAAATATTTGTGTTTAAAATTTCTTTGGAATCGCCAAATGAATGGTCGTTTGTCAATCAACATTAAGGTGCTATTGTGTTTGGTGTCATGCCTATTAAGGGATATCTAGTATAATATCTAACTAGCTATATGAACGAGCTTCACTCGGTATTCAAAAAAATCAAAAAACACACATAAAATGACATTTTATGAAAATGATTCCAGCTAGATCGATTTATCGCACCCGAAACCCCCTATATACTAAATTTCATGAAAATCGTTGGAGCCATAGGAAATTACTCGTTTAAAGATATAAGATATCTTTCACCAATGTTTGTTTGTCATCGAAGGCTTTATGGTGTAACGGCCTGTCCACTCTCCACGTCACGACTCACGACTTCGTCAACGTGGAACGGTGCGGTAACGTGGCACGGTACGTTGACGTGACGTGAAAATTTACGTCAACGTAACGTGAAAATGCACGTCGCGGTGTAGCAACATTTTTCGTCTTTTTTTTTTAATCTCTTTCCGTCTTCCTAACAATAGCAGAAGCAGAATACGTATTGTGTGGTTCATATCTACATAAGTAGTGAAGAATGTAGCAGTTTTACAAGGCATGGTGACGTACAGTTTTGCTACATCGTGACGTGCATTTTTACGTTACGTTGACGATTTTCACATCACGACAACGTAACGTGCCACGTTACCACACCATTCCACATTGACGTCGTCGTCGTAACGTGGACATGTGGACAGACCCTATGGACATATGAATTAATGAAAACTGAAAGTGCTTTTTCTTTCTTAAATATCGCGTAAGTGTGTAGTAAGTGATAATGGGGGTTACTGTTTTTTAGGGTTCTGTAGCCAAAATAGCAAAAAACGGAACCCTTATAGATTAATCATGTCTGTCTGTCTGTCTGTCTGTCTGTCCGTCCGTATGTCACAGCCACTTTTCTCCGAAACTATAAGAGCTATATTATTGAAACTTGGTAAGTAGATGTAGTCTGTGAACCGCATTAAGATTTTGATACAAAAATGGAAAAATTTTAGGGGTCCCCATAGGTACAACTGAAACAAAAAATTTTTTTCGTCTAATCTATGCTTAAAGGGTATCTATGGACAGGTCTTCAAAAATCATATTGAGGTTTCTAATATCGTTTTTTTCTAATCTGAATAGTTTGCGAGAGAGACTCTTCCAAAGTGGTAAAATGTGTCCCCCCCCCCCCCCTCTAACTTCTAAAGTAGGGGCATGATAATTCTAAAAAAATATTTATGATGTACATTATTATAAACTATCAACGAAAATTGGTTTGAACGAGATCTAACAAATAGTTTTTTTTATACGTCATAAATGGTAAAGCTTAATTTAACTTTCATTAAATCAACTTAAATATAAAAATAAATCAAAAACCTATTAATTTTATAGAAATAAGGCTTATTGCTGCTGCGGAACCCTTCATGGGCGAGTCCAGCTCGCACTTGGCCGGTTTTTTGATTCAAATATTATATTATGTAACAAACAAAAAATATTAATTACTAGCTGTCTCGGTGAACTTCGTGTCACTTTAAAACCTTCCCTGGACTTCTACGAATATTTTAAGACCAAAATCAGCCCAATCCGTTCAGCCGTTTTCGAGCTTTAGCCTTTAGCGCGACTAACACATTTGAAAATCCATTTTTATATATATATAGATGTATTATAAATTTATTATAACTATAA
The DNA here is from genome assembly GCA_905333045.1 of Lysandra bellargus. Classification (NCBI taxonomy): domain Eukaryota; kingdom Metazoa; phylum Arthropoda; class Insecta; order Lepidoptera; family Lycaenidae; genus Lysandra; species Lysandra bellargus. Next base: position 3,811,048 of record HG995336.1, on the reverse strand, counting down.
CGTCCAAATACATCTTGTAGATCATTTTACTGGCTTGGTTTAATGTAGAGCTGCATAATGTGTGGAGTTCGCATTTCAAAATTTGGTGAAATAAACTTGTAATTTCTGCTTTTCCTTGAAAAACACAACTTATCTACTTACATAATTATCATTATCTCTCATGAAACTAGTTATTAGGAGATTTGGTAGTAGGTAAATCTGCTAGAGTTCAGTGCGCCGTGAAAAATTGCCTAACTCTAATTGTTGCTATTATTTAGGTATAGGTCGTTCCGAGGTCACAGATAAACGTAACGTATAACACCTATTATTATCTCAAATGAGTGAAATAATATGCAATAGGTAGGTTTGTACTTCGTAGAGATCAACTACGATAACTTGGCGCGCCCCTCCAAATGACTGTTTTAATGTGTGTAGTCACATCCTAATGAAAGAGTTTGTATGTAGTAAGTATTCAACCAATCACAGTACACGTAATATTTCAGTTAATGTCACGTATTACCAAGATTTGTTGGACAATAAATTTAATAATAACTAGCCTACCGCGGAAAACAACGCACTTCAAACATTTTAACAACGCACTTCATACGTTTTGAATTTTGGAGGGGCACGCCATGATATCGTAGTTGATGTCTAGAAAAATATTGAGTTTCTTTTTGTAGAGTCCGGCGCTACGCAGAATGTCTACAACCTCTACAACTTTACGGCTGCGTTTCCACCGGAGCTGCTAATAGTGAGGGAGCCCCAGAGCAATTTTTTTTGTGATTACTAACAACTAATAAGCTAATATTTTGTGAGTAGCTTCTTTTTAATAAGACAAACAACTTTTTTATCTGCGAAAAATCTTGAAAGTGTCTAACAGAGATAGAATGGATTTCATACTTTGATTTGATGGTCCTAAAATATGGATTGTTCTATTTGTAGGACAATGTTACTCTTAAATTATATAACTATTAACCTACAAATATACAAAAAATCTGCTGGCTAGGGTTCCGTTTTAGGGTTCTGTAATCAACAAAACTTGGTTGACTGCGGTACGCTAAAACGGTTAGTTTCAATCTACGAATAATACATTTTATTATTCGTAGATTTCAATATTTTTCGCAGATAAAAAAGTTCTTTGTCTTATCAAAATGAAGCTTCTAACAAAAAATTAGCTTGTTAGTAATCACAAAAAAATTGTTCTAGGGCTCCCGTACCTACTATAAGCTGCGTTGCGAGGAATGCGTTTTTAAGAACCAATAGAAACGCTTCATTTGCCTTGCCTCATTCAGCGCATCGATTCTATTGGTTCTTGTAAAACACATTTCTCGCAACGCAGCTTAGCTTAGCTCCGGTGGAAATGCAGCCTACAACTTGTGTACTTTTTTGGGATGGGCAATATCTTACCTGATTGGAAATTGGTAAGAGTTAAGACGGGGGCAGACTTAATAGGAGAGTATTAGGTCCCTCTCTTTTAAATTTGCAACAAAAATGCTTGCGCCTACTGTTTTTGGCACTTTTCGAGTGTAAACCATTGTTTTCTTCTTTTTGTTGGTCAGGCTTTATTCGGTCTATAATGTGCAATAAGCAATAATAATTCGCTCACGTCGAAATGGCGTGGCGACCCGATTTCTACAACATCTGACACCCAGTATCAGGTGGCCGAGTACTCGCGTTACGTTTTCTACTCACTTTTTGTTTCGTTCGAGAAAATTCTGTATTGCAATAAACCTTAAAGGTGCTAAAAGATTCCTTAAACGATAACTTAATTGCGAAACAAAGGCTGTACTTTTGCCCCGAGTAGCACTTTTTTCTTTTAAAAACTTTATTATTTACTGTCTGATTTCGGGGCTTTTTGTCAAGTCAACAAAGTATCTTTCCAACATTGTTTTGACCATGTATATTATGTAGTTTCAGTAAATATGTAGGTTAGATATTAAATAGGAAGTAGCAAGGTATTATTAAGAAAAAACATAATATGAAATTGAATGCTACTTCATAATAACTTTAATGGTTTTACTTTTACTTTAATTGATATTTTCTGTACCTGACACACGCTTCAGTATTTGTTAGTTGGGAAAATTCCATTGTGAAGGTTTTTGCTATCAAAGTAATAACTTTCATACAGATATAAATATTTATTGGATTTTCTAATTTATAATAACATCATGTAATTGTAGCTTAAACTAATGCCTATTTTCACCAACAACCCACAAAATCTGAGTGTCCGCTGGTTACGGATTGTAAAATCTAAAAACAGAAAAGTTTTTACAATCACTTAGGTTTCAAAGTTCTAAGAGCTATCTAGCCTAAGGAGGCTATTTTTAGGGCTTAATGGGGCATGTCATGTGCTTATGATGTCTTGAGAGATGACGGGCGCTAGAAGCGTTTTATTTTAGGGGGCGTTTGGTAAAAATGGCCATTATCTAGACCTGTGGGCTGTGTAGACTGTAGAGTCTAAATAGGTATAGTACTTGTTATTTTATATTATAGTAAGAGATTAGATTAGTTTTACGAGTAGGAAAATGTTTTTGGCGGATCATAGTTTTTACGGATTAGTAGATTAATATTGTCTAAGCATCATCAGCAGGAGCATCCTAGAATACGGTTCGATTGTATGGAATCTGATGTATGTTTCGCACTCAAAGAGACTAGAATCTATTCAGAAAAAGTTTCTTAGATTCTTGCAGTTTAAAACGAAAACATCAGATGACCATTACATTAAAAGATGTGTCAGACACCATATTCTACCTTTACAGCAAAGAAGATTTATTGCAGAAGTCGTATACCTGGCAAAAATTGCTCAAGGCCATATCGATTCCCCTACACTACTATCCAAAATCCTGATTAATGTACCTAGTATAACATTTAGAAAATCCAAACTTCTTCATGTACCGGTCACTACCACTAACTATAAGTCCAACTCTTTCTTCATTAGATCCACAAATAATCTAAATAAATTATGTGATAAACTTGACTTGGACCTATTCAACGACAAACCTGACAAAATTAAGCAGAAAATTACAGATCACTAGTTCTCAAGCGATTCTCATCTAGAAGTCTAGTATAGGAAATAAAACAGACAACACCCTTTTCAAAATTCACTCAATAATCTATTTATATTTTACTTATTACTCATGGATGTATCTTTTCTCTGTTCTTTTTACCATATTTCACTAATTGTCTCTATATGATTATATTCTGTTATTTTTCTTTTGTTTAACAAGCTTTCTTTAAAATGTTAACTAGAATCTTATATGTGAAAACATGTTAATGGTTTCCTTGTAATATTTCTAGATATGTACACTACCTTTATTATGTAACTGTTTGTTTTTCAAATAAAATAAAATAAAATAAATAAATAAAGTAACCCCTATCGATAATATGATAAAAGTTGTTCGTGGTGGATTTCTATTATCCTATTATTACAAAAATAATGTTTTTAAACCACAATATATTCGGCTAATGCTTGTCATAGACATATTGTAGAAGTGGACATGAAATAAATAATTTTTGAAGAGACAAAAACAAATAGGCAATATCGCCATATTATACAAACTATATTTAGCTTTTATCCACATCTTCGCTGCTCTTTAAAAAGAAAAATTAGCCTAGTTTTTGATTCAGAACTACTTCTACAAAGATAAAAATCTGGTCAGTAGTTTTTGCTTGAAGAAGACAAACTTTCTACACGAGATAAATTGTTTCAAGACTCGTATCGTATCTAGTTTCGGCTCATAATTTTTGTTTTGTTTTAAAATGATTTAAACCTTGCACAGTTACAAGATGCTATGCACGATGAAGGAACAACTGTCCAACCTGTTTAGTGTTAGACCAGTTTTAAAAGCTTATTTCGTTTTAAATATGTAAATTAATGATAATATTATGATCACGTTTTGCCTTTTTCAACAGTTTTTTATATACCTGTTTTTATGCACATTTGCGAAATTAAGCAATACTTACCGTATTAAATGTTCACGATTGGAACAATATTGAAGTTGTTTATTTATTTAGTGATTTTCATATTCAAATATACTAATTATAATGTACACTAGTAATAATATATTTGTTATATTTTTTACACCAATATTCATCCGCTTCATAATAATGAAATAACAAGCATTTAATTAAAGATAACCTAATGAAATAGTGATGATAATATATTTTGTAGAGTTACCTGATAATAATATATTATCTAATAACAATTTCAGTCTCTGTTATTTTTAAGTACGCTTCTCTACATTTCTAATCAAAATTATAGATCTAGGTATTATTAGTCTAAATATGAAATAAGTTTTGTCAAATCGAAAAAGTTGTGTAAACATTCAATTTACATAAAATTACATACTTAGGTACATATTTTCAAAAAAATCATTACATAAGCACCTGTTAATATGTAAGTTGTATGCCATACACGTTTTACCAAATTCGTTTATTTTACTTACGCACTGATATGAAAGTCATATCAGTGTGTAAGAATGGTAAAAGATGTAAGAATAATTATAAGAAAAAACGCACACACACGGAACACGCAAGCGTGTTTTTTATATTTTTGAGATTTGCTAAGCTTAAATAGCTAGTAGTTTTTATTCAAACGGAATATAAATAAAACATGACCAGAGAGTTCTCTTTCAACAGTACTTAACCAAAATTATACGAATAACGATTAAGACAAAAAACTCTTGATCGACCTCAACAAACATAAATCAAAGTCTACCTATTCATTTTTCTGAAAGCTATGATGCTACCCAAATCACCCAAATGTCATCTAAGTACTAACACGCCTCTGTTTTCGACAGGATTTTAAACTCTTTTTAAAGGTTAATTAAAACACCTAATGTGATTAAATAAACGAAGTAAATGTCAATGACATTGCTTTAGGTATCCTAGAAACAAAAACAAAGACGAGAACTAAACAATTTCAGATCTAATGTTATATTACTTAGCTTATTAAATATTTACCTACCCATAACCTTTTTTAAGATAAAAACCTGATTTTAATATATTTAAAAGTACAGTTAAATTGAGGAAATTATATTTTATATTTACGTATAAAACAGAGATAATCGTCGTTAAGTATCAATAAAATACAGCCAATTATTTTGTCGCAACACAAAGTTCGAGAGGAAAAAAGTTTATTATTGTTTTTAATCCTTGATGAATTTTCATTGTATTAGAATGGCAAGGTGCCTGTTAAGTTTTTCACATCGTTTTTTTACGAGGTTGTGGTTTACTTCAGTAGATCAGTGATGCAAAATAAAATTAAATGTAGAGTACCCAATAGATAGCTGTTGATAGAACAATGATAGATTCTATGACAAGTTTCATCAAAGTCGGTATTAGAGGTGTATCTTTATAAAACTGCGCAACAGATTTTGGTGATTCTTTCAGTGTTAGATAGTCCATTTATCAAGGAAGACTATAGGCTATATTTTATCACGCTAAGACTAATAGGAGCGAAGAAATAGAGGAAGATGTGGAAAAAACGGGGAAAATTATTTGAAAGGGCTAACTTGAACGCGCTAATCTCAGGAACTAATGGTCCGATTAAAAATATTCTTTCAGTGTTAGCCCATTTATTGAGGAAGGCTATAGGCTATATTTTATCACACTAAGATTAATAGGAGAATGTGGAAAAAACGGGGTAAATTATTTGAAAGGGCTTATCTCGCGAACTACTGGAGCAATTTTTATGTTATTTGTACCTATAGTATCAGTACCTATGAATGGACTTTCATTGTCTCCACGTTCGTGTTAATTTGCGATACAGAATTTTCTCAGATTTGCATGACGCATGCAATAGTTTTTGTTTACTTATATTTAACTTTTGCAAAGGTCAATATTTACCTTATAGAACAATATAACATTTGGCAGAATTATCTAACCGGTTTTGTACCGCAACCAAGTTTGGTAGCGTAACCTACACGGGCGGATATAACAGAAGACATAATGTACGGTTGATAACAAATGTTACCCACTAAACCTTATTACAAAGAAATAAAGTCTAGAAGTGGTGAAACGGATATGTCTTGAACTGTACGTGGCGCTTAATTTGTAGACAGCACGTATTTATTATCCATATCCTGTAAGTGTTAAATAATACTTAATACCGGTTACCATTATCAAGACGTGATGTCTATTAGTATTTTTTACTAGCTGTCCCGGGGAACTTCGCGTAACTGGCCACTGGCCTTCCACGATCATTTTAAGACTAAAATTAGCCAAATCGGTCCAGCCGTTATCGAGTTATAGCGTTACTAACACAATTGAGAATCCATCCATACTAATATTATAAATGCGAAAGTGTGTCTGTCTGTCTGTCTGTCTGTCTGTTACCTCTTCACGCCCAAACCGCTGAACCGATTTTGCTGAAATTTAGTATGGAGATACTTTAAGTCCCGGGAAAGGACATAGGATACTTTTTATCCCGGAAAAATGTACGGTTCCCGCGCGATAAACGAAATTTGGCGCAACGGAGTTGCGGGCATCATCTAGTTTTTATATAATAGAGACTAGCTGTCCCGGTGAACTTCGTGTCACTTTAAAACCTTCCCTGGACCTCTACGAATATTTTAAGACTAAAATGAGCCAAATCCGTTCAGCCGTTTTCGAGTTTTAGCGCGACTAACACATTTAAAAATCCATTTTTATATTTAAGATTTAGAAAATTTTTATATTGCAACTTATTACAAACTACATGACACCTGCAACTCCGTTGCATTGCGCTAAAATTGGTTTATCGCGCGGCAACTGTACATTTTTCCTGGATATTAAGTATATCCTACGTCCTTACCTGGGAGACACAACTACAAAACAGACAGAGAGACACTTTCGCATTTATTATATTATGTATTAGTATGGATTGCTAAACTGACTACCTTTGTCGAAAATTACCGCTTAAAGCCGGATCCAGACGAGTGTAACGTGTAATGTAATTCACCGTGTAATGTAACACGAATTCTACGTGTGGACGGCATTACGAGCATTACATGTAACGGTCGGGGCTTATCCATCGGCTGTTTTTTTATACTTGAAAATAAGCCCCGAATTGTTTCATTTATTAAAATTAGATACTACGTTATATTTCCAAGAATTCAATCTGAGCAAAAACACGATATCTTAAAATTTTCTCGATAGAAAAAAATCACAAAGTTGCATCTAATCTTCACGAATTTTTCATTTATTGCCATAATCGTGCATTGAACTAAGTTAATATTTTAACACATTGTATAAAATTCTATCATTGAGAAACCGACCTAGCGGATTTTTAAAATGTTGTATATTTATCGAGTTATTGAGAAAAAACTAATTTTGCGATGAATCCGCGTCGTCCTTTTTCACCTGGCATATGAAAGACGGGCGTGAGTGTGAAGAGAGGACGATATTTGATTTTTTGGGTTAGTCGTCCTCTTAACTCATCAAAACTTAAGAACTCTACATGTTTCTAACTTATTGAATTAACAAAGTTCTAGCGTTGCAGTGTTTCTGAATGTGACCTAACCCTAAGCTGCACGCGTCGAAGGATCTAGAGTTTCTAGAGCACAGCCTCTTCGGGCGGAACGTCTATTGTTACCGCAGCCTTGCGCCTTTCACTCGCCAAATTATAATTGGCCGATGAGGCATCGCCCATGGCCAATAAATATTTTTTTGTCACTAGTATAGTCTGGACATCTTATTAAATACGTCACTCATTCTAAGTAAAGTAAACTGTAAATCATCTTAAAATACAGAAAATTCCAATAGATATCTAAGTTAATCTAGGAAAAGTTTGTGAGCCGGTACATACTCGTATTATATGAGTTAAAATATTACTCAGATTAAATATTATCGATCTTTTTTTTTCTTTAGTTATCTCAAAAGAAGTATTAGGTGAAAAATGAAAATGGGCATTATGCAAATGGTTTTCACCACTGACCCTAATCCGTTCGAGTGCGATTGGTGAAAACGGGCTTTTGCGAATTGCGATATGCAGGTTCATACGAGAGTTAGGAAAAAGTTTTCATTGCTTTATTAAGAGCAAAGTCCAAACTTAACCAAACTGACAACTTTTTCTTAAAAAGGCTGCGAAGTGGCTGCATCGAATACATGCAATTTAAAAAATATATTTCTTTAAGGGGCCGGGCTACCCTCGAAATTCTCATACATACGTAATACCAAAATCATTTTGTCATACGAAAATATTTAATATGTTTGAGTTATTTTTCAGCTTAAAATAGTAATTACCTAGGTTCCTGAACAAAAATTAACTTAAAAATATTTAAACACTAAAAAATAGAGTAAAACACTAAAAAATATATAAATAAATAGTAAATTTACTACAAAATATATAAATACTAAAAAATATTTTTTAGAGTTGAAATATTTTGTAGTAAATTTAGTAAAAAAAAATTATACACAAAAAAAATTTTTTAGTGTTTAAATATTTTGAAGTTAATTTTTGTACAAGAACCTAGTTAATTACTATTTTAAGCTGAAAAATAACTCAAACATGTTAAATATTTTCGTATGAGAAAATGATTTTGGTATTACGTATATATGAGAATTTCGAGGGTAACCCGGGCTCTTAAGGCGCTATATCGAAAGTAATTTTACCGCAAGGGCAATTTTATACTTAATTTGTATGACTATAAAGTCGTGAATACGCTGCGGCCAGAAGCTACCGGCTCGCTCGGAAAACATGCGAAAAAACGTAATTATAATCATTTAAAAAATAACTAGGAGCATTTAAGCAAAATGCTTCTATACGATTTTGAGTTGCAAAGGTGTCTATCAATTAGACTAATTACCTACAATACATCTTTTTTCGTTTAAAAATAATCTTCAAATTTCGTATTTTTAAGAGGTCATTTCGATCGAGAAATGTATCGAGGCAAAATACATTAATCGTGTTTCTAGTTCTTCTCAAACCTAGATAAGGCTATGAAGATATGTATATCTCATTACCAGATTTGTAACATCTCTGAGGGTCCTATAATAGTATTACGTCAAAAAGGACAGTTTTTTCAATACAGCGCCTTAATTAAGCTTTTTTACTGGCGCGGAGCGCCTGTAAGATTAAGTAACTTTTTGTACCAGCAATTTTATGAATCGCATTAAAATTTTAATGTAATTCAAGATAATTACCATCACCTAAGTACTAAGTAGTAGATAATTCTTAGCTGTATAGTGTATAAAATTTAAGAAGATACTCCAAATGCTTGTATTAATAATTAATATTAACTTAACGGTACTTAATGTTTATTTAAGGATACGTCAGAGTAGTGTGAAGTATCAAAACCAAACCCTCTACTTTCAGCTTCGTCTAAAAAAGTACGTTAAGTCAGCGGTTTTCTGGCGAAGGCCGATTCTGCTTTGGCTTTGACTTAAAATTAAAAAAAAAAAATTACACACTATTTTAAAGCCTTTTAAGTAGCGTAGCGTATAAACTACTGTTTGGACAGACACAATAGCCTAAATATTGACCTCCAGTGAATCCTTGCTACAGTTTATTCAGAGAAGGTCAAATTATGTCAGCACTCAGCCCGCCATAACGTGTTCTGCCAGTTCTTTTGCTGTTCTTATTTTAAAGTTGCCAAATTAATACAGTTTCGTAAGAAAAACACAAGTTGAAAGTCGATTATACTTTATTTAATTATGGGATTCTCTTAAGTAATAATGTTAAAACATACATACGTCATTATTAATATTTATAAATATATAAATAAATGTTAATATTAATCTCAAAGCTGTGTAAAATAAAGGAATATATGAAGAAATTACTTATAACATTTTGTTACTAGATGTATTATTAGTTATTACTAGATGTACTTATTAGTTATTATAAAACAACTAGCGACCCGCCCCGGCGTCGCACGGGTATAAAATATATAGGCACTGAAAAAATGATTAAAATCGATAGCCTATGATCCTTCACGTGGTCTACTTCTTATCTGTGCCAAATAACATAAAAATTGCTCCAGTAGTTCGCGAGATAAGCCCTTTCAAATAATTTCCCTCGTTTTTTCCACATTCTCCTATGAGTTTTAGCGTGATAAAATATAGCCTATAGCCTTCCTCAATAAATGGGCTATCTAACACTGAAAGAATATTTCAGACCAGACCAGTAGTTCCTGAAATTAGCGCGTTCAAGTTAGCCCTTTCTTATTTGAAAGGGCTAAGTTTTTCCCGTTTTCTCCACATTTTCCTCTATTTCTTTGCTCCTATTAGTCTGAGCGTGATAAAATATAGCCTATAGCCTTCCGCGATAAATGGGCTATTTTATCATGCTAAGACTAATAAGAGAATGTGGAAAAAACGGGGGAAATTATTTGAAAGAGCTTATCTCGCCGCGAACTACTGGAGCAATTTTTATGTTATTTGGCACAGATAAGAAGTAGACCACGTGAAGGATCATAGGGTTTAATATTTTTTCAGTGGTTACATATTTTATAGTGGTTATATATTTGATACCTTCATTTCACCATTCAATATTGTTTATTATAAAATAAACTTCGACTACCTAGTACCTACTTGTACATTAAATCATATTTAAACTTTAAATGGTGTATTTTTTCATGTTACCAACTGAATATACCTAATTGGATATTTTTTATTTATGAAATCATTATATTTGTTTCTTACAAGTGATTATATATATCATAATATTTACTCAAATACGATTGTTCTTGTTTCAGGAAGTTTGGCGAGTCAAGGATATCTCGGACTGAATAATCACAGTACGTATCAGGAAATTCTATTATTTTTATCGTCCAATCCTATTCCTGGGTTTTTGTGATGCTAAAAATATAAATTAAGTAGGTATAGTCATATTTATTTATTTATTTATTTATTTATTTATTTATTAGAGTCAACCAACAGTAACCAAAGTACATATTCCTTAAAAGAGTACATACAAATCAATCTTATTAACTATGGTACTAACAACGTTAACTACAAATTACTACAATAGTATAATTAAGACAATTCACTCAGTAAAGGGGCAGATGTAGACAAAATATACAATGACTAAGAAGATAATATCTATACAGATTTCTGATATTAATATGTATATTAGATTTAAATGTAAAAATCAGTACCTATAACAATAGAAAGTTGCGACAACTCTCTCAACTCGCAACCGATAAAATAAATATGTTATTATTATAACTACTTTTTGTTGAGTTATGACTTATGAGTTATGACTGAGTTGAGTTAGACTGCGTGTGTTGTTATCTAAAAAACTCAATAAGTACGTAATTTTTTCTGGGATGATACACAAATGCCTAACAGCGTCCAACTTTTATTTATTTATTTATTTATATCAGGCTACATAGGCCCATACAATATATTATACCTTACTAATATATTATACATAAAAAAATATATGTGTTACCGCTAATGTGCGTAAACCAGTTATATTGCAGATTAACAAGGTATTCTGCAGATTACCTGGGTGAGTCAGTTAAAGTGCAAAAAGTTTATTGTACTCTCGCTAAATTACATAAAACAGGTTCTTGTTTGAATAAAACATGTTATTTAGCTGTAGAGAATTCTTTAATATAATTTGTTGGACATAAATAAAGGAATTAAATATTAAATTTTAAGTAAAATGTTACTCCACTAATAAAATATAATGTCAGAACGTATCAACTAGAATAAAACCAATCAAAACAACAATAGTATTAGGTTGACATGCTTATGTCAAAGTTTTTAGGACTTTTACGAAGGAAGAAAATGCAAACTAAGTAAAGTGCAAAAATAAGCTTTGTTTATTTAAAAATTTCACACTTTAATACTTCAGTCGGAATTTCCAGGAATTGCTATTGTATTCTATTGTTGTCGCGATCACCGGTGCTCGCGCGGGGCCTGAAGGATTAATGGATGCTATCAAGGAATCTGCAGATTACCTAGGTAATGTGCACGTTAACGTATTCTGCATTCTAACGGTAACATATACACTTAATAACTACACTTTGTCACTTATATAATATGTTACCGCTAATGTGCGTAAATCAGTTAGACTGCAGATTAACAAGGTATTCTGCTGATTATCTGGGTGAGTCAGTTAATGTGCAAAAAGTTTATTCTATTCTTACATCAACGAGATAATCTACAGAATACCTAGGTAATCTGCGGACTAACGACCATGCATGCGGTAAATTGCATAAAACCGGTTCTTGTTTGAATAAATATTGGTAGCTCAAGCCGGAGGTCGCGGGTTCGAGTCCCGCCGACGGAACAAAAAGTTTATAAAGTTCCTGGGTCATGGATGTGTATTAAATATGTGTATCATATAATAAAAATCTTAAATATATGTATAGTATAAAAGTATTAAATATATTTCCGTTGTCTGGTACCTGTAACACAAGTCCTTCAGGTACTTACCACGGGGCCAGACTGACGTGGTGTGAAGCGTCCATAGATATTATTATTATATTATATTATAAATGTGCATATTATCGTATTCCGCATTCTAGCGGTATATTAGTTATCGGCGACGTGACGCGCGCTTCATTCCGGAGTCCCCGGAACCTTCGGTAGACCACATCAGTCGGCCAGAATTCCTTTATTATAGATAGGTAGGTACACTTTCTTTAAGGTGACGCCGCGTTAAAGTAAGAAACCGTGTTGGATATGTTTTAGATTGCTTGTTTTCTATGAGAGGCCGGCCCGGCCTCTCATAGAAAACAAGCAATGGAACAGCAAAAAATGGAAAGGGCGTAAGTGACAAAATGGTTTTTGTCGCGTAATTTAAAAACCATAAATACATTTCATATAAGCTATGCACATATTAAAGTGTATGCTTCAACCAATTTATGTACAAATTTTGGAACCTTAAATCACTCTCTTCTCTTGGAAAAATAGGAATCCCTTTTTTTACAGAGGTCTTTTCGATTGATAATTCTGTGTTATAAAAGTTGTCCAATCGTATTATGCTATGGGCAATTCAAAGACAAAGACATGATGAATACTGACAATGAACTTTAGTTTCTTAGCTTTAGTCATTGCTGAGAAAAATCGGCATCGCTACAGCCAAATTATCAAGGCGTCGCCTTAAGTCACTTAACTTCCTACTCCCTAATGCCTATAAATTTAGGAACCATTATAACTCTGTGATCTCTCTCTTCTCTGCCCTAATGCTGTTTACTCTTATTGTTACCTTTTAGAATACTTACCGTGTTGTCTAAAATTTCTGGAAGATAATATTGAAGATCTTCAGCAAACTATAATAAATATTAATTAAGTATTATCAACTTATTTAGGTAACATCCGCATTATCATTAACATATTTTTTGTTCGTTTACCTAATCAACAGTTTTTTTCTGCTACAAGTTACAACATAAACATAATCTTATTTAATGTGTTTTTCATACACATGGTAAATTCTAAGATATATAAGGATAAAAATGTGAAGTCATCATTATAATTTCATACTTAATTACATTGACTAAGGCCAAGCTTATTTACAGTGACTTTAAAATTAAATATGAAGGAAAATATTGTGATGGAATCTTCCTGAGAACTTATTATGTACTTTTAGTTTTTAAATAAGCGTGAAAGAAATGAATGTCCTATGACTGATTTTAAGGCGAGAGGTTCCCTTAACTTTATTTCTTTTCATACAATTTTAACATTATTTTTTGTAACAGTAGTACAGGGTCCCCGCTACCATATGTGCAATGTGTGCAATGCACACGGGCGCACTCCTCTAGGGGCGCCAAATCCAATGACCCAAAAAATTTGTCTAAAGGGGCGCCAAAATCCTTTTTTGCACACAGGCGTCTGTATCCCTAGCCCTGCAGTAGTAGAACATAAAACTACAAGCTATATCCTTTTAGTAAATTAAGTGAAGCAATGATTGTTTCTGACTTTTATGACCAGCCGCAGTCAGATTTTCATGCCACGAGACAAGAATATCATACAAAATTTGACATTTAATTAAATTTTGTGATAATATAGAGTATACACCATAGATAATTTTGTGAGTTAATTGAATGTGACAAAAACAAAGGCCCTAAAATGCCACAATAGTTGTCCATGAAATACGGACAACATAATTGCAGATTGGGACATCCACGTACAATGTCCGTGTGGCCCTCCTACGTTTACAATATAAATAATACAAGGTCAGTAATTTTACTGTTAATTTTGCCGGTTAACAAGTGGTCAATCTATTTATTTGTAGTTTTTCAAAATCAAAAGCAACAGCTTTGAGCTATGGCTGAAAATACATTACTATTATATACATTACAATACTGCACGGTTCAGATACAGTCTGGAGACAGACGGCAAAGTTTTAGTTTTAGTGTCCCTTCTTTGCCTTTTCTTACACATATGACATGACAACTGCATTATACATATTGTTAAATAATTTACCCACAACAGACATAGATCAAGATAGATACCGCATGTGTATGTACTTAAAAAGCCTAACTGCCGTATTGAGCTGTAGAAATTCAAATAGAAACAATTGGCCTAGGTAATAGACACGTTTCTTATCATCGGTACCTCACAGGCTGTGAGGTATAATTCTATGCTGTGAGTCACAGCATAGAATTATAACCTTATTATTAAAGTATTGACATCGTTGCATCACAGTAGGTAGGAAAAAAGTGGCACGCTCGTTTTCATACAAATGGAGCGACATGCAGTATCTATCTTGATCATTCTATGTCTGTGAAATTACCTAACTTTAATGAAGAATGTCTACCTATTCAGGTTTAGATCTATTAATATTTAACACCAAGTCTATCATACTTAATTACTCAATAGTCAATATTAATTTAACCCAACAGTCGGTATAATTCGTCTAGGAGTGTAGTATTTCGATCACGTCGTCACGAGTCTCGGCGCACGCGCAGTTATTATTGCAGTTCTCACGGTGTTTTTCTATACTTAATATTATAAAGCGGAAGAGTTTGTTAGTTTGTTTGTTTGAACGCGATAATCTCAGGAACTACTGGTCCGATTTTAAAAATTCTTTCAGTGATAGATAGCCCATTTATCGAGGAAGGCTATAGGCTATATTTTATTACGCTAAGACTAATAGGAGCGAAAAAATAGAGGAAAATATGGAAAAAACGGAGAAAATTATATGAAATGCTTATTTAGTAATAGTTTGAACGCGCTAATCTCAGGAACTACTGGTCCGATTTGAAAAACTCTATCAGTGTTAGATATCCCATTTATTGAAGAAGGCTATAGGCTATATTTTATCACGCTAAGACTTACAAGAGCGAAGAAATAGAAGAAGATGTGACAAAAACGGAGGAAATTATGTGAAAGGGCTTATTTGAACGCACTAATCTCAGGAACTACTGGTCCAATTTGAAAAAATTCTTTCAGTGTTAGATATATCCTATTGAGGAAGGCTATATGCTAAATTTTACTACGCTAAAACTAATAGGAGCGAAGAATGTGAGGAAAATGTGGAAAAAACGGGGGAAATTATTTAAAAGGGCTTATTTGAACGCGCTAATCTCGGTAACTACTGGTTTGATTTGAAAAATTATTTCAATGCTAGCCATTGAAATAATTTTTCAATGGCTATCTAACATTGAAATAATTGGTCGAGAAAGGCTATAGGTTATACTTCATCACGCTAAGAGGAACAAATAAATATAGGAAAATATGAAAAAAACGTGGGAAATTATATGAAAGGGCTTATTTGAACGCGCTAATCTCAGGAACTACTGGTCTGATTTGAAAAATTCTTACAGTGTTGTTATCGAGGAAGGCTATAGGCTATATTTTATCGCGCTAAAACTAATAGGAGCTAAGAAATAGAGGAAAATGTGGAAAAAACGGGGGAAATTATATGAAATAGTTTATTGCTTATTATCTCAAGAACTACTGGGTCAATTTTTATGTTATTTGGTAAACATGAAGAATAGACCACGTGAAGGGACATAGGCTATTTTTTCCGTAAAAAAGTTACGGTTGCGTGAAATTCATAAATTACGCAAGCGAAGCCACGCGGAGCATCTTCATAATTATAATAAAATCGTAGCAAAGTCAATTCTGTACATTGAATATTTTTGTACAATAAACTACACAATATTATTAATTGTGATGTGATCTACTGTACTAACGCGGACGAAGTCGCGGGCAACAGCTAGTATATAATAAGAAAGCCTTTGTCTCGCCTTAAGGCGCTATATTGAAAGTAATTTTACCGCAAGGGCAATTTTATACTTAATTTGTATGACTATAAAGTCGTGAATACGCTGCGCTGGCCGCAAGCTATCGGCTCGCTCGGAAAACATGCGAAAAACGTAATTTTAATTATTTAAAAAATAACTAGGAGCATGTAAGCAAAAATTCTATACGATTTTGAGTTGCAAATGTGTCTATCAATTAGACTAATTTCCTACAATACATCTATTTTCGTTTAAAAATAATCTTCAAATTTCGTATTTTTAAGAGGTAATTTCGAAAATTAAATGTATCGAGGCAAAATACATTAATCGTGTTTCTAGTTCTTCTCAAACCTAGATAAGGCTATGAAGATATGTATATTTCATTACCAGATTTGTAACATTTCTGAGGGTCCTATAGTATTACGTCAAAAAGGACAGTTTTTTCAATATAGCGCCTTAAGAGTAAAACTATCGAGCAATGCTGAATGTGTGGACGAAAGTCCGTGCCGCGAGTTTTGCTTGACGTTATTGCTCAATCGAGCAAAACCGTATGTGAGTACTTAGCATAAGACTAATCATGAATCATGATCAAACCAACGAAAAATCTACGGAAATACTTAATTTTTTGAGATGGTTGTAAAAAAGCCTATAAGTAACATTAAAACCATAACTATTTAAATGTGTATACTCAATAGTTTTTGCATCACTGAGAAAACTATAACATCTCCCATACTTTCACCTTCGTAACAATTGTAGGACATAAACACGATTATAAATTATAATCGAAGTTCATAATCATGCTGGCCACTTATCTCCTCACTTTGGTTGCAGTTTTTTCTTAATTTCAGGCTCCTTTAGCAGTTTCATAGAAACTGCTATGCTTCCAAAATATATGAAACCTTTTACCTTACAGCCTACCTCAAAGGATTGAAGTTTGGCATTTCCACGTTGGCCCGCATCCAAAGTAATTTCTTTAAAATGTAAACTGCGGTAACAGGAGGTAACGAACGTACAGACTTACCACCTTTCAACCTTATTACCGGGGAATACGGTTGAAAAATGGTAGAGTATGACCACTACTAGAGTACTGACTTCATTTTGTATAGTGCTAGTGACCTAGTGTGGTTGAATAGGGGCGTATTGTATTACAATATAATCACAATTTCGTTTCAAACTATGCTATAGTGTACTCGGTTCCCAATAGAGAAGCATTTCATTGAAAAATTCCGAAAGTTCGCCACGTTTTGCAGTTTTTGTGGAGAGTTCCGGGATGAAAGTTACACAACGGAAAGTAGACCGAATGAGTACGAATGTTTCCAAATTTTTTCAAAACCAATTCGATATTCAAATTTCGATTTTTTAAAACTAGGTTTTTTCTTGTTTCTCTTCAAATGCCATTAATTTCGCGCTACAGCAATGATCAGCATGCTACTAATGATGCTACGAAATGTCTCTCGGAAAAGTTTATCTGTTGACATCTTCCTTCGGTATAAATTGGGTATAAAATATAATAATACTGTCGAGAGAAAAATCTAAAAGTAGTCAGAATCGAATGCAAGAATAACGTATACAATATACGAGGTATAAAAAGCAAACGCCTTAATACATACTAATATTTTCTGTATTCAATTTTAAAATGTCGTTTAGATTTCATTTGTTATTCTAAATTTAAATTTCGCAAATGGAATTGGATATTATATTTTTAAATGTCAAGATCGTCGCCTGCCATGTTGGGTTTCCGAACAAAGCATGCTACTGCCTTTAGTACTAGTACTGCCAGTGAAATGTCCGTTATCTTCATGTAAATAAGGCATTTGGAGCAAAATCTTGCCAGGAGATTAGTATTCCTAATAATTTCAATGTATTCTGATTGAAATGTAAAATAAATGCGCAGTCAATAAATATTTTATTTATTTTGATTATACGTATAAATTAAAACGAATTTAAATTAATTATTGATATCAAGAATTTTAAAGCTTTTCTCCCATATTTTCATAGTAGAGACGACATAATAATATGTACTTAGGTAAACCCTTATTAGTAACTTGGTATTTAATATTTAGAATATTTAGTAATTCTCATGGGCGTACCCAGGATTTCAGCTGGGGGGGGGGCAGCATGGTCTTGCCCCCCCCCCCCCCCCCCCCGCTGAAGTCCTGAGATATATGAACCATAATATTCGGTCTGGTGTATTGAAATCTTTTATCATATAATCTGCCGACTTAAGGCGAGGAGCAAGCCCATATTTTTAACCGACTTCCTTGTTATTTCGTGACTCTCGGTTTACCTAGTTTCAACTTTCAATATAATAAGGCAAGGTAGAAAAATATGAGATATAAAGCACAATATTTTAAAGGTTTTAAACCATACACATTTTAATAAAACATAATACTTTCGCTGTAATTAATTTACAAATTCACCTCCAACAAATATTATTGTCATCGAAATATAATTATTAAGTAGGATAATATACATTTTATTTGAATAAAATGTTAGTTAATCTACCTAAGTATATTAAAAAATTCTGAACCAAACAATTTTGTTCCTTAATATTAATTTCCAAAGATATTTTAAATAAACATGAAAAATAGAGAAGATCCGCCCCTAGTAACTTACAATTTTATGCTAAGCTAAAATGAATCTTATTGCGATGCGTATACGCTTGGTCTTTGGTTGTGTGCAGGGTTATCGTTTAGGATTGAGATTAATCCCCGCCTTAAGGCAAACCTGTCCCTAAAATTTGTAGGTCGATGACTGCCAGTGCGAATATCGACGTAAAGAACATTAAAATAACATTCATTTATTATCAGCGCGCCTTTTACACTGTACAGACTATTAAAATTACATGTACAATGTACAGTAACAGTTACGACGCCGCGTCCTTGATAGGGCGAAATAGGAGAAAATTATACATTTTATTTTATTAATGACCTAATCATTTATTAAAAAACTTCCGTTATTTCCTTAGAACTATAAAAAAGCTATCCTTTTTGTTTTTTGTCATTGAAAATTACGAGATACTCGAATTTGAAGTGTATTTTTATGTTGATATTCAAGATTTTTTGCAGAATTACCATGCCAAATTTCAATATTATGTTCGGTTATTTTTATACTTTGTTCCTTTTTGAGTCTACGTTAATTTTTGTGTAATAAGCGAATTCCACATAATTTCTTCATACTGGAAACCCAAAAATCAGTCTTTTCGAACTGGCCGGGCCTTAAAAGATATTTTTTTACACTTCATTTTACGCAGAGTAGATAGCACGTTTTGAATTTTCACTTTCCAGGAAAATTGACGTTTATTTTACCTTCCAGGGGGGGGGGGGGGCAGCTGCCCCCCTTGCCCCCCCTCGGTACGCCCATGGTAATTCTACTGCCATAGAGATTTTCATAACAGTAGCCTTTAGTATAATTTTTAGTATTCATATGTCTCGAAATTTCCTACAGATTGCTCAAGTAACTGAATCAAAATCGCTCTAATAACTGCAGCAAGAATTTCGCCAACGGCACTAGTTTCACAATACCTTGCATGATGCACTCAATGTAATTTTAATAGTCTGATTACATTAATCAAGTTTAATCTCTTATTAATTTGTTGTGTGTCAGTTTTCAGCTCGTTAGTAGGTACATTGTTACAAAGACAATTAGCACAAATACATATTATACAGTAGAGCAGCTATTTTCGAATTGTGCACTGGGGCACAGAATACCTATATAGCAACTACTAACTTACTAAGTGCTAAACAATTGAAAAAGTTTCTAGATAGTCTAAAAACAAACTAGCTCTAGCTCTAGTCTCTAGAGCTAGTTTGTTTTTAAAAACGCGACTAAGTTAATCTACTGTATGATATTATTGAACTGTACAATTAGCAGGTTAATCTTAATTCTTAACTATCTTAAAATCTAACAGCTAACTGAGGCTTATAAATGAAGAAAGAAAATGAAAGTAAGGAAAAAAATTAGAAGATAGACTTTTATTTACTTATTGGATACTCATTGGATAAATAGCTTAGGCCCAAATCAACTGAAAAAAAGTTAAATCACACTTCGGAACTGCTACACAAAACTAGGTGCTAGTGCATTACAATAAACACTATTATTGTATACCAGCGTGACTGAGAAAGAAATAAAAGACATCTCTGTGTTGAGAAACGAATGGGAAGTCGGTTAGTTTTTAGTATTGATGACAAAACTGAGGCGCAATCGTGAGGCAAGATGGTCGTGTGAAACCCGGGTCGATGTACACGATAATGACTATATAAGTGTTATTAAATTGTAATTAACTATATTTTAAAAAGTATGTGTGTATAGCTAGGCTATGCATAGGCATAGCCTAGCTATACACACATACTTTTTTAAATATTTTATAGAACAATGCTGTGAATTAAAAAAGTCTAAACACACTAGGCTGAATTACGCCGGCGTAAATTCCGCCGCGTTTACGCCGCGTTTAAATTGCATACAAAATACGGGCCGAATACTAGGGGTGACACACTATTACGTCGCGTTTTGTATGCGTTTGACATTTGCGGCGGAAATTACGCCAGCGTAATTCAGCCTAGTGTGTTTAGACACTAAGACGACGGATTTTTTTTGAGTTCCCAGCATTGTTCATAAGATGGTTTTAAGGACAACGGTGTTCACCCTAACAACCTGCATAATATGGGTTCCTGAAACCTTAAAGATAGTAAGATTTTTGACGAAGAAATGTCCGAAATAAAAACAGAAAGTGATTTTTTTACATTATTTTATTCTGATATTAAAAGATAACCATTAAAATATGCATTAAACGTTTCTTAAATCAAATGGAAAAACCTCAATGCCCAATATTAAAATGTAAGGACAATGTTTAGGAAAAATCATGTACATATTTTTTACTGCAGGTAAGCAAATAAACAAACAACATGGCCATAAAGAAAATTCAAGGCTGCATCGAACATCAAATACTAATTTGTAATTACATAATTGATAATTTCATTATTCATTCCTTCTTTTAATACAATGACTGCAGGTGGAAAATTCTTTTGTCATGGAGGAACCGCACATTTTTCCGATAAAAACTATTCTTTGACCTTTCCCGGGAATCTAAGTATCTATAGGGCATGGATAGATGTTAACCAGTATGACAGAAACATACATACTTTTACATTTCTCAGAATAATTATTATTGCAAGTAATAAAAAGTAAAAACCAAAGCTGATATTTATTATGTAGCTTTTTTTTAAATTGGAATTTAAAAATAGAAAGGAAATGTAGATTCACATCTTCTATTAGCAACTTAATAAAATTATCTTGACAGTACAAATAAAAGCAAAATCACAATACTTAACAAATACAGGCACAATTGAATCACTTTTATCGAAGTTAGAGCGATTTTCTAGCTCAGTTTAACTTTCTAGCGCTTTTTTCCTGCAAAACCGTATTATCTGTGATCTTGGCAGCCTGTGTTTATCTGTTTTCTACCGATTACCTCCGATACTGATAGATACAAGCGCACACTAAGGGTTCTCTATATTTGTAGAGCTTTTATCAATTAATATAGAAATTTATTATATAAACTTAAATGTTATCCAAATTCCAAACTTAATATATATTATTAATGCGAAAAATGCGAAATTAATGCGAAAGTATGTCTGTCTGTCTGTAACCTCTTCACGTCCAAACCGCTAAACCAATTTTGCTGTTTGGTACCTTCTATAGTATTAATTTTATCCCGGCAAATTTTACGGTTCACGCGCGATAAACGTTATTTTGGCGCTACGGAGTTGCGGGCGTCAACTGTATAATATACATATTATACATATTTGAAATTTTACTATATTTTATTACATACCGAATCAATCTCAAAAATTTCTGTAAAGATGGGCTGTAAAAAGATTCTTTATGAAAGCATCAACTTCTTGCTTGTAAGCTATGTATTTACTATTTACATCCTTCCAGCTTTTCAAATTCAAACTGCGACGCAGTAAGCCCAGAATCGTAGACAATGGGTTACAAACTGTAGTTTGTAGCGTATTCTCGTGACATTGTCCCCGACAAGTGCTACTCAAACTTGACTCATCAAGAGTCCTTCTCTAGGATTCTAAGGGCTTGCGCGCACGGTCGACGGAAATGTCTACGTCTGGAATTCTGGACATTGATTCTGCAATTCAACGCGAAATTAATGTAGCTTTGTTACTTATTTGATTTAGTTCAGTGTTCAAAAGTATTATATAGTCTTATTGAATCTTTCAAATAATCATAAAATATCGAATACAATTTTATATAGAAAAATCTCATAAAATAATACCGAAGTAACGAAAATTTTTTGAGAGTATCCTTGTAACTTAATTAGGAAAGAGACTAACGGACAAGTAACGACGTATTCATGTTGTATCAAACCAAAATAGAGTCCACAAACTATTTTTCCCTATACAGTCAAGATTTTCGAAAAAGAGAAAAGTTTAGCTAGACTACAAACGGTAGGCATTTTTGCCGACCGTGCGCATAAGTGTGCGCCGGTCTTAAGCTTTTTCATTGTCACGGATTTCGTGCTTCCTTTCTCTTTCGCGTCTACGTTTTTGCCTGAAACAACAACATTTTGACGATAATAATCCCTTTGTTTGGGAACACAATACCGCATTGTGGATACCGCGTCTCGCCGCTGTATCACTTCGCCACTGAATCGTAACTGTTACATCATTTAATTGGTGCTTAAATCCCAAAAATCTGTGCCTCAGATTTATAGTGAGTCTGTGCAAACGTCAAAATAGCTGGGCCATACTTAGTGGCACCAATGGATTGGTTAATGTAAGCCTGGCAGCATCATTGGTATAGGACCCGTACATCACTGAGATCGGTCGCTTAAACTAAAATATCTGTCTAAAGGTTCGATCTAGCAATAGCGTGTCCCCGCTTTGCCCACTCCTTGCCCCACAGAAGAGACCTAAAACATCGGCGGTTTTCCCTCCCATTTTTACTTATGGGTGTTCTTCATATAGACAGATTGGCATTATCACGGATACTTCACATAGTGCATAAACTATTGCTATTTGCTACAAACACGAGAGAGCAAAATATGGAGCACACAAATATACAGTCTTCGATTTACTAAACTTTGTCGCTTGACACATCGTCTTCAACAAAGTCATATGACCATAATATAGAACAATACAAGTTATTTCTAAGTTTGTACAAAGGCATGACATAAGACACGATACGAATCTTTGAGGACGAGGTCTGAGAACAACTCTTGAAATATATTATGTTATATTATTTTTATTGTAACTACTGTAATAGTTTACGCACATTTCTTAACTTCCCACGACCTTATAGAACCTTTTTCTACGAATAATAAAACCTTTTTAGTATAATCACCCTCACTAACTCAGCTCTGTTCGTGATAATAGTGCAACCCTAAAGTAGAGCTCTCTTAAGTTATCTGAGATCACTCTTATGTGGTACGTGGTACCATAGGTGGTACCATTTGGGTGGTCGAATATTGAGGTGGTCTACTGTTTAATATTATAGTTTATACGGTATGAAGTTTTTTTACGTGGTCCTTATAAGAGTGGCCGTAAGGTCCTATAGGAGATAGTATAACATTGAACAGACCATGTGACTTTGAATTACCGTGAAAGAGTCATAACCTTTTGATGCTTTAAAGTCGTCATTGTGATTTGTGTAGGACAAAAAATCTTAATATCCGCGTTGGTTTTTTGTTTACCGTCATCCGTCATGCATGTAAAATTGAATAATTACCTACAATGCAAAACAAATGCATAAAAAAGTATTTTGTCACGATGATACAAAAAAGAGTTGCAAATTAGTTGCAATGGGAATTCCCAACATTTTTGATGCAAAAGGTCGAGTATTACTAAATTATAACAAGTAAAGAGACAAAAAACTATTGACTGAAGTGTATCTAATATCTAATCGCACCGTCAAAATGTTAACTAACAACATAGAGTAATAAATATATCTGATCTCTGCTAACAACATGTTGAATAGACAAACTCCTAAGAAACTTGGAAACTGTACATCACGATTTATAAGGCTGTTTTGACTTGTGGCTAAAATCAAAACAAATAACGCCATATTAAAAAATTATTGACACCTTATGCGATGATCGCTACCGAAAATCCTATTACTGGCAGTAGGTATGTATTTCCGAACAAAAATTTAAGCGGTAATAGGATGTGGTGGTTTACCCTAAGTACGACTAACGGTACCACTCGAGATTTAATAATAATAAACTTCAATTTACTGAAGAGTTTGACGGATAGTGTATGAGGCTTGTGTCAAAATCTTTAATGACAATACTAATAATTAATTAATATTTGTCCCTGAGTGTGGCAAGCAATACTTTGGCTGGTATAAATAGTCAGTACTCAAGATGCATCTCGGTCTCAAGACACGGTTCAGGCTCTGTGATTGGTTAGCTGTCAAAATTTGGACCAATCACAGAGCCGAACCGCGTCTTGAGACCGGATCGCATCTTAAGGGGCCGGGCTACCCTCGAAATTCTCATACATACGTAATACCAAAATCATTTTGTCATACGAAAATATTTAACATGTTTGAGTTATTTTTCAGCTTAAAATTGTAATTACCTAGGTTCCTGAACAAAAATTAACTTCAAAATATTTAAACACTAAAAAAAATTTTTTTGTGTATAAATTTTTTTTACTAAATTTACTACTAAATATTTAAACACTAAAAAATAGAGTAAAACACTAAACAATATATAAATAAATAGTAAATTTACTACAAAATATTTTAATACTAAAAAATATTTTTTAGAGTTGAAATATTTTGTAGTAAATTTAATATTTACTTATATATTTTTTAGTGCTTTGCTCTATTTTTTAGTGTTTAAATATTTAGTAGTAAATTTAGTAAAAAAAAAAATTATACACAAAAAAAATTTTTTTAGTGTTTAAATATTTTGAAGTTAATTTTTGTATAGGAACCTAGGTAATTACTATTTTAAGCTGAAAAATAACTCAAACATTTTAAATATTTTCGTATGAGAAAATGATTTTTGTATTACGTATGTATGAGAATTTCGAGGGTAACCCGGCATTGACTATTTATACCAGCCTTAGTAGTGCAGAGGCAATATAATATTCTTCTGCATTTTTCATACATGAGTGACCAGTAGTTATCATTCCTGAGCTTGTCATCATATTACCTACCTGATCATCTAACGTTACTTGGGAAGGTTGTTCACCACTTCCTGCCTCGTCAGCCCTGGCACGTGCTATGTTTTTCCTGTTTACTCATATGCATAAAGAAAGAGACACGTGCGTCTGTTAGACATAGAAATACCATACCGCGGAATAACTAACTGGTCATAGAAGTGCTTAAATTAGTAGCATCACCTCTTTTGCTCAACCAAAGACGATTAATTCGAACAAGCCACTCATCCTATTGTCTAGGACTGTGTGTGATCTCTGGCAAATGACAGAAATCTGAAATAACAATTCTTCTTCGAATGTCTAAAATGTAACGAACAGCGTCCGAAGCGAACAAGCGCTTTTGTCACATTTTTAACGAAAACGATCTTACATTGACATTTATTTAGGTTTAGCTTACATACTTACCTACTTTACACTTTGAATATATATTATTGACTTTGACTCGTCTGCCGTGTTGCTTCCCATGGGCGCCGGCAGAGGGGTGCCAGGGGGTGCACTTGCAACCCTTGGGAATCTCAGGTTCAACAGGAATTATTGAAATATAGGTAACCGTCTGTAACCCTATGGCATGGTAGCCGTACAAAGATAGTTCGTAATGTTTCGGCACCAAATGTATTCTGTTGACGTAAATAGACAGTCACTGTTGTTCGTAAAAAGTAAAAAGAAAAGAAAAGAAAGAAAACTAAAATCTGCACCCCTTGGAAATTATTTCTGCCGGCGCCCATGTTGCTTCCTGTTTAGTTTTTGATTTTCAACGCAATTCTGCACTTCGTGCAGTTTTCTTCTTTGTTTGGGGAAGAAAAATTGGTAAACTTAAACATGCTTAAACCCTTCCAACATAGCTCCTGCTTTTCTAAATGGTAAATCGCTATTGATAAAGTTATATGAGTTTACTGTTTGACCTTCTATAATAAAGATAGATTAGATTATTTAGGAATGCACAAATATCGTTAAATTATATCACAATTTATTTTTACATCCGTTTTGAAGAAATTTTAACGTCAAAACGCGACAAATTAGTAGGCTTAGTAGGAAGTGCATAACAGTCATTGAAAACAACATGTAATGGGCGAAAGTTTAATATAATATGTTGGATTACGACTCAATTACTTATATGACATTGCAATTTGTGATTTAAAAGTGATTTAAAATATTATGTACTTGGAAAACGTCACCTGAAATAATAAGCTACTGGATGACGCCCGCAACTCCGTTGCGCTAAAATTCGTTTATCGCACGGCAACCGTATTTTTTTCCAGTATAAAAAGTATCCTTTGTCTTTCCCGGGACTCAATGTACCTCTGTACTAAATTTCAGCAAAATCGGTTTTGCCGTTTGGGCGTGAAGAGGTAACAGACAGACAGACAGACGGACAGACAAACAGAAACACAATATTAAGTATGGATATCGTTTTCTACTTTTAAAAACTTTATTGTACTTAAATGTAATTAAAAACTTATTTCTTTAATTCTTGAAAGTGACTCGTACAGAAACGAGAGACTGGTTAAAGTTGTAAAATCAACTAATTGTTACCACAGAATCGGTTACTCTCAAATTCAAGTTTACACAACTTTCTACAAATATTGTATTCAATTGCGAACATTGCAAAAGGTTTCGTTTAATTGCAATGCTGTATGCAAGAGGTTTTTTGCAAATGTTTTTTGGACAGCAGTTACAAGGCGATCTTCGATAAACGATTGCGTAGCGATTCTAAGGCGTTATCAAAGGTTGATGGGAGCTAAGTGCCGTCAGCTACATTTTGCCATGTTTAGGGACAGGTAAAGGTCTTTTGTTACTTGGTTATCTTCTTCTTGGTATAACAGCAGAGCATTGGCGCGCGACATGATATTTTTTTATATAAAATAAGGGGGCAAAGGAGCTAACGGGTCACCTGATGGAAAGCAACTTCCGTCGCCCATGGACACCCGCAACATATAAAGCCGCAGGTGAGTTTCGTTTTGTTCCATGCTTAGCTATCAGGACACAATGCGAATGCTCTCAGGTTTAATATGGATGTGCTCGGCCGAGGGCGACTCCTATGACTCTACTAGGTAAATGAAATCAGGGACCGTTTTGAAAATCAATCGAACGAATCAGAATACCGCGTCCTACTCTAACAAACGTGAAATGTCGTTGTAAGAGTAGGATGCGGCATTCTCGTTCGATTGAGTCTCAAAACAGTTTCGTAGTAGGCCTCCAGTATCTTAGCTAGCTTCGGTCTGAAGATCGTCTACTGTACTTATATTATGACAGTGTTCTGTAGAGATGACGCGATGAAGCGTGCTCCATTAGCACATTAGGAAGTGCTTCACGGCCGAATCTGAACTTTAATGACCTAACAATAACGTCTCAAGGCCAAATGAAAGGAACTTTTCACAGTGTACGACTGTTACACCAATTTGTACGACAATTTTGCCCTTTAATGTACAGTCAATGAGCAATTGCGTGGTTACTTGTTTTACTGTTTAGGGTTGTTTTTCGAGTGTAAAACTTTGGCACGATCAAGATTCAAGACGATAATAGCGGGTTCATATTATTTCAATCCAATGATCCAATCCAATCGAAATGATCCAATCCAATCCAGCTCTGAATTTCTACTGGAATAATGTAACGAATGTAATGAAATTTATTGCACTCCAATATTCGCTTACATTATTCCAGTAGCAATGCAGTGCAGGATTGGATTACTGGATTGGAATAATGTAAACTGGCCGTTATGATTTTCAGGAGAGGTTTGTAATTTAGTTACAAGGATAAGACTTCAAATTAGATTTAGGGGCTGTTTCACCATTTACTGATACTAAGGTACCGCATAGGCTATTCACAACTTATCTGACACATACTCCATACTCTATCTGTCAGATAAGTTGTGGATAACCTTTCCGGCACTTAATATCAGTAAGTTGTGAAACATTATATTCTTTCATATTAGTAACACTAGGGTAGGAGACTAGGAGCTCGCCTTTCCATTATTTCTTTATAAGTTTTGTATGTTTGGCTTCAGTCTGTTTTTATGAGTAATATGAAGGCTTAATATTATGTTAAGTTGTTGTGATCTCAAAGGAGTCATTGTGTGTTAATAGCTGACGTCGACAAAGGTCAAAGTTGCACAAACCGGTTTTACCAACGAGTTTGTTCTGCTGAAAAACGCTTATCTCGTGCATTGAGCAGTGACAGTCATAATATTCTATGTTCTATACACAACCAAAGCTAAATGCCAATAAAAAGTAAGATTTTTAAACTAATAGGTACTACTGTGTTGAGAGCATTCTGTAAATTGTTTGCTATTTTTCGGGAAATTTTTAACTTATAAAGTGAGTTTTGAGTTTTCATTTCAAATTAAATTACATTTTAATTAAGGGACTAAACTCACTTCCAGGGCCCAAAACAGTGACTTTAAAAATTCGTAAGGCGAAGCAAACTAGACCTGCCGATGCGGCGTGATAGACGAACTTGGCGTTAACATATCGAGCGAAGTCCAGTTCCGATATCATCTAGATTCTAGAGGTTAAGGCCAAATTTGCCTCGAAGAAGCTTGGTGTTCTCAACAGAGCGAGACAGTGCTTCAGTCCGGACCAACGCCTACAACTCTACAAGGCGCAGGTTCGGCCTCATATGGAATATTATTCTCATCTCTGGGCAGGAGCGCCAAAATACCAACAACCAACTGCTCCCTCTGGGTCGTATCCAACGAAGGGCCACTGGAATTGTTGACTAGTGTTTCAAACAGCTTGGACCCCTTGGAATTACGCCGAGATGTAGCTACACTCTGCATCCTCTATCGGTTGTATCACGGGGAAGTGCTATGAAGGATTGTTCAGAATCATACCTCCTGCAACTTTTCGCCATCGTCCCACGCGAAAAATATTCCATCCTCATCACCTTGATGAGTGGCAGTCTTCCACCGTGCGTTTCTCGCGTAACTTTCTGCCGCGCATTGTAAAACTCTGGAATGAACTGTCACAAGCAGTATTTCCGGATCTATACGACCTGCAAACCTTCAAGAAGAGAGCGTAGCGTAGTTGCTTTCCATCGGGTGACCCGTTTGCTCGTTTGCCCCCTTATTTTATAAAAAAGGTATATTCCTATCATTTCGTTATAAAATGTATGCTTCTGTGGTTTCGTTTTTAGGGTTCCGTAGTCAACAAGGAACCCTTATAGTTTCGGTCTGTCCGTCCGTCTGTCTGTCCGTCTGTCTGTCTGTCCGCGGTTTTATTCAGAGACTATAGGACCTACAAACAATTATGACGAGAAAATGGTACATGAAATCTTAAAAAATATTTTTATGGTACCTTCCCTACACATCAAGCGGGGATGAATTATTTTTTTCGCGTTCACCCCATCGTGTGGGGTGTCGTTGGATAGGTTTTTTAAAAATATTATGAGTATTCATAGATTATTTTCCTATTTAGGGATCCGTTTGTGAAATATTAAGTTTTAAAGTGGAAAAAATCGTTAGAGTCCAGTGTCCCCCCCCCTTCTACCAGCTAAACGGTTGCTTCTGGAAATGTGAAAAAATAAACGGGAGTAGGAAATATGCTGAATTTAAAAGAAAAACTATCACGGCTAAGAAGACTTCATAAGTTATTGAGTAATAGTCGATCAACTAAAAAAAATGTATTTGGCGAAGTATAAAGGAACTTTTTGTTCAAATTCCTTTGAAAGTAACTAAGAAGATGTTGTTAGTAGTATAAAACACGTTATAAATGTACATTCATTGACCATACAAAAATTTAAAAAAAACTAGTGACTACTACGGAACCCTATATTGCGCGTGGCCCGACACGCACTTGGCCGGTTTTACTTCTAGCGGCACTTCTGGAGTGCTTGTTTTTTTTCTCTCCACGCTAGCCCGTAATGGAGAGGTGCAAGAGGAGCATTAATTTAAACTCGATACCACTTTACTTAATGTTGGTTACAGCATCTAGGTTCCAGTTACAGACCTAACTCCGAGCTAACAGCAAAACTTTTGTACAAATACTAGCATTGCCTAGTTAATGGGAGCAAAGTTAGTTAATAGTTTCAGTGAAGTGGCTAACGAGATGTGCGTCTGAATTTTTAAAACTAGTTTAGCTTGAACCTAGTTTAAAGTTAATTAAATTCTAAGCGAGTTTGAAATTTTCACTAAAATTATAATTTTAAATAATATTTTGCTAGCTTTATGTTTGGCTGTTTGGGGTAGGTAAGGACTAAAATAAAGTAACGTTTCTATTTGATGCCCGCAACTCCATTGCGAGAAAATTGTTTGTCACGCGCTAGCCGGACGGTTTTTCCGGGATAAAAAGTAACCAGCTATGTCCACAGACCTCAAAGTATTAAATTTCATCAAAATAGATTTAACGGTTTAAGCGTGGTGAGGTAACAGATAGACAGACGCACATTTATTATGTACTAGCTGTTGCCCGCGACTTCGTCCGCGTTAGCATAGTAGATCACATGCCAAGTATTATTTATTGTACAAAAATATTCAATGTACAGAATTGACTTTCCTACGATTTTATTATATAAAGATGTTCCGCGCGGCTTCGCTTGCGTAATTTAGGAATTTCACACAACCGTACATTTTTCCGCAAAAAAAAACCTATATCCCTTCATGTTTGCCAAAAACATAGAAGATCCAGTAGTTCTTAAGATAATAAGCAATCCATACTAATATTGTAAATGCGAAAGTGTGTCTGTCTGTCTGTTTGTTACCTCTTTACGTCCAAACCGCCGCACTGAACCGATTTTGCTGAAATTTGGTATGGAGATACTTTGAATCCTGGGAAAGGACATAGGATACTTTTTATCGCGGAATAATTTACGGTTCCCGTGCGATAAATGAATTTTGGCGCAACGGAGTTGCGGGCGACATCTAGTTTCATATATTTTCCCCTGCTTTTTTCCACATTTTCCTCTATTTCTTCGCTCCTATTAGTCTTAATGTGATAAAATATAGCCTATAGACTTCCTCGATCAATGGACTATCTAACACTGAAAGAATTTTTCAAATCGGACCAGTAGTTCCTGAGATTAGCGCGTTCAAACAAACAAACAAACTCTGCAGAATTATAATATGTATTAAGTATAGATGTACAAAAATTTTACCTTTACAATTTTATTACATGTATAGACATAGATAGATACCTATAAATAGAGAAACAAACAATAACTAAAAAAACGGTAAAGGTTCGGAAGTCTATCCCAAAATTCATGGGGAGCGGCGGTGAGGGGGGAGGAAGGGTAAACACCCCCCGTACCGAATCCACACTGAGCAATCCCCCAGTATTGGAGCTACTCACCTTTGAAATTTTCGGGATTCTGAGGCTACATTAAGTTTTATTCTCGGCAATTTGCATAGCGTGTTTTGTGACGGTCGCCGGCTGCTGCCGCAGCACGCGGCTCCGTCAGTGTTGTGGTCTAATTTCTAACCTAACCTACTTTTGGACTTTCTGGATTGTGTTTGTTTTTGTTTTGGCGGGGGGCTGCGGCCTCGAGCCCCCCTTTCGGGGCGGCTGCTGTATCCGTGGTTAAGTAGGCCTTCTGTTAAGTCTTTTCATTAATAAAAAAATTAAATAAAAATGAAGCGCTTGATACGGCGCCAGCAGTCATTTCGGCAACCTGCTGGGGTAGGTTTGTGAACCTTAGCCAAAAAAACAACTTTCTTACCTAATAACATGTTAAATACTCCGTTAACCTACAAAACTAAAAATCTATATTATCAGATAATTAAATTGACAAATTGAACACTCAAAACCTATAAGTACTTAACTAATACCTAATAATTACACAAAAAAAATTTTTAAATTGACAGAGAAATTAAAATAATATCTAAAGCTATCGCAAATCATATATGAGTTTCACTGTTATGTATAAAATTTGAACTTCGAATTTAGAATGCAATTTTTTTTCAAACAGTCAGGTCAGTCAAGAGTCAAGACATAATTTACTCATCTATACATACATATAATAAAAATGTAGAAATGAAAATTCTGTACATTATAAATATTCAAAAAATAATAAGCGGGGGGTGCCACTACCTCGCCATACGAGTAGAAGCCAAAAATGTGGTTAGTTTTTGTCTGTCTGTCTGTCTGTATGTTTGTTCCACTATCACACGAAAACTACTGATCCGATTTGAATGCGATTTTCGCAGATATATTTGTCTTCTTCCAACTTAACATCTGGTGTATAAGAAATTTTCCCCTCACCCCTCTAAGGGGACGAAAGAGGGGGTCAGATTTTGTATCAAACTTTTTTCTTTGACACAAAAACTACTGATCCGATTTGCATAGTACGGTTTTCGCAGATATATTTTTCTTCTTTCAACTCAACATCTGTTGTATAAAAATCTCCCCCCCCCCCCCCACCACTCTAAGAGGACCAAAGAGGGGGTCAGATTTTGTATCAAACTTTTTTCTTTAATGGACTTACTTCATATTATTAACTATGTTTTCCAACTTAACATCTGGTATATGAAATTTTCCCCCTCACCCCTCTTAGGGGATAAAAGAGGGGTAAGATTTTGTATCAACTGAGGAAGTAGAAATACTTTAAAGTGCAAAACAACATTTGCCGGGACAACTAGTAAAATAATAATCTTATACAGGATGTAACAAAACTAAGTGATAATTCGTTAGGATGTGTACGTGTTTCTCGTAGACTGTAGAGAGTTCACTGTAAAAGTAGCAGCGCTGAAAGACTAATTTTTTTCACTTATGTATGGGGAAACTGGTGAGTGGTGACGCTCGGGCCCTTGCCCATACAAAAGTGAAAAAAAATCGTCTTTCAGCGCTACTTTCACAGTGAACTCTCTACAGGGAACACGTACACACCCTAAAGTATTATCACCTAGTTTTGTTACACACTGTATATAAAATTCTCGTGTCACAATGTCAGTTACCATAGGTACTCCTCCGAAACGGCTTCACTGGTTTTTATTTATTATGCATAATATTCAGTAGGTCTGAGAATCGGCTACTGCATAGACTAAGGAAATAGTATGTCTGGCCTCTGGGCTACTGACTACTTTTTATATTGATAAGTGCATTTGTTGAATAAATAATAGTAAATTATTACAAACTGGGACTAACGGCGACCATTGTTTGTGCGACGGGATAGCGATCGACGTTGCCATGGCGACATACTTATTAATCACCTTGTGGCGGTACCCACAATTCGCCTAACATTCCTGCATCGCGCTATCGAAGTTTTCTAAGCGCGTCGGTATATATACGACAGCTGAAATGTATCACGTGGGCTTCGGCCTGACCGGGCATAACACCTCGCTCGGTCGGAAGATCTTCCTTTGGCCTCTACACATTATTCCCACATTGGTGACCCTCGACAGAACACGCCTCCTTCATCATCATCACTCCCCGCCCCTCCGCACCGCGCCAGCCAGCATCGCCTCATCGGGTACCTCGTCCACTAGCCGCAATGAACCGCGGCCTGGGCGACTCCGCATCGGCATCATCGGGCTTTCTCACTACACCGACCAGTCAGCAAAGCAGAGCACATCTCTCCTGGTCAGCACGTAGCATCGGCCCCGCACGGCAGCTATCCGACTCACTGGATCCCGTGCAGCAGCTTACATTTCCGACTCACTGGGACTCACTGCAACAGTTCCGATTCACTGGAACTCACTGGCACTGGCGACTCAAGCGGCAAGACTTCAAGATTCGACCTCCGGTCTTCGGGGGGGAGTGATGTGGCGGTACCCACAATTCGCCTAACATTCCTGCATCGCGCTATCGAAGTTTTCTAAGCGCGTCGGTATATATACGGCAGCTGAAATGTATCACGTGGGCTTCGGCCTGACCGGGCATAACACCTCGCTCGGTCGGAAGATCTTCCTTTGGCCTCTACACATTATTTCCACAACCTCAATATAATACTCTATATGGCAAAACAACGTTTGCCGAGACAGCAAGTATTATTATAGAACTTAGTAATAACATTAATTAGATTTTTCGAAACATCCCTGCTTAATATATCGCACGTCTGCGTCATACGGAGAACACTTCCCCAAAATGTTCAGTCTAGATACGATCCGTGGTTTAGGTTTTATCGTAATTGCATTTTCATATCTATAATCTATCAAGAAAGTCATGACAGGCGGGAATTTTTTTTAATAAAATAAAAAATATGAAAACTTTATTAATTAGAGATAAAAATGTGCAAGGTGACAATATTTAAAATGTAATAAGCGTTCTCTGTGAAAATACAAAGAAAAAATACACCTTAAAAGCGTGATTACGTTTAGAAAATTTTCCCGCCTGTCATGACTTTCTTGACGGACTATAATAATTGTTTTAACCCTAGATTTCGCCCAAAACACTCATATCTCACCATGTATAATAATTATAATAATACTGAAAATTATTAAGTAAGTATTATGATTATTATATTATCATTCAAGACAAAGCCTTTTATTGATAATATTATAATATGTGTATCTATACTTATTATAAAACAAAGTCGGTTTTTTTCCCTCATGTCCCTTTGTTCCCTTTAATCTTTAAAACTACGCAACGGATTTTGATGATTCTTTCAGTGTTAGATAGCCCATTTATCGAGGAAGGTTATAGGCTATATTTTATCACGCTAAGACTAACAAGGGCGAAGAAATAGAGGAAAATGGGGAAAAAACGGGGAAAATTATTTGAAAAGGCTAACTTGAACGTGCTAATCTCAGGAACTACTGGTCCGATTTGAAAAATTATTTCAGTATTAGATAGCCCATTTATTGAGGAAGTCTATAGGCAATATTTTATCACGCTAAGACTAATAGGAGAATGTGAAAAAAACGGGGGAAATTATTTGAAAGGGCTTATCTCGCGAACTACTGGAGCAATTTTTGTGTTATTTGGCACAGATAAGAAGTAGACCACGTGAAGCATCATAGGCTATCCATTTTAATCGTTTTTTCAGTGGCTATATATTTTATATATTAAATAGATTAAATAGTAGTATTATTATAAATTAAATAGATTTGTAAAAGTGTTAGTTCATTTTATATAAAAAAATATTTTAAAATTTTTGGCACTTTACATAATCTTATGTGCATAGAATTAAATCTCAATGAAAAAAAAAATCAATTGAACGTAAAATCAATATTTTTTTAACAATATTATCACAATAGATATTATTATGATGACAAAACAGAATGTTCCTCCATTCATTATTCATGACAATCTTTCTAAATTCTACAAAAGTATAAGAAAACAATAATAATATTAAATAGATACTAAAATAGATACTATATTAGTATCTATTTAATTTTAACATTTAACAACTAATTCTTACGATAACATTATTTTATTGTGACCCCTGCAGGCAGGCTACGTGTAAACCAGCCATAACTTGCATGGCAAAAATAGAGTACACAGATTATGTCTATTATGGCAAAAAGCAGTGATTGGCGTCTCTAACTCCCTGCGTCGCTGCAAGCCGCTACTGAACGCTGTAAAGCGCTGTTAACTGTTCATGCTTTTTAACGACTTTTAAGGATAAATTTCAACAAAGTATGAATTACATCTTCCATAAAATACATCAAATAATAATGATGCGAGTTTTCGAGCAGATTGGACTAAGGAATCGAGTTGTCCCATACTAAGTTCATTCCCCCTTTTCACACCCTTAGAAGAGGAATTTCTAAAAATCCCTTCTTATCGCACGCCCACGTCATACGAAGAATACTTCCTCCAAATTTCAAGTATCTACAATTACTGGTTTCGGCCGTAGCGTGATTCCATTTTCATGTCATTCAGGACAAAACCTTTTATATAATGATATATTGATTATGTGCTTACAGATAAATGTAAGAGATAAATATAAATCTGATAAGCTTTGTCCACACTGTGCCTTTTTCTGTTCGTCAAGGGCATGCGTTATAGCGCAGTCAACAGCTAACGTGAGGCATGCCCGCGACGCATGCCCTTTGACCGTCTAAAACTTTCGCTTTGTTATTAAAAATGACAGTTGGCATTCAATTATTGAATGCGCCAAAACGAAAGTTGAATGAAAGAAGATGACGAAAATTGAAGACGAAAGCGCATAATGTGGACATAACTATAGCATTCCTATGAATGTTGCCATAGGGACCCCACTACTACTACTACCACTACACAAGCTACTGCTAGAATGTCTAGAAATTCTCTCTCACAACACTATAACGAGTCTAGAATTCCATCTGTTTCATAATTCAATTATTGTATTGTGCATTGTCTGCTTAGCCTTAGCCCAGTTTTTTGTTAATTAGTCAAGGAAAAGGGGGTTATTACATATTAATAGTTAATGGTCAACGCCTTGTAATAGTTCACAGAGTTAACAGTGTTGAGTTCTAAGCCACGAGAGTCGAGACATAATATTATGTTACTGTATACATAGGCTGCACTAAAAATATCGGGAATGGAATAGTTCCCCTATTCCTGTCATATTAAAATCTTTTTAATTGAAAACTCCTTGGTTCTAAAAATCGTATGCCATTTATTTAAAAAAAGATTCTCGGTCTTGTCACAAGCTCTTGTCAAACTTGTTTAGTCGTTGAGAAAATGGAATTGACTCGAGAAAATTCTAGAGCGATGATTTATTATGACTTTCGAAGTGGTTTAACACAAAAACAGTGTGTTGATCGGATGATTTCTGCATTTGGTGATGAAGCCCCATCCAAAACCACAATTTATCGCTGGTTTGCTGAATTTCAACGTGGACGTGTCAGGCTCAGTGATGATCCCCGTCGTCCAAAAACTGCAGTCACCCAAGAAAACGTTGATGCTGTGCGTAAGCTGGTTGAGGAAGATCGACATGTGACATACCGCGAAATTCAGGCAACTTTAGACATTGGCATGAGTCAAATACAAATAATATTGCATGAACAATTAGGTTTAAAAAAGTTGTTTTCCCGATGGATACCGCATTTGCTCTGTGAAGAGCAAAAAGCGGCTCGCGTTACTTGGTGCGTCAGAACTCTCGAAAGATTCCACGCAGGATCCTCAAATGCTGTATTATACAACATCGTATCAGGTGACGAATCCTGGATATACGCGTACGAACCCGAAACTAAAAACCTGTCACGAGTTTGGGTGTTCGAAAATGAGTTAAAGCCAACAAAAATTGTTCGTTCACGGAGTGTTGCAAAAAAAAGGTGGCCACGTTTGTCTCCAAAACCGGCCATATTGCGACTATTCCTCTTGAGGGACAAAGAACGGTTAATGCAGAATGGTATGCTAGCATTTGTTTGCCACAGGTCGTATATGAACTCCGTAAAGAGAACTGCAACCGCCGCATCATCCTCCATCACGACAATGCGAGTTCTCACACCGCGCACAGAACAAAAGAGTTTTTAGAGTAAGAAAACATAGAATTATTAGACCATCCGCCGTACAGCCCCGACTTAAGCCCTAATGATTTCTTACTTTCCCTAAAATAAAGAATAAATTGCGTGGTCAGAGATTTTCATCACCTGAAGAAGCTGTGGATGCCTACAAAACGGCCATTTTGGAGACCCCAACTTCCGAATGGAATGGTTGCTTCAATGATTGGTTCCATCGTATGGAAAAATGTGTCAAATTTCGCGGAGAATACTTCAAAAAGCAATAAACACATTTTTAAATAGTACTGTTGTGTCACCTCCTTGATTCCCGAAATTTTCAGTGCCGCCCTCGTAGGTACATATTTTGACATTTATTATGGAGTTTTATGACTTTGAAATTTTATTTAATATAAACTGCTTCAAATATTATGCTTTCGTTTGTTTGCATCGTTCAACTTAATTTGCGTGTCGATTTTGAGACAGATAAAGTTTAAGCTGGTTAAGGAAATTTTCGTATGTATACCTAAGCTTAAAAATACTTTTATTTAATTATTTCTATAAAATTTAATTTATTACTATACCTCTATAATGCTACCTTCATAGTGAACAAGAGATACGTCATGCACACGCTAAATAATAATTTATCTTCGTTTTGTTACAACTTACGCCGATTTTCATAGCAATATTTAGATGTCTACTGTGGTACACAGATATAATATCTATTGTTATTTCATAAGTAAGTCGCAATATATAGTTGCTGTTGCACCGTATGCGCTGCGAACCGCGAATCTCTCAGCTTCATATTCTGATAACTATGTGGGCTGCGTTTAACTACGTCTTCCCGATTCGTTATGCTGTTGAAATAATTCTTTTCTATGAGCTTAGATGACGATAGCAACTCTGTTGCGCCAGAATTTTTCCGGTAATAAATAATAAGCATCCTATAATTATGTCCTTTCCCGGGACTTAAAGTATCTCTATACAAAACAGCAAAATCGGTTTAGTGCTTTATAATGGAATGGATTTTACCTCAGGGAAAAATTTTGGCTACTTTTACTGTGGAAAAATTTATGGTTTTTGTAGGATTTTATTTTGCACGAACGAAACCGCAACAGCTATATAGTTAGAAATAATACCACATATTGCCAAATATATTATATTACATAAATAATTCTACTGAAAAAAGGATGTTCCCGTTTATATCTACGTTATTTTTAATTCCAACGTCAACTTAGTCAACTTAATCAAAGTATATTTAACTTTGAAACGGGGATTACTTGCAGAATAAATTCAACAAATACTGATCGGATTTTCGAATTAATGGTTCAATAAAGATTGCTCTCGTTTTAATCATCGATTTAATTAAGAGCCCGGATTGGAAAGAGACTCAAATTGTGAGTTTATTGAGTCATACACAAGCTTTGCTTTGTCGATGAGCTGTTGAAGCTCTATAACAAAAAGCCGATGTTAAAATGAGTTAAAAATTATCTAGCCGCCTGCCTATATATACTGCAATATTACTGACTGTGATTGGAGTGATACAATTGATAAACCTAGACTTCTGACTACTAATATTTTATATTATAAATGCGAAAGTGTGTGTTTGTCTGTTACCTCTCCACGTCCAAAGTCCAAACCGCTGAACCGATTTTACTGAAATTTAGTTACATGAAGATACTTTGAGTTCCAAAGGACATAGGACACATTTCATACAGGAAAAATACACGGTTCTTGCGCGATAAACGAAATTTGGCGTAACAAAGTTGCGGGAGGCATCTAGTACGTCTTATCTCTAAAAAAAGTTAGTAATTATAATATAATATAAGCTTCACGGTCATAATATATAACCGCCTTGGTAAGATGGTATATTATGTATTTAGTATTGACATAATCTTATTTTTTGTTTCTCTTTGTCATGCGATACTTATCGTTTTGGGAAAGGACAGTGTTTATCACGTAAAGGTGTACGGTTCCTTGCGCGATAACAAAATTTCTGCGAATCGAGGTCGCGGGTAGTATTTAGTTTATTATAAACATATTATTCTTTTTCTTTACAAAAGGCATTGCTTTGTTTTATCTTTACTGTATTTGTTCAGATGTGAACAATATGCAGGGCCCTGTCAGTTTGACAGTATGAATGCGCGCTTTGTATTGCTTGGGATGACGGAAAATAAATGCAATTTATGTAGGGTCGTTTAATAATACATTATTTTACGTTCCAATATAAACTATACGGTCTACAGGGCTCATCATGAATTTTCCCGTACAGTAATTTTAAAAAGGAAATGTTTCAGCGCCACTTTCATTAGGGAACTCTTTATGTGACACATACAAAGTTATACAATATAGTATATACCTACACCCTTAAGTCATAGTAAGTAAGTAAGTAAGTAAGTAAGTAAGTAAATAAGTAAGTACTGTTACTTTCTTTTCTTAGACAATGTAGATAAGCAAGTATAGTTAATAATATATTCTTATTTATAAATAGCAACTTTACTATTGCAAATATACACTATGTTTGCATTTTGTTAATACATATTATTTATATTAAAATTGTATGTAGGTTCCGCACGCGCTAGGCTGTTGCCACACAGCTGACTCAGACGTCCTAGATAAACGCTCTTGTCGTCAATAACTTGATTAATGATGATAAATCAATACGTGAACATTATATTGACTGTTATTCCAAATCACAATAGGTAATAATAATTTCATTTTATTTATTCACTTAAAATAGGTCAGTCCGAAAAACGCAATTGGTGAATTGTAGTCTAGGTACAAAATTCGTGGTGACTTTCAGAGAAAAAGCTCGATTTAATAGTCCGTTCATTAATTTTTTGGTGAGATGAACTGTTACAATTTATTTTTCTCACCTCCGGGCGGAAAACGTAAACTTTCTTCCCGCTGCGCTTACCGATGCTGCCTTTTTCCGCCTCCGTCGATGAGAAAAATAGTATACACTTCGCCTCGGCCAACAATTACGTGTGATCTGAGACATTTCTTATTTTCCTGCCCTAGCTGCGTAATGTACTATTCTATCTTAGATTGTTAAATATTTAATTAATTCCACTAATCGTAAGTTTTATGATAAAACTTACAAATATTGCGTTACTGCGTTAAAAAATTAACCCTTTCCACTTCAAGCCATGGTTGTCAGATTACATGGATAAAAGTGAATTACAAGGTATTATGTTATAAGCGTTATAAGCGTTATAAGGGAAATATTAACATATAAATAGAGTTCGCTGGGGCCGCGTCGCGCCCTACTTGTTAACGCGGGCACACCGGCTAAATCATTATTTTAACATAGCACGGGATGACTACGGAAATGTTCATACTCAGCGTACTCAGCATACTCTGTAGCTTAGATGAGTACATAAACGCCACTAGATTAGGATAGGTTTTCACGCTAGTGGCAGAACCAGCATAAACAGTAAACGAAAAGTTTGGTTCGACGTTTGATAACGTTTCTGTCAATATTCTGACATGACGTGTGCACTGTACAACATGTCGGTTTTTGGTGGGATTATTTACTTTATGTGCTATGTAGCGCCTTCTGCTCCGACCTTTGCGTAATCCCTATTAAGCCCGTATGAAAACGGGTTGTATTGTTCTGTACACGCTATTTATAAAATGCTGACGGGTTTTTATTTAACGACGCACATTATAGATCATACAAATTATAATACATAATATTAAGGCAGCGAAATGCTGATGTTCTATAAGGCCTGATTCTGCTGTAGTGGACACGCATCATAGTCGCTTCTCCTTGTTCTGCCTAAGAAAGTGATTGAGTAATCCAATGTATCAGAATTCAGAGTTATAGTTCTACTAGATGAAGCCTGCATCTCCGTTGTAGAACTCTGAACTATAACTCTGATAGACAAATCATTAGCGCCAACGTGTATGCTGGCCTGGCTCCCTTGGGCATTGGGATCGACCGGATGTTGCCGCTTCTCACTGATGCTCTAACTGTCTGCATTGTTTCCTCATATTTGAACGTCATTGTTCCTCATGGAACTCTTTTCCCCTCTTATATAAATCCAATTAGAAGTTTTGTGTAATTGGTCAAATTCTTCGCTAATTGTAAACCAAACTATCGTAGTTCTTAATAAGAGATTTTGGTGGATTCTAACGCATTTAATAAAAACGATACACACCGGATAAGCTACGTACAAATTACAATGTTTGGCTTACTCTACAAGCGAACTTTCCAACGTATTAAACAAGGATGAAATCGGTACATCTACTTAATAATAATATCATTTGTATAACCTATCAAGCCCCATAAGCTCACCGGTGAGCGAGACACAATAGAATAATAATAGATTTCCAAGAATCCATAATCGAAGGATTAATAAAGGGGTTCAAGCATATTGAAATGACCTAACCATCTCTCTTGGGCACATCTGGTTCTGACACCATAAAATCAAAAATTTTATATTTACTTACAGCTGTCTATCTTGGCTATAGTTAGCGGTTACACGGTCAAATTTTCATCAATCTGGTGTCAATCTGGTTGACGGAATATTGATGGTTATAAAAAGTTCATATTAAAAATACGATCAATCCATCAATCCGTGGGGTACACGATAAAATTTTCGTCAATCCGTACCAGATTGATGGATCAGATTGATGAAAAATTGACCGTGTAGCCGGTGACTAACCGTCAATATTCCGTCAATCAGATTGATGGATCAGATTGATAAAAATTTGACCGTGTAACCTGTGACATACAGGTAGTGTTGCAGTCTATGATTTCTTATGCTCCAAAAATTTATTAAAATAGGTTTATCCGTTTAGCAGTTACATGGCATGGCCAGACACACAAAGATATACTTTCTATTTTCATCGGAAACAGGGAATAAACCAGCTCATATTAACGACAGATTGTAAACCTCATTAGTATTGCTAGCAGGTACAGTACGTAATAATGTGTCCATATATCGACATAGGTAAACGTCCCCTAACCTTGACAAGCCCTGACACAAGAGTTATAAGGGTCCCCCTGACAGTAATTATTGTAAATAATATTAAATTAAATTAATACATGTAACATGGCTAATAGTTGTCAGTAACGAAAGTATATTATTGTGAGTAATTCGGTGTTAAGTGATATCAAAGAGTAATTTGCACCAACTTTACTTTAACTTGAACTATAAACAAAATGTTGAAATAACGTAACGTAATGTTGAGTTAGGTA
This sequence comes from Lysandra bellargus, assembly GCA_905333045.1. Classification (NCBI taxonomy): domain Eukaryota; kingdom Metazoa; phylum Arthropoda; class Insecta; order Lepidoptera; family Lycaenidae; genus Lysandra; species Lysandra bellargus. The sequence continues at coordinate 3,768,274 of HG995336.1, read as the reverse complement.
TCTTTGTATCGGTACTTATTGTGATAGCTGATAAGGAATTGTGATTTTATTACCTAAAATTAGACGTTGGAATTATTATGTTTCATAGATAGAAATGTTGTGAAGTTTAAGTGTTTTTGTTATATGTTATGTTTTTTGTCTTACTTTCTTAAGTTTTTTATGTTGTGTTTTTTTAATGTTTAGAGAATTTGTAATTTGTCGCCAACAAACTGCTGCGCAGTTTGGCAAATTTTAATGTTTATTGTGAAATGCTAGTTTATTCTGAATTAATAATTTAAAAAAAAAAACTTGAACTATAAAAAAAAATCTATAACAAATTTTGACGTGGGAGAGCCATGCTTCGGCACGAATGGGCCGGCTCGACCGGAGAAATACCACGTCCTCACAGAAAACCGGCGTGAAACAGTGCTTGCGCTGTGTTTCGTCGAGTAAGTGAGTTCACCGGAGGCCCAATCCCCTATCCTTTTCCCTTCCCTACCCTCCCCTATTACCCCTTAAAAGGCCGGCAACGCACCTGCAGCTCTTCTGATGCTGCGAGTGTCCATGGGCGACGGAAGTTGCTTTCTATCAGGTGACCCGTTTGCTCGTTTGCCCCCTTATTTCATAAAAAAAGTCAAATAATGATTGCCTTTCTAGAATAAAGTCAATAATGGACGCCATATTTGACGATAACCTTAACCATAACAACGCCTCTGGTGCAACTCAACCTAAATCTTGCTAATAACTAAACCTTATTAAAATGGATGAAAACGACAGCTACTATCGTAATCAAACTTCTTGCAAATAAACCTCTTCACCGCTGCTACTTTCACGGTAAACTCTAGAGGGTGTAACAAAAACTTTTGTTTAAGAAAACTCGTGAGTCATGACGCTGGGGCGCTTGCCCATACAAAAGTGAAAAAAATTTGGTCTTTCAGCGCTGCTACTTTTACAGCGAACTCTCTACAAGAGACACACCCTTAAGTATTATAACTTAGTTTTGTTACATCCTGCATATTATAAAGGTCTCATATCTTAAAGTATTTTTACTTTGTCAATATCTAATAACGCTAATTTTCACAACATTCTTCAAATGTTGCTATTTGTAGAACAGAGTACTAACAAAACTTTATCAGAATACAAACACAATTGCATACTGACAATCTGTAGATCCGATAAATGAAGTGAAGGAAATCTCTAAGAATTTGAATACAATGGCATTGAAAAGCCAGAGAAATGTTACATTCACAGTAACGTTGCATAGATCGGAAAACGCGCTATAGATTTCCTAGATATTTCTTCTGATGGTGCGTAATGAAGCGTTAGAAATAAACTAAATCCATACTAATATTATGAATGCGAAGGTTTGTCTTTCTTTTCTGCATTGTCTGATAGGTACCTTTTCACGCTACTACTCAACAGATTTCAAAAACAAGTCCCGTGAATACTGAGAAAGAAAATAGGATATTTTTATCCGGAAAATGACTGTTCAGTTGTATCAAGTAAATATTTTCTATGAAACTGTTAAGAGAATTATAATTAACAAGTCCTATAGGTCTACCAGGATCTGATGGCAAAAAGTGAGAAAAGAAATTGACTCTAGCAGTACAGGAGTAATTAGAATAAAACATTTAGATCTTTTTTATTCCTCATAGCGGCTGATTCTTGTGTGAAACATGCAAATATATAAATTTATACAATGATCAAGGATATTTTTTTAAAAACTGCCATCAAAGTTTGCCATCAGATCCTGTTGGAATTATAAAACATTCATCAGTTAATAATATTGACTGTAGGTTGTAGAATGTTTAAGTAAGTACAGGATAGCTATGAAAAATATTAACTTCTAAAATTATATTATTTATTGCACGGACATAAAATTATTCCAGTTATCTACTACTTTATTACACGGTAATACCCAGGTCAGTTATATAAGTTAAAACTAAGTATAAGTATACTTACTATAATTTACGTCTATAAAAGATAATTACTTATCGGTCTATGGTCATTTTAAAGTAGGCATGACCATATATTTAATTAATTTTACCAATTATGTGAGGATGAGTCATCTGTCAAGTTGCGAGGGGAGGGTGATATATGTCCCCAGTCCCCGATGCGTCTGTAGGGGACTACAGACGCATCAAACATTGATGATCGGGCTTATTCGGGATTGCAGGGGGTTAGTGACGTTTTTGGGGTAAAAATAGAGTTTCGTACAGTAGGTATATTATGTAGGTGCAACTTACGTCAGATTCTGTGTAAAATCACAGAATGCATAATAGTACCTTACGGTAGTAAAAACGAATTTCAAGTGATACTTTGAAAAAGCGAATCGCTAATTTACTTAATTTTAAGCGAATAAGTACCTAAAGTACACATTGTGTGGGTAAAAATAATGAAAAAAAACCGGCCAAGTGCGTGTTGGGCCACGCGTAATATAGGGTTCCGTGGTTCCGTAGTAGATACCGCTATTTTTTTTTTAATTTTTATACGGTCAATGAATGTACATTCATAACGTACACTACTAACAACATCATCTCAGTTTTCACAATTTGAACGAAAAGTTCCTTTATACTTCGCCGAATACATTTTTTTAGTTGATCGACTATTACTCAATAACTTATGATGTCTTCTTAGCCTTGATAGTTTTCCTTTTAAATTCAGCATATTTCCTACTCCCGTTAATTTTTTCACATTTCCAGAAGCGACCGTTTAGCTGGTAGAAGGGGGGACAGTGGACTCTAACGATTTTTTCCACTTTAAAACTTAACATTTCTCAAACGGATCCCTAAAAATTGGAAAATGATCTAGAAATACTCATAATATTTTTAAAAAACCTAACCAACGACGCCCCACACGATGGGGTGGACGCGAAAAAAAAATCATCCCCACTTGATGAGTAGGGAAGGTACCATAAATAAATATTTTTTCAAGATTTCATGTACCATTTTGTCGGCATCATTAATATGTGCATTCATGCCAAATTACAGCTTTATAGGTCCTATAGTCTGAGCAAAACCGCGGACAGACGGACAGACGGACAGACGGACAGACGGACAGACCAAAACTTTAAGGGTTCCTTCATCCTTGTTGACTACGGAACCCTAAAAAGGTAATTGAAAAAATAAAAAATTATATGAGTAATATAAATAATAAATAAAATGTCTTTATTTCAGGCATAAATTTACCCATACAGATTATATAAAATATTATGTAAAATTAAAATTAAAATAAACTAATGTTGACACTGTTAACTAATGTTGTAAACTGATGTTGAAGCAAGATCTACATTCAAAAACTATGTTTCAGAAAACAGGAAACCTGGAACCAACACCTTACCTTCCATATTGCTAGCGGAGATAGAACAAGCCATCAAATCTCAAAAAAACGACAAAGCACCTGGAGAAGACCTCATAACAAATGAACTATTGAAATCTCTGTCAGAATCTCTACAAAGACCATTGCAATCGATGTTTAACAACATTCTGGAAAAGAAAAATACTCCAAATCAATGGTCAAAATCTACAATGACTTTACTTTATAAAAAGGGAGATAGAGCTAACCTGAACAATTATAGACCAATTAGTCTGATGAGCAATGTTTACAAGATTTTTTCAAAGATCATTCTTGGGAGACTCACAAAGAACTTAGATGAGAATCAACCACGAGAACAGGCAGGGTTTAGAAAAAAATATTCAACAATAGACCATATACACGTTGTTACTCAATTAATAGAAAAATGTAATGAATTTGGAAGGACCTTGTACATTGGTTTGATAGACTTTACGAAGGCTTTCGACTCATTGGAACACAATGCCATATGGGAAGCCCTAAGAAGCCAAAATGTAGATGAAGAGTATATAGAGATTTTATATAGCATATATTGTAAGATATGGTCCAAAATAAGATTGGAAAGAGAAGGAACAGAATTCCCAATAAACAAAGGAGTGAGACAAGGAGATCCCCTCTCACCTAAAATATTTTCGGCTGTACTGGAAATGGTATTTAGAAATATTAACTGGACAAATCAAGGAATAAAAATAGATGGAGAATTCCTTAGCCATTTACGCTTTGCTGACGATGTAAACAACTAGAAAACATGATTAAAGACCTAGAAAGGGAGAGCAAAAAAGTGGGCTTGTCATTAAATGCTTCTAAAACAAAAATTTTAACTAACAGTAGAGAACAACCTATAAGAGTGAATGATCAAGATATAGAATATGTTAAAGAGTATATTTATCTAGGACAGTCAATTTCCTTTAAAGACCAGACAGAGAAAGAAACAGATAGACGAATAGCTATTGCTTGGAAAAAATTCTGGAGCTTAAAAGAAATCATGAAAAATAGAGAGGTGAGCATTGACGTTAAAAGTAAACTATTCAATATTGTCATTCTACCATGCTTAACTTACGGCTGTCAAACTTGGTCCTTACGGAGGAAAGATGAAGACAAGATAGCGATCCATCAACGCAAAATGGAAAGGAGCATGCTTGGCATAAGGATAACAGACAAAATCAGAAATGAAACTATAAGGAGCCAGAATAAGGTCGCAGATGTTTTACAGAAAATTAGAATGCTTAAATGGAATTGGGCAGGACATGTAATCAGAATGGACAATGAAAAATGGACTAATAAAATAACAGAATGGCAACCGAGGGAAGGACAGAGGAAAAGAGGGAGACCTAGGAAAAGATGGGAGGATATATTCAAGGAAAAATGTGGATTAGATTGGAGAAGGAAAGCGAGAGACAGAGATACCTGGAGAAGGCTGGGGGAGGCCTACGCCAAAGAGGCGACTTCCACATCTTAGATTTAAGGAAATTACTAATGAGATATTATTGCTTTTATTATTTTTATTAAAATTAAAATTGAAAATCTGATTTTAAATTTAACAATGTGAAATATTTAAATTAATTACTGTGATACCAGAAATAGTCAAAATAACAATTTTTTTAAAATATGATTTCAATATAATAATTAATATAATATAATACTAATACAATTTTAATAATTATTAATGTAGCAATATTCTAAATGTATGGTGGTAGAATAAAGGCTATTTTTATTTTTTATTTTATTTAATGTTGACACTGTAAAGGGGTGTCCAGTCATAAAATCACTTCTTATTCTGGTTCATGTGAACAGAGATCCACCGCATGTACTATCAGAGAAGTTGATTCCTATGCAGATGGCGGACCTAAGTAATTTGGTCGCGTTACGTCAAACCCATCCGACCGATCACAGCTAACATTGAATTGACATAAGCCGACCACATGACTTAGGTCCGCCATCTGCATAGAAATCAACTTCCCGATAGTAGATTAAATTATTGTAGTAGTCGTCAGAGATAGCCGCGAGTATCCTATTGCCGGAGCTGCGCAGTCTGTGCCAAAATGCAGCCACCCGAGATCTAATGATAGCAAAAAAGTCAGGGACTCTCGCCTCCGCAAACATACCCGAAGCACTGCAGCTTCGCGGGAGCCGCATAAGAGTTCGGTATGCATCATTATACTGAACTCTTATACGGCTAATCGACTTTTGTTTGAACGCTATCAAAAGCTGGCAGGTGTACATGCTAAGGCAATACGCCTTAAAAAGTGTGGTTTTAACGTCCCTGCTGCAGTTGGCAAAACGTCGAGCGATCATGTTAGCTCTGACGGCGAGAGCCCTGTGCTCTCGCTCAATATCAGCGTCATCCTCCAGCCGGTCAGTCAGCAGGTGACCTAGATACCGGAACTGCTTAACAACACCTATCTCACATCCATTCAAGTACACTTTGGGTACTACCTCCGGACCCCGACCAGATGCGAAAACCATGACTTCGGTTCTGGAGATATTATATTTCAGTCCATGTGCATTCGCATAATGCTCACAGACCGATAACAGTCGCCTCAATCCTTTGATTGAGGGGCTGAGGAGCACCATATCGTCTGCGTAGCTCAGGTTATTCAAACAAACGTTTCCTATATGGCAGCCGATTCTGGTGCTACTCAGCTCCTCGATCAAGCCATTCACATTCACATTGAAGAGATCCGGAGAGGTGACCCCCCCTTGGCGAACTCCACACTCTAGCCTATATACACTAGAGGTCGCGTCACCCCATTTCACTAAGTTAGTTTAGCCTCCGTACCAGAATCTCAACAGATCAACCACCCGCGAGGCACCTGTGACTTGAGCAACTTATTCCATAGAATGTCATAGTTGACCAAATCAAAGGCGCGGCTCAGGTCTAGAAAGCACGCATAAACAGAAGTCTTACGGGACTTGTAGTGGTTTATGGTGCTTTTCAGACTGGCTATAGCGGCATCCGTCGAGAGTCCGTCCGTCCGATATCAGTTTTGAGTAACTTGATATTATGGTAACCCACAGTAAACTCGAATAACTAAAATCCATCACGCTGTTCAGGCTCCAAAGCGTGACAAACATACAACGTTTGTACGTACAAACGTTCATATTCTCGAAAAAACAAAATCTGAGGCATTCTGGTAAGGAGCAAAATTTTAAGCTACCAAGATTAATTTAAAAGATGAGTACAAAATTATTAGTAAGCAACGCAAGCGCAGTTCTAACTCCTAAGTGTTCCCACGAGTATGATTGGATCATAGTTATTATAAGTTGCGTAAGGCGTGTGACCCACAGTCCGCACAATGTGAAGTGCAGGCTTCTAGGCTGCTAGTTATGTAAGACCTAGCCATATAGACATGCAGATGATAAAAGCTCATTTAATCCTTCAATCGGAGATTCTCGGAATTGCCATTGTATTCTATTGTTGTCGCGATCACCGGTGGTCGTACGGGGCTTGTTATTTGGATAAACTAGCTAAAAGCTTTGTGAGGCTGTGGTAGCTAATTTCAGGAATTTACTGTACTTAGCTTACCGCTTACCGGTCGTAGTAATATACTACCAATAAAACAGTACTATAATCTACTGTGGCGTGTCAGTAGTAGCTCGTAAAGTCGGCTATAAAATCTATCAGCACGAGTTTCCCCGCACTCCTTAACTATAGTTTAATATTATACAGTATAACATCTTTATATGACAGTTTAGACTGAGACTTGAGAGATACCGAAATAGCACATGTTTAGTGTCCGGTCGGAGTATCGGTTTGGCTTCAGTCATTTTCAAGCAAAAAAGAATAAGGACCTGTTTCACCACTTCCTGATAAGGCTATCCACCACTTAACTTGACAGATGGAGTATGGAGAATCTGTCAAATAAGCCTATCGGGCACCTTATCGGAGGAAGCGGTGAAACAGGCCATAAATATTTTTAACTTTCTTCCTTCAAAGTTTGTGTGATAAACTGATAAGGATAACCGATTAATCGGTTTTGGCTAGAAGTTATTCTTAGCTTCGACTTTAGTCAGAATCGACTATATCACTGGGACAATCCATTTCAAGGACACAACTTACACTACTGTATGTATGTTTACTATCTCTTTACCATTCAGACTTCAGAGTTACCTTCAAGCATGACCTTTATGCTGATGACATAGGGATCACTTTCAGGAACACCGAGGTAGTGTAACTGCGAACGGCGTGTAACATTGACCGAGGTCATCGACACGTCACGTGTGACGTCATCTCTTTTACTTTTGTTACGAGTACCGTGAATTACAGAAGAATGTGGATAGGAGCTTATTACCGTGACCACATTTTTGTGTTAGAGTAGAGAGATTAATTACAAAGAATATCAAATTATGTATATAAAGTTGAAAAGTTTTATTTGCGCTACTTCTATAGTATATTTACTGAAACTGTTTTTTAAACTTGGGAGTTGGGACTTCCTAAATAAATATAAAGTCCAATAGAAGAAAGTGTTTTACGATTATTTTCTAAAAATGAATCCTTACCAGCAACACTATAAAATTATAAAATACTTACCATAAATTGACGCAATGATTTGTATTCTTGATCTATTTTCTAATATACTAAATTTGTTATAACATAATAGCAATATTCTATTACTATCAGCTCGGTGAAGGTCGATCTGTTCGGATCTTAGAACATAATATTTAAAAAATTCTGAACATTAAAAATTAAGCACGGACTTCTAATGTGGGTTTCATTTAATTCAAACAAAAGTATTTCGGTTCATAATTAATATGATTTAATTAATTAAAATAGAGTACTAGAATAAAATTTCTATTAATTAATTAAGAGAGCCGTAGTGAGTATAATTTAAACAATTAGAACAATAAAAAGCTATTTAAACACAAAGAAAGCGCTCAAAATTTTCGCAGACGATTTTTTCACTTGTCAGCCTGTCTGTATGACGTGTGCTCTATTGTAATAGAGTCTAAGATTCCTTGGCAAATACATAAGGATTGCTGGTACATATAGAGGCATTATTACATTGAAATAAGGTCTATAATTCCCTGGTAAGTTTTTCCTCCTCTCACCGAACGGCAAGGCAGTGGACCGCGCTTTATTATATGAACAATACGTACAATCAACAATAAAATTGCTGTTCTATTAACAAAACATAATTTGCGTAATGCAATCGTGAGCAATATTTTTTTTAGATTAGAAATCGAAAATATTAAACAGGCCAAGAAAACGAGCAAGAAGAATATAATATCTTATATCTTTAAACGAGCAATTCTTGTATATATATAAATATATAATTGGAATCTCGGAATCGGCTCCAACGATTTTCATGAAATTTAGTATATAGGGGGTTTCAGGGGCGATAAATCGATCTAGCCAGGAATCATTTTTATAAAATGTCATTTTATGGGTGTTTTTTTTAATTTTTTGAATATCGAGCAAAGCTCGGTCATATAGCTAGTTATTATTAATAATTGAAGACGTGAGTGAATAAAGTTATAGATAATCAACAATTTTAAAATCGATTTTTTTCACAAATGAAGGCTTTAGCCAGATGATGAATAAGTTAAGTACATGGTTTGCTGAAATTATAAGGAACAAAATTTTCTTCACAAATTATGTTTAAATTATAAAATGTATGTTATCAACTTCATTCATATCACTTTTGGTATGTTTATTTCCTGACTAATCTTAGAAACAAAGTTCCTGAATCCTGAGTCAAAGTTTCTGCTTTCGACTTTTCCAACCATTTTGAGCATTCATTTACTAGACCATCTAGATAGTCTTGTAACATTTGAAGATAAACTAAAAAAACTATTTTTTAGCTTATCTTCAAATGTTAGAAAGAGCTTCTGAATATCTAAGGGCCTTAACACACTGGCGATTAGCGAGCGATTTGAAAGCGACGCGATCGCGCGGCGTGCACGCAGCTTGCCTTCCGCGTTTTGGACACTCAGTAGCAAAATGGATTCTGACGTCACGTCCCTAGACGAGTGTACAAAATGGCTTCCACGCCACACCGCAACGACGCGACGCTGCGCTGTCGTGGCGTGTGCGCTGCGCAGTCGCGACTCGCGTCACTTTCAAATCGCTCGCTAATCGCCAGTGTGATAAGGCCCTTACATGAAACTTATACGTCTTATTTGCTTAGAATTTAGATGCTTAATTATTTTTTAATACTACTTGTGTAGGTACTTGCATGTACCAACTATCATGTACAGTCATTACTACAATCGGTGTAGTAGCGCCGGCTACGCTTCAGAACATCCATTTCTTTATCACCTCCATTGTTCGACATCTTACCGCATCTAGCGTGGAAAATTGTATGCCTAAATTATTGATAGTACGAGAAAAGCAGACTTGAAATCTTTTAATGTTTTTCCCATACCTAAGTAGGTATTAGTTGTTAATAATTTAATATGACCTTTAGATTGTTGAAATTATGTAGGATTAAGGATTTTCCGAACTATCTGGTAGTTAATTAATTGTTATCAGCCCACATCCGTTTTCATTTCAGTGATCCCAATTTTGTTTGAATAAAGTTCCTGGCCGACTTAATTTTAAGATGCCTTGATAAAAAAAAAGATTTTAACGGTGTAAATCACCTCCGAATGAACTGTAGCCACATTGATTCCGTAAAATAACCCCAAATTTTCTCAATTCCAGGTCCCATGATGCGTCTATGATAACCCGTGCGCACCGGCATCATGACGTCGGAGCGGGCCATCCCCCACCTCCGGGACATCTTCGGCTTGAACCAGCAATACGAGGCCAAGTTTGAAGACGAGGACAAAACCAAGAAGTCCAGCAAGAAGAAGAAGGATGACTACCGCACGTACGCCAACGGCGACGTCAAAACCCTGGAGCGACACCTCAGCATGAAGAAGACCATAAGAAAGAAGATCATGCGAGACCTCCAGCAGGCTTTTGTAGAGGATCCCAATGAATTCAAGGTCGAAAACACCAGCCCAGAGAAATTAAAGGCGGAATTGAGCGCCGAGGCTGTGAAAATAGAGAAGAATGTAAGAAAGAATGATCCAACGTTCCTGGATATGTTGAGGGGGGAGACCAGGGAGGAGACGAGAGAGGAGCAGCCTCCGACCGAGAAGACCAGCTTCTGGAGACGTCTTACCTTGAAGAACAAGAATAAGAGATAATCGACCCGCCGTTGAAACTCCGTGAACCTACAAATTATCGGACTTTGTGATTCCTTTGATATTCTTATTGGAGCATTTACTATAGCTTATTTATCGGAGATTATGCCTGATCACACCTACCGAGACAGTGCTCTCAGCCAATACTCGGTATGTTTTGTATAGAGGTACCATGTCTCGTCACTCTACTCGGCACGCGTGATTAGGCTCTGGGCTCTTTTGTGTAGTAATAAACTGAATTGCTAGTAATATGCCTCAGGTTACTTTGTTCGATTTAGCAAGACTGAATCAAATTTCGAAGTTTCTTACAATATCATGCTATAATTTTATAACGAGCAAAGTAAGCTGTGTAGTATGCTTTTATATTTGCATTTTACATGGAATTTTAGACTTGTCTCCTTAGCTAAGATCTCAATACGGCAACTTTTGGCAACTAAAAAATAATATAAATAAATTATAAGCAAAGTATTCTTAAATGACTGCTCTAGATTCCATACAAATGTTAAGAATATTGTGGATTTTTGACTTGGCTGAACCAACAATATTATTATAATCAGTTCTTACACTGCCATCTAGCGGAGACATAGGAAAACATTTAAATGATATGATGATAACAAGACGCAAACTAGAATATTAAAATACAATATCTATTAACGTATCTAGTACTATTTATCTGTATACTGAAACTGCATTAGATTTAGGATTTAGAATTGTATATAATTGATAATAAAATAGTAAGTGATAATAAATTGATGTATGGTAATACTGAAAAAGTCTACACGGTAAAGAACTGAAAGTAAAATCTAAGCATATTACTAATTGCTTATTTTTTAGCGTAAGATCTATTTTGTAATAGCAACTTATGTAATTTGATAAAAAGTGTAGAAAAATGTTTATTATTTTACTTTCAACTGTATATAAAGGTGTGTGAAAAAAAACACTAGGTATATCCTTCTTACTCTAATCTAGCTAAGCTATCTTTATCTGATGATTTGGAAAAAACCCTCGATAGAAAAAGTCAGTAACATAACATTGATTAGTGTGGCAAATTGGCATAATATTATTTTTGAATACTTGTTTTACTTTTAGTGAAATTTTGACAAAATGCGATGCATAATGAGTGCAACCAGGCTGGTTGACCTACCTGCCCAGTTGCTATGTAATGTTTTTGCAATGTTTGTGTAAATGCTCTGCATAAGTGTTTCTTCATGCAAATTAAAAATACGGCCTTTGCTGCAAGTGTCTGACCGAAGGTGAAAGAAAGTCAATAGGGAATATTACATGGATTCCTCATAAAAATTTAAAATCTATTGTTTATTGTAGCGTTTTTACATTCCTTTGTATTTAAATATTTTTTGTGCTATCAAGTACAGTACCCGGCAATAAATATTGCACATCGACATTTGGAAAGTGACAGTCGGCTAATTTCGGTTTTGTAGAGCGTTATCTCACGAAATACAAAAAGTCCGGTATATATTAGGAGCTGTTAAAACAATTAAGGTTTGCTTCTTTTGACAATTTTATTATTCTTTGTATAAAATACACCAAATTTTCTATAAGTTATGGCTTTATATTCGGGTAAAATAAAATAAAAAAGGGTGTTCAAATTATGTTTACGTATTTAAAATTCTTTTGGAAAATTACAGCTGTAGCAAATTTAGGGGTGTTAACAACTCTAGATATATATTTTGAACTGGACGCGATTGCACTCTATTGAATTTGAACAACGACTGACATAATGTCAAATAGGTGTGTGCTACAAAGATAACGCTCTTTGAAACCGAAATTAGCCGAATGTCTCTTTCCAAAGGTCGATGTGCAATATTTATTGCCGGGTATTGTACTACAGTTATTCGTTATTGTACTATCGGAGAAATTGATTCTTGTGTAGATGGCAGACCTACGTAATTTGGATTATTTCGTCGAGCTTAGCCAATAGTAATAGTCTAAATTGATTTGAACATAACTCGATCAAATAACGAAGGTCTGTCTATGAATATTTTTTCTGATATGTAAGAAAGAGAAACAGTGTTTAGTGTTAAGTTGATTGATAAAGGACTAAGCAGAAGCAATTTACAGCAATACGAATTTGTAGCAATTCGTATCTTTATAAAAATACGTAGCCTTCAAATTGTTCACGCTAGTCCCTGGACCCTGATGTTGGTATACTACGCTACGGTCCAAAATCACGAGACGACTTACATCTTACATAAATTTTGACATTTAATTTGTAGTTCGAACGTAAAGTTATCACACAAGAAACACGATGATGATGATGGTGAAACTGCTAAGCATGGTTTTCTTGACTGTACCATCGAAGAAATTGATTCATAGGCAGTTAACGGGCTTTGTCATTTGGTCGGGTTATCGTGATCTGTCGGGAATAACGCGACCAAATTACGGTCCGCCATCTGCCTGTGAATCAACTTCTCTGGTAGTATATCTAGCTATTACGTTAAGTTCGAAGCACTGATCTCTATTATACAAGTACGCTGGATCGCTGATACCCACCTGCTTTTTGTGCCTATTTGAAGCGGAATCAGCGCCTCCATTATGGGGGCTGAGAACTAAATTCGACGTAACCACAACCAATAACAACAGTTGTCATCACTAGCATTAGTTCCAAGTACTCTCACTACTGCTATCAGCGCCAATATGGCGGCTTTCAAACGTCATTTTTACGTCAGATTTAGCTCTCAGCCCCCATAATGGGGGCGCTGATTCCGCTTCAAATAGACACAATAAATAGCTGTAATTTCAAAGGGTATCACCGGTCCAGCGTACTTGTAACGGAGGTCAGTGATTCGAAGTGAGTCGTCAGTGCTTTATTCAAACGTGTTTCACTGATCAAGGTGGTTTTGATGGCTCACAAATTGTAGTAAAAATCGATAACAATGGTGCACCATACTATGGTGACTAGTAAATATATTGTTATGTCTCAGGCCAATTTTATTATGTATATTTTATTCTAATTATATATTTTTAAAGCAAACCTGGATACTTACTAAGTCAGTTTGCATTCCATAGATGTTGCTCCGTTGCGTCGCGCGTCATCTCGTCGCTTGCTGAGTAAGTCCCAAAATATTATATCCCCTTCTAGCCTAGAGAGGAGACGTATAAATTTGATGACATGTCATTTACGTACGTCTGCATAATGCGTCAAACTTGTTACACCATTATGGCGTCGAAATCAAGACGTCATGACTCATGAGCACCAGTATACTGGGATATATTTTGGAACTCGAACGCGTTATGATAGGTACCATCGAGGAAATTGATTCCTAGGCAGTTGACGGACCTACGTCATGTGGTTGACTTATATCAATTCAATGTTAGCTGTGATCGGTCGGCTGGGTTTGACGTAACGCGACCAAATTACTTAGGTCCGCCATCTGCATAGGAATCAACTTCTATGATTGTACTCATCGACGAACAGAAGATGAAGTAAATGGGTACGCAGTGTGGTATTGTCCCGCGTCATTACAACGCAGATGTGTTTTTCTATTCCGACCGTTCTTAGGGGATTAAAATATTTGGATTGCGCATTTTATATTTATTATACAACATTTAGATGTGTTTTTAATGTTTCTACATTATAAAAGGTTTTTCTGTAATTCGTCGTGTGAACGGAGTGGTTTTCGGCCATCTACTTATCTCATGTATATGTGATGTAATGTTAAGTTTAGCTTAATATAGTGTAATATACGTGGCAAATCCCTGTTGTGACAGTTTATTATAATACAATATTAAAAGATTTATTTTATTTATTTCTCATACACCTGTTGCTTTATTGATTCATAATCATCAATATTATAAAACGATTGTATGTCTGTCTGTTTGCAATAATCAAACTTCTTATCACAATTACAAACGAAGTTGCCGGCAACATCTAGATGTATAATGTACTAGTAGGTAAATATATATATTAATGTTACGAACACAGAAAGCATAAGGAAACTAGCACCATCTACCGTCAACAAGTATAACCACTCAAAGAAGAAAAACAACATGAAACCCCCTACACGATAATAGATGGCGTTAGAGGAACTACTGTGGAACTAAATAGAAGTTTAGTCTCGAAAACCGGGTACATGCGCGTACTTTCCAGAACTTTCTGAAATGGTCGGGGACTCATTTCGGCCCATATAAATAGCCGCAGGCCGGCAAGCCACGACAGTTCAATTTGAGCTGCCTTCGAGACGACTTCGAAGTGAAAACTAGTGATCAAGAGTGATACCAGCGAAACCTACGACTTGACTACGACCTAGGACATCGTTAGTGATTAGTGTTTGGATCTAGTGCTTTTTTTTTTTGGACCTAGTGCTAGTGAATAAAGTCTTCAAGACAGTCAGCAGGTCTTCCTCTCCAAATCCTTCGAACCCTAGCACGAAACAACTGGCGTTGGAAGTGAGATTTGGAGATGCTATTGACTCCGAGAGAGGACTTCAAGGAGGTCGTCAGGACGAGGGCACAAGGAGCTGCGGAGGCCGCACCCAGAGAGGTTAAAAAAGTTGTCTCCCGCCTCAAATCCCGTGAGGCCCCCGGAGCAGACGGAATCCCCAAATCTCCCCTTTTGGCATCTCCCCTTTCTTACAGTGGCCGCCTTCACCTGTCTTTATAACGGGATTGTCAGGACCAGCCACTTTCCTGCTCCATGGAAGATGGGGCTCGTTATTACCATATCCAAAAGATTTGGCCTCCGCAGCTCGTTGTGCCCTTGTCCTGACGGCCTCCTTGAAGTCCTCTCTCGGAGTCAATGGCATCTCCAAATCTCACTTCCGACACCAGTTGTTACGTGCTAGGGTTCGAAGGTTTGTAGAGAAAGACCTGCTGACTCTCTTGAAGACTTTATTCACTAAAACTAGGTCCAACACAAAGCACTAGATCCAAAAACTAAGCACTAACAATGTCCTAGGTCGTAGCCAAGTCGTAGGTTTCGCTGGTATCACTATTGATCACTAGTTTTCACTTCGAAGTCGCCTCAAAGGTAGCTCAAACTGAACTGTCATGCTCGCAGCCCTGCGGCTATTTACATGGGCCGAGACGAGTCCCAGACCATCCAGAAAATTCTAGAAAGTTCGCGCATGTACCCGGTTTTCGAGACTTCTATATTATAGTCCCACAGTATTTTCTCTAACGCCATCTATTATTGAATAGAGGGTTTTATGTTGTCTATGTTTTTGAGTGGTTTTACTGGTGGACTCTAGATGGCGCTATTTTCGTATGTGTTCGTAACATTAATATTATGTCAAGAATTTCACATAATATCTACAAAGAAAAGTACGCGTAGCTCGTAGCTGCTACGGGCTACGCGAAGCTACGTGAGTGCTACGCTCGTAGCGCTACAGCTACGCAGAATTTTTTTGATCCTATTTTTTTATTAATGCCTTTTTTATATAGGTACTTAACAGTGGCGAAGCGTCCATATAACCCGATTCCCATCGGCTTCCCTTAGGGCTTAGAAAAATCGAATATATGGGCCAACGACATATTTATCTAATAAATATTTTACATACCTACTTAAAAAACTTTGAATTCACAATGTTATATGCAATAAATTTTTCTCTCACTTGAAATACATAGTTTGAATTAATAACTATCGCCTACAAATTTTAAAAGGCAATGCAATGTGCGGGCGCAGAGAATCAAATAAGCCGCAGGATTAGCGGCTTATTTCTCCATACAACGACAGTTCATAGTAAGCATCTGTCCTTTTCATTCCTGTGAACTGGTCGTCATGTTCTGTCTCGTTCTAGCACGCGCGATATATACTTGGAAATAACTCGATGCCCGACGAGTTATTACGGAGAAAGGTTAATTAGCAACGCACAAGTGCAAGCGAGATAGATGAGTCATGAAGTAAAATTGTTATGATTCGAATTTAAGAATGAATGTAGCGACATTATACTTTTGCTGGCGCGTAATACATTTTATTTTGGTAGGATTTTTTGTAATACGACTTTATTAAGAATGCCTTTAGCGGTACTAAATATGACAGGCGCGTAATACATTTTTATTTTGCTGGTTTTTAGATTGACATATTAATATGGCGGATAGTGTGTTTGTAAACAACATGTCGTTTGTTTTGTTTTGTCGAATTTAAATTTTGTTTTAGCGTTAGAACTTAGAAGAGTGTCGTGAATTAAATTAATTTATATTGTGACTTGTGAATAATTGTGAGTCGTACGACGTAATCGTGTAGTTCGGAAAATATGGCATTAATTCAGAAAGACTGTTGTCTGACAGATTATATTTTGCTGTCGAAGGAAACTTTGTTTTCCAAACTTAGTTTTGAAAATTAAAAGCATGTCATTCAATTATAAATTACCAAAATTGGTAAGTAGATTTTTTACTCCGGCTTCCCTTCTCAAAATATTCACCCCTCGCCACTGGTACTTAACGTTACTAAAAAATATATTGTATTACTTTTGAATGTAATTTCTTCTGGTTCAATACTAATAATATAAAAATCTCTAGAAAGGTAAATTATATTCCTTTATAGCTTTTAGATGTCTTACAATTTTATGCGAATATTGATTATTTTACTAGTTATATGGACAAACTTATTAATATAAAAGATTTGAAACTGTCCCATTTTAAAATCAGTATTGCAAAGTAATAAAATCCGACACTACCTTAGTACTTTAAAAGTTAAAAGTACAGAAAGTAAAAAATGTTTTTCTGTAACAAAATAGTGCTTTAAAATGGAACAGCTTATAAGGTATGGGAAATAAAACGACAGAATAAATTAAATTTTGTTTATATTTTGTATTTAAAATTACAATTTAAAGTCTGCTTTGTTTGTGTTATTTAGCAGACTTATTATATTAGCCAATCGTATTCTACCACCGCTTCGGAATGTGTTCTTCTGTGGAGAAGAAGCGGCGCAAGAAACTCCACAGGCATCACTTCTTTTGAATTTAGAATTACATTTTTAAATATTTCAAAAAATATATTACACAAATACTTATATACATACATACAAGTATATCCTAACGTCATCGCCCGGGCTATACGTCCTATGTGGCAAAAACGCGTCCTAGAGAGAATCTGCAAGGAAATTGTTATGGTCCTGAAAAGGAAGCTTTCGTTGTCGTTTTTCTTCGATTGGAATTTTGGTGTATGTTTTTGTTTATTTGTTTTCAGTATTTTTGTTTGTTTTTGTTTCATTTGCATAAACATAGTTTTTGTACATTGGTTTTGATACTAATTTTATATATTTATATACATTACATCTGTATTTGTTACCTCATTCATCGAGGGTTTTCGCTATCTGTAAAATAAAATCCAAGATTTCGAAACAACGAGTCCTAGGACTCAAAAATACTCTCAAAATATAGTACTATTTAATTTTGAGAGTTACAAACCTCATTACGTACCATACATTTTATTACATTCCAACCATTAATATAATTAGTCATATTTTTATTATAACGTATTTGGAAATCACAGATTTCACTTACAAAAAGACCTTAAACTTATTTGGTTTAGCATGGGTCCTCAGTGAATTGTCATTATTTGCTTTTACCGGCTCGGATGGGTGGATCATCCTGCTACTGCTGAAGTATATAGTTTATACGATCTGTAAAATATAATTGGACAAGAATTTTGTGGAGCCCTATGGGCTCCAAGGATATATGCAAGCATTATACCACAAGCATTAAAGGGTAAAAGTGAAAACACTACTACTTTACGGAGGAGCGAAGACCGGCTCTGGGCTCTGGTGCTCGAACTGTGGTTTTATTCTCAAATTCCCGGCTTTATTCTCCTTTTTACGGTGGCTAAAAATTTTGTTATCTATACCAAACCAAAACGCCATTTGCCTAGTTCTGTAAAAGAAAAAAAAAAGGGGGCAAAGACCCCGGCATACCCTAGGAAACCAATTTAAACTACACATAGCAAAAGTTTAATTAGATTAACAAATTCCGGTATCTGGGAACAATGTCGATTAGGGAAAAATTTACATTCAGACGTTTAGCGGAATGCAGAAAGTAAACATAGATACAGTGGTTAAATAAGCATTATATACATACTACTTATCGCTATTACAATAAAAGTAAAGCTAGACATAACATTACAAATGATACATCTTACTCTGGAAGGCTGAGAACCGATCGAGCAGAGTTTCGGGGGTCTGCAAAAGAAAACGAACTTTTTTCTGGCCGAGGAATCTTTCGATTCCTATATTTTTATCATTATCTGAGTGCCTAATTCTATTACTAAGTTAAACGTAACTTATCTGTTTACGTAGATGCTAGTAGTGTTCTGTTACCAAATAGACATAAAAACTAACCTGACTAAGTAGTAGTCCAGATTGTAGCAGACTTAAAACTATACATACTGCGTTACAGCTATTAATCTGGGGTTCCTAAAGAGAGTTAAATTAAAATTGTTACTTAGCAGCTGTAGACTATCGCGGTACTACCGAGCTGTTGGGGAGATCAAATCAGTTGTACCTGAGACTTTAGTTCCGAATGCTGGAAAGGCTACCGGGCATTTTATCTGTCTGCAAAAGAAAACAAACTTTTTCGGGGGTCGAGGAATTCATGATTCCTCATGTCGTTTGCTGGCAACTTATCTATTTATATAGATGCATATGTATCTGGAGATCAAATTAGTTGTACCTGACAACTTAGTTCCGAATGCTGGAAAACGCTAACGGGCAGGTTATGGGTCTGCAAAAGAAAACAAACTTTTTCGCGGCCGAGGAATTCTGTGATTCCTTTTCAACTGTTGCTACCGATGCATATCTATAGAAGTAATAAGGACATTTAATCAGATGTACCTGACACCTTAGTTCCGAATGCTGGAAAGGCTACCGGGAAATTTATCGGTCTGCAAAAGAAAACAAACTTTTTCGGTGTCGAGGAATCCGACGATTCCATTACAGCTATCGCTTACTGGCTTAATACTTTTAAGCTTAATTGTTTATTTATATAGATGTTAGGTTTTTGTACCTGGGACCTTAGTTCAAAAATGCTGGAAAATGCCGGGAGAATAGGGCAGTAATGGTAGGTCTGTAAAAGAAAAACAAAACACATTTTCGGGCCGAGGTGATTCCTCGTAATAGTCATCGTATATGCCTGTTAAAAGTTAGTTAGCGATAGAGGTTTTTACATGACACTATAAAGATTTTTACATAACAGTACTACCTTACATTTGGTATTTTTGCTTTATTTTACAATATTTTCCTATTTCTTTTAACCAGCAATATTATTCTTTTTGCTTTTTATTTTATTGATATCAACAAATCTCTTTATCTCGTTCATAACATCTGTTTATGTATTTGAATCCCAATTGATTTTTAGTTCAATTAATTTGTTATCTCTGTCTGAAAAATAAAAAGGAACAAGATTTTGGGGACTAAGGAGTTTAGAAACTCCCTAGGATTTTACATGTAATAAGTTAAAAATATGTATTTTTACTTACGATTACATACCTAGTTTCTGATTTTTTACATTGTTATTTTTTAGTTTTGCAGTGTGCGTGTGTTTTGAATGCGTGTCCCTCGTTTGTGATACAGGTTTATTTTGTTACTTTTAGGTCCAGAATATTAAATATACATAAACATATTCCATATAAGCTGTTCACCAAGTCAAACAGAATCTCCGCACACTATTGCAATCGCGTTAAAGCTGAAAATAGGGAGTTAAAGGGCAAAGTACCTATAGCGTGTAACTTTTTATTGTTTATTCACAAATTGTTATTAACCAAACATTTCGATAGATTACTACCAGATACAACAGCCTGCAAATGAACCACGTCTATTAGCACTCACTTCACGCTTCACAATACTCAACATTTCACCAACTAAAATTTTTGCGCCATATTTGCCAATTTTAAGATTAAACGTGCAACATAACTCACTATACCAATGCATTCTTGAACTCTTGTATTAAGGCTCTCTACTCTCTCTTTGCAACTCTCCAACTCGTACTAAAGCTGTGCAATTCGTCTTCGATAGACTCTCTCAAGCGATTTGACTGTACATGTACACGAACTGTTACGCTCTAATTCTGTATCTTTTGGCAATGGGCAGTCTAGTTCAACGTTAGCACAAAGGCGTCAATAACACGTCACAACTCAACACAATAGCGCAATTATAAGCAGAAAATTAAAACTCCCACCGATTGACACGTCACTCGGATCTCTTAACATACACCAACTATAAGGACCATGTGAGATGATTAGGTAAATATTATAGATGCAATACGTGGTGTGTAAAATAAATTATAGATGTTATTCCATAAATTAAAAATTTAAGATCTGTCAAGCGAGGTAAAGAAACCAGCACAGCATGAGTAGAATTTGGATCAATGGTGTGAAGGGAATCTAAAAAGAAAGGTACACAATAAATCACAAAACTCTTGTGCATCACACTTACGCCGACGAATTTAAAGCTTACCGAATCGCTTCGTTTATTAGATGGAAAATTAGTATCAGCGAATGCTGCAACAGATCTACAAGACACCTAGAGGCCTCACTAGCTTCATGCCAAATTACAAATGCACTATACAAAGTTAGCCACGGTAGGTGCAGTAATGGTATTATCCCCTCATGATTGCCGTAAGTGAGTAAAAATCCGCTAGTCAGAAGCTTATTCAATTTCACCTCTATTAAGCTGTGCGTTTCGGGTAAGTTCAAATTATCCAAGGAATCCGTTTTACCATCGGTTACAAACATTAGCGGTACATGCCATCGGACATCTGTTTTCATGGATGATGTAGCAGCAAAACATTTTAAATATGATTCTGTATTTGCAGTAGCGTTTGCGATCGAAGCAATATTAACTATTATCCACAGTCTACGTCTAATCCAAATGTTATCCATCTAAGAGTCGAGACGCATGGTACTCTGTTGGTTCAATAAGCGATGCTAGCAAATCTATTCTCTCGGAATTCGTTATTACTTTCATTACTGAGGCTGATATATCACATTTATGAGCAAACGCTTGTTGTGTCAATGATAATGCTATATGCAGATAGATTAAAATATAACCTGTGCTGAAAACAGACAACAAAAAAAAAACATCCTAGTCCTTCACCTAATAATTACACTGATATGTATTAAAATGTCCGAGTGCCAGATTTAGTTAAAATGGATTATGTATTTACTGTAATGCAACAGGCATGCTGATCATATATTAGAGCTATTTAAATAAACAAACAGCATACCGGGTATAGTGTACTCGTTATCGTCAAGCATATGTCTGAACAGCTATTTCCAGTGCGATACAATTACTAAAAATCAAATCACCAATATCTTCTAAACATATAATTAGAGGAACGAAATCACAATTTTCTAACAGAGAATTAATAAAGAAAGCGTAAACAAACCTTTCGTTTTCCGATTACCATTAACCAGTGTTATAAAAGCCCTCATGAACTTCGAAACCATGCATTTTGGGTAAACACATTCCGATATCTACTGCTTTAATAAACGGAAAACTTACTCTCAACAAACAAACAACATGTGTATCGACCAATAGCTACGTCTAGAGCCTGGTGTGTCTCGTGTGCCAATGTGTTAATCACAGTTATGTAAAAAGTGCAAATTGTGAGTTGGTATGTTTAATGTTTACACAGAAATTTGTTTCGGTCTTGTTTTTTCTTCCTTTTTCTTAATTCTTCTTTGATTTCTGTTGAAGCTATAAGTATTTTAAAATCGTTATAAGTTTTCTTAGTTTAACCAATATAAGTTGGTAGATGGTTACTTTTGAAATCGCTTTTTTGGCAGGTATTACATTTAACCTTCTTCAGAAGCAATATTTTTTTTTATTTCTATCGAATATTTCCGTAGTTAAAATTAATTACTTATACTGTTGGATGATTATTTTCGAGTACAATCTTTGGCAGTTAAGTCAATCTTTTATTCTTCTTTAGTAGCAAATGTTAATCTCTTAGAACGTTTGCTAAGTTTAAACCAATTTACATTGGCGAAAGATTGCTTTCAAAACGCCTATTTCTGGATTTTGTCTGGCTACTATATTTTCTACGAAATGATCACGTCACATCACTCTTCTAAAATTTTTGTTTCTCCGTCTAAAGCTAGTAAGACGTTGATATCTCAAACTTTTTCTTAAAATTGATTTTTTATTCCTTGCATTCAACTTGTTTTTTTAATAATTAATTATTAAACTTTTCCTTGCCATTAATTCTTGAATTTGTATATGATTCGCTAAACAACTTTGTTTCTTCTATTCGGCTAGCTTTACTTCTTGAAGTTTGTTTATATAACAATCTTAATCATCAAAATATCTTACTGTTGGAAAATATAAAAATTTTAACATTTATCTTCTCAATAGTTTTGCAATTCTCTTGAATTTCACCTTATTTCTTAATCCTTTTATGAGTTGCTTTATTTTTTAAATCAACAAAAAAATTACAGCATAAAGAGTAATTTCTACGTACAGATTTTCTCCGACGCAAATCATAATAAATTAAAGCAGAGCTAGGATTGGATCGGCGGGAATGAAACAGGCTCTAAATACCTTTGTTATAGAAATTCGCTTATAAGATTTTGTATCCTATGCTTTATGTGCCCTCGGCAGTGCTCACCGAGTCTAAGACATCCCGTCCTTACCACACACTATTCTCTAAAGAATTTATATATCAGATATTTAAATATCCATGTAAGTTGCAATTGATATAATTGGTCAAAATAGCTAGAAAGAAGAGAAATATTTTTTAATGTCATTTTTCCTGCATTTTAACTATCTGGCACCTTGGTACGAGGTTATGATATAAATTAAAATACGACTAACGACCTATATTAATACTGTAAAATAAAGATAATTATGCATGATAATATTAATAGTAATTTCAATGGCTTATTTTATTACTTCCTACAAACGTAGTATCCTTACTCATTAAAATTAATTATATCCTTAATAATATATGCTAAAAGTACCATTAAATATTAATAAAACTTAATAATGTCGTGATGTTTTATTTTGAAAATCAATTAATTACATTTTAAAAATTAGTTAACAAAAAATGTTTAACTTACACATCTGTCGTTTTGGCAACAATTCTATGTTAAATGTCAAATCAAAACTATCTGGTTTCTGTGTGGGTGTCCGTTGTAAAAATTTTGCGAAAAATAAAAAACGCGCCTGCCTAGCCTGCCAGTTAACTCCGTCACATAAAATAATCTGAAATTTAATGGAATTGGACCTGTTAAAAACCTACTACTAATGTTAGAGCTATTATAAGATTTATCTATCAGTTTAGTAACAAATTAGGTATTTCTAATGTTACATGCAAATATTATAGTAAAATTGATTCTCAAAATGGACTTAATTTTTTTAATAAACTTGATGAATTTATACCTGTACTTATAACATAAAAATCCCTATAAGAGATTTTTGGTCTGCCGTTAACGCTGCAAATAAGGGACCCTGCACAAAATGCGGCCGCCTATTCTGAACAACGCCTAAACCGCTCAACGATCGCCGCCACGTACGCTCGGGGCCTTATAGCACGTCTGTAGAGAAAGTGGGGATAACCATATAATTAGATTAACTTATAAATAAACCTTATTTTAATCTTAATCGTGAGATTAAATTTAAGATACAATTTACATATTTATGTTTAGATGAATATTATCAAAAATATACTACTCATATTAACGATTAGCATTTAGCACCATAATAAACATTTTATTATATAACAACCTCGGCAGAACCGAGATTTTTTGGATGGATGCTATGCATCTTTCGGTCTATCTTATTTGTATGGATTTTTAAGATAATTCCGATGCGAACGTATTCGCATTTTTGTTTGTTTGGTGTATTTCGGAATATTTTTTGTTACGTTAATATTTTTCGTAGCATATTTTGTTGTGCTATGATCGCTCAAAAGTTATTTATTACATGCACATTTTTGAGTGAATTTTGATGATTAAATTAGAAAAAAAATATATATTTTGTGATTATATACCTGATGAATAAATATAGTGAACTCTACGTTAGGTAGTTTCATTATTATTACATTTTCTCCTTTGATCTCAAATCTCAATTTTAATGCAGCCTATATTTTTATTTCTTTCTGGTATACAACTTCAGTCATGTCGATGAAACAAGCAAAAACTCCTGTAAACGTTTTTAAGACAAAGAAAAATTAATTAAAGGATAGCGGAAAAATAACATAACTAAAACTAATTTTTGTTTTTATTTACATAAAGATTTAAAAACTATTGAAGGTGTGGCAACAACCGTGCCTTCAGATAGTAATGTCGACTATTGGATCTTCTTATTAATTATAAATTTTTGTATAATGAAAGTTTTATTAAGTTTTAATTGAGTGTAAAGATATTCTACTTAGTAGAATGGCTTTTAAATAGATTTTTATTAATTTGTAAGCCTTAACGCATTAGACATTTTGAATTGCATTTGTTTTGAATGCTGTCAGGTCTTCGATTTTTGGGTATACTTAAATTGAAAGCGAATAAAAATACGTTTTTAATTTATGGAAAACCCTATAGTCAACAATGCGATACGTTTAAAATTATAAAAATAACGCTTTCATCGTTTTTAATACCTGCGCTAACTAGAAAAATCCCTAGAGGGGAATTTCTATGTTACTGGATCATATTCTTCCGCATGAAAACGCCGACAAAAACGCTCCCCTCGTTAAAAAACGCCGACAAACGCTGCCTAGCTGCCCTAAGCAATGCGCGGCCGACTACCCGAGCACTCGATAATTGAATTCTGTTGAAAAACAACACAACATTATCACCTTGATCGTCAACATCTGAAAGAGAGGGCTTATTAGGTTCCTAATTTCTAAAACTTAAAATTATCTTGTATAAATTCTATTATTCTGTCGTTTTTGTTTTTTTTTTAAATAAAGCGTATTCTTAAACTATCCATATAATATGCATTTACTAGTTAAGTACTTAAAACTAATAATTGAATCTTTTTCGCATGTTCTTAGAATTAATGTGTTGGGATTATTTCTTAATTCTCTAATACTTATTATCATTAACCTATTTTATTTTTTATGTTTCCTACTGTGTTTAGTTCAGTTTCTATGTAGTTTTTATACATACTCATACGGTTTTAAACTTAGTCATAACTCTTAAAACTAATATAAGGATCTTTCTTACTTTATTTTCCTCTTCATTATATATAATAATTGACCATTATTATAGAATTTGGTCAATTCTCTTCATATTTTCATTAGTTTTAATAACATAATCGCCTCCTTTTTTAGGTTAAAAGACTTTTTCTTTCATCATTTTTTTTCTATCTTAGTGTTTATCTCTAATAATTAAAAATTAATAGCAATATACGTCCTACCTACACTTAGTTTTATTACTACTTTTACTTCTTGACTTTTTTATTATCTAAATTAATTTACTTGACGTCATTTTTGATGGTAAATTTACATTTTACTTATACAATTACAAAATTACATATTTCGTTAAATAGTCTTTTTTATTGTGTGTCATTTTACTTATACCTATACAGTTACAAAGTTACATATTTCGTTAAATAGTTTTTTATTGTGTGTCATCAATCGAATCATTTATTGAGAGTATGTGGTGTACATTTAAAACATTAAAGATCTTAGAATATTACCACTCTCTAGCACACTAGATTTTAAACCATTAGTAGAAGGTAATTGATAGTTTTTCGTCGTGTATTTTCGCTTTAATTATTTTGTGTGTGTGCTTATTAGCTTTGTTTTTTATGCACATTATGCATCCACTCATTTTTAAGTTATCTAATATCAATGTACTAGTCGTAAGATGGTTGCCTGGAAGATATCGCTATTTAGCGATAAGGCCGCCAGAATTGTGTTGTCTTTTTCTGCTTTTTGTTCTGTTCTTTTGTATAATTTTGTGGAATGCAATAAAGTATATTTAAATTAATTATTATTAAACTAGCCAAAACATTGTATAAAAATATTATTTCAGGACTTCGTCGCCGTTCAACTTAAACTTCTTAAATAAGATTTAAAAAAGGTCTTATAAAAATAAAAATATTAACAATGATTATCCTAATTATCTTGCTTTGTAGTATTTCTAAGGCTCACTGATTAATAAAGTATTTGTTTTCTAATTTTGAGAACTCTTTGTTTGGTTGTCTCGTTGACACAGTTTACGTTGCTGCTATTTAATCCTCTCTAGATCGTAAATACAAATTTAAATTTCCTATCATTTGTATTGTTTTGCGCTACGCGACATTACAACATATTTCGAATATAAACGGATAAAATGTAAAAACATAAATTGTAATTGCTAAAAAAATAGTGCTTTTTGTAAAAGTATTTTTGTCCAGTTTCATTACACAGTGTACACACTTCTAATAGTCTTATTGCATTTATTATAAATTAGTGGTCTTAGATTTACAACAATGACAGTAATCTCTCTGTAACAGTGCAAATTTTTTTAAAGTTAAATAATTTAAAACTATTCTATGTATTGTAGATTTCGGCTTCTGTTATTATTTTGGAAGATTGTAACTGCCTATTACTATATTATGTATAATAAAAATAGTTGTGATGTACCTCAATTTGTAAAACACGTTTTTATAATATAGTGTTTTCTGACAAGAACTTAGTTAACATCCTCTGATTGATATTCACGGTAATAACACCTCCTACTATAATTTTGTACCCTACCTGTAATCAAAATTAATCGTTTTAATAGTTCACATTTTTAAGATCAATGTTGCCTCAACAGATTTATATCAAATTCAAAGATAAATATCATAATAGGCATCTTTTGTCATAAATATAGTTTCAACCGTTACCGTTACCGTTAATAGTTCAATTCTATACTTATATGGAAGTTATATTATGGTAAGTAAAGTTCTAAAGCTCTACCTATCAACATAGTCTTTTTAATTCACATTCTACTGCTTTTTATGTCAGAGACGATTTTACCGATCTACTGTTTTATATTTCCGAAAATATTGTCATTACCATTGTAGCTGTCCATCTACTGTACAGTCGACAACTGCTTACTAAAATGTTTAAATCTACAATTTCGAAATTTGTACCTATTGTATTCTAACAGTTTTGTAGTTTCTTAAAATTAAAATTCTGCAGTTTTGTAGCTAAGACGATTCTATCTCTTTAGCAATATTTGTCTTTGAATTTTTTTTTCTGATATGATCGTTCCCATCTACATTTTCAACGCCTTAAGCCGATATGACAGTAGGTATTTAGATACTATTACACTATTTACAAGTAATTCGATTTTTTTACTTATTATCATGTTTTACCTCAATAGCAGTTCTATAACTTGTCTTCGCATTTGCTTAAGCAGAAACGATTTTACCATCTACATCCTGAACATGTGTCTTAATATAAGTTATAACTTTCACATGGGCACTTTTTATTTTATACCATTCAGTATTCAAATGTACAATTTTGAAGCTAACAACTATAATAATTAATTGTATTTTAACTAAACTGCAATTCTATATGTGAGACTATTCTACCGATCTATTACCCAGTGCCGTAAATAGGGCGGTGCCACCGGTGCCCAGGCACAGGGCGCAGACTTTGGAGGGCGCCAGAATGGCCAGACCAGGGAGGCCTATACAAGCATTGCTCTGGGTACCTATAATATCTAAAAAAAACAAGGGCGCAGTTATAGAAGCTCGCATAGGGCGCAAGAAGGATTATTCACGGCACTGCTATTGCCTACAACTCTCTCAAAATTCCTATTTGCAGTTAAATCTAAAATGAAGAAGTACATTTCGTATTTAACCTAAATTGCAGTTCTATAGCTAAGACAATAAAATTAAAGTCTTTAGGTTTTTTAATAGACGATTCTACCCACCTTTTTATCTACATCTCAAAATTCGTATCAACTATTTTTTTTGAGAAGTCTATTCCCCTACTTACGAGTAAATCTACAATTTTTAAGCTATCTAAGACATTTTGAATATAATATTTTCATTTTAAGTTCTATAGCTGCGACAAGTTTACCTATTTTAACAAAACTCTATGAATTTTTTAAACATTGACGGTACTACCTACATTCTCAAATTCGTATTTACTCCCATTTCTTAGTTGAGACCTGCAGTTCCTCTATTAGTTACAAGTAGATCTAAAATTGAGTTATAATAATTAGTAGTAGTTATTATTAGATGAATTAATCCTACCTATCTACATTAAATGTAGAATAATAACAGTTTTTTGATATTTGAAAACAATGACGATTCTACCACCTACATAGTATTTTACTTTCATTACAGTTATAGAGCAGTCACTATTCCAATTTCTACCTATATATAACAATAAGATTGAGTTTTTAAAAACAGAGATTTATATAAATTAAATGGATAGAACCATATAATATTAACTTCCTATTGCCGAATATCCTTTCACTTACGAGTAACTCTACAATTTTAATACAATTTACTACATATTATTGCGTTTTACCTAAATTTCAATTCTGTAGTAGATACGTCATGTTGTTTTGCATTAGTCTAAGCAGAGATGTTTATGTTACATATTTTCAGTATTCTTATTAAGCCTCCATCAATAGAAATGTCCTATTTATATTCTATTTTATTTATCACATACTATGTTATATACGTAATATTTAAAAAGACAATTCTACCCATATATTATTGTCTACATTCTCAAAATGTGTTATTAATCTCATCAGGATTTTCGTTGACACCTATTCTTATTTCTTCTACGTAATAGCTATAACATGTATCTAATTTATAGCAAAAATTATATTATACATATTATTAACATAATATAACTTTTATATTTTGCATTTTAACTTAACTTACAAGTGTGATTTTTTTTTAAATAAATTTAATATTGCATTTCTTCTCAACAATTTTGTAGCTACTAGATTACTTATCAGTAATCACGTTTACAGTCTATACAGGCATGTTTAAGTATCCTAACAGAATCATAACTAATAATTATTTTGATGGTCTTTTCGCTTCATATTCGAACTCAAAATTCTTATAATTATTATCAAGTAATTTCTAAAAGTTAGTATCTGTTGTCGTAATAATAAACATTTATCATTATATTATGTCAATATTATTTTAAAACTTATCTTAATTTTAATTTCTAGACATACAACTCTTAATGATTATACTTTATTTTACATACATAAAGGTATTTCAATCATTATAATCTACAATTTGTCCTTACTATCTTAACATCCTAATGGTTTATTTCTTTCATAAAAAAATAATACTCTCTCATTTTTTTAATGATTCTTTCAAGTAAATTTAACTTTTGTTTCGATGGCTTATAATATTAATATTCATTTCATGCTTATTGAATAGCTTTTTAAAAGCACTATCGTTCTGCATTCATTATTTAATTTGTTGTCTTATTCACGGACTTAAAAATTCCTATTATAATAACTATTAAAAATCTTACCCTACTTTTAATTTCTAGACCTGCAACTCTTGGCTATTATTTTTCAATTTACACACTACACTCTACAGAAAGCAAATCATCATATATCAATAATGATTATTATCATTTTCTCTTCTAAATCTTTACAGCTTTGTTTTTTCCGGACCCTTTTCTCATATTTTTTTACCATATTGTACATTTCAATCACCATTTTTTCCATTTAACTTTTCTAATAAGAATTGATCACTTAATTGTGAAGTAAATAAAATAATTATGCAGATCCCACGTCTACTTATTTTCTTCTAAAATAATTTTGTTATCCCTTAATAAAAAAAGTTTTTTTTTTTTTTGCTGAAAGATATATTTTTAATTATTGTATAATATGACATTGTCACAAAATCACAACATTGCTAATTACTAATATATTAACTTTTGAACCTGTACATATATTTCTTTACTTTCTTGACGTCGATTTTTTTATAAATTATTTTCTCTAAATATAATTATTTCACATTTTTCTGGTAATATAATCTTTATGATACCTATAATAAATATATATCATTATTTTTTATACTTACTTAAGCCTTTGTATATTTCGTTTTAACATCTGTATAGGAGTTTTAATTCGTAGGAAAATTCATAGGAATAACTGTCATCTACAAATCAAATCGTATTTTTACTTCTTACCTTTCTATCATCTCAATCGTTTAATAATTATTGTAGGTTCCTATAGCCATGGTAATTTTTATTTGCTTGTATATTTTATGCCTATTTTGTTTATTATTACATGTGCTTATATCCTTATTCCTTAACTCAAGGATTTTATGGTGGGCATGGTACACGTATTCTCGTTTTTTACGCATTTGAATAAAATATGTGAATTAATGGTTTAATACACGACGCTTATTTAGAGTTTAAAAGAACGTTCTAAAATACACAATTATTATTTTGTCCTAATAATAAACATGTATCATTTTATGTCAATAGTTTTTTAAAACTTATTCTAATTTTAATTTTTAGACATTCAACTCTTAATGTTTATACTTTAATTTACATACTCTACAGAAAGGTATTTCAATCAATATAATCTACAATTTTTCCTTACTATTTTAACATCCTAATGGTTTATTTCTTTTCTAAAAAAAAACAATACTCTCTCATTTTAAATAGATTCTTTCAAATGAATTTTATTTCAATGGCTTATATTAATATTTATTTCACGCTTGTTGAATAGCTTTTCATAAAAACACTATCGTTGTGCATTCATTAATTAATCTGTTGTCTTTTTATAATAATTATTAAAAATCTTACCCTACTTTTATCTAGACCTGCAACTCTTAGTTATTATTTTCATTTTACATACACTACACTCTACAGAAGTGCCAATTATCATTTATCAATAATAATTATTATCATTTTCACTTCTAAATCTTTACAGCTTTGTTTTTTCCGGACCCTTTTCTCATATTTTCTACCATATTGTACATTTCAATCTTCATTTTTTCCATTTAACTTTTATCTAATAAGAATTGATCACTTAATTGTGAAGTCAAATCATAATAATTATGCAGATCCCACGTCTACTTATTTTCTTATAAAATAATTTGTCACCCCTAATAAAAAAATGTATTTTATTGCTGAAGGATATGTTTTTAATTATTGTATAATATGACATTGTCACAAAATCACAACTTTGTTAATTACTAATATCTTAACCTTTAAACCTGTACATATATTTCTTTACTTTCTTGTCGTCGATTTTTTTATAAATTATTTTCTCTAAATATTACTATTTCATATTTTTTCTGGTATTATTATCTTTATGATACCTATATTAAATATATTATATTAATATTTTTATACTTAAGCTTTTGTACATTTCCTTTTAACATCTGCTAGGAGTTTTAATTCGTAGGAAAATTCATAGGAATAACTGTCATCCACAAATCAAATCGTATTTTTACTTCTTACCTTTCTTTCATCTCAATCGTTTAATTATTCTAGGTTCCTATTGCCATGATAATATTTATTTGTTTGTATATTTTATGCCTATTTCATTTATTAGTACATGTACCTATATTTTTAACTCAAGGATTTTATGGTGACAATAGTATACGTATTCTCATTTTTTATGCATTTGAATAAAAGATGCGAATTAATAGGTTTAATACACGACGCTTATTTAGAGTTTCAGAGAACGTTCTATATACACAATTATTTACCTCAACATTTTAACGAATTCTATAGTTTAAGCTCTGCAATTTCATGACAAAACTAAACTAAATCTTTTTGCTTATCTCGTCTTTCTCAGTTTACTTATCAGTAGTCACGTTTACAGTCTATACATGCATGTTTAAGTATCCTAACAGAATCATAACTAATAATTATTTTGATGGTCTTTTCGCTTCATATTCGAACTCAAAATTCTTATAGTTATTATCAAATAATTTCTAAAAGTAAGTTTCTGTTGTCCTAATAATAAACATTTATCATTTTGTGTCAATATTATTTTAAAATTTATCTTAATTTTAATTTCTAGACATACAACTCTTAATGATTATACTTTATTTTACATACATAAAGGTATTTCAATCATTATAATCTACGATTTGTCCTTACTATCTTAACATCCTAATGGTTTGTTTCTTTCATAAAAAATAATACACTCATTTTTTAATGATTTTTTCAAATAAATTTAACTTTTATTTCAATGGCTTATAATATTAATATTCATTTCATGCTTGTTGAATAGCTTTTTAAAAGCACTATTGTTCTGCATTCATTATTTAATTTGTTGTCTTATTCACGGACTTAAAAAGTCCTATTATAATAATTATTAAAAATCTTACCCTACTTTTAATTTCTAGACCTGCAACTCTTAGTTATTATTTTTCATTTTACATACACTACACTCTACAGAAAGCAAATCATCATATTATATCAATAATGATTATTATCATTTTCACTTCTAAATCTTTACAGATTTGTTTTTTCCAGACCCTTTTCTCATATTTTCTACCATATTGTACATTTCAGTCATCATTTTCTCCATTTAACTTTTTTCTAATAAGAATTAATCAGTTAATGCAGATCCCACCTCTACTTATTTTCTTCTAAAATAATTTTGCTACCTCCTAATAAAAATAAAGTTTTTTTTTTTTGCTGAAAGATATATTTTTAATCATTGCATAATATGACATTGTCACAAAATCACAACATTGTTGATTACTAATATCTTAACTTTTGAACCTGTTTATTATATTTCTTTACTTTCTTGTCGTCGATTTTTTTATAAATTATTTTCTATAAATATTACTTATTTCACATTTTTAAAGTATTATTATCTTTATGCTACGTCTATATGTATAATATGACATTGTCACAAAATCACAACATTGCTAATTACTAATATCTTAACTTTTGAACCTGTACATATATTTCTTTACTTTCTTGACGTCGATTTTTTTATAAATTATTTTTTCTAAATATGACTATTTCACATTTTTCTGGTAATATTATCTTTATGATACCTATAATAAATATATATCATTATTTTTATACTTACTTAAGCCTTTATACATTTCGTTTTAACATCTGTATAGAAGTTTTAATTCGTAGGAAAATTCATAGCAATAACTGTCATCTACAAATCAAATCGTATTTTTACTTGTTACCTTTCTATCATCTCAATCGTTTAATAATTATTGTAGGTTCCTATAGCCATGGTAATATTTATTTGCTTGTATATTTTATGCCTATTTCGTTTATTATTACATGTGCTTATATCCTTAACTCAAGGATTTTATGGTGGGCATGGTATAAGTATTCTCGTTTTTTATGCATTTGAATAAAATATGTGAATTAATAGTTTAATACACGAAGCCTATTTAGAGTTTTAGAGAACGTTCTAATATACACAATTATTACTTTGTCCTAATAATAAACATGTATCATTTTATTTATTATTCTAATTTTAATTTTTAGACATTCAACTCTTAATGATTATACTTTAATTTACATTCTCTACAGAAAGGTATTTCAATCATTATAATCTACAATGTGTCCTTACTATTTTAACATCCTAATGGTTTATTTCTTTTCTAAAAAAAAAAAACAATACTCTCTCATTTTGAATAGATTCTTTCAAATGAATTTTATTTCAATGGCTTATATTAACATTTATTTCACGCTTGTTGAATAGCTCTTCATAAAAACACTATCGTTGTGCATTAATTAATTAATCTGTTGTCTTTTTATAATAATTATTAAAAATCTTACCCTACTTTTAATTTCTAGACCTGCAACTCTTAGTTATTATTTTTCATTTTACATACACTACACTCTACAAAAAGCAAATCATCATATATCAACAATGATTATTATCATTTTCACTTCTAAATCTTTACAGATTTGTTTTTTCCGGACCCTTTTCTCATATTTTCTACCATATTGTACATTTCAATCATCATTTTTTCCATTTAACTTTTTTCTAATAAGAATTAATCACTTAATTGTGAAGTCAAATCATAATAATTATGCAGATCCCACGTCTACTTATTTTCTTATAAAATAATTTTGTCACCCCTAATAAAAAAATGTATTTTATTGCTGAAGGATATGTTTTTAATTATTGTATAATATGACATTGTCACAAAATCACAACATTGTTAATTACTAATATCTTAACTTTTGAACCTGTACATATATTTCTTTACTTTCTTGTCGTCGATTTTTTTATAAATTATTTTCTATAAATATTACTTATTTCACATTTTTCAAGTATTATTATCTTTATGCTACGTCTATATGTATAATATGACATTGTCAAAAAATCACAACATTGCTAATTACTAATATCTTAACTTTTGAACCTGTACATATATTTCTTTACTTTCTTGACGTCGATTTTTTAAATAAATTATTTTCTCTAAATATGACTATTTCACATTTTTCTGGTAATATTATCTTTATGATACCTATAATAAATATATATCATTATTTTTATACTTACTTAAGCCTTTATACATTTTGTTTTAACATCTGTATAGGAGTTTTAATTCGTAGGAAAATTCATAGGAATAACTGTCATCTACAAATCAAATCGTATTTTTACTTCTTACCTTTCTATCATCTCAATCGTTTAATAATTATTGTAGGTTCCTATAGCCATGGTACTATTTATTTGCTTGTATATTTTATGCCTATTTCGTTTATTATTACATGTGCTTATATCCTTAACTCAAGGATTTTATGGTGGGCATGGTATACGTATTCTCGTTTTTTATGCATTTTAATAAAATATGTGAATTAATAGTTTAATACACGACGCTTATTTAGAGTTTTAGAGAACGTTCTAATATACACAATTATTACTTTGTCCTAATAATAAACATGTATCATTTTATGTCAATATTTTTTTAAAATTTATTCTAATTTTAATTTTTAGACATTCAACTCTTAATGATTATACTTTAATTTACATTCTCTACAGAAAGGTATTTCAATCATTATAATCTACAATGTGTCCTTACTATTTTAACATCCTAATGGTTTATTTCTTTTCTAAAAAAAAAAAACAATACTCTCTCATTTTGAATAGATTCTTTCAAATGAATTTTATTTCAATGGCTTATATTAATATTTATTTCACGCTTGTTGAATAGCTCTTCATAAAAACACTATCGTTGTGCATTAATTAATTAATCTGTTGTCTTTTTACAATAATTATTAAAAATCTTACCCTACTTTTAATTTCTAGACCTGCAACTCTTAGTTATTATTTTTCATTTTACATACACTACACTCTACAGAAAGCAAATCATCATATATCAATAATGATTATTATCATTTTCACTTCTAAATCTTTACAGATTTGTTTTTTCCGGACCCTTTTCTCATATTTTCTACCATATTGTACATTTCAATCATCATTTTTTCCATTTAACTTTTTTCTAATAAGAATTAATCACTTAATTGCGAAGTCAGATCATAATAATTATGCAGATCCCACCTCTACTTATTTTCTTCTAAAATAATTTTGCTACGCAGTAATAATAGAAAAAAATATATTTTTGGCGAAGTATATATTTTTAATTATTGTATAATATGACATTGTTTCAAAATCACAACATTGTTAATTACTAATATCTTAACTTTTGAACCTTCTTGTCAATTTTTTTTATAAATTATTTTCTCTAAATATTACTATTTCACATTTTTCTGGTATTATTATCTTTATGATACCTATATTAAATATATTATATCAATATTTTTATACTTAAGCCTTTGTACATTTCGTTTTAATATCTATAGGAGTTTTAATTCGTAGGAAAATTCATAGGAATAACTGTCATCCACAAATCAAATCGTATTTTTACTTCTTACCTTTCTTTCATCTCAATCGTTTAATTATTGTAGGTTCCTATAGCCATGATAATATTTATTTGTTTGTATATTTTATGCCTATTTATATTCTTAACTCAAGAATTTTATGGTGGGCATGGTATACGTATTCTCGTTTTTTATGCATTTGAATAAAATATGTGAATTAATAGTTTAATACACGACGCTTATTTAGAGTTTCAGAGAACGTTCTAATATACAAAATTATTTACCTCAACATTTTAACGAATTCTATAGTTTAAACTCTGCAATTTCATGACAAAACTAAACTAATTCTTTCTACTTTAAATCTCGTCTTTCTCAGTTTAGTCATCAGTAATCACGTTTACAGTCTATACCTACAGGCATGTTTAAGTATCCTAACAGAATCGTAACTATTAATTATTTTGATGGTCTTTTCGCTTTATATTCTAACTCAAAATTCTTATAATTATTATTATTAAGTAATTTCTAAAAGTTAGTATCTGTTGTCCTAATAATAAACATTTATCATTTTATGTCAATATTATTTTAAAACTTATCTTAATTTTAATTTCTAGACATACAACTCTTAATGATTATACTTTATTTTACATACTCTAGAGATTTCAATCATTATAATCTACAATTTGTCCTTACTATTTCAACATCCTAATAGTTTATTTCTTTTATAAAAAAACAATACTCTCTCATTTTTAAATGATTCTTTCAAATTAATTTTATTTAAATGGCTTATATTAATATTCATTTCAAGCTTGTTGAATAGCTTTTCATAAAAACACGATCGTTCTGCATTCATTAATTAATCTGTTGCCTTATTATTTTTCTTAAAAATTTTATCCTACTTTTAATTTTTAGACCTGCGACTCTTAATTGTTATTTTTCATTTTACATTTTCTTTTTATTCTAAGATTATACATCGTTTCCTTTGCAATATTACGAAAAAAATATTTCTGTCACCATCTACCTCATCTTTATTTTCATTTACAAAATTCCTTCTGCAATTATTATTATTTTGTTGTAGAAACTTTTATTATCATTTCATCTATCTCTGACTCATTTTTAATTCTCATTATTCTATCTATAGTAACCACAATTCGCATATTTGTTTCTCTATACTCTTTTAATTAAATTTTGGGCTAAAAGCCAAAGACTTTATAAAATCTTGTTTGCTATGTAGTAGGTATCAGGTATGTAATTAATTAATAATAAATTAAGTGATTTATAATTATATATGTAAATGATAAGTTTATTCGTCAATTTGCATTTTTAGAACATAATATATTATATTATCATTAGGTACATACCAATAGTGTCAACAGTCTTCAATTACATGGTATTTTATTTATTTTCCAATTTTTTGCGATCGTCCTATAGAGAGTTGAATCTAAATATACTTTCATCCTCGGTTTTCTGTTCTCTTCCAAATAAGATTCTATTAGAAAATATTTTTTTTCTTCTATTGTACCTATGTTCCTTTTTCTATATCTTTCTGTGATATTTTATTTAATAAATTTCGTGAGTTGCAATTTTTTTCTTTTAGTGCCTTTAAGGCACCCATGGAATATTCTATGAACAGGTTACTAACTTTTTGCAGACCTTTCTTTATACCTGTTGTTTTATTTATGACCTCGTGTTTTAGATCTTAACAATTGAACGTCAATAGGGTGAAATAAGATTATCTGAGTGACAGTCTGAATTTTCTCTCTGTTTTAGATTTAAGTACTATAATAGTACTATAATAGTAGCTTACATAGATCGTCATCCGATGAAATTGTTTCTTTTAATAAAAAATATGTACATAGTACCTACTAATTTTTACTTAACACTATGTATATAGTTTTTAAACCAGAATATCGTTGGGTTTTAACTTGATTTTTTTTCACTTCTAAATCTTTACAGCTTTTGTTTTTTCCGGATCCTTTTCTCATATTTTCTACCACATTTCAATCTTCATTTTTTGCATTTAACTTTTTTCTAATAAGAATCAATCACTTAATTGTGAAGTCAGATCATAATTATGCAATACCCACGTCTACTTATTTTCTTCTAAAATAATTTTGTTATGACTTACTGAATAAGAAAATGTATTTTTATTGCTGTAGGATATATTTGTAATTATTGTATAATATGACATTGTCACAAAATCACAACATTGTTGATTACTAATATCTTAACTTTTGAACCTGTTTATTATATTTCTTTACTTTCTTGTCGTCGATTTTTTTATAAATTATTTCTATAAATATTACTTATTTCACATTTTTCAAGTATTAATTATCTTTATGCTACGTGTATATGTTTAAAATACTAGTATCTAGGCACTTATAAGTCACTGAATAAAATATTATTTTTTAACGGCTCTACTAGATTATAATTTATACGTATTTCTTGTGATTCATTCGGGTGGTCATCAATATACCTTTTTCATTTTTTTATAAGCTCAAAAAATTAACTAATCAAAAATGTTAATGGTACAATACCTAAGGATAACATACCAAAATACTATTTATGTAAACGAAATACCTATAAATATTAGCAACACTTTTTTTTAACATAACGTCACTCAAATCACGACGATTTCAAGTGCATTGCAAAAACTTACATCATATTAAATCCGTGAATTCAAATAATCATTATACATCAAAAAATAAATACTCGTATTAAAATATAATTAAGTAACTTATTTTACAGTTTGTATAGAAATCTTAGGAGCATTTGCTTTTAAATACTTTACATTTGCTACACCTACGCAATCTTCCTGCATCTTTTTACTTTTAAATAGATTTATAGATTAAGATTATAATATACATATTTCCTAGCTACAACATTTTGTTTATTTAGAGAATTTTTACGTAAGTTAATCCTTTAACTAACAATAATTTACTTGTTTTTAAATAGTCTCAACATTTTTTATTTTCAAAAACTTCAGAAACTTGATTTGCAATCAAGTATATTATTATTAAATCATAAAACATTGACAAATACAACGTTTTCCTTGTTCAGATGTTTACAAAAACAACCGCATAATTATTAATGATTAATAAATAGTTCTTAATGTTGTCACTATTTATCAAACTATTAGTTAAAGACGTCCTTTGATTTTGTTTACATTCAATTAGTATCTTTGACCTTATATCTTTGTTTTTTTTTTACTTGCATAATTTAACTTATTCTGATTCTCTAATGACTAATAATTAGTAAGTCCAAGCAATGCTTGTTTTTCAATGTTTAACAACATTTCCATTACTGACATCATCGTTCGTTTTAGATAATTACTAATGCAATGACGACATGCTTTAAAATCCATGTATGTACCTTCTCATATCGTCTCTTTTTGGTTGTTTGTTCAAATTAGTATTTCTGAATCATATTTAAGATTAATCACCTAACATTTATATTTTTAGTTTATTTTAAATATTATACAGCTTTTTTAGCAACATTTATATTATATTAAATATAATACAGCGCAGTTATTTGGTCTTTGCTTCTTTTCAGTCTTAGGGCGGCTTTTACCAAACCTTATTTAAAATAAGTTAAAACGAATTTAGTTTAATATGTTTTCATTCGTAAACACAATTAATTTAAACTTATTTAAGTTTGTCTTGCACCACGATGTTGAAGCTTGAAATTAACTAAACGCATTTTGCAGTGTTCTGTGTTGCTGCATTATATCTTGTGCGTTCCATTTTACGATTTGAGCAGTATCGTTACAAATAACGTTATTTCACGGTTGTTTGACAAAATTTGGTTTGTTTTTTGCGTAAAATGAGATTTCTATCAATGAATGCCTCAGTCCGGACGCGCAAGCGGGCGCAGGTAGTATGCCTTAGTAGCATGTGGCCGGCGCAAGGGTTTGTTTGTATTGTCGTACTTGTGCACATGTTGTTTTGTTTCACACACTTTAGGTTGTAGTAGAGTAATAGAGTAATCGACAAATAATTATGAGTGATATAAAAAGTGGCCCCCGTAACTTTTACGTTTTAAACAATAATCTAGATACAATTATTTCTAGCAAAACCATCGTCGTCGTTGATAAGCGAAATCTTCGAAAGAACTTTTTCTCTGTCAGGGTTTCAAAAAAATTTGATCTTGCCATAATAATTTTCAATTTTTCAAGACATTTTCTTCGTCGTCATCATCAATCTCATCAAAAAGAAACTCAAACAAACTCATTATTCTTTTCACACTCAAAATCCTCGAAAATTATTCTCGACCAAAAAAAAATCTAACCTCAAATTCAACTGTTAAATACGTTTAGCAGCTTAAACAGCGATATTTGGCTGTTTAAATTTGACAGATCAATAATCATGTTTAACTTGTGGTGCAAGACAACTTGTGTAGTTAAACAGAATTTTGTGCTTAAATAAAATTTTAAACATATTTAACCTTTTCCTAAAAGTGGCCCTTAAACAAATATATAAAAATAATCTTAGTTATCTTTATAATCTTCCCTTTTTGGTGTAGATTTTTGATGGAGACTTATTTAATGCTACCTTAATTATTATCAGAACCTAAGTAGTTATTTCTTCTCACCGTTTTTTTTTAATTTTTATAACCATGTCTTCTTATAATTTTCTATTTTAAAATTCGGAGACTTTCTGACTATTGTTCAAAGTACTAATTATCTGTGTTTTAGAAGCTTAATGTTCGTTAAAATGTTTTTATTTAACACTTACTTTCAAAATAGTAACAAAATCGATGAGATTTTCAATTTAATTGATATAGTAGTGATATATCTATTTCAGATGCTTTTAGTTACTGTTGTTTAGCACCTTACAATATGGCTATGTACTTAGCACACAGCTACTCTAGTTATGGGTAGCCATCTTGAAAAACAAAAATAATACTTGCGAGTTGCGACGTTGCACGGGGCTCAATTTTACAAAAACAATTTGGCCTCAATATTATTTTTATTCTTGAAGAACTGTTTCAAAATTATTTTCTTTTTTTACTTATGGTAGTTAGTTGTTTAGATATCAGCCTATTTTTATGCCAATAACTCAGCTTGCTTCATGTTCGCTCATGATTCTTATTGCGTCTTAATTCTTTACAGATACGTGGTATTCATTAATAAATAAAATGTTATCTTAATAGTTAGCTCTTATGTTAGACATCGATTGACTATTTGTTCACTTTTAAGCTATTTTGATATCATTCGAAATGACGGCAGCTGTTTGTTCAGCTCAAACAATACATCTATTATCCCTACGTGTCCCTACGTACTAAGTACACAGCTGCACATACAGCTGTGAGCCGCCATCTTGAAAAAATAAAAATAATATTTGCTGCGTACCATGATGGGTTAAAAGTATTCTGTGATGATGGGGTACGAAGTACTCGACACTCGTACCGTTATAGACATTCTAATTTATACATCGAAATTATAATACATTATAGTCAATACATTATTTTCTTCTTTGGCCTAATTAAGCCAAAAAATTCTTATTGCGACTTAAAAAAAATACTACAACATATTTTTATCT
Organism: Lysandra bellargus; assembly: GCA_905333045.1. Taxonomy (NCBI): domain Eukaryota; kingdom Metazoa; phylum Arthropoda; class Insecta; order Lepidoptera; family Lycaenidae; genus Lysandra; species Lysandra bellargus. Next base: position 3,726,594 of record HG995336.1, on the reverse strand, counting down.
TAAAAGTTAATCCCTGTTTTTGGTAGTTTTTTTAGATTTAACTTTTTGTTTAACGTTAGCGTTTGATGATTTAATACAAAAAATATAAATATGGCTACCTGTACCTACGTATTTAGCACACAGCTGCTGTAACAGCTCTGCGCCGCCATTTTGTAAAAAATAAAAACATGCCGCGTAGGTACCATGGGGTACAATTTACAAAATATGAAAACTGGTCGTACACGAGTCTGATTTTGATAGAATTTAGAATTCGAAAACCGATAAAGTTTTTAAAAAGAATTAGACTAGAAAATAATAATAGACATAATTATAAACGTAATACCCACCTCACATAGCTATCCAAATTCTTTGATTTTCTCCGTATCTACACTCTTTGACCTTAACCGGGCGATGACTGCGTCATGGTTATTTTCGGGTGCCACATTTTTCCAAAACACGATCGTTATGCAATATTATTAATCTTAAACCGGTTCTTAGGATATTTTGTTTGTCCTCCTCCCCTGATTTTACCATTTAAATTATCTCCTTTGTTCTTTTATATTTTGTAGGTATTATACGTCCGCCCCCTAGTCTATCTTATACCGAAATACAACGCAGAGGAGGGCTCCGGGGCTTTTATAGATGTGACGACACCGAAACCAATATACTATACTGCCAAGTTGAAGAGGTATGCGCGTATACGATGCGCAACTAATATTAGAGTGATTTTTCATTTCGTCGCATAAACGTTCTAGAATGTTCTTTGTATGCAGTAGAGCGAGACGACGCGATGCATAGGTGAGTCAGAAATAGGATTCTGGAATATTCCACGTAGTTATAGTCTAGAAGGTAACTGCAATAATATTATTTTGATAATGAATGCTTTATTATAATATTATTATGATTAAAATTAAAAAGAAACAAATTTTTAAGCAGTTATTTAAATATTCAAGATATTATTATGATCAGTTGAAAAAAATATTGAGCAGATATTTCATTTAATGGCGGTTGATTAATTATTGCAACAATAATGTAGGCCATACACGCTACGGTCTACAGGAGAGGTCACCTGTACATGTATGCCTGAGCAGGTGTTACTCGAAAGAATTGATAGTCGATTTTGCGCGGTCGCCTGCGCAGGCTCAAAAACTGCATAGGTCTATTCCCATACACATTCTGGTCCATCTGCGCAGGCATACCTGCAAAGGTGAACCTCTCCGATAGACCGTAGCATGTATGGCAGGCATTAAACATGGACAGTACTTATATGTTCGTTAGTTGGGCGGAACTTATTTAGCGTATGTTTCGAATTACGAATAAACGTTAATATTATTATCATACAATTTGTTTTTAACCGACTTCCAAAAAGGAGGAGGTTATATGTTCGTCTGTATGTTTTTTTTTCTATGTTCAACCATAACTTCGCTGTTTGTGGACCGATTTTCAAAATTCTTATGTTTTTGTATACGGTATAACCTTAATTTTGTATATCAACTAGTTGTCCCGGTGAACTTCGTGTCACTTTAAAACCTTTCCTGGACTTCTATGAATATTTTAAGACTAAAATCAGACCAATCCGTTCAGCCGTTTTCGAGTTTTAGCGCGACTAACACATTTGAAAATCCATTTTATATATAAGACTAGCTGTCCCGGTGAACTTCGTGTCACTTTAAAACCTTCCCTGGACTTCTAAGAATATTTTAAGACTAAAATCAGCCCAATCTGTTCAGCCGTTTTCGAGTTTTAGCGCGACTAACACATTTGAAAATCCATTTTTATATATAAGAGATATCAATTACAAAAGTGGTGCTGATGATGGGATCTATGAGCAATCGAGGGAATTTAAACATAATATGTTACGAATAACGTAGAATTACAATATATTATAATTGACGTCGTTGATGAATAAGAGAAATTTCATACAAAGGTCTCTTGGTCCAAAGACACTGAAGAAAACTCCTGAACCTTTAAAGATAAAAGTTTGGAAATTGCAGCATCGCTTAGATAACTGCAAGCATTCATCACAATTTCGCTTACAGTAATAATTCAAGACATGAGTCGAAGAATAAGATAAGTGACATGAAAAAACTTCCCGCTTTTTTGCTTAAATGAAGACTTTAGGGCCGGAAAAATTATTTGAAATACAAAAACTATGGATTATATGTGTAGCCAGATACATTAGCTAGGTTATGAAGTAGATAAGTTACAAGTTTTATTAAAATAATTAGGGAAAAAATTAGTTATTGTCCGGATGTTACGAAATGTTACTTGTTCGATTCTTCCACTCACGTCTTCAATTATAATATGGATAGTTAATATTCGTAGTGGTTATCTACATATTATACAGCCTTGTCTTGTAGATAACTAAAAAGAGGAAAATTATTATTTTTTCCTATTTTTTTCACAAAAATTTGTACCCGACTCCAAGGAAAAAACAATATTCTTTAGATGGACTAAAAAGTATGAAATAATTCTTATTCTAGAATAGAGTACAGAATTCATTAAGATTCAGTCGAATTTTGAAAAAGGCACTAATCTAGAATAAGAATTATCTCATACTTTTTAGGTCATTTTAAAAATATTGTTTTTTCCTTTGAAGTCGGGTTCAATTTTTTGTGAAAATACAATAAGTATTATAATTAATTCCTTCAGTCAAAGTAATGTAATTTTTCATTACCATTTAAATGCTGTTTTTTTTATTTTATTTTACCTTCCATTGTTTATAGAATTGCTTAGAATTAGATTTTTACTGACAAATTCCGATTTATGGTGCTCCCAGACAGAAGTTATGTAATGTAATAAAACACGATAAAATTTTATAACATCGTGTAACATACGCTACAACATGTCAAAAAATAAACGTGTTTTGTTATAATTCGTTAAAAATGTTATACAAAAATGTTATCTAACGTTATATAACTTCTGTCTGAGAGCACCTTTACTGCCCACACGTAACCGTTCGTTCAATAATAATTTTTACCGCTCATTTAATTATATATTTTCCTGCTCAATTATAAATATTCACTGACCCATTTTATTATTTTTTATTACTCATTTTTGTTTACTTTCCTGCTTAGTTTTAACTGCTGAACTAGTTATTAAACGTGCCATTTATAATTTTTTTAACTTACCAAAAGCATACCAAAACAGCTATTTACAACTGCCACTCTAAATCAGTGCCAAATTAAAATAATTTATTTGTTAATTAATCACTTACCTATTTTAATAGCACATTATGAGTCCTTTTTTATTTGCCCTAGATTATGAAATCAATAATTAGTGAAGTCGTGGCAAATTGAAAGTACAATAATTTAATTTTAAATTTTTGTTATTGATTATTATCAATAACAAACATTTTAAATTGAATCTTAGCTTCACACATAAAATATTATATACTGTTTTAGTTTAGACAGCTTTAAAAATAATAATTCTTTATTGTACTAATAATCTTGTAATAATCAAAGCAATAATAATAATTATTGGTTAGCGCTTAGACTACAAACGAAAGAGATAGAACATTCGATCAATAACGAGCGCTTTCCGAAGTTTCCCGAAACTATTCTTGGTTATACCAGCCGAAAAAATATTTTTGCCAGAACTTTCAATTTATGTTGCAAATATGTTATATGTAATACAGGTAAAAATTATTCGTTTGTTGCTACGAATAATAAAAACTAAGGAAGAGTAACTGTGTCAAAAAAATTGTTTCGATTCTACAAAATGTGACCCGAATACATGAATACTTTGCAAAAAGATACCCGAATACATGCAAGAATTTTGTGAATTATAGAAGTGACAATTATAAATTTATTTAAACGGCTTTATCTTGTCAATTTGAATACAGTGTTTTGTAGATATTGCCATAATATTTTAGTGTAGGTACGAAAAGAACCAAATTCAAAACGATTGAAGTATGGGAGTTATAGTTTTTATTATTCGTAGGTTTGTTGGTACATATATTATGTACCAACAAACTTACGAATTTTTCAAATTAAATAGGCATATCTCCGGTCTCAGAATTAAATTATTACCTGAGCATAATTTAATTGCACTCAAGTATTATTATTTGAGCCTATTATGAATTAAATCCATATTCATTAAATGCAAGCAATAATAAATAATAATTAATGGTAGATAAAATATGCATTCATTGGTTGCTTGGTTGGTATTTCAGCTAGATTTAAAACAATTGTCTAAGATGAAACACATTACTTATATATTTTATTCTTTCGCAAAGAAAAAAGTTTGAAACTTAAAGTAAATTGCATAATATGTTGAAATCATAACATTATTATGAAATAATCATAAGATCATAAGATGTATATGTTATATTTGGCAAATTAGAAAGTGCGCTAAATCTATTTCAAAAGTCTTGATGAAACTTCAACCTCACAACAATTTCCAAAACTTCATTATAAAGTGGAAAATTTATTACGTTGCAACATTAAATGCGTTCGGTAAAATCAACTATCCTTCTCTCTCATATGAGAAACATATGAAACCTGTGTTGTTCTTTCTCTTTCACTTACACTCAACGCTCATTGGTTAAATCTAATAAGTTCGCGAACCTTCCATTAAAGTTGGTCTCTGATTGGTAGAAGGCAGAAAGATCGAGAATTTTCTCGATGTCTATTCGTTCGTTTCTAGCCAGTATAAAAGCAGCCCGCGAGCGCGGCAAGGCAAGTATTATTCAAAAACAAACCGAAGCGAGAAGTCTGAAGGCGAGTTCGAAAAACGCAAGTTTACCGAAGTTTACACATACAAACAAGTTATTGAGGAATATTATCGAGAGTGTTACGAGAAGATACAATAAAAATGCCAGCAATTGGAATCGATCTAGGTACCACCTACTCGTGTGTCGGAGTTTGGCAACATGGGAACGTGGAAATCATCGCTAACGACCAGGGAAACAGGACGACACCGTCTTACGTGGCCTTCACGGACACCGAGAGGCTCATCGGCGACGCCGCCAAGAACCAGGTGGCTCTGAACCCCAACAACACAGTGTTCGATGCCAAGCGACTCATCGGCAGGAAGTTCGATGACCCCAAGATACAGCAGGACATGCAGCACTGGCCTTTCAAAGTCGTCAACGACTGCGGCAAACCCAAGATCCAAATCGAGTTCAAAGGCGAGACGAAGAGGTTCGCGCCGGAAGAGATCAGCAGCATGGTCCTGACGAAGATGAAGGAGACCGCCGAGGCCTACCTCGGCACGGCGGTCCGCGACGCCGTCATCACCGTGCCGGCCTACTTCAACGACTCCCAGCGGCAGGCCACGAAGGACGCCGGGGCCATCGCCGGCCTAAACGTGCTGCGCATCATCAACGAGCCCACCGCCGCCGCGCTGGCGTACGGCCTGGACAAGAACCTCAAGGGCGAGCGAAACGTTCTGATCTTCGACCTCGGCGGCGGAACGTTTGACGTCTCCATCCTGACCATCGACGAGGGCTCGCTGTTCGAGGTGAAGGCGACGGCCGGAGACACGCACCTCGGGGGCGAGGACTTCGACAACAGACTGGTCAACCACCTGGCGGAGGAGTTCAAGAGGAAGTACAGGAAGGACATCAAGGGCAACTCCCGCGCCCTCCGGCGTCTCCGCACCGCCGCAGAGCGCGCGAAACGCACTCTGTCGTCGAGCACCGAGGCCACCATCGAGATTGACGCTCTGCACGAGGGCATCGACTTCTACACGAGAGTGTCGCGGGCGAGATTCGAAGAGCTCAACTCGGACCTGTTCCGCGGAACTCTGGAGCCGGTCGAGAAGGCCCTCAAGGACGCCAAGCTCGACAAGAGCTCCATCCACGACGTGGTGCTGGTGGGCGGCTCCACGCGCATCCCGAAGATTCAGAGTATGCTCCAGAACTTCTTCTGCGGCAAAAAGCTCAACCTGTCGATCAACCCGGACGAGGCCGTGGCCTACGGAGCGGCGGTCCAGGCGGCCATCCTGAGTGGCGAGCAGCACAGCAAGATCCAGGACGTCCTCCTTGTGGACGTGGCGCCCCTGTCGCTCGGCATCGAGACCGCCGGCGGCGTCATGACCAAGATCATCGAGCGCAACGCCAAGATCCCGTGCAAGCAGTCGCAGACGTTCACCACGTACTCGGACAACCAGCCGGCCGTCACCATCCAGGTGTACGAGGGAGAGAGGGCCATGACTAAGGACAACAACCTGCTGGGCCGCTTCGACCTCACCGGCATCCCGCCGGCGCCCCGCGGCGTGCCCAAGGTGGACGTCACCTTCGACCTAGACGCCAACGGCATCCTGAACGTGTCCGCCAAGGAGAACAGCACCGGGCGCAGCAAGAACATCGTCATCAAGAACGACAAGGGCCGGCTGTCGCAGGCTGAGATCGACCGCATGGTCGCCGACGCCGAGCGCTACAAGGAGGAGGACGATCGCCAGAGGGAGCGGGTGTCCGCGCGGAACCAGCTGGAGTCGTACGTGTTCAACGTGAAGCAGGCGCTCGACGAGGCCGGGGACAAGCTGAGCGAGCAGGACAAGGAGGCGGGCCGGCGCGAGTGCGAGGAGGCCATCCGATGGCTGGACAACAACACGCTGGCCGACAAGGAGGAGTTCGAGCACAAGCTGAAGGAGGTACAGCGGGTGTGCTCGCCGATGATGAGCAAGATGCACGGTGCCGGGGCGGGCACGGGGCCGCAGAGCTTCCAGCAGCAGCAGCAGGCGCACCACGCCGGCCCCACCGTCGAGGAGGTCGACTAGATCTGCTCCCACCCCACCTGATTGTGATCTCCTACTTCTAGCGTTTAAGTTACCACGACTGAGTTTATACTTCCTATGTCGAGTATTATTGTAAATATAAGTTATTTATTTTGTAAATATAGATTAACTAATCAAAAAAATATCTTGTGCAGCTAAGAATAGAAAAAATAATAAATACGTTTAAGTATTCACTTTACATCTTTTATTTGCCTACCTTTTGCTCATTCTATTACCTACGTAGTACGTACCTACAATCAAATTCCAAAAAATAATATTATGGTTACGTTTAGAATTTAGAAACGTCTTTCTTTCAATAAACAAGACTCGGTTTGGTTATATTTTAAAAGCTTTTATTTAATTTCCTCTGTATGTATGTCAAGTATGTATGTTCGGGTGAAATCTTAGAACTCAATTTTGAAGCAGATATAATATTTAATCGATTGAGCTGAAATTTTGCATTATGCATACACGTACGATATGGTATGTGGCATCACTTTGAGTCCCGGGAAAGGATATAGAATACTTTACATGTCCTGGAAAAATATACGATTCCCGCGCGATAAACGAATTTTGGCGCAACGGAGTTGCGGGCGTCATCTAGCAGTAAATATTATTTTGTGTAAGCTGTGTTCATGAACACAGCTTACACAAAATAATATGACAATATATGAATATGATGTAGATATTTTTAAGGCATGCCTTTCCCTACCTTATGATTAGTATATGCTGCTGCCTGCTGTTTTTTAGGTCAACAGTTCAACTGTATACTCGTCATTACAATATAGGACTCGTCATTACAATATACAACTAAATATTGCAAAAATAATCAAGTAACTTACAGAACTATCTACTAGTTCACAATCATACTAACAACGGGAATAACTGTATTTTAAAAAGATAAAACCGACTTCAAAATTGTACGTAATTGAGAATTAAAATTCCCTATCTCAAAAACTACTGAACCAATTTTGATGAAACTTGCAGTATTCCCAAAGTTGAACAATACCTAGTATAATAAAAAAATAATGATTTAGATCGGACTTGTAGTTCCGGAGATATGCGTGCACAAACATAAAAACATACATACATACATACATACATACATACACTTTTTATATTTGGTACATTTGTTCAGAAGCTGTTATATATTAACATATACAAAAACTGGGCAGTTCTGGAAATATTACATACATACGCGTCGAATTGATAACCTACTTTTTTTGATTTTTTTTTTTTGATCGGTTAAAAAGCCGATGTAATGAGGACGATAGAACACAAATCATGCGCGGTGTTACCCGAAAGACTATGAAAAGTACCAATAATAGTGTCAAAACGGGACGATACATGGTTCTATAATGGTTTATGGTAGTGATGATGATGACGATGACGAATATAATTTGCATATTATGCCTTCCGCTCTTAAAACAACATCGAAACTTCCAAAACTTGTATCTATAAAGAGTTGGGAGTACCTTCCGAACCATGGTATACCTTGGTGCAAAATCTTACTTGTTAGTAGCATATATGCTTAGAATACTGCTCACGAAACCGAAGTCACCACATGTTTCCATATAAATTTTGAGGAGTTCCCTCCATTACTTATGGATCCCTTCATCAGGTCACCACTTTTATGAATATGGTACCAAATTGGGATGATAACCTATACATAAAAAGAAAAATTTTGAAAATCTGTTCACAAACGGCGGCGGAGTAATCTTTGAACACAAAAAAAACGACCATAACACCTTTTTACTTTGAAAGTCGGTTAAAATTGTAGCCTATGTGTTATTCTGATGTATGAGCTATATTATTGTAAAATTTCATTTAAATCTGTTCAGTAGTTTTTGCATGAAAGAGTAACAAACATCCTTACATACGTCATCTAAGCTTTCACGTATGGAATTTCAAAGGTCAGTAGGGGCGGCAAAAATTGATGAGCCTACTGGCGGCAAATTTATAAATCCGCCACTGAGAGGTCACCATAGGTAGGTACAAATGAAACAAAAACATTTTTTTTCATCTTACCTATCATGCATGTATGGATAGGTCTTTAAAAACATATTGTGGTTTTTAATATCATTTCTATGTTTTTTCTAACCTGAATAATTTACGAGAGAGACTCTTCCAAAGTGGTAAAATGTGTGTCCTCTAACTTCTAAAGTAGAGACATGATAATTCAAAAAAAAAATATATATATGATGTATATTACTATAAAAACTACTAACTAAAATTGGTTTGATTGAGATCTAGCAAGTAGTTTTTTTATAGGTACTTCATAAACGGTAAACCTTAATTTAACTTTCATTAAATCAACTGAAATATAAAAATAAATCAGAAACCTGTTAATTTCATAGAAATAAGCCTTATTGCTGCTGCGGAACCCTTCATGGGCGAGTCCAACTCGCACCTGGCTGGTTTTTTCTTTTGAAGTCGGTACTGGCTAAGTTCTATGTCGAGTATCTCAGTTCTGGGCTGGTTACCGGGTACCGATCAGGTACCGACTTCAAACGAATGAAAATTGAGTACCTTCAGAATTCGTTGAGATTTGGTCGAATTTTGAAAAATGCACTACCTAACGAAATAGGTATAAGAAATATTTTTTGTTAAAAAATAATAATCTTTAATAGATAGAGTGATTCAAGAGGAAGGCTTATATAAGTATAATAACATTCATTAAATAGTAGAGAAATATTGTTATTGTTGAGGTTTCTAATGTGATGTCGTAAATAATTAGGTACATTTTTTTCCGCTTACATTGCAAATGCAGGCTGAACCCTACGAGATTTATCAAAATAATATACCAGGTATTGTACACATACAGTTATTATGTACGTTTTGTTGATTACAGAACCCTAAAACGGAATCCTAACCAGCAGATTTTTTGTATATTGGTAGGTTAATAGTAATTTAATTTAAGAGTAACCTTGTCCTACAAATAAAACAATCTATATTTTAGAATCATCAAGTCAAATTATGAAATCCTTTCTATCTCTGTTAGCTACCACTTTCGAGATTTTTCGAAAATAAAAATGTTTTTCGTCGTATCAAAATGCAGAACCTACTCACAAAAAATTAGCTTGTTAGTAGGTAATATCAAAAAAAATTGTTCTACTTAGTTTTTGCTTACTACTTAGTTTTTGCAGCGGTACCGACCAATGCGGGGCACGAGTAATAATAATGAATATAAATCAAAACTGCTGAATCGATTTTAATCATTTTTTCAGTGGCTATAATATATTTTATACCCGTGCGAAGCCGGGGCGGGTCGCTAGTATCATTGTAAACTGTAGCCTGTGTGTTATTCTGCTGTGCTGCACAGCTAATATTATTGTAAAGTTTCATTAAAAAAAAAAATTAATTCACTTAGTAGTTTTTACGTGACTGAATATCAAACATCCATCCTTGCATAAAACTTTAGAGTTAATAATATTATTAGGATAAAATAGGGACAAGTATTATTGTTCTCTAAATACACATTTTCTAATAAGTATAGCTGCTATATATTGTATTTCCCAATATATATATATTCTAAGTAGTTTTCAGGTTTGTGTCTACGACGTAGACTGTCGTAGAAGGTCTACGAACCGTAACTATTAAACAAAATATAATAAAGTAAAGCTGTACAACAAAATGTAAAATGAATGTTGCAAGGAAATGTAACAAATGTAAGAAACTATATTTAGCTATAAGTATATACTTATATGCATAATTTATTACAAATTATTACATACAAAATGAAAACCAAAAGACAAAAGACCAAATTAAAAATATACGCAATAAACGAGCCCCGATACCATCTGATACTGTTAGGGGGATGAAAAAAAAGGTCTACGACCGAGCCTGGCAATTTCTCGAAGTTTGAACTAGATTAGCGCCGCGCGCCGAAGGGCAACCCAAGGGGAGCGGGGCGGGTGTCCCCTCGACCCGCGACCGAACACTCACGATGTTTCAAGAACGTGTGACGCAGTGATACCAGCTTTATGCTTTTATTCAAAATTTCTCCTATGGATAATATTATAAATTATAATGTCCAGCTCGGTTATGCCCAGCTTCCAAAGTTTTGAAGTTTTCATCTTGTCAACAGCGTTGTGGATTGGTTTATATTAGGAAGTTAACCAATCAAAAACAGCTAATTCAGTCTTAAAGGGCCATAAGTAATTATTGTAATATAATTTTTTCACTAAAAGTTAATATAGCTACATAGTTAGTAATGCCATTTGAAATCTTAGGGAATAAAAATATTACATTTATAATCTGTATCTTTCTTCTAAAATCCTTATAATATTAAAATTTCTAATCCTTCCGATTACTCCATGTAAATATCGTGTCTACCTGTATTTCAATTATAAGGAATAATGAACATTTTAAGTTAACGAAATTATTATTTATTTATTTATTATAATATTTATTTAAACACTTCTATGTTGTAAATGTAAAATGTAGATGAATTTAAACTAGAAATACAAAAGGGTAAATTATATATTTTGCTAATACTCTGTGGTGGTATTTAATAATTTGCACTTTAATGTGGGAATTATTATCATAATTACCTTGCAACACTGAGCGTACATTCATATTCAAGAAAATGTAACACCGATATATTTATCTTTTTCCCGCAGATACAAAACGCCCTAACCAAAAACGATGTTTATCCTTGTCACTCAAAAATTATCTGCTATTGGTGAGTTGTATTTACGTATCGACCGTTCTGGAATATGATTGGACAGATCTAGAACGTTAGTGAATTTTCTCGAAATGTATTCGCCTCGCGCGGCTGGGTATAAAAGGCCGGTGTGAGCGCGGCAAAGCAAGTATTATTCGAAAACAAACCGAAGCGAGAAGAAGTCTGAAAGCGAGTTCGATAAACGCAAGTTTACCGAAGTTTACACATACAAACAAGTTATTGAGGAATAGTATCGAGAGTGTTACGAGAAGATACAATAAAAATGCCAGCAATTGGAATCGATCTGGGTACCACATACTCGTGTGTCGGAGTTTGGCAACATGGGAATGTGGAGATCATCGCTAACGACCAGGGAAACAGGACGACACCGTCTTACGTGGCCTTCACGGACACCGAGAGGCTCATCGGCGACGCCGCCAAGAATCAGGTGGCTCTGAACCCCAACAACACAGTGTTCGACGCCAAGCGACTCATCGGCAGGAAGTTCGATGACCCCAAGATACAGCAGGACATGCAGCACTGGCCCTTCAAAGTCGTCAACGACTGCGGCAAACCCAAGATCCAAATCGAGTTCAAAGGCGAGACGAAGAGGTTCGCGCCGGAGGAGATCAGCAGCATGGTCCTGACGAAGATGAAGGAGACAGCCGAGGCCTACCTCGGCACGGCGGTCCGCGACGCCGTCATCACCGTGCCGGCCTACTTCAACGACTCCCAGCGGCAGGCCACGAAGGACGCCGGGGCCATCGCCGGGCTGAACGTGCTGCGCATCATCAACGAGCCCACCGCCGCCGCGCTGGCGTACGGTCTGGACAAGAACCTCAAGGGCGAGCGAAACGTTCTGATCTTCGACCTCGGCGGTGGAACATTCGACGTCTCCATCCTGACCATCGACGAGGGCTCGCTGTTCGAGGTGAAGGCGACGGCCGGAGACACGCACCTCGGGGGCGAGGACTTCGACAACAGACTGGTTAACCACCTGGCGGAGGAGTTCAAGAGGAAGTACAGGAAGGACATCAAGGGCAACTCCCGCGCCCTCCGGCGTCTCCGCACCGCCGCAGAGCGCGCGAAACGCACTCTGTCGTCGAGCACCGAGGCCACCATCGAGATTGACGCTCTGCACGAAGGCATCGACTTCTACACGAGAGTATCGCGGGCGAGATTCGAGGAGCTCAATTCGGACCTGTTCCGTGGAACTCTGGAGCCGGTCGAGAAGGCCCTCAAGGACGCTAAACTCGACAAGAGCTCCATCCACGACGTGGTGCTAGTGGGCGGATCCACACGCATCCCCAAGATTCAGAGCATGCTCCAGAACTTCTTCTGCGGCAAGAAGCTCAACCTGTCGATCAACCCGGACGAGGCCGTGGCCTACGGCGCGGCGGTCCAGGCCGCCATCCTGAGCGGCGAGCAGCACAGCAAGATCCAGGACGTACTCCTGGTGGACGTGGCGCCCCTGTCGCTCGGCATCGAGACCGCCGGCGGCGTCATGACCAAGATCATCGAGCGTAACGCCAAGATCCCGTGCAAGCAGTCGCAGACGTTCACCACGTACTCTGACAACCAGCCGGCCGTCACCATCCAGGTGTACGAGGGCGAGAGGGCCATGACCAAGGACAACAACCTGCTGGGCCGCTTCGACCTCACCGGCATCCCGCCGGCGCCCCGCGGCGTGCCCAAGGTGGACGTCACCTTCGACCTAGACGCCAACGGCATCCTGAACGTGTCCGCCAAGGAGAACAGCACCGGGCGCAGCAAGAACATCGTCATCAAGAACGACAAGGGCCGGCTGTCGCAGGCCGAGATCGACCGCATGGTCGCCGACGCCGAGCGCTACAAGGAGGAGGACGATCGCCAGAGGGAGCGGGTGTCTGCGCGGAACCAGCTGGAGTCGTACGTGTTCAACGTGAAGCAGGCGCTCGACGAGGCCGGGGACAAGCTGAGCGAGCAGGACAAGGAGGCGGGCCGGCGCGAGTGCGAGGAGGCCATCCGGTGGCTGGACAACAACACGCTGGCCGATAAGGAGGAGTTCGAGCACAAGCTGAAGGAGGTACAGCGGGTGTGCTCGCCGGTGATGAGCAAGATGCACGGTGCCGGGGCGGGCACGGGGCCGCAGAGCTTCCAGCAGCAGCAGCAGGCGCACCACGCCGGCCCCACCGTCGAGGAGGTCGACTAGATCTGCTCCCACCCCACCTGGCTGTGATCTCCCACCTGTTGCATTTAACTTACCACGACTGAGTTTATTTTCCTATGTCGACTAAAAAAATTGTAAATATTGTTTTAAGTTATTTATTTTGTAAATGTAGGTTAACTAGTCAAAAAATGATCTTGTGCAGCTAAGAATAAAAAAAAAATAATAAATACGTTTAAGTATTCACTTTACATCTTTTATTTACTCAGTGCTCATTCTTAATAGTCATTACTATTCGCATCGCATCGCAAAAATCTGCAACAATTGCTTCAAACAATTGCAACAACAGCAAGTTTAAGGGTTGGACCCTTAGGGCCGGGACACAATAATAATAATAAGAATAATAATAATAATAATAATAATAATAATATTTATTCAGTATTTACAATAATTATATTTCCGTTATACTCAATAAGTATCTAGTTTCTGTCGGGCCTGGGTTAATTTTGTATGGGCTGTGACTTCGATTTCGTGAGAAGTATTCTATGCATACCTAATATTATATTTATGGATCCTTAGTATTGTGTTGGTAAGAGTTTACTCGAGAACCGTTTCACCATTTTTTTATAGTTCATTTCCTCGTGGATGTTCTAACACCGTGTAAGCACTAAGCAAGTCACTTTTTGGCTATTTTGATGTTTTGATGCCATTCGTTAGGAGGTATTCAGTTCTGAAGGCCTACCTGGCATTCGAGAAAGAGTAAAGCTCAATTCATAACTAATATTCTTCGCGGTAGGTAAGTGGCGGAATCTCGTCTTCCAGTGACAGACATTGTTGACAGTTTCTTCCCATTGTTAGACACTCTCAAATAATTTGAGCAAGTTTTAGGGCTAGGACACAAAAACAAGACACGACGTCGTACGACGCCGCACGACGCCGTGTCGTGGCAATCCACGACACGACGTGAGTTTCTACGACGCGACGTCGTACGACGCCGTGTCGTGGTTTTTTACGACGCGCGTCGTAGATTCCCACGACACGGCGTCGTGCGGCGTCGTGTCGTGTTTTTGTGTCCTAGCCCTAAAACTTGCTCAAATTATTTGAGAGTGTCTAACAATGGGAAGAAACTGTCAACAATGTCTGTCACTGGAAGACGAGATTCCGCCACTTACCTACCGCGAAGAATATTAGTTATGAATTGAGCTTTACTCTTTCTCGAATGCCAGGTAGGCCTTCAGAACTGAATACCTCCTAACGAATGGCATCAAAACATCAAAATAGCCAAAAAGTGACTTGCTTAGTGCTTACACGGTGTTAGAACATCCACGAGGAAATGAACTATAAAAAAATGGTGAAACGGTTCTCGAGTAAACTCTTACCAACACAATACTAAGGATCCATAAATATAATATTAGGTATGCATAGAATACTTCTCACGAAATCGAAGTCACAGCCCATACAAAATTAACCCAGGCCTGACAGAAACTAGATACTTATTGAGTATAACGGAAATATAATTATTGTAAATACTGAATAAATATTATTATTATTATATTAACAATATTTTAAATATTAGGTAGTGGCTAAAATGTTTAGGTATATGATTGCTTAAGGATTATTGTTTCCTAGGGAAATACTAAAACTATTTTTTTAAGATTCACATCAATTGTTGTCAATTAAAATGACACTAAATTGTTACAAAACCAAAATATATACAGTTATAAAAAAACCTCTTATCGGTACTAGTATTAATCCTGCTAAGCGGGAATTAAAAAGATACCCGAATATAATTTTTTAACAAAAAATTGAACCCGACTTCTAAGGAAAAAACAATGTTCTTAAAATGACCTTAAAAGTATGAAATAAATAATAATGCATATTCTTCATTAGTGCCTTTTTCAAAATTCGAATTTCAAATCTCAACGAATTCCGTACTCAATTTTCATTCGTTTGAAGTACCAGCCCAGAACTGAGATAGGTACTTGACAGACACGGAACTAATAGATGACACTTACAACAAAATTACCATAAAAATAAGAATTACTCTAATAAATAATTAGACAACACTGTAAATTTTTTGTAATTTCTATTGATTTCATTGGATTAATGGTCATGTTGTATGCACTAATTAATGTTTATTTATGATTTTTTATCCATTTTTCCCTAACAATATAAAGGGTGTCTACTATTAGTTCTTAATAATGGAAAAAAACCTAATAGATGACATGGATCTCATCTTTTAGTTTTGCAATACATACGGTACTTACTAAAGTTATTTTGGAGTTTATTCTACTGCAAATATCATCACTATTCTCTGAAAATATAATTCTATTAACAAACTAACAACTTAGAACTACTGTACCTAAAAATGGACATGGTGTCTAATATTAGACCTTGTGCTGATCTAAAAATCGATTTCTTTAGTTTTTTAGCAGTAAAAAGAAGAAAAAGGAGAACTGAGAAAAAAAAGAAGAAAAAAGAAGAGGCAAGAGAAGCATAGAGACTAAAGACTAAAAATAAAGGTGAATGCCCAAAATAAACCCATAGTCGATTGAAATAATTTATTTACAGCAAAGTAGACCATTAATAGTAGATTGTAAATATGTAAATCATTTTATTCAAAACCATAACCGAAACGGATAATTTGAAAAAATAAATCTGAGATTTTGAGACAGAGCTTTGAATTAACTATATAATTTCTTCCTTTGTTTTTGTGTTTTCTTCGTAAAAACGATGGTCACCATCGTTTTTACGTCGTATAAGAATATACAATTTAGAGAAAGTAAAGTCTAAACCGCCCAAGTGCGTGTCGGGCCACGCGCAATATAAGGTTCCGTAGTAGCGCTAGTTTTTGATATTTTTTGAATGGTCAATGAATGTACATATTTTATAACGTTTTTAAATACATTACTAACAACATCATCTCGGTTAGGTTTTTAAAGGAATTTAAATTATAAGTTCCTTTAATACTTCTCCGGTTAGTTAGTCCATTTTTTTAGTTGATCGACTATTACTCAATAACTTATGAAGTCTTCTTAGCCGTGATAGTTTTCTTTTAAATTCAGCATTTTTCCTACTCCCGTGAATATTTTTCCAGAAGCAACCGTTTAGCCACTTGACTGATCATCTGGTAGAGAATATCGAAAAATCTTCTAGGGAAATGCCAGCGATCCATGAGAATCGCTGACCTCTCCCAGATGATATTAAAGAGTCCATCAGACTCCGTAACGCGGCTAAACGCACGTACGATCGCTACCCATCGGAAGACTGGAGGAGGGCCCTCCGTCACTACGAGAGGGAAGTTAAATATAAAATCAAACAACACAAAGCAGAGAGGTGGGATCGACTTCTTAGCGAACTCGAACCGTCTCACACGGCCTACTGGCCGCTGGCGAAGTCCCTCAAAAAAGATACGGAGAGCGACATGCCTCCACTAAACAGACCAAATCGTCCTCCTGCACTGGAAGATATTGACAAAGCCGAATGCTTGGCCGACACCATAGAAAATCAGTGCCGACCTAGTACTCTCCCGACTGACCCCGATCATGTTAATCTAGTCAATACCGAGGTAGAAAGCCGACTCATGGCCCCACCATCAGAGCCCCTCAGGCCGGTGGATGCGGAGGAAATCAAAGATATTATTAAAGATTTGAATTCCAGAAAGGCCCCAGGCCTGGACGGTATCTCAAATAAAACCCTTAAATTACTACCTTCCACTATAATTGAATTACTCGTGAACATAATATTTAACGCCCTTTTACTAGGATGTTCATTCCCAGATATTTGGAAAGTAGCTATAATAATAGGTATCCACAAACCGGGTAAACTCCGGACGGAACCAAGTAGTTACAGACCAATTAGTTTAATTAGTTGCCTCGGTAAAATTTACGAAAGAATTATACTACGACGCCTAAAAGACGTCATAGTTGATAAAAAACTCCTACCTGATGAACAATTCGCATTCCGCGAATTCCACAGCTGTCCCGCTCAGGTACACCACCTGACGGAGTACATATTAGAACAAAAGAACAATAGGAAACCGACTTGCGCTGTTTTCTTTGATGTCGCAAAAGCATTCGACAAAATTTGGCACAATGGGCTAATTTATAAACTTTTTAAACTCGGCATTCCCGATAGTCTTGTTATAATAATAAGTAACTACCTCAAAAACCGTAAATTTCGTTTTAGAGTTGAAGGCATTCTGTCTTCACTTAGAGATCTAGAGGCTGGAGTACCGCAGGGCTCGGTTCTCTCCCCGACCCTCTACAATCTCTACACGTCCGATTTGCCCACCCACCCTCGAGTACAAAAAGCGCTATTCGCGGATGACATGGCCCTTTTCTTTGCTCATCGCCAAATAGCTTTCGCGTCCAAAAAACTCCAAGGAGCAGTTACCGAACTCGGTAAATGGTTCGCTAAATGGAGAATTGAACTGAACCCCGACAAAAGTCACGCTATATTATTTAACGGACTAAAACGTATAAGAAAATGCAACCTATTATTCTGCACGGAAAATTAATTCCCGAAGTCACGGCTGTCAAATACTTAGGTTTTTTAGGTTATGTGCTAGTAATTTATAATTAAATTATCTTTTTTTTTAAATTATCTTTTAGTACTAGCAGCGAGTTGGTTAGAATTGCCAAGCGCAATTTTAACTAGTCTGTGGTCCGAGTTAAGCTCGTGGATTGTTTCCAAAGATATGTTGAGGTTAATGTTTTTAACTAACGCAATATCAATAACACTAGGGTTATGAATAAGGTTGTTACTACGGCTAGCAGTGTCGTAGCGAGTGGGGTCGTTAGGGGCTAAAATTGCAAAATTTAAGGAGTCGCTTAGGGCGGTTAATCTAATGCCATTTGTATTAGAGATGACATTGCCCCACTCTGTGTGTTTGTAGTTTAGGTCGCCGGGAATGATGACGGCGTTGCCTAAATTAAACAGTGATCCTAGTTCGCTAGAAGTTATGGGCATTTTGCTGGCTAAATAGGCAGATACAATTATGATGGGTTGATGGTCTGTCATGCTAATGTGACAAATAGAAGTTTCTAAATTAGTTAGGGATGGGGGTTCTAGGGGAACAC
This sequence comes from Lysandra bellargus, assembly GCA_905333045.1. Lineage (NCBI taxonomy): Eukaryota > Metazoa > Arthropoda > Insecta > Lepidoptera > Lycaenidae > Lysandra > Lysandra bellargus. The sequence continues at coordinate 3,708,002 of HG995336.1, read as the reverse complement.
ATTGCAATGATTTTTTGTAATAAATCATTGTGCCTTGGGATCGGGTTCTGTCATTTCTAACTATTTTATAGTTAGCTATTTTGGGGCTTTTCCTACTAGGCTTAAGGAACGTCTCCTGCACTAGTAAAAATCGATATTGTGGTTTATGACAAATTCGCGGATTTCGTCTATACTATTATGTATGCCGTTTGTATTAAACGTAACTAGGTACCTGTAGGGAGCGCGGTTTTATCCTTCCAGTGGAATCCATTAGTTAAACGATGGTGATAAATTGAGGGAATTGGTCCTGCGGATCAATTCGTTGTAAGTCGACAGACAGTCGGATAATTGTGAAAAAGTCCTAGCCATCTGTAGTCCGTAGGAGAAATCGGCTACCTCTGACGGGTTTATGAGGCTTAGGAAATCGGTCAGAGTTTCACAGTTTTTACCCATCCCACAAAAGTGCTCAACGCCGCTAAAGAAGTTTCCACTTCAATAAAAGGAAAGATAGTTTCGCAGTTACCTCGCGACCACCGCGCTGATCGGTCCACGCGTTATCGCAATATTTTAATAGTAAATAAAAAACTTATTGATATTTCAAAGTATTTATTAATCATCCTCTCGTTTAACTATATTATCATCTCAATATTCTCTTTAATATTACTTTGCCTTCGTGCAATAGAACATCCACATCCACTTAAATACGTATCCAACTATTTTTAATCAGCAGCCCAAAAATAAACTTTCATGTTTCTAACTTAAAAAATGACGGTCTTTCATTTAAATTGTCAACCCCTTTTTAACCCCCTTGGGACTAGAATTTCCAGAAATGCTTATACACGTATCCATTAATTTCTAATCAGTAGCCCAAAAATAAACTTTCATATTTCTAACATAAGAAATGTCTGACTTTCATTCAAACTGTCAACCCCTATTTCACCCCCTTTGGGGTAGAACTTTCGAAATATCCTATACACAAAATTTTGTGGCTGTAACTTTAACAGTTTTTGCTCAGCGATGATGAGTCAGGACATGTTATTATAATATTATATAAGTATACATTTATATTTATATAAAATGAGATTTTCTATGTTGGAAATGTAATTATAATTAAATAAATCACATTTTGAAATAAAATTATTCATAATGATTAATAAAGAATTTTCGAATTTGAGTTTTTTTTTTCGATTTTTTGCATTTTCTGAGAAGATTTACTTTCGTGTAATGTTTTTTTTTTCATCCTCGGAAACTAGAGATTTCAACGAATAGAAAGCATTACAATTTTTAAAAAAAAGCTGATATTTTGACGGGTGAATTTTCGATTGAAAATTAAGGTATTTTTTCGATTTAAATTCAAAATAAGGTGAATAATTAATATTTCTATAGTCTGTACTCTGTGCAATCCACGAAGACGCGCCCCACCACTTTTTGGGTGAACATCTTTAACTTTGACCGTGACGCTTTTTCTTAATTGGTCTATTTATTGTAGTCTGAGCGAGTACTGATAGGTAATTAGTGGGTACCGACAACACTCAACATTGGCGAAAGCTTGCACACATATACTATAAACAATTTGGAGGAATAGTGGGTGCGTCTTCGTGTATTGCACGGACTATAATCAAATAAATGACAGCGTATTTGGGACTTGAAAATATAGGTTATCACCAAATATCGTAAAAAAAAACTTTTGTAAAAGATATAAATGAAATTTTGCATACATACATTCGTTAGGCTTGAGAATGATTTTTTATCTGCTTTTTGATATAATATATTGATGCTAGAAATAATTTAAACTGAAACTGACGTTTGCCGGGTCATCTAGTCAAATTATAATATTATGTATATAAAATTCTCGGGTCACAGTGTTTGTGCGCGAATTCATCCAATACGGTTCAACCGATTATATTGCTTTGTACATTCGTTAGGCCTGACAATAGGTTTTTATTTACTTTTTAAATTGATATAAAAAAAATTAAATGGCAAATCTGAAATTTAAAATCTGGGAATAGACTGGGACTAATAATTTTTAGAACAAAAAAAAAAAATACAGTAGGATGAAACCCATTAGAAAAGGAGAATATTATAAAAATTAAGGGCAAAATAATTTACGGGCGATCTGAGTAAGGGAAAAGTGTGGGGGGAAAAACGGTTTATCTCGATTACTGGCAAAACTAGTACTCCTATGAAAAAAAGTCGAATGGAAAAGTTGTAGGTAAGAAAAGATCTAAAACTTTTGTATTTACATTTTTTTTTTCCAAAACCTCAAAAATGTGAAAATTAAAAAAAAAACATGTTTTTGGTTCTTTATTTATATCTTTTACAAAAGTTATTTTTTTTTTTACGAAATTTGGTGATAACCTATATTTTCAAGTCCCAAATACGCTGTCATTTATTTGATTATGGTCCGTGCAATCCACGAAGACGCACCCCACTATTCCTCCAAATTGTTTATAGTAATGCTTTCTATTCGTTGAAATCTCTAGTTTCCGAGGATGAAAAAAAAAATTCTGGAAATTCTACCCCCAAGGGGGTTAAAAAGGGGTTGACAATTTAAATGAAAGACCGTCATTTTTTAAGTTAGAAACATGAAAGTTTATTTTTGGGCTGCTGATTAAAAATAGTTAGATACGTATTTAAGTGGATGTGGATGTTCTATTGCATGAAGGCAAAGTAATATTAAAGAGAATATTGAGATGATAATATAGTTAAACGAGAGGATGATTAATAAATACTTTGAAATATCAATAAGTTTTTTATTTACTATTAAAACCATTAAAATGATATTTAAGTTATTATTCTGAATACAGTAATTACACCGCCACTACGTTGGCGAAGGTGCATTGATTGCAGGGGTGATTACTTTGAATAACAGAAATAAGTAAGTTTGAAATTATTATTTTTTAACAAAAATTGAACCCGACTTCCAATGTAAAAACAACATTCTTAAAATGACACAAAAAGGATGAAATAATTCTTATTCTTCATGAGTGCCTTTTTCAAAATTCGACTAAAGCTCAACGAATTCTGTACTCAATTTTCATTCGTTTGAAGTCGGTACCAGCCCAGAACTGAGATACTTGACATAGAACTTAGAAAATACCGACTTCAAAAGAATGAAAATTGAGTACAGAATTCGTTGAGCTTTAGTCGAATTTTGAAAAAGGCACTCATGAAGAATAAGAATTATTTCATCCTTTTTAGGTCATTTTAAGAATATTGTTTTTACATTGGAAGTCGGGTTCAATTTTTTGTTAAAAAATAATAATTTTACTCTTTTTAGTGATCTACAAGACAAGGCTTTATGCGTAGATAGCCACTACGAATATTAACTATCCATATTATATTACTGTAAGCTAAATTGTGGTAAATGCTTGCAGTTATCTAAGCGATGCTGCAATTTCGCAACTTTTATGTTTAAAGGTTCAGGAGTTCTGTTCAGTGCCTTTGGACCAAGAGACACCTTCGTATGAAATTTCTTTTAATCGTAGCATATGTTTAAGTTACTAGAAACAACATTTTAACCACTATGAGTGTTTTAATAAATTTCAAGGGTTATTCCCTCGATCACTCATAGATTCCATCACCAGCTCACCACTTTCGTAATTGGTGTACAAAATTAAGATAATATCCTATATAACAAAATAAGAATTTTGAAAATCGGTCCACAAACAGCGAAATAATCATCAAAAACATTTGCTTCGATGCAAAATATCACGAAAAGCACCAATAATTATAGTTGTGATGATGATGATTAATCAAATTGATATATTGGCTTATGCTTTCAGTTGTTTAAACAACGCCGAAATCCCCGAACCTGTATCTATAAGGATTCAAAAGTTCTGTTCGGTACCTTCGGATCCAGGGTATAACCTGGTATAAAGTCTTACTTTTTGGTAGTATTTACCTCGAATGCTTCAGAAAAAATTGAAATCACTATATGTTTCCACACAAATTTCAAGGAGTCCCCTCGATTCCTCATGGATCCCATCATCAGATCACCACTTTTGTAAATATGGTACTAAGTTCGGATTCAACCCTGTACAACAACAAAAGAATCATGAAAATCGGTGCACAAACGGCGAAGTTATGGTTGAACATACAAAAAAATATATATATATATATATATATATATATATACAGACGAACATATAACCTCCTCCTTTTTGGAAGTCGGTTAATAATCAGCCAAGTGTGAGTCGGACTCGCGCACGAAGGGTACCGTTCCGTTATAGAGCTAAAAATAGCCCAAAAATTGTAATTTTTGTATGGGAGCCCCCTTAAATATTTATTTTATTTTACTATCCATTATTAAAGTACAAATATAATTAAGGATTTTGTAAAAATTTTAAGTGCCTAGCTATGTATATCCATTATTGATATCGAGCAAAAAATAGCAAAAAAATCAGGTTTTTTGTATGGGAGCCCCCCCTTAAATTATAATATTATTATGTTTTTAGTATTTGTTGTTATAGCGGCAACACATTCTGTGAAAATTTCAGAAGTCTAGCTATAGCCGTTCTTGAGATACAGCCTGGAGACAGACGAACGGACGGACAGACAGACATTGAAGCCTTAGTAATGGCTAATGGGGTCCCGTTTTTACCCTTTGGGTACGGAACCCTAAAAAGAACATTTTTCAAACAAAACGGCAATATCATAGGTATAAAAGACCTTATAATATTATGTATGTTATATGTAGCAAAGGAAAAATACACAGTAACAGAGACAAAATCATGGAAATAGCAAAAACATTTTACAAACAGCTATATTTTGATACCGCAGAAGCCGAATACAGCCCACTAAACTATGAATGTTCAGAATCAATCCCTCCTATTACAGAATCAGAAGTGAAAATAGTCTTACGTAGTTTGCCTTACAACCGCAGCCCTGGAGAGGTTGGTATCCGTTCCGAAATGCTCAAAATTGGTTCTCCCACTCTGCTTCCATATATAACTAATCTTTTCAATACAATCCTTAAATCCGGAAAATTCCCTAACAAAATGCTACATTCAAATATAATACTCCTACACAAAAAAGGTGAAAAGAATAATATAAATAACTAGCTGTCCCGGCAAACGTTGCTTTGCCATAATTAAAAGTATTTCGCCTATATTATTTTATTGAAGTGACTAAATAATAAGTATGTTGCCATGGCAACGTAGATCGCTATCCCGTCGCACAAACAATGGTCGCCGTCAGTCTCAGGTTGTAATAATTTACTATTATTTATTCAACAAATGCACTTATCAATATATAAAGTACCCAGTAGCCGATTCTCAGACCTACTGAATATGCATATAAAATTTGCTAAAAATCAGTACAGCCGTTTCGGAGGAGTTCGTGGACTAACATTGTGACACGAGAATTTTATGTATAATATTATCGCCCTATGAGTTTAGTCTCACACTTGTACAAAGCTTTTATAAAAGTTATACTTAACCGCATAGACCACAAACTGGACCAACACCAACTAGCAGAGCAAGCTGGATTTCGCCACAGTTTCTCCACAACAGACCACCTTCAAACAATAAATCAACTCTTTGAGAAATACTCTGAATACAATAAACCTTTATATCTGACATTCATCGATTACACAAAAGCTTTTGACAATATTAAGCACACTGCCATATTTCAAGCCCTCCACAACCAGAACATAGATACTATGTATATAAATATTTTAAAAATAATTTACAATCACAGCTCAGCTAATATAAAATTAAATAACACTGGTCCAGCATTCCGAGTTCTCAAGGGGGTTAAACAAGGAGACCCGCTCTCTCCCAAACTCTTTACAAGACAGTGTCCTCGAAGAGGTATTCCGAAATCTGGCAGACCTATGGGAGGCGGGAGGTGTTGTGGTCGGAAACAGGAGGCTAACGAACCTTCGGTTTGCCGATGACATAATCCTTTTCGCGTCTAAAGCCTTGGAATTGCAAAATATGCTACAAGACCTAAGCAAGGCAAGCCTCGAGGTGGGATTGGCGATGAATCAGTCCAAGACGAAAATAATGACTAATAGCAAAAAACGTAAGGTTGAGGTAGACGGTAAAGAAATACAATATGTCGACGAGTATATCTACTTGGGTCAGCTAGTCTCTTTTGAAAATAGACAGGGTAAAGAAGTCGACCGACGTATAGAAAACGCCTGGAGGAGCTACTGGTCCATGAAGACGCTGATGAAGGGAGATCTACCAATCTCCCTGAAACGCAGACTCGTCGACATGTGTATTCTGCCCGTCCTAACCTACGACGCACAGACCTGGTCATTGACTGAGTCGCAACGGTTCCATCTCGGGGCGTGCCAAAGAGCGATGGAGCACAGCATTTTGGGAGTAAGATTAACAGATAGAACAAGGAATAGCACGCTGCGCTCCAAAACCGGTATAACAGACATAGGCGTAAAGGCTGCCAAACTGAAATGGGATTGGGAGGGACATGTTAGCCGCATGCGTCCTGACCGCTGGGCAAATATCACCACAGACTGGGTACCTGATGATGGAGGACGCGGCCGTGGTCGACCTCGAAAAAAATGGCGCAATGAACTTGACACATACAAACCAGGTTGGCCGACGGTGGCGATAGATCGAGACCAATGGAAGGACTTGGAGGAGGCCTTTGCCCAGCAGTGGGACAGCATAGGCTCTTAAAAAAAATGTAGTATATTATGTACTCTTATATATCATTTCATATATGTGCCGTCACTTTTGTTCATGCTCTTATTATTATTTATTACTAGCTGTCCCGGTGAACTTCATGTCACTTTAAAATCAGCCCAATACGTTCAGCCGTTTTCGAGTTTTAGCGCGACTAACACATTTGAAAATCCATTTTTATATATAAGATCAAGCGCATGGTCGAAGTAGCGAATTTTGCATATAATATTTTAATGTTATCACTGTTTGATTTAATCTTATCCTTTCAAGACCGTAGCGTTGTTACGAAGAAATTTATTCGATATTTCCACAGTATCGAGTACGACATCCATTGAAACCAAATCTATTTTCATACACAAGTTTTCGTCAAAACTATATCGATTTAAAGCCGATTTATTTTTTCAATCTATATTGCCGCGGCCGCTGATTCGTCTATTGTCACGGAGCTTCGTGCTATGAGACGATACCATTGGACGATACACACAGATCGTCTAATGGTATCGTCTCAAGCACGAAGCACTACGCATGTGCGGCCGCAACATATGGGTTTGACAAATTATTTGTCATGATAATATTATCATATTTGTAAAAAATAATAGACATTTTATATTAAATTACAAAACCTTCCACAATTGTTCATCGGCTCCCGTTTTCTAATGTAAAGGTTGCTTTTAGTGTGTTTATTGAATTTTTGTTTGTTTCCCATGGTTTCGATTAAATATTTTCTCAATCCGGAGTAAAGCAAGCAAAGGAAGTACGTCCTCTCCTCAGGCGCGCGCGAACGCGACTGTTTCGACTGAGAGGTGAGACAAATCTGGCGGTGAACCGCTCATGTGGTTTTTCTTAAATATCTTAAAAATATAGAGAATATTAAAAATTCACTAGGTCGAACCCTCGGTGATAGAATTTTATATGATGTGTAAAAATATTAGCTCAGTTTACTGTATGGTTTTGGCAATATACGAAAAAAATCGTCAAAGTTAGATGCATCTTTGTGATTTTTTTCCATCGAGAAAATTTTACGATATCGTGTTTTTCTCAGACCAATAAAAAAAGAGTTTTTGCTCAGATTGAATTCTTGGAAATATAATGTAGTATTTATGTTTAAAAAATTAAACAATTCGGGGCTTATTATCAAGTACAAAAATGATTTATAAAATCGACAATTTTGGGTTAGTCGCCTTCTTAAAATATCAAAGGACCTCAACCTCCTACAACAACATACAACAAACTTGATTTTTTGTAATTTTTTGCTCTATATCAATAATGGCTACATGGCACTTAAAATATTCATAAATACTGAATATTATTAGTATATTGATTATTAACAATGATTATTAATAATTAAATTAAAATTAAATAAATGTTAAAGGGAGGTTCCCATACAAAAATACATTTTTTTGCCTATTTTGCCCTTAAATAGTACGGAACCTATGTCCCTTTGCCATGCCACCGCGGCGCACGCTGTGCGGCACACGTTAATCTTTAAAACTACGCAACGGATTTTGATGCGATTTTCCTTAAAGGCTGATTTACATTGATACAGTGCTGATCCAGCGACGGAATCCGGTGATGCTGGCGCCAGCTACTGTATCAATGTAAATCAGCCTTAATAGATAGAATGATTGAAGAGGAAGGTTTATGAGTATAATAATATATTCTTAAAATAGCAGAGAAATGCTGTTATTTTTGAGGTTTCTAATGTGATGTCGATCAGGCATTTTTGTTGCTTGATGTCGCTATGCGAACCTCCAATAACTTCCGTCCCACGGGGCTCCGGGTCAGGATGGGAACCTGCCCGTCTTAGCAAGTCCCGGCGCCGAGGGGAACGCTATAGTAAGCGTTCCCTAACTTGGTGGAAGTCCGGTCCCTTGTGAGGTAGACCGGCCGGTCGTGGAGGGAGCGTTAGACAGATCCAGGATATCCCTCCGTATACGGCTGAAGGCAAACCGCAGGTGGTTTTAGTGGGTAAGAGTCCCACATACCCCCGGGGTGCTTCAGCTTAACTGAGGAACATCCCCAACCCGGGGGACCTATATAGGGTTTCCCTTGCGCATAAAAAAAAATACTGGCAATGCCACGGGCCCCCGACCCAAAAGGGACCCGGCCCAATAGGTCGTGAGGCGTGAGATCAGAAAATTTTATACGTTGTTTTATTATAAATATTAACGTGACGATTTTTACTTATATGCCCATCAATTTGCCACGGGCCCCGGATGCTTTAGTAACGCCACTGGCTCGTCGTAATCAAAATAAAGGGGGTTTGTGAGGATAATATATTATGAGGGTTGAAACGAAAAGTCACCTTTTTGTTTCGGGTTGAAAAGAAATTAGGTAGGCACCTACGCACTTTTTGTGCGTACCTATTTCAGTTTTAGAGAAATGATGACTTTTAAGTACTTTTAAAACGGTATACTTAATATCTCCAAAAATGTGTAAAATGGATGAAAAGTGTTTTGCTACATTTGTTAAAGAATTTATCGAAGTAAGTCCAAAAAGGTTAAATGCATCGACCAATTGAAGGCCCATCCATTTATCTAGATAATATAATATATATCTATGAAATAAGTATATTTAAACTTCCTATCAAGTATTTGTAAGCAATCGGATAAGAGTCATTAGATAACAGAAACAAGAAAAAAAAATCTTGATTAGTTTTATATATATGGTGAAATATTATCTTTTAATTAAATAACTAAAAAATTTAAAGTACAATAAACTGTTTGCTAAACTTTGCAAGTTATAGTATAAAAAAGTAAATGACACCTCAAAAACAAAAATCCATTCACTATTACAATTTTCGGATGTTAAAACCTCTGGGCGCTGCATTAGTACTCTGTCTACGCCGTAGACTGTCGTAGAAGGTCTACGAGCCTGGCAATTTCTCGAACTGTGCAGCTGTGGTGTGTGAACTATTATTATAATTATTATTATCAGCGCCGAGTGCAGAGTGGGTTGGGGGGAGCGGAGCGGGTGTCCCCTTGACCCGACCGCGACCGAACACTCACGATATTTCTCGAACGTGTGACGCAGTGATACAAGCTTTATGTTTTTATTTCAAATTTTCCCTATAATTTATTATAATTATTATTTGAAATCGTAGTAATAATTTATCACAGTCACAACTACAAAAAGAAATATTACATTCATAATATCTATTCTTTTAGGTACTTTTATTATGTAAACCTTAAATTTTATAATTCCTATCCTTCCCGATTTCTCTAGTTACGTTTTATAATTCTTCTCAAGTTACGTATTGTAATTATTTATCGTGTCAACTTTTATTTGAATGATACGAGATAATGATAATTTAAGTCAAAAAATATCTTCGATTGTTATGATAATTAATATTGCTTCGATTTATTCCATAGGTATTTTGTAAATATAAATTTATAAATCAAATATATATTATACGTGGGAGAGCCATGCTTCGGCACGAATGGGCCGGCACGACCGGAGAAATACCACGTTCTCACAGAAAACCGAAGTGTAACAGCGCTTGCGCTGTGTTTCGCCGAGTGAGTGAGTTTACCGGAGGCCCATGGCCCCTACCCTATTCCCTTCCCTTCCCTATTCCTTTCCCTTCCCACCCCTACCCTCCCCTATTACCCTATCCCCTCTTAAAAGGCCGGCAACGCACCTGCAGCTCTTCTGATGCTGCGAGTGTCCATGGGCGACGGAAGTTGCTTTCCATCAGGTGACCCGTTTGCTCGTTTGCCCCCATATTTCATAAAAAAAAGACGTGAGTTTAAGAACATGTTAACTAACATTTTGTAACAATTGTAACATACGGATTACGGACAAATTACTCATTTTTTCCCTTATAATTTAAATAAACCTTGTAACTTATCTACTTCATCACCTGGCTAATGTATCTGGCTACACATCAAATGCGTATTTTTTTTAATCTAATAATTTTTCTGGACGTAAAGCATAATGCAAATAAAATGTTTTTTTTTTTTTACTGTTAGTTATATTGTGTCCTTCCACTCACGTCTTCAATTACAAAAGTGTACAGTATATTTTCCTTAGTCTATGGTAGGTACGATGTATAATTTACTAGCACTCTTTGGCAGTATCTTAAATTTTGCACATAAGAGTGGAAACTCTTTTCATAACTACCTTGCAACACTGAGCGTACATTCATACTCAAGAAAATGTAACACCAATATATTTATCTTTTTCCCGCACATGCAAAACGTCCTAAACAAAAACTGTATCTATCCTTGTCACTCAAAAATTCTCTGCTATTGGTGGGTTATATTTACGTATCGACCGATCTAGAATATGATTGGACAGATCTAGAACGTTAGTGAATTTTCTCGAAAAGTATTCGCCTCGCGCGGCTGGGTATAAAAGGCCGGTGTGAGCGCGGCAAAGCAAGTATTATTCGAAAACAAATCGAAGCGAGAAGAAGTCTGAAAGCGAGTTCGATAAACGCAAGTTTACCGATAACCGAAGTTTATACATACAAACAAGTTACTGAGGAATATTATCGAGAGTGTTACGAGAAGATACAATAAAAATGCCAGCAATTGGAATCGATCTGGGTACCACATACTCGTGTGTCGGAGTTTGGCAACATGGGAATGTGGAGATCATCGCTAACGACCAGGGAAACAGGACGACACCGTCTTACGTGGCCTTCACGGACACCGAGAGGCTCATCGGCGACGCCGCCAAGAATCAGGTGGCACTGAACCCCAACAACACAGTGTTCGACGCCAAGCGACTCATCGGCAGGAAGTTCGATGACCCCAAGATACAGCAGGACATGCAGCACTGGCCCTTCAAAGTCGTCAACGACTGCGGCAAACCCAAGATCCAAATCGAGTTCAAAGGCGAGACGAAGAGGTTCGCACCGGAAGAGATCAGCAGCATGGTCCTGACGAAGATGAAGGAGACCGCCGAGGCCTACCTCGGCACGACGGTCCGTGACGCCGTCATCACCGTGCCGGCCTACTTCAACGACTCCCAGCGGCAGGCCACGAAGGACGCCGGGGCCATCGCCGGCCTGAACGTGCTGCGCATCATCAACGAGCCCACCGCCGCCGCGCTGGCGTACGGTCTGGACAAGAACCTCAAGGGCGAGCGAAACGTTCTGATCTTCGACCTCGGCGGCGGAACGTTCGACGTCTCCATCCTGACCATCGACGAGGGCTCGCTGTTCGAGGTGAAGGCGACGGCCGGAGACACGCACCTCGGGGGCGAAGACTTCGACAACAGACTGGTCAACCACCTGGCGGAGGAGTTTAAGAGGAAATACAGGAAGGACATCAAGGGCAACTCCCGCGCCCTCCGGCGTCTCCGCACCGCCGCAGAGCGCGCGAAACGCACTCTGTCGTCGAGCACCGAGGCCACCATCGAGATTGACGCTCTGCACGAGGGCATCGACTTCTACACGAGAGTATCGCGGGCAAGATTCGAGGAGCTCAACTCGGACCTGTTCCGCGGAACTCTGGAGCCGGTCGAGAAGGCCCTCAAGGACGCCAAGCTTGACAAGACCTCCATTCACGACGTGGTGCTGGTGGGCGGTTCCACGCGCATCCCGAAGATTCAGAGTATGCTCCAGAACTTCTTCTGCGGCAAGAAGCTCAACCTGTCGATCAACCCGGACGAGGCCGTGGCCTACGGCGCGGCGGTTCAGGCGGCCATCTTGAGCGGCGAGCAGCACAGCAAGATTCAGGACGTCCTCCTGGTGGACGTGGCGCCCCTGTCGCTCGGCATCGAGACCGCCGGCGGCGTCATGACCAAGATCATTGAGCGTAACGCCAAGATCCCGTGCAAGCAGTCGCAGACGTTCACCACGTACTCGGACAACCAGCCGGCCGTAACCATCCAGGTGTACGAGGGCGAGAGGGCCATGACCAAGGACAACAACCTGTTGGGCCGCTTCGACCTCACCGGCATCCCGCCGGCGCCCCGCGGCGTGCCCAAGGTGGACGTCACCTTCGACCTCGACGCCAACGGCATCCTGAACGTGTCCGCCAAGGAGAACAGCACCGGGCGCAGCAAGAACATCGTCATCAAGAACGACAAGGGCCGGCTGTCGCAGGCCGAGATCGACCGCATGGTCGCCGACGCCGAGCGCTACAAGGAGGAGGACGATCGCCAGAAGGAGCGGGTGTCCGCGCGGAACCAGCTGGAGTCGTACGTGTTCAACGTGAAGCAGGCGCTCGACGAGGCCGGGGACAAGCTGAGCGAGCAGGACAAGGAGGCAGGCCGGCGCGAGTGCGAGGAGGCCATCCGGTGGCTGGACAACAACACGCTGGCCGACAAGGAAGAGTTCGAGCACAAGCTGAAGGAGGTGCAGCGGGTGTGCTCGCCGATGATGAGCAAGATGCACGGTGCCGGGGCGGGCACGGGGCCGCAGAGCTTCCAGCAGCAGCAGGCGCACCACGCCGGCCCCACCGTCGAGGAGGTCGACTAGATCTGCTCCCACCTGGCTGTGATCTCCCACCTGTTGCATTTAACTTACCACGACTGAGTTTAGTTTCCTATGTCGACTAAAAAAATTGTAAATATTGTTTTAAGTTATTTATTTTGTAAATATAGGTTAACTAGTCAAAAAATGATCTTGTGCAGCTAAGCTAAGTAATCTAATAGAAAAAATAATAAAAAAGTAAGTAATTCAAGAATAATTCGTGTGTTTCATTTTTCTTGCTTTCCAATTTCGGATTGTTATTCATACAGCATACTATATCATACAGACTACTGCAGACCTATTATTATACTTGTTAACGGGTCACGTCTTTTGCCTACAGCACAATCGTCTCTATTTTCCTATAATTATTATCTGCTATAATAATATGGAAGCGTCGTAGGTTATACTAGGTTCTTCCTGCAGGATTGTATGAGGAAATAAAAAAAAAGATTTAATATATAATAAACTTGCTTTATTGACAAATTGGCCCATACTTAGGGTCTACACAGACGGACCGCATTTCAACTGCAATCCAACCGCAAATTGCAGTTCAAGTGCAGTTTGAATGCAGTTGACACGACTGCAATAGAACTGCAAACCAAACACTTCACACGACTGCACGCCGACTGCAACTGAACTGCAATCCGACTGCGCGTTCGGTTTGCAGTTCTATTGCAGTCGTGTCAACTGCATTCAAACTGCACTTGAACGCAGTTTGCAGTTTGCAGTTGGATTGCAGTTGAAATGTGGTCCGTCTGTGAAGACCCTTAAGGAAAAGTAGGTAAATTCAAAATGATCAACATTCATTACAGTATATACCTATTGCACAATGTAGTGTCTTCTGCCTGGAGCATAATATTGTCACCCGCATACGAACCAGGAGCCGTACCACGAAACTATTTGAGACGAAAATGCCGCGCGTCTAACAAACGTGAAATGACGATGTTAGAAGTTAGAACGACGCGGAATTTTCGTTTCATTGTTTGAGTCTCAAAACCTTAAACAGTTTCGTGGTACGGCCCCAGGATCCGCGCGCGGCTGACAATAATACAACACGGATGACAGGAAAAGCGCCCTTACACGGCTCGAGAGCCAGCGACAGCCAGACTTTCGACATTTTATAATAGCTGAAAGTGTTCGTACCTAAATATAGGTAAGAACGAGAAGCAAATATGGAGTTTCGGTCGCAGTTACATTATCCGCTGGATACCCCCCAGGCCATAAACTCTATCCTGGTCTACTTAACCTTCGATAAAATAAAGCTCAATTTATTTATCTTAGGGCATGTTTCACCACTTCCTGATAAGTGCCGAATAGGCTATTCACCACTTAACTTCATAGATGTATAGAGCAAGGCTGCTCAACCTTTTTTACAGTGGGGCCAAACGGTGGATTCCGACATTTATAACGGGCCATTAACTTAGGCTTAATTAAATATAATACCAATCAAACTTCAATGGGTTGGTATAAGCATACATTTATTTTTGATATTAATGAGATTTTTGCAGTTGTCTTTGTCTTTTAACAACTTATTTATGTTGGGTGATAAATCTGATGTTGACAGTAGCAACAAGTCAGAAATATGTTGCTCAGTTAATGATGTGCGGTATTTATTTTCAACATAATTAAGGTCTGAAAACACTTTTTCACAGACATAATATTATGTTGATCCAAAACTACATAAAAACTGTAACGCTAGATCAGTTATTGCAGGAAAGTCTTCTTTTGGTGCCAATTTCCAGAAATCTGCAAAATCTTTTGAAGAATTTTGAGGTTTCGACGACACTTTTTCGACAAAAAGGGTTTTCAATGATTGATGATTTTGCAGTTCAACGAGTTCTAACCGAATATTGGCAGGGTAACTAACTATGTCAGTCAAACTGATTAAGAAAGGATTTATGAAGGATTTATCCTTTGCGGCAGCCAATTAGGCGGAATTTCTCAGTTTGGCGGGATATTCAAAACTGCGGGCCATTTGTGGCCCGCGGGCCTGGGGTTGAGCAGCCTTGGTATATAGAATCTGTCAAAAATGTTGATCAAAATCCTTTCTTAGCGGATGCCAACGTCATAACATCTAGGTACCTGCACGCCAAATTTCAGCCCGATCGGTCCAGTGGTTTGGGCTGTGCGTTGATAGATCAACGTGTTAGTCAGTCACCTTTGAGTTTTATAATATATAGAGATGACAAGTCTGTCTGGCGCTGGCTCTTGCTCTATAATTATAATTATTTACAATTTACATAATCAAAGCGTTCATATTTTAATAAGAATAAGAATATTTTTATTTTGTCACCACACAACACATGTAAAGCAAACAATAATACATAAGTACATTAATTTCTACAATATCTACAATAATTATACATACATTGTGTGATGTCAAAATTGTGTGATGTCAAAATAATAAACATGGTGTAACATATATACATAGAGTTCGCCGTGAAAGTAGCAGAGCTAAAAAAAAACTTCAATTTTGTATGGGAAAAGTCATGACGCTGGGGGCCTGGGGCGCTTGCCCATACAAATCACAAAAAACTAGCTCTTTCAGCGCTGCACTCTTACCGTGAACTTACAACTAAGGAACACATACACACCCGAAATTATTATATCTTTGTTTTTTTACATACTTACTGTAAATGAATCTAAGGGCCTGTTTCACCGCTTCCTGATAAGGTGCCGGATAGGCTTATTTGACAGATTCTCCATAATCCATCTGTCAAGATAAGTGGTGGATAGCCTTATCAGGAAGCGGTGAAACAGGCCCTAAGTATTATAATTTATAGCTAACTTTCAGTCTTATTAAGGTCATTGCACATTACACCGACTCTCAAACCCAACTCACAGCATGGCATGGTGTAAGCTATAATATTGTTAAGACATAAGAGTAGAGTCAACTCGCACTGCGTGGACAATAAATTAGCGATTAGTCATCAATTAGTTGTTCTCTAGTTAGTATAATAACTCCTAATGCCACCATCACACTCGGCATTTAGCATGAATGTGCTCGGCCGAGTCACGGGTATATAAAGCTAAGAATTCAATGCCATACTGTAAGTTGAGTAAGCGTCGAGTCGGTGTAATGTGCGATGACCTTTAGTGGTACTGGCTCAAAACAATCAGTATGCACTATGCACGTAGGTATGTACCTACTATGTAAATCTTCATGAAGTCACATTAAATTAATCCAATCTAAGGGCCTTGTTACACCTACCGAGTAGAGTGGCGAAACAGTTTTTTTTTTTTTTTTTTTTTTTTTCGAAAGGGTCTAAGCTACTGGTCTGGTTAAGACCATGGTAGTTTAATCGTGGCTATAACTAGTATGTTGCTAGTTGGTTTGGAGATAAACAATGAGGGGGCCTGGCCCCCTCCCCTAAGGCGAAACAGTGCTCTCGGCCAATCAAAATGTCTGTAATGGTGCATCCTCACATGCCGCCGGCTTATACCGCCGGGTTTGCCGCCGGGCCCGCCGGCTTCGGTGGCAGGGCAGGCTGAAGCCTGCCTTGCCACCGAAGCCGGCGGCAAGTGTGGATACAGTATAACGCTGTCTCGCGACTCTACTCGGTAGGTGTAATCGGGCCCTTAATTTCTAACCTAAGTTGCCTAAGACTATGTAGTTAGGAGAGTAAAAATCTGTTATAAAGGCCCCCACACGTTAGCAGTTCTCTGGCAGGCCACAAGTCAGTTAACCGGAAAAGATCACATCAGTATGGCTAACGATTTTGTGTCGACGATCAGTGACTTCAGGCTGCCTGCCGGCCAGAGCCCGATGGCGGCCTGTTAATACGACATACAGTACTTTCGGCCAATTTGATTGACCGTGAGCACTGACTCGCCACACTACTCGTTAGTTTTACTGCTTACAAGGCGAATCGGTGTTGCCAGTCGATAGACCGCTAAAATAATGCTTACTTTATTTTTATTAATGTTATATTTTGTAACATTTAGCAAAACATCAGTCAAAATAACGATAAACAACAACTTTTTAGTCTATAAAATGTTTGTCTAAAAGACAAAAATTTAGCAAGACCACAACTCCATGGTTTTGCTAAATAATGTGCAAGTATTGCTTATACTATAATATAGCATTCTATTCTTTCTTCCTAAACATTTATTTTGATCAAGTTGAAATAAGCAAATAAATTTTTATACAATACATTATAATATGTATGTACCAAAGGTACATACGTACTATGTAAGAAAATAAATGAACGAAAATAAATAAATAAATCGATCATCCCGACTGATATACCTACCTACAGTGTGCTGTGCGACACTAGCAAGTAGCACGTTCACACGACAATATTTTATTTCACAAAATCGCAGCTTAAAATACTGTACTTATTAGTTTTACTCTCAAAATACAGAATAAAATTTATTCTCTATTCTGAATTCTTTAACTACCTCGTTGAGACTCGCCATTAGATAAACCTGGCTAATCTGGAGTATATAAAAAGCTCAGAAAACGGGAATAAATTACAAAAATTCAATGGGAAGCAATTGCTTGGTGTCTTGGTGGGAGTTTAATTAATTAACCGACTTCCAAAAAACGAGGAGGTTATATGTTCGGCTGTGGATATTTTTTTTTTTTTTTTTTTTTTTTTTTTTTTTTTTTTTTTTTGTATGTTCAACGATTACTCCGCCGTTTGTGAACCGATTTTCGAAATTTTTGTTTTGTTGTATTAGGTTTCACTCCAATTTGGTACCATGTTCACAAAAGTGGTGACCTGATGATGGGATCCATGAGTAATCGAGGGAACTCCTCGAAATTTATATGGAAACATATGGTGATTTTGGTTTTATGTGAAGCGTACTAAGAATATGCTACCAAAAAGTCAAATATTGGGTCAAAGTATACCATGGTTTCGAAGATACTGAGAGAACTCCTGACTCCTTATAGATATACGTTCGGGAGTTTCGGCGTTGTTTTAAGAACAGAAAGCATATGCTACTATGCAATTCATATTCATCATCATAATCATCATCATCATCATCATCGTCATCATCATCATTAAGGTCACCAATGTCTCATGGCACAGAATTAATAATAGTACAAGGCATAGGTATGGATATACTAATAATAATAATTATGTACTGTATAACAACACCTGTTTGTTTAATACATGGCGGTCGGCGCCGCAGAGGCGACGGCGTCGCCGCGCCGCCGCGCCGCCGCGCCGCGTGGCGCGTGGCGGCAGACAACAGATCGAATACTTTACTAATTACTTTATAAAATTTAAATAGACAAATAGAATTAAAATAAAGTTATTTCAAAAAGAGCATTTACACAAAACAAAGTCATTAAGTGTCTTTTTAATCAGTTATACTTATTAATCGATAGATGGCGCACTAAGTATCGATTTGAATTCTTGATTAAGCGCTTATTCCACTTATCCTAGCTAGGAAGTCCTAGCTAGGGTCCTAAAAAATTTAGTCAAGTGGAATAACATTTAGAAGCTAGGATCCTAGCTAGGATCCTAAATCGGAAAAAATTTAGTCAAGTGGAATAACATTTAGAAAGCTAGGATCCTAGCTAGGACTTCCTAGCTAGGATAAGTGGAATAAGCGCTTTACAAGAACAGAGCTGTCAATAATTATGATAATATTAAATATTATGAGTAGCTACGCTACATCCTATACAAGTTTATACAATTTTTTGTCTGATAGATCCTTCGATCGTGGAAAAACGAGACACAATAGCCTTTCTATTGTTATCTCAATCGCCGGTGACCGCTTGGGGCTTGAAGCATTAAAATTGTTAAATTACTTAGCACAATATGTTCACTTCACTGATAATATATGATTTTGTGAGTGTGAGTTGTGACTCTTGACAAATTGTAATAAGATACGTAAAATATACGCGAAGGTTTACCTACTAGTGTAACTAAAAAGAGTGAAATTATTATTATTTTTAACAAAAAATTAAAACCGACTTCCAAGGTAAAAACAATAATAACATTAATATGAACTAAAAAGTATTAAATAATTTTTACTATCTAATGGTGCCTTTTTCCGAATTCGGCTAAACCTCAACTATTTCTGTATTCAATCTTCATAATTTTGAAGTCGGTGCCAGTTCCAAAAGTTTCAAATATTCTGTCAGAGGACTGAAGATTCAGCTATCTGGTACCGACTTCAAAATAATGAAGATTGAATACAGAAATAGTTGAGGTTTAGCCGAATTCGGAAAAAGGCACCATTAGATAGTAAAAATTATTTAATACTTTTTAGTTCATATTAATGTTATTATTGTTTTTACCTTGGACGTCGGTTTTAATTTTTTGTTAAAAATAATAATAATGTACGAAAAAGTAGGGTTTAAACTTTAAAGAAATTATGAAAAATAATCGGCCAAGTGCGAGTCGGACTCGCGTACGAAGGGTTCCGTACCAATAAAGAGCAAAAATAGGCAAAAATTGTGTTTTTTGTATGGGAGCCCCCCTCATTTTTTTATTTTATTTTAATATTATTATTAAAGAACACATACAATCAAGGATTTTGTGAAAATTTCAAGTGTCTAATAGTTACCATTATTGAAATCGAGCAAGAAAGGCCAAAAAATCACGTTTGTTGTATGGGAGCTCCCGCTTAATTATTAATTTTATTTTGTTTTTAGCTACGAATAACAAAACTATTTTAGTACTTATTTGTTGTTATAGCGGCAACCGAAATACACAATCTATGAAAATTTCAGAAGTCTAGTTATAGCAGTTTTTGAGATACAGCCTGGAGACAGACATACGGACAGACATCGAAGTCTCAGTAATAGGGTCCCGTTTTTACCCTTTTACTTTTTTAGGGTTCCGTAGCCAAAATGGCAAAAAACGGTGAAACTTGAGTTGAAACTTGGTGAGTAGATGTAATCTGTGAACCGCATTAAGATTTTGATACAAAAATGGAAAATTTATTAAAAATTTTTGGGGGCCCCATAGGTCCAACTGAAACAAAAAAAATTTTTTTTCGTCTAACCTATGCGTATAGGAAGTCGTCAAAAATCATAATATTGAGGTTTCTAATATCATTTTTTTCTAATTTGAATAGTTTGCGAGAGAGATTCTTCCAAAGTGGTAAAATGTGTGTCCCCCCCTGTAACTTCTAAAAAAATCTATGATGTACATTATTATAAAAACTACCAACGAAAATTGGTTTTAACGAAATCTAACAAGTAGTTTTTTTTATACGTCATAAATGGTAGACGTTAATTTAACTTTCATTAAATAACTAAAATATAAAAATAAATCAAAAACCTTTTAATTTTATAGAAATAAACCTTATTGCTGCTGCGGAACTCTTCATGGGCGAGTCCAACTCACACTTGGCTGGTTTTTTTAAAGAGTTCACTCACAAAATATCAAAATGACCATATAAATCTAATCAATCAATCAAACACTTTTTTGTTTAAATGAAATTTGACGACAACTCTCAATGACTATTCTCTCGGTTTTCTTCATTGGCTTCATTGACAATATTTTCGCTCTCTTTCTAGATTCGAAGATTCTTCACCTGACGATTCAATTTTATTATTGACAGAATTTGTAATCAGTTTCCGACGTCTTGAAATACTTCTGCAAGTCGATGCTCTTAGAAGTTTAGAATGACTACGCTTCGTAGCGTTTTTTAAAACCGATTTAAAAAACTTCTCATTGGCATAAAGAGTGAATGTATTGTCACATTCGTAAACCAGTTCAAAAAACAGTTGTAAAACATTTTTAAACTGTTTCATACGTATTTTTGTGCCTTCACCCCTTGCGCCACCGGCCCAAGAGCATTTGGTTAGAAATTCTCTGGTAAAAAGCACATCAATTAGTCGATATGCACAGTTTTCAGCTTTTCCTTGTTGGCACACAATACTATATTTCTTTTTACAGGCCGCTTTCGACTCGTCGTCCTTTAATGCTGCCTCTAAATTATAGAGTTCATCTACACATTGTATAGGCCTTAAATCAAATGGTTTATCATCTGGTTTTTTTTTCATAGCATTATCGAGTTTGGCAATTCGTGGTTCATGTTTTCCAGTCATAACGGTATCCAGCTTCACCGAAATGTCAGCAATGGCCGTTAACATGCTTTGCTGGTTTTCCAATACATTTTTAAAATTGTCTTTTAATGATGCCAAGTCATTCAAAATTGCTTCCTGATTTAAGTACATTTCTACTTGGTTGCTTTTAATTTCATTCAAATCTGAAGACTCAATTTCTACGGAAACAGAAGTTCTTTCATTTTTAACATTAACTACGGATGAAGGTTCATTATCAGCACCATCATATAAGGGATCCTGAAAATCGTTTTCCTCTGGTCGATTGGATCGATCGAAAACGGTCCGTTGTCTTGAAAGTTCCGAGGCTTTAGTTGCAACACTGCCTACATTTTGCGTATTTCCATTTTGAGAGTAATTTTCGTCTTCAGAAATATTCTCTTGGTTTTCTTCATATTCTTCATTTACAATAATTTGGGTTTCGTCGAAAGTTTCTTCGTCTGACGATTCATTATCATTATTGGTATAATTTTCACTCAATCTCTGTCGTTTGTGACTATTTCTGTAAGTCGACATCCTTTGAAGTTTTGCGTTACTACGTTTAAAAGCGTTTTTTAGAACTGATTTAAAGAAGTTCTCATTGCGGGTAATAGTGAACGTATTGTCACATTCGTAAACCAGTTCAAAAAACAGTTGTAAAACATTTTTATACTGTTTTAAACATATTTTTGTGCCTTCGCCTCTTGTGCAACCAGACCAAGAGCATTTGGTTAGAAAATCTCTGGAAAAAAACCAATCAATTAGCCGATATGCACAGTTTTCAGCTTTTCCTGGTTGGCACACAATACTATACTTCATTTTATAGTCCTCTTTCATCTTCTCGTCATTTAATATTGCCTCTAAATTAGATAGTTTATCTATATCTTGTATAGGTTTTAAACAAAATCGGTTATCAGGTTTTTTAATTGTAGCAATTTGTGGTTCATATTTTCTAGTCATAACTGTATCCATCTTTACCGAAATATCAGCAATGGCCATTAACATGCTTTGCTGGTTTTTCAATACATTTTTATAACCATCTTTTAAAAATGCCAGATCGTTCAAAATTACATCTTGATTTTTGTATATCTTAACTTGGTTTCTTCTGATTTCATTCAAAAGTGAAGGGTCGGAGTCTTCTTCTGTAGGTTCATCGGCTACATCATTATATACGGGTTCCTGAAACTGGATTATTGGATTAGATCGATCCAAAATATTCCGTTGTCTTGGAAGATCTGAGGCTTTAGTTGCAGCACTGCCCAAAATTTGCGCATTTTTTTCTTGGGAAGATTTTTCGCCTTGAGGTATATTCTCTTGGTTATCTTCATAATTATCTTTATTAACAAGATATTGAGTCCCATTGGAAGTTTCTTTATCTGGCGATTTATTATTATTATTATTGGCAGAATTTTTAATCAATGTCTGTTGTTTGGTACGGTTTTTAGAAGTTGATAATCTTAACATTTTAGCACAATGACGCTGCATAGAGTTTCTTAGAATGTTTTTAAAAAACTTCTCATTGGCATCAATAGTGAATGTATTATCACATTCGTAAACCAGTTCAAAAAACAGTTGTAAAACATTTTTAAACTGTTTCATACATATTTTTGTGCCTTCACCCTTTGCACCACCAGACCAAGAGCATTTGGTTAGAAATTCTCTGGTAAAAAGCACATCAATAAGTCGATATGCACAGTTTTCAGCTTTTCCTGGTTGGCACACAATACTATATTTCATTTTACATTCGTCTTTTATATTGTCGTCGTTTAATATTGTCTCTAAATTGGTCAGTTCTTCAACATCTTGTATAGGTTTTAAATGAAATCGTTTATTATGAAGTATTCTCTGCGGGGCATAATTTTGTTCAGTAACTCGTGGTTCATATTGTCCAGATAAAAATATATCCAATTTCGCCGAAATATCAGCAATGGCCAATAACATACTGCGCTGGTTTTCCAATACAGTTTTATAATTATCTTTTAGTAATGCCAGATCATTTAACATTGCTTCCTGATTTTTGTTCATATCAACTTGGTTAAAATCTAAAGGGTCAAAATCTACTACTGGAACTGAAGCAGTTTCATTTTTAACTGTAACTACAGATGTAGGTTCGTTTTCAGCTACAGCATATAAACCCTGGATTTCTTCTGGTTGAATAGAACCAGAATTTAAGGCCTAAAAATAAGGAAAACATTTTCATTGTAGTCAAATAAAAAGAGAAAAGTACACCTTCTTAGAAAATTACATTTATTAAAGAATCAACACTTGGCAACACTCCATCACAAGATAGAGTGTTGCCAAATAAGATAAAATTTATTTTATTTATTTTAATTACTTCTGGCCCGTATTCACTTTCATTAGTAATAAGTGCAAGTGATTAGGGCAAGTGATTAGTTATTAGGAAAAAGTAAGCGTGGACAGCGACTGTTTAGTGCAAGTGATTAGCCGGCTGCGTAGTAACGTGATTAGTTCTGTATTCACTTTGATTAGTGATTAAGTGCAGGTGACTAGTACAGCTGATGAGTGATTAGTAGAAAGTAATGTGGACAGCGACTGATTAGTGCAAGTGACTAGTCAGCTGCGTAGTAACGTGATTAAAAGCGTGTTCTATTTTTTGCGAGTGCAAGTGCGTGACAGATGAAAACCAATTTTGGTTTCGTTTGACAGCTCGAGATTGTTACTATTATTCCGCTAGGTATATTAACTTTATGGGCCAGACTGACGTGGTGTGCCGTGTGAAGCGTCCATAGATATAGTATATCATTATTAAATAATATACCTATTAAAAGTACAAAAGGACACCCTTTCAATTACTTCCATACTAATCCATACTTATTACTTACTAATATACTAATAATATTATAAATGCGAATGTGTGTCTGTCTGTCTGTTACCTCTTCACGTTTATACCTCAGAAGTCAGAACCGATTTTGCTGAAATTTGGCATGGAGTCCTGGGAAAGGACATATAAAAATACTTCGTGGTCTTTATATATAAAACTCAAAGGTGACTGACTGACATGTTGATCTATCAACGCACAGCCCAAGCCACTGGACCGATCGGGCTGAAATTTGGCATGCAGGTTTTTGATCATGAGGCAGAAAGGACTTTGATCAATTTTACCTCCAAGGGGTGAAAATAGGAGATCAAAGTTTGTATATTACAATACTTCTTAACGCGAGCGAAGCCGCGGGCAAAAGCTCGTTTTTAATAAAACCAATATTAAAAATGAAGGACATGTCAAAATGGCAGTTTTATTTTTGAAACTTGGACGCTCGTGTTGACAGCTACTACTGAATTTACTAAATTAAATTACTAGAGAGCCACTAAACAAGAATTGGACACTACTTGCACTACACACCTGCAATCCACTGCCTCAATTACTAGTCACTTGCACTTGCACTAATCAAAGTGAATACAGGCCTTAAGATGAAGAGTTTGACATGTATGAGTTTGATATGTATTATGTCAAAATCTACAAGCAAAAAGTGAGAAAAGAAATTGACTGTAGCAATACCAAGGTAATTGGAATAAAACATTTTCATCTTTTTTTTCCTTATATCGGCTGACTCTGCGTGTGAAACATGCAATTTATATAAAAATTAATTAATCCAGCGATCAAGGATATTTTTTTTAAATCTGCTATCAAAATTTGCTATAAAATCCTGGTAGACATAAATATTATTCGAAACATATTAAAGAACTGACAACACCTGATAATAATAATAATAATAATAACTTATTTGCCAGAGTGAAATGTACAATGATATGGTCTTCATAATAAAATACAGGATCTTATCACTCAACTAAATTAATAGTATGCAAATGTCATATTTTATAACTAGTTTAAAAGGTGGAGAAAAGAAGTAGAAGTACTTAATACTAAATGTCACATGTCATAGAGAACTGTCAGAAATAAGTACCAGCGAAAAAAAAATTTTATATGGGGGGTATTAGATTATCATTTATATTGGATCCTAGATCATTGAGTCATTTATATTGGATAATGTAATATAGTCAAATGATTCATTTTTTCCTTGATCATAGATTTTTGACGTTTGCTGAGAGATTGAATCCAATACGGTCATAGAAATTGGTGTTGCCAGTTATTTAATATAAAAAAAGAGTTTTTAATTTCTTGTTCGTTAATATGTTTCAAATAATGTACAGTCGGGGCATTATAATAGGCCACATTTGACATCTGTCAGATTAATCTCCATAGTGAGGTGAGCTGCGTAAAAACATCGACCAAAACGAATAAATCGATACGGACTTGAAATAAAATATTTGGATTTTATACGTTTTAAACAAACTCCTGTCCCAATATTATTTTTTCTTTGACAAATTCAAGGAGCAAAATAAGACAAGTACATGATTTACAAAAAATAATGCATTTATTCGCTTGAATTATAAAAACTGTTAAATGTTGTATTATCATTATTCATTTCACATAAATATGTGTTACTTTTCACAACGTGGTTATTAATTTATGGGGATATTTCGTTACAAGTAATTAATGCATCGATACTATTTATTCGATTCCGATTTTTAGGGTAACTTCCCTGGAGTTTAAAAAGAAAAAAGGTCAGCTAACGTAACATTGTAACGACGTGCAATTATTAAGATCAGAATTTGTTTATTACGCTTAGAATTGTTTATCTATAAAAGTAAATCGTTAAATAATTCGTATCGGTCATATTTACAATAAATATGTAATCGTCATTGAAAAAAGTTAGTCAATTGTGCAGTTATAACAAAACGAAAATATTTATTTTTTATGTAAGTACGTCGCTATAAGGTTACCTGGTACAATTTTGGTGAACTGTCAAATGTGGCCTATTAAAATGTCCCGACTATAATGTAATTCTTTTTCTAATTATATATTTGAATAATCTTGCTGAAACAACATAAAACAAGCCATATTAAAAATGACGATGTCTTTTGACAAATCGAATTCTCCGAGATCTAGTAACACTGATATCAATACCTGTCAGCGTTAGCGCGTTGGCTATTAGTCCTTCAGGCAGTGTTGCCAACTTAGCTACTTTGTAGCTAGATCTAGCTATTTTTCGGTATCAGGCAGCTACAATTTAAAAAAAGTTGTAGCTAGATTTTTTAGCTACTTTATCTAGCTAACTACATTTCATCTTTCGAGATTCGTAAAGTATTTACCGAGAATCGAAGGAAAGAATGTTAAAGTATATCTTTTTTAAGGTAAAACCGGGACCCTATTAGTTATTACTGAGACTTCGAAGTCTGTCTGTCTGTCTGTCTTCAGGCTGTATCTCAAAAACCGCTACAGCTAGACTTCTGAAATTTTCACAGATTGTTTATTTCTGTTGCCACTATAATAAAAAATACTAAAAATAAAATAAAGTTAATATTTGATTTCCCATACAACAAACGTAATTTTTTGGCCTTTTTTGCTTGTAGTCAATAAAGGCACCAGGTAGGCACTTGAACTTTGCACTAAATCCTTAATTTTATTTGTACTTTAATAATTAATAATAAAATAAAAATATATTTAACAGATATAATTTTTGCTTACTTTCGCTCTATAGCGGTACGGAACTCTTCGTGCGCGCGTCCGACTCGCACTTGGCCGATTATTTTATGGTCACCAACTAAAAGATACGTTAAGCTACTACCTACTAACTACTCTTGCGCCAAAAACTGGAAATCTAGCAACTTTTTAGGAGCAATCTAGCCACTTGGTAGAGGTAGCAGTTGGCAAAACAGTGTCCGTTACATTTAGCTACTTCTAGCAACTTATTGGGGGAACGAAAACTGGCAATCTAGCAACTTTTGAACGATAATCTAGCTATTCGGCAAGACTAGCAGTTGGCAACACTGCCTTCAGGCCCCGCGCGAGCATCGGTGATCGCGACAACAATAGAATACAATAGCAATTCCTGGAAATTCCGACTTAAGTATTAAAGTTATAGTTAAGGCTAAATTTAGCTTTAACTTTAACCTTAACTTTGACCGGCGAAATTGACAGACGTCTGTCTGTCTGTTAGTGGTGTGGCGTCGACGCTTTTTCGATCAACGAAACGAGACCGTTTATCGTTCATCGTAAACTAGTTGAAAAAACAGTTTTTTTTCGACTAGTTTACGTCTTCGACGAATAGTGTCGTGGGTCGTCGACGCTTTTTCGATCAACGAAACGAGACCGTTTATCGCGTTCATCGTAAACTAGTCAATGACAAAACAGTTTTTTTTTCAACTAGTTTTCGTCTTCGACGAACACTGAACTAAACAATAAACTATGACAAACAAAGTTGTTTTTTTGACTAAACGACTTTCAGCATTAACTGTTTTGACAAACTTGTCGTTTTGCACTTCGACGCGACGAGTGATGACGACAAACGACGAGACGGTTTAATCTGTGAGCGGTGGAAATGCACTTCCCTACATAGTACATACTTTTTTCCAGGCTTAGGACTGGCAGGCAGGCAGATTAATTACTGAAATTTTACATTTACTTAATTTAAATTATTACCACCCATTCGTCGATCGCGTCGTCGCGTAGCGAGTCGCGACGAACTGTCTCTGTCACACACACCGTTCTGGCATGGCAACCATTCACGCATAAACCAGTTTATCAGTAGACGCTAAACTAGTTTACCCGTTCATGACTAATAAACAGTTTAATAAAACGGTTCGTTCATTCAACGCCCATCCCTATTGGCTATTAAAACCACATATGACGTAAAATAGGAATTAGGATCAATGTTAAATGATAATGTTATATGCACATATGATCAAATGATCATTTTTATTGGATCCTATATATGATCCTATATAAATGACAATGTAATACCCCCTATGACCGTATCAATGGATCCAATCACTCAGCAAATATATATTACACCAGCTGTTGCCCGCGACTCGGTCCGCATAGACTTTCATGTAGGCTACAGAGTTGCTTCCGCGGTACGATTACTTCAAACTTCAAAAATCTTCTTAAACATCAAATAAAATCACAAAAAAATTTCATCATCCTTACCACTTCCTATAGAAACACGTTTGAGTAAGCACTTGTGCGATGTAGGACGACGCACAGCGCTATCTATTATGAATGTTTGGAACTAACTTAATTTGAACAAATTTACGTATAAACAGCCCTCTACAACCCCTTTTTCCAGTTAAAAAGTAGCCTATGTCCTTTCTTAGGCTTTAGACTATCTGTGTACAAAATTTCTTTACAATCGGTTCAGTAGTTTTGGCGTGAAAGCGAGACAGACAGACAGACAGAGATACTTTCGTATTTATAATATTAGTATAGATATAGATTATCCAATATAATTGACTCATAGATCTATGATCGAAGATAAATGATGGTGTAATATGCCCCCCTAAGCCCCATTATAACAATCAGTCAAACTCTTCATTAAATTAAAGGTTAATCATAATTAAATGTAGAAAGAGACATTTAATTATGATTAACCTAAAATTCTGCACTTTCTAGTCAGGGCCCCCGTAAGGCCTAGTGGCGCCTGTGTGCAAAAAAAAAGGATTTTGGTGCATCTTTAGGCAAATTTTTGGGTCCTTGGTTTTGGCACCCCTAAAGATGGCGATTTGGCGCCCCCAGAGGATGGCGCCCATGTGCATTGCACACATTGCACATATAATGGTAGCAACCCTGTTTGTAGTTTCTGCAGTAAGTGCAGCACTGAAGTAAATTAAAATAAATAAAAATAAGTATAATTACAGGTTTGTAATGGGTCAAAAAATTAAGATAAGGCAAAAAGAGCTAATACATCAGAATCTGTTGTTTGAAATTAAAAAAATAATAGCCAACTGCATATAAGGAGGGCAGATAATCTTTTTTGGAAACTAAAAATAGTTTTTGGCTCAAAGAAACTTAAATTCATTTTAAGTTTGTACCTGGTTTTTAATGTTTTCTAGTTGGTTTGTTGTTCTATTATGGTGTGGAGATTGCGGTGGAAAAACTTCTGTGACTTCTTGTTCTGTCGTCGCATAATCTAACATTTCCCTTAGCATCTTCTGAGCAATTCCGTAAGTTGCAATATTTTTTCTTTTAACAATGCAGTTTATTTTGGTCCAGTTTGGTTGTGGATGTGAATATTCTATTTTACTTAATCTTTCACTGCTTTTGTTCGGCCAATATAATACTCCATGTTTTTCCCATATAGAAGGACATATGCAATATTCTTAAGCATTTTGTTGTTCATTAAAAGCTTCAATAATTTTGAAAGGCATTCTAAAAAAACAGTGGTAAGAAATAGCAATTAGTATTGTACATTTGAAAGAGCTAGAATGTAAAAACTACAAACAATATTTAATCGCATTTTCAACAATTTAAAATATATTTTTTGTTATTATTGTCACTGTGAGAGGTACTAAGTATTATAATAATACTTGAATAAGTGTGAAAGTTAACACTTAACGTTCTGAGGCGCAGTACTACAATATTTGAAGTTGTACCTAACTGAACTGAATATAAAATATCTTAAATATGTTGATAACAACAATAATATTGCAACAATACATTAAAACCAGTTACAGTCTACTATCATAGACGAATTATATACAGTATAATATTAATTATTACTCTATGCTACTATTCAAAGCCTACAACCAATGATATTCTATGTTACTAACGACAACAGTACCTTGTTATTAAAATATTATAATATATTACGATTCAGGATTCAACAGATAGGCGAGTCAAGGTGAACGATCAGCTGTGAATCAGGAACACAGAGCACCTTCTTAACCTTCAGGAATTTGATTTTAAGTTGCAGACTGCAGTTCTCACCTCTTGTAGCAAACAGAACTTCTATCACAGATCAAGAACTAGTTATTTCGTAAACTTCTATCATGTTATGTTATAATTATAACAAACAGTGCCTATTTAATATTTTGGTTGTGTTTTGCCATTTGGTTACAAACAGTGTTGCCACCTTGAATTTTTATAAAGCTCTAGGTCAAAAGTAAAATGTCGCCAGATTTCACAAATTTGGACCATAAAAAAACCACCAAATAACTCTAAATTATTGCATTAAAATATCACATTTAAAAATAACTATTTATATTACAAAACGAACAAGTATTATGTTGTACGTGGTGCCAAAATTAGATCAATATATGGGTGGTTCTACAAAAATTGGGTAACTTTTAGGGATATTTTGTTTACTGTAGTTTTTATGGTAAATTTAAACAAGTATTGGTTGATAAGATAGGTAATATAATGAATATATGTGACGTTATCAGCGTGAAGGGACCTTATTGTCGGTATTGAGTTATTAGTATCTCCATAATCTACATTTAATAGGCTATCGAACCATGTAAATAACATGTGTGTAGGCCTGGAAAATAATTAAAAAAAAAATGTTTAAACTCGAAAGTCGTAAAAGGTGATATTGAGAAAATCGCATTCAAATTTCGACATACTAAAAAAGTATGTTATTGTAGGAAGTTACATACAAAGAGGATGTAAACTGTATACTACGTAACAAGAGGTCGGACTTAGGAGAAAAAAAATAAACATCCGTTATTTTTTTAATTTGAAACTGAAGTTAAAATTTTTAAGTGCAAAACCTTTCACTCTAAACATACCAAAAATTAAAAAAAAAATAAATAAATAAATAAGCTCAAATAAATGTTTTATTTCAATAAAAATTATTGTACACAGCTAAATAAATAGGCTAATAAGGTAAATTAAACAATAAAACAGATTTAATCCACAAGCTTTTGTTGATTTCTATTACTCAATATTATAATATTACAGTACAGTTTTATGTATTTTATTTATAAATATAATAGAATAGCTGTCTATGCTACTCTACTAACTACTTGATTGGCTTACACAGTAAACTCTATATAGGGAGGGGATTAAAGCTGCGCGTCCACCAAGTCAGAATCGGGGCGTACGGTGCAGACTGCGCGTCGTGTCGTCATATATATTTTGTTAGGCGCAGAATGACGTTCCAGTACTTCAAGTGCAGTTCACAGTAGTCAGTACCATACATACAAAGCAACAAATCTGTCCGCTGCATACCTACGCAGTATGCTCCGATCCCGATCCAGTAGACGCGCACCTTTATACATGTAACACACTTAAGTATCATTACTTTGTTTACACCCTGTATACGACAGCTGAAATCTATCGCGTGGGCTCAGGCCAGCTGCATACCACCTCACGTCTTGATCAGAGGATTTTTCCTTGGTGGCCGTACCACTCATAATCCCATACCTTCCTTCTCCAGCTATTGCTTGCAGACTCGCAAACTAGTATAGGGACCTAAAAACCTGAAATTAATGAAACATTTTTCATTTACTACATTTCCATACAGTTTACATAAATTATTAAGTATACTTATCAACCTTATGTATTATTACAATAAAACAATATATACATTTTAACATTTTCCAAATTAACTGCATACTGATATACATTATAATATTTTCTATGAAATAATAATCTATCTTTTTCATATTAATATAGTTTATGTTGTAAATTATTGTACAAATATGCAAATAATACTGCGACATACTTTGTATTAGAACATGGTATGACATAGTTATGTTTTGCTTCAATTTATCAATTTACGGTTACATTTACATTTTACAATGGCTTACCTTTCGTTTTTCATTAATTAATCCACTTAATTTATAATTTTTGTATGAGTTGCTACAAAATAATTTTCACAAAATGAAAATCGAACTTTGAATTTTAAACTCCTTCTTCGTCTTTTTTCTCATGTAGTTTATATTCTCTATGGTCTTTTTTATCAGCCAATCACAGTCGACCTTGCACAGATTATCTGATTGGGTACAGTTGCTACGTTTAAATTTGGAACCCAAATTTTTTTTTGTTCGGGAATTTCGTCCACCTGGTTACATAGATATCATGTTTTTTGAGAAGTACGTTACATGGTATTTTAGAATTTAACTTCAATTATATAATTTTATAACTCTATTCCTGTTGTTTACCACGCCAAAGTGCATAATGTAATGAAAATGCCCAAGAAGGTTTTTACCAAATATTTCACTTATAGTATGTTTTCTATTTGATTTTATAAAAGAATAATATAAAACGGATCAGTTTTTACTAAATAGAGACGTCTTCGATATAAAACAACATTGTTTATTGTACTAAAAAAATGTTTGAACAAATAAACATTGTGCTTCTACTAATCTTATTAATCAGTCAAAATTAACAAAAATTAGTGATATCACATAAAAATAAATACACATTTTTATTAACATTGAAGTTTTTATTTTTTAAATAACTTTAAATATCCTTTAGTAACAAGACGTGTGCCAAAAACATGTAATTTCTCATATTTACCATAGAAGTATTCATAAATATTAAAAGGGACCTTAATGTCGGTCGTTACATTTTTAGTAATAAAGTTAAAAGAAGATACAAAAATACTATTAATTTCGTAGTTGCAACATTATTTATTATTTTATATTTTATTTAAATATTTATTTAATTATATTTTTCATTACTTAATTATATTTCTGAGATTTCTTTATAAAAATAAGGGAACCTCAGACTTGGTACGACTTTGTCTAGATTTCATTACTTTTTAGGGTTCCGAAGTCAACAAGGAACCCTTATTAGAGATAAACAAGCAGCTCCATCGAGATTCGAGACTTCGCTAGTTTTTTACAGAATGTTTTTGGTGAGATTTTTTTTATAGAAACGTGGGCATATTGATTTTTTTAAGCTGAGCCGTAAGTAGTGGGTTTCATCATATCGCTCGTGTAAACGTCACCATCAGCATCACACGTGTTACATACGCCTCCGTAGTCTAGTGAGTAGTGGTTTAGTGCGTGGCTCTTGACTCAGAGGTCGTGAGTTCAATTCCCGCGTTGGAAACGTATTATTTCCAAGTTTGGTTAGGACAATGCAGGTTGATCACCTTTGATCAGGATTAAATTGAAATTAAAATTTAAAGGGGGCTACCATACAAAAAACATAATTTCGAGTCCGACTCGCACTTGGCAAATTTTTATGGTTTTCCCTATAAATGGCCATTAAACCCTAAACTCTGTGCTAAATTTCAGCTCTCTGAGTTTATGGGAAGTACTATGTAGTTCTATTTTGATGATCTTGAGTGAATGAGTGAGTGTCATAAATGAGAAACTTTGCTTTAGCTTAACTTTGGAACTTAATGACCTCTAGAGGTCTTCAAATAGAGACCTAAAATGCGGTGAAATGGTTCCTGTAAATGATGGTACTGCAGTGTTTGCTTCGCGCTCTACTTGGCGGGGGCACTCCCGACCCGGGGAGATATTCTTATCAATGTTACCGATTTTCAACTTGGTGCAAATTACTATTAGTATAACAGTAGATACCGTACCGAAAGAAAGCCGCAATCGACTCTCGACTACAGCACCGACAATAAGGTCCCTTTTTTACTAAACTTTAAGATACATTTTAACCTATAAAAAATCGTTTTTAAAACCTGTGTCTTTGTCATATCAAAATTTAG
Organism: Lysandra bellargus; assembly: GCA_905333045.1. NCBI lineage: Eukaryota > Metazoa > Arthropoda > Insecta > Lepidoptera > Lycaenidae > Lysandra > Lysandra bellargus. The sequence goes on along the minus strand of HG995336.1, from coordinate 3,674,462 downwards.
AGTCCGTTTATTAACATGGAGCAAAAAAAGAAAAATGATTTTTTTCGACACTTTACTTTAAATGCGATTATCTCGGAAACTAAAACCCCTAAGGACAACCCATAAGGTCCCTTTTTCCCAGATAAACTCACATATTGTTGCAAAACGGGCCAGTCACTTTTTTGAGTAGTTTTTAAAATGTTTAGATTTTTCTGGATTTGACTGCCAGAGGACTGACGAGGGTCACACAGTACTGATAGATAATGCAAACTTATTAGAAATATATGACATTTAAGGCATTTATTAAACTCTTATAAACTATAATTATAGGACTTTAATTATTTGTATGTATCAAGTTCTTAGTAAGTTAAATATCAGAAAATATTTTATAAAAAGATGGGGAAAACACTATCACAACCTCTATAATAGTGTTACGTGCTAGGGTTCGTAGATTCGGAGAGAAAGATCTGGTGACTCTCTTGAAGACTTTATTCACAAACATTAGCTCACACAAATCACTAAGTCCAAACACTAAGCACTAGATCCAAATCACTGAGCACTATCACTGTCCTATGTCGTAGCCGAGTCGTAGGTCACTATCACAATCACTCACTATTGATCACTTGTTCTCACTTCGAAGTCGCCTTGATGATCGCTTGTATCAAACTGAATTGATTGCCGGCTTGTTTACCTTTTATATGGCCCGCCACGCTTTCTGGAACGTTCCATTCTGGATTGTTTACGTAAACACGCAATTCACATAAACAAGGTTTGGACTTTTCTAGAAAGTACGCGCAACTGTCGCGCGCAGGTATCTGTAACACTAGTTTTAACAATTGTAATACGTATTTTTTTATTTTTAAGTACTTTTACTAAACAGTATACATTCATAATTAAAGTCAACCAACAATAGAATTAAAGTTTTCGCTTTTTGTCCATCTGTTTGTCAGTACGTCCATCTGTCTATTTATTTGTCTGTCACTAGGCTATATCTCAATAATAGCGATGGCTACATAATTTTTATTTTCACAAAAACGTATAGTTGTGTTGCAGCTATTACGAAAATACAAAAATAATATAATAAATAAAATAAATACTTAAGGGGGCTGACATACTAGAAACGTAATGTTTTTGCTCAATGTCAATAATGCAACCAGGTAATTTTAAATACTCTGAAAGTACCCAATTTCGTTCTTACTTGAATAATAAATAATAAAATGATAGCAAAATAAATATTTTAGGGGTCCCCCATATAAAAAAATATACTTTTTTGTCCTTTTAACTCAATATCAACAATGGCACAAGGTCGGCATTTGAAATTTTCACGAAATACTATTTTTTTTCTTCTCTAATAGTAAAATTAAAATAAAATAAACATTTAATTGGGGCTTGCATTCGAAAATAGCCATTTTATGGCACGATGTGTTTCTTGCTGGAGTCTGACTGGCACTTGACCAATTTCTTCAAGATAACCATTGCTTTTGAGGTTCTTTAACATTTTTTCTTTGCCCTTTCTTATTTTTAAGTACATTTTGTAGCTGCATTTGAAAAGAAAAACATATTCTTTTCTAATGCAGCTTTTTTGTAGGGGTAGTTTGATTCTTGGCAAGTCTTTTCAGCTTGTTTTCTCATTTAATATATTATTTTTCTAGGTCAAATTTGTCTTTTGTGGTAGGCGACATTTATGTTTTACACTAAAATAATTAAACAAATAGTTAACACATCTTATTTGTTGCGATAAAAGTGATCATAAGGGAAAAAACGTCAGTACTCTGGCAACATGTCAGTCCGTTGGCACGATTTAAGGCAAAGGACTGATGCCAAGGGACTGATGGTATCGACATAAATTTAAGGTTTATATTAAAATTATTGTTTCTTTTCCTTCTTTTCGTATTTTCTAATATTTAGAAATCGAAATAAAATTCAGATTTATGGGGAATTAACGACTTACCCACAGTACTGAGTTTTTGACTGGCCCTGCGCAAGATTATGTCATATCCGACGAGCTAGCACTCATAATGTAATAGTGGCAAAGAAATGCTGTAGTTCTTAGCCGACAATATTACCAACTAAACATAATTAATAGTTATTTGACCACGTATACGTGTTTTTTGGTGAAAATTTTCGCATTTGAAAGTTACACAACTGACTGATGAATGAAATCTATGACAAAGTTTCCTCTTTTTTTAAATACATTGTAAATATTTTTACATTATGAAAGTCCTGACATATATTAATACATACATTAAAGATTGTAATTATATACCGAGTTTTCTGAAATTAATCGTAAAATTTGATGTACAGTCTCTTGATTGAACGTTTTTGGGTTTGTGACAGGCCAAAGAACTGACGTTTTGAGCATACTCTTTTAATTTTATACAATTTCTAATTAAATTACGTATCTGAAATTGAGTGACCAATTAAAGGAGATTACATACTTTTAAAATTAAGTATAAAATCTTTAAAATACAATGTAATTTAATAAATATTGACTGGTGACAGCGAGTTACCCAATTTTTGTAGAATCACCCATATTAGTTTTCATTGGATGCTAGCTGACCCGGCAAATTTTATTTAATATTTTCTCATATAAATTATTTCTAGTATCAACATCAAAAGTAGACAAAAACCTATTCTCAAGCCTAACGAATGAAATACAAAATTTCATTAAAATCGGTTGAGCCGTTTTGGAGGAGTGCAAACATGGCACAAACACATGTGACACGAGAATTTTATAAGTACATATTTATATTAGATATTATTATTGGATTGTAATATCAAATATGCGTAATGACTTCACACACTGGAACCTAATAAAAACGACTTTATCAAACTTCAAGATCTCAACAGCAAGAACCAAATTCGACAATAATGTCAAGAATCAAGATTAAAAGAAAACATTAACAATGACTGCGCTTAGAGATTCCCCGGCTATAGAGTAAGCATAGAACAATATGAAATTCTGATTGTGCTTAAGGATTTTTCGGTCATAAAGTAAGCGTAGAACAGAAAATTCCTGGTAGGTATATTGCCAGATTCCATACGGACAAAACCACTAAAAACCACTAAAAAAAATTAAAACGTAAAATTCCCAAAAAAATCCCATAAAGGCTTCAAAAATACTCCAGTTCTGGTGGAAAAACCACCAAGGTGGCAACACTGGTTACAAAGCGGCTGCCTCTCAGGGTTGCCAACCCATAAAGGTAACATACCTAATACCAGGTACCGTAAACTACCAGTCATTGGACAGCTAAGAATTTTTTTTACAGAAATAGCTGTAAAACAATAAATACTTCGCATGAAATAGAAATAGATATTATATTTGTGTTCATAAATTATCTAGCTTAAGATATGCAAACATAAAAATGCGATGGTTTTTCAGTTTATATTGTTTTTTTTGGTAAAAACTGAATGGTAGGTAAATCACAGTCATGGGACGGAATTACAGTAGTTGGGACACCCAAAACTAGTAGTTGGACAAGCAAAGTTTGATCGAAATTTGGTTAAAATTGGTATTGTAATTTGTAAGTAGGAAATATTATAAATATTTATTGTTTTCACATATATTTTTGTTATTTATTGCAAAATAAGATATTTTAATTAAATAATTAACAAAAACTGACTTAAAAAAAACTTAAGTAAGACTTAAGAGTAAAAAACGATTTATCTCGATTTCCGGTAAAACTAAAAGTCCTATGAAAAAGAGTTAGATGGAAAAGTTGTAGGTAATAGAAAGATCTAAAACTTTTGTAGTCACGCTTTTTCCACATCACCTTAAAATTTATGTGAAAAATTAAAAAACCATGTTTTTGGTTTTTTATCAATATCTTTCAAAAAAAATTTTTTTTTTCATGAAATTCGTTGAAAACTTACCTTTTTTGTACCAAATACGCTCTTATTTATTTGGTAAGAAATATATTTTATTTTTCACCTTATTTCGAAATTATATCGAAAAAATACCCTAATTTTCAATCGAAAATTCACCCGTCAAAATATCAGCAGTTTAAAAAAAATTGGTGTGCTTTCTATTAACGAATAGTCTACTTTCCAATGGTGAAAATGTTTATATAACTGTAGTAAACTTTTTCAGATAATGCAAGAAAATCGAAAAAAAAGTCAAATTTGAAAATTCTTTATTATTTTCATTTAAAAATGTGATTGCTGCAATTTGTTGTAATTAAAAAGTTGATTAATTATTTAATAAATAATTATAATTACATTTCTGTCATATAAAATCTCATTATATATAAATATAAATGAAAAACTTATAAAATAATAATATTATGTCCTGACTGACTGACTGTTTCATCATCGCTGAGCAAAAACTGTTAAAGTTACAGCCACGAAATTTGGTGAGTAGGGCTATTGTATTAAGTAAAGACCCACTAAAGAAGGAAGTTTTGTAAATTTTACCCCGAAGGAGGTGAAATAGGGGTTGAAAGTTTGAATGAAAGTCAGTCATTTCTTAAGTTAGAAACATGAAAGTTTATTTTTGGGCTACTGATTAAAAATAAATGGATACGTATTTAAGCGTTTCTGGAAATTCTACCCCCAAGAGGGTCAAATAGGGGTTGATAGTTTAAATGAAAGTCCGTTATTTCTTAAGTTAGAAACATGAAAGTTTCTTTTTGGCTGCTGATTAAAAATAATTGGATACGCATTTAAGTGCTTTTGGAAGTTCTACAACCAAGGGGCTGAAATTGGGGTTCAAAGTTTGAATTAAAGTCATATTTATATATAATGAGATTTTCTACAGAAATGTAATTGCAATTAAATAAATCAGTTTTTTAATTACAACAAATTGCAGGTTTTTTTTTTTTCGATTTTTTGCATTTTCTAAAAAGATTTACTACAGTATAATATATATACTTTTTCACCATTAGAAAGTAGAGATTTCAACGAATAGAAAGCATACTTACCAATTTTTTTAAAAAGATTATATTTTGACGGGTTACTTTTCGATTAAAAATAGAACCGTTTTCCACCCCGAACAGAAGAAAACGATTATTTTAGGTCGTGCCGAGGCTTGACCTTTCGGAGATTAACCTTCGTTACTTTACCTCAATGCAGTGTTCTAAAGTTCCATACTTACGTCTGGTAGTGTGTAGAGAGGCGACGCAGGGAGCGGGGCGCGGGGAGGTAGGCTCCCCGCACCTCGGACCTCGCGAGTCGGCGGCGCGCGCGACGCAGCGAGCTTCGACAGTACTAGTCTTCGAAAAGCCGGCAAGGCCATTACTCTGGGTCAAGCCTCGGCACGACCTAAAATAATCGTTTTCTTCCCTTCGGGGTGGAAAACGGTTCTATTTTAGTTCGGTGCCTTCGGATTGACCTTTCGGAGACGTGCTCTACCATCTGCCGGCGCCTCAAGCGTACTGTGACTATTCTAGCAAGGAAAGGTGTTTCAAGGAAACGACAGAGAATATATGCACTCAATTTGCACTTGATTACATTATAGGAAGAATATGGTAAATTCTTAAGCAAAACAGTCCAATAAAGACCCGAATAAAAATCATATTGAGGCGTTTTAAATTTATCATTATAATCACAGCCGCTGATACTTCTAGGACTATAATGTTATTAATTAACTATACAGCTATAATCACAGCCTCTGGTACCGAGATCAGGCAACTGTACTTAATTGATTAAAGTGTTGGTACTAGAAGAGCGGGGACAATCTACAGTTCTGCTATAATGTATGATGCTTGAAGAAATTACTGGAGCCCCGCCAGTAATTACCTCTCGACAGAATCCTTCAAGTGGAACATATTTTTGTTTTTTTAATCACTCGATGCCCTAGCTAACCATATGGACCTCGGATCAATGCCCAAATCCTGAAAAGCAGTGTTATGCCAAACTGCGATTAACGATGTAGATGCATACGAGAGGTATGCATCTACATTGTCTCGAGTAGTAATAAACTAATTAAATAAGCCTTCTCGAGCCTTCCTTCTTTCTGAAGAGCATTCAATCAAGCATTTTATACATTTGACCAATTAATCTAAAGAATAATCTCCCGATGATATCACCTCCCAAACTGACTGCCGAGTTTTGATAGGAACCATCCGTCTCCGATTCAAAAATCGGCTAACATTTTTTTTTTTTTGATTCCTCTAAAATCCGACAGTATTGTCCATCTATTTTAAAGAGAGCCAATAACAAAAGAAGAGCTACATGACGTGACACCTGAACGACACTCAGCGATGTAGCATTCCTTTTTAACCATTCTATAAGATCCTGTACATTCCATCTTAAGGGATTCGATGATGAAGAAGAATGCTTGGTTATAACTATCCCCCTCCGCATTACAGTTACCTGGGGATTTGAAGAAAGACGACTCTACTTAGATGGATCAGCCTAGGATACTATCACTGATTTATGCACCAAGATTTTAGCATAAGTGAAGTTTTTTCCTTGGCCAGGTATCCTAAGTGAAACGATAAGATCAGTGGGCGAGGCCGACTAGGATTTCCCCCATTCTTTTTCCCCACGAGATCCACTGTTTTCAGGCTGACCCATAAGGTCTTCCATGTAGAGTGCCGCCAAGCGGACTGCAACAGATCCACGTAATCAGGTTTCAAACCGGACACTAACTCACCCCGCCCCGTACCTTCCAGACCTCCTGATAGCTATTGGATGACGGTTCGACCAAGTGCTGATTCAGGTCTCGAATCTCGAAAGGTGGCTCTAAGTATCTGCGTTTCAGAGATCCTCTCCAAAAAGCTTTCTCCCATCGGGGCACCTCTACTAGAAAAACTCCTGATGTCCTGTTGAGATACTGAAGAGCCTTGGAAATTAACGGAGGGGGTGGAAAGACCCCAGCCAGATTGAAATGCCACTCCTGACTGAACGAATTTATGAATCTTGCCTCTGCGTCCCTTGCATCCATCGTCACATAGCAGGGAACCACTCTGGACTGGTGAGTGGCGAAGAGGTCGACTCGAGGTATTCCCTACTTCCATCAAATAAAAGTTGTTGTCGACCCGCCCAGATGTCCATCTGGAAGATCATAAACCTGGACAGTTGATCTGCTACCGTGTTGTACCTGCCTGGTATATGTAAGGCTTGAGGTGACCTCCAATTGATTTGATCGATCTTCTAGAAATATAGAGGGTCACTGAACGTGTACTCCCCTGGTTACGAATATGTTATTTGTTAGTTAGTTTTCCAATAGTTTTGTTGTCCGACTGAAGCATCAACGACTGGCCTTGCACCGCTGTTTGAAATTTAGACAGGGCCGGTTATATGCCGTGAATAGATCAAGTCGTCCAGATTCCAGCCAGCCGATGCTGACCCAGCTGTATGCCCCCGCCGAAATCTGACGAGTCCGTCGAGACAAAGATCGGGCATGAAAAATCTTTCCCGGGTTTCGAAGGTCAAGTTGAATCCACCAAAAACAATCGGCCCTGGTCGGAGCTGGCATGACCAACTTTTTGAAGAGCGTTTCTTCTTTCAAAACCCTGGCTGCATTTTGGAGGTTTCGAGTGTAAAGCTCCAACGGGCGAGCCAAAGGACTCATGACGCGAACCCTAGCTTTCCTATTAACGAAGTTGTAGATTTCCATTCGCCCTGGGATTTTTGAAGATGTTCTGGAGATCCGACGAATACCTTACCATCTTCGCGTCGGGTAAAAACTTTCGGTCTATACAGTTAGTCGGCTTGATTACAGACTTTTCTAGACTCACAGCCCATCCGAGACTTTGCAGAAAACTCAACGCAAATTGAACCTGATCCTCGAGAAATAAAGGATCCTGATGAGCAAACGGAAAGTCATCCAGGTATACTAGTGCCCGGATGCGACTTGATCTTAAGACGCTCGTAACCCAATTTGTGAGACGAGAGAAGACCACAGGCACGCTTAATAAGCCGAACGGAATACTTGTCAACTGGAGCAGTTCTCCCAGCCAAATTACTTAGCTATTCTTTTTAGTAATCGGAGTGAAGGAGAAATTTGGGGATATGATTTTTATTTATAAAAATAAGCTTCCAAGGATTTAAAAAGGCGTTTTTTAAACGTCTTAAATCGAAGACCTGCTGAATCTTCCCGCTTTGTTTGAGAATAAGAAACCTTTGCGACAGAAAAATCGTTGTCCGACTTATCCGACTGTTGAGGCGGCTACTGAACGGTCTTTTCGACCATTAGCTCGAACATCCTGTGAATCTTTTCTTCCTTAGATCTCTTTGATGGGCCAGACAGATCTGAAGCCATAAGGACACTAGACCCTAGAGTGCCCGACAGATAAACGGGTCACCTGCTGACCGATTCTGTATCGTACATTTGTGAGTTAATCACTGAGTTAGTACGAAACCGAGGAGTAAGCAACGAAAAGTCTCACTTTTGTATGCAAGTGAATACAAAAAGTGGCACTTTCCGTTACTCACTCCTCGGTTTCGTTACTAACTCAGTTATTAACTCACAAATGTACGATACAGAATCGGCCAGCTGATGAAAAGCAACTACCGTCGCCCGTGGACACTCGCAACATCAGAAGCACAGCAGGTGCATTGCCACGTGGGTATCGCAGACACAATAGATTTTTAATTGTTGTGCGGCAGCCGGCCGTCTCTTGGGGATTGATAGGATATGAAGGAATATGCTCTCTTCTTGAAGGTTTGCAGGTCGTTTAGGTCCGGATACTGCTGGTGACAGTTCGTTTCAGAGTTTTACAGAGTGTGGCAGAAAGTTGCGCCAAAGACGCACAGTAAAAGACTGCCACTTATGAAGGTGCTGAGGATGGTATATTTTTCGCGTGGAGCGATGGTGAAAAGTTGCAGGGGGTATGATTCCGAACAATTTCTCAGAGCACTCCTCGTGATACAACCGATAGAGGATGCAGAGTGAAGCTACATCTCTGCGTAATTCCAAGGGTCCAGCCTGTTTGAAATACTATGGCAGACAACAATTCGAGCGGCCTTTCGTTGGGTACGATCCAGAGGGAGCAGTTGGTATTTTGGTGCCCCTGTCCAGAGATGGTAACAGGATTCCATACGAGGCCGAACCTGCGCCTTGTAGAGTAGTTGTAGGCGTTGGTCCGGACTGAAATACTGTCTTGCTCTGTTATGAACATCAAACTTCTTCGAGGCTAACTTGGCCATACCCTTGATATGTTTACGCCAAGTATTTCAATGCTAGGATATATTGTTAAAGAGGTGCTCTCAAAACGAGGATATACGACCATTGGTGACTTTTTAGTGGTGAACGCGCAGACTTTTGACTTGGCGGGGTTGAAATGAATTGAGTTACGTTTACCCCATTCAAAGACTTTCTCCAATGAATTCTGTATTTTAGACACAAGTTCGTTTCGACTCTCATTGACATTTAGCCGAGAAATACGGGGGAAGCCGGTATATGAGGCATCACCTGTACTATCATCCGCATGAATGCCGTTGGTCGAACTTTAGAACACTGCATTGAGGTAAAGTAACGAAGGTTAATCTCCGAAAGGTCAAGCCGAAGGCACCGAACTAAAATTAGGGTATTTTTTCGATATAAATTCGAAATAAGGTGAAAAATTAATATTTCTTATCAAATAAATTACAGCGTATTTGGTATATAAAATGGTAAGTTTTCACCGAATTGAGTGATTTTTTTTTGAAAGAATAAATAAAAAACCAAAAACATGTTTTTTTGAATTTTTCACATATATTTTGAGGTTATGTGAAAAAGGCGTGACTACAAAAGTTTTAGATTTTTTTCTTATCTACAACTTTGCCATTTGACTTTATATTTTCATTGGAATATTAGTTTTGTCGTAAATCGAGATAAACCATTTTTCCCCCTTAAGACCTTAGATCGCCCGTAAATTATTTTTCCCTTAATTTTTATAATATTCTCCTCCTTTTCTAATGAGTTTTATCCTACCATATTTTTTTGTTTTAAAAAATTATCTGTCTTGGTCTAATGTAGTTTCATGTTAAAGGTTGTCAATATTATGTCGACCCTTCGCTTCTCTCTTCGACATAGCACCAAAAACTTTGAAAAGTACCAATAATATGGTCAAAACGGGACGACACATGGTTCTTTACTGGTTTATAGTAGTGATTGGTGATAATGATGATGAATGTAATTTGCGTAGTAGCATATGCTTTCCGTTCTTAAAACAACGTCGAAACTCCCAAACTTGTATCTATAAAGAGTCAGAAGTTCTCTCAGCAACTTCCAAACCATAGTATACCCGGTGCAAAATCTTACTTATTGGTAGCTTAAGCTTAGAATACTGCTCACGAAACCGAAGTCATCACAGTCATGTTTCCATGTAAATATTGAGGAGTTCCCTCGATTTCTTATGTTATCTTCATCAGGTCACCACTTTTATGAATACGGTATCAAAGAAAAATTTTGAAAATCGGTTCACAATCGGCGGAGTAATCATTGAACGTAAAAAATGAACATAGCACCTCCTCCATTTTGAAAGTCGGTTAAAATTGTAGCCTATGTGCTATTCTGATGTATAAGCTATATTAATGTAAAGTTTCATTAAAATCCGTTCAGTAGTTTTTGCGTAAAAGAGTAACAAACATCCATACATCCAAACTTTCGCCTTTATAATATTAGTAGGATAAGTTTATTAGTGTATACAGCTACCTATGACATTTTTTATAACACCAACACTGTAAAAATCGTCTACCTAAATACCAAAATTAGGTAGCCTATCATCAAAATTAGGTATTCTATAGCTGAGGTACCAAATTTTTCGTTACTGAGTCCAAAAAATATTAAAAGAGAATTTTGCATTCAGTATATAATTTTATTTTCATTTATATACTTTTTATACTTAAAAAGAACATAGCTTATAATTAACTTTTGTTGCTTAAAATATAATACAAATAAATAATAAATAAAGAAAAACCTTAAATAATTCAATTGTGGTTAGTAAATAACAAATACTCAGTTAACCCATTCAGTGCCAGCAACGAACCATTTGCGTTTTGCGAGTTTACTTTCTGGTGCCACCAACGCACCATATGCGTTGAGGTACCTTTGATATTTTTCCCGGTTTTTCTTTATAATGGCTATATTTAATTTGAATCTTTGGCCTCATTAGCTACTGGAGATATATTTTACATGTGGTGACACTGTTGGTTTTTGGTCTGGACCTCCCTTCTTTTTTTGACAGCGAAAAAACCGTTAGCCCAAAAACTGCCTGATTTCAGTTCAACATATTTTCAGATTTATTGAATTAGAGTGAGAAGTTTTTGACTAAGAACATAAAAGTAAGCAATATATTTAGGTATATTACAATTTTTCTTCGATTCATGGTATATTTTATTAATAAAATTACCATAACGCAAATGGTGCGTTCAATGGCATTTTAACGGTGAATTTCGTTGGATGGTTTCATGCATGACGCAACACTACTATGTTCAAATTAGTAAATTTTACCAACCATTCGTTGTATTTTTTTAAATTGATACAAAATCTTTTACTAGCTGACCAGTTGTATTTTTCAATATTTAATAAAAATAAATATTTCAAATAAGTAAGGATATCATTTATTTTATAAGGATTTTATTTCAATTTTCAGTTTTTTTTTCAAAGAATGAAGGGGAGAAAGGACTTTGAATTACCATGGGTAGCTTGATAAGCGGTTAACTATATGTAGAAAAAACCTACCTGTATTTAAAAATTATTCAGCTACCCACTATGTTGCATAACACAGTTCAATTAAAACAAAAGCGTCAACGTAAGTGGTGCGTTGAATGGCACTTGTGATTGGATTTGTCTCACCAGTGCCACCAACGCAATTGGTGCGTTTATCGTATTTAGAGAGGTTTTCGTTATTTATTGCATTATTTACTATATAAAATACGTTAAACAATGTATTTTAAGTTATAAAAAACAAAAAAATCAAGTGGCACCACCGGTATGTTACAGGTGGATTGGTGGCATTGAATGGGTTAAAAGTAAATACTGAGTGGCTAAATTCATTTTTACTGAGTATTTACTCTGGTCTGAGTAAATACTCAGTAGCTTACCCCATTCAGTGCCAGCAACGCACCATTTGCGTTTTGCGAGTTTACTTTCTGGTGCCACCAACGCACCATATGCGTTAAGGTACCTTTGATATTTTTCCCGGTTATTCTTTATAATGGCTATATTTAATTTGAATCTTTGGCCTCATTAGCTACTGGAGATATATTTTACATGTGGTGACACTGTCGGTTTTTGGTCTGGACCACCCCTCTTTTTTTGACAGCGAAAAAACCCTTAGCCCAAAAACTGACTGATTTCAATTCAACATATTTTCAGTTTCATTGAATTAGAGTGAGAAGTTTTTGACTAAGAACATTAGTTATATTAAAATTTTTCTTCGATTCATGGTATATCTAATATATAAAATTCTCGTGTCACGGGGTGCGTAATCGAACTCCTCCGAAACGGCTTGACCGATTCTCATGAAATTTTGTGAGCATATTGAGTAGGTCTGAGAATCGGCCAACATCTATTTTTCATACCAAAAATTATTTATATGGCAAAACAACGTTTGCCGGGACAGCTAGTCTAATATATAAAATTCTCGTGTCACGGTGTGCGTAATTGAACTCCTCTGAAACGGCTCGACCGATTTTCGTGAATCTTAGCGAGCATATCGGCTAGGGTTGAGAATCGGACAACATCTACTTTTTATATTGATAAGTGCATTTGTTGAATAAATAATAGTAAATTATTACAATTCGAGACTGACGACGACCATTGTTTGTGAGACGGGATAGCGATCGACGTTGCCATGGTGACATATTTATTTAGTCACTTCAATAAAATAATACGGGCGAAATTAATACTCTATATGGCAAAGAAACGTTTGCCGGGACAGCTAGTTTTATAAATAAAATTACCATAACGCAAATGGTGCGTTCAATGGCATTTTAACGGCGAATTTTGTTGGATGTTATCATGCATGACGCAACACTACTATGTTCAAATTAGTAAATTTTACCAACCGTTCGTTGTATTTATAATTAAATTGATACAAAATCTTTTACTAGCTGATCAGTTGTATTTTTCAATATTTAAGAAAAGAAATATTTCAAATAAGTAAGGATTTTATTTATTTTATAAGGATTTTATTTTAATTTTCAGTTTTTTTTCAAAGAATGAAGGGGAGAAAGGACTTTGAATTACCATGGGTAGCTTGATAAGCGGTTAACTGTATGTAGAAAAAAACCTACCTGTATTTAAAAATTATTCAGCTACCCACTATGTTGCATAACACAGTTCAATTAAAACAAAAGCCTCAACGTAAGTGGTGCGTTGAATGGCACTTGTGTTTGGATTTGTCTCACCAGTGCCACCAACGCAATTGGTGCGTTTATCGTATTAAGAGAGGTTTTCGTTATTTATTGCATTATTTAATATATAAAATACGTTAAACGACGTATTTTAAGTTAGAAAAAACAAAAAAATCGAGTGGCACCACCGGTATGTTACAGGTGGATTGGTGGCATTGAATGGGTTACCCATTCCTACACAGCCTACACTGCCAACCAAACTGAGAACACCTTCTGATTGTCACCTATATTATCTGTGTTTGTCACTGTCAAGTGTCAACTGTCAAGTGTCAATAAAACATGGAAAAGTTTCAAAAGTATTTTTTATTACGAAATACGAAATAAAATAAATTATTTGTGTCGGTCGTGAGTCGTGTTTAGTGGTGGTGTGATGTTTTTCTTATTTTAACAACAATAAGGCTTATAGTATATAAAGTTACTCTAATAATTATAAACGTTTAGTGAAAGTTAAAACAATGGCACCAAATTTTAGCAAATATGCTTCAAGGACCGATGTGCAAATTGCTTTAGCAGCAACCGCTGCGTTGAGTGCTTGGATTGTAAAGAAATCGTTTAAGTCAAGGTAAAGAATTCTTATTCGCAAATGTTTCCACTACTTAATTTATGAAAAAAAATATTTAAAAAGAAATGTACATAATATACTTACTTATAATAATAATGGGTTACACAACTTACACATAAAACTTATTTATAAACTAAAGTTTTCTAAAGCAAAATGTTAAAGTCATTATTCTTCTCAATTATTATTAAATATACAAATAGAAATTATCACAAGAAAAGTCATAGTAAATAAAGCCTTTGCAATAAGTCAAATTAAAAATTATTTTTATACTATTTCCATGTAGTATTAATAAATTATTGTGAGCTACACTTTTATTTGTAGTCTTACTTAAACTTATAAAATGTGTATGTTTGGTATATTTGACCAAATAATTGAGGCACTAAAAATTATAAACATATCAAAATACAATACATATCAAAATTTGTATGAATTTCAAAATTTGCCTTGCTATTTTTTGACTATACATACTTTAATGCTTTGATCGGAGATTCTTGGAAATCTTTTGTTATTCTATTATTGTCGCGATCACCGGTGCTCTTATGGAGCTTGATTTAACCCATGATTATTAACCCAATAGAAAAAAATACTTTCTTGTAAGTTACTCAGTGTTCTTGCTGACAACTTTATTTTTAAAAACCTTTTTAATTAGAAATGAATGTAATATTAAATGAGCCTGAACTTAGCAGACAGCAGACAAAAAAAATATTTGGATAGGGATATCTGCGAGCGCATGTAAGTTTTTAGAGTTAACTAAAGTGATAATTGTGTGTTGTCAAATTATCTAAACATGATAATAAATATTTTTGTTTTTACAACATACGAAAAAAAATTTAAACAAAAAAAAATTTTTTGGGAAGCTCTCACGCAATTTCCTATTGTTGAAAATTTATAAAAATTTGTAAATATGCTCAATTTTAGGTTCTTTAAAGATGATATCGATTATTTTTTTGATTTTTTATTTTGATCATTCTGGGGCTCATAACTCTGTAAATAATCAGTAAAAAAAGAAAAAAACATTTATCATGTATTTCCCTGTCAACATTCTAAACATGATATTTTTTTGTTTTTTTATTTTGTCACTGAGTTGATCTGTATTTTTGTTTTTTTATTTTTTTGGCGACGGATATCAAGGTTAAAAAAAACCAAATGAAAAAAAAAATATTCTCATATCTTCATTTTCAAAATATCTAAACATGATATTTTTCAGAATTTAGATTTTTTCATTTGTTTGTCCCAAAGATCGTCAAAAACTCAAAAAAAATCATTGTTTTGTATTTGTTTGTACTCCATACTCCATAAAAAACGATATTTTTTTTAGTTTTTAACGATTTTTGGGACAAAAAAAAAACAAACTAAAAAATTAAAATTCTGAAAAATATCATGTTTAGACCTTTTGAAAATGAAGATACGAGAATATTTTTTTTTCATTTGGTTTTTTTTTTAACCTTGATATCCGTCGCCAAAAAAAATAAAAAAACAAAAATACGGATATCCATCAACTCAGTGACAAAATAAAAAAACAAAAAAATATCATGTTTAGAATGTTGACAGGGAAATACATGATAAATGTTTTTTTCTTTTTTTACTGATTATTTACAGAGTTATGAGCTCCAGAATGATCAAAATAAAAAATCAAAAAAATAATCGATATCATCTTTAAAGAACCTAAAATTGAGCATATTTACAATTTTTTATAAATTTTCAACAATAGGAAATTGCGTGAGAGCTTCCCAAAAAAATTTTTTTTGTTTAAATTTTTTTTCGTATGTTGTAAAAAAAAAAATATCATATTTAAATAATTTGACAACACACAATTATCACTTTAGTTAACTCTAAAAACTTATGTAGGCTCGCAGATATCCCTATCCAAATATTTTTTTTGTCTGCTGTCTGCTAAGTTCAGGCTCATAATATTAATGAAAAAATTGAGGGTAAATGATTAGTGATTCGACAGTACCATTCATTGGACAAAGCACAAAAACACAAAAATTATTAAGGTTGCTTTAAAAACTGCCTGTTTTTAAAGTAATAGAATGCCTGATTTTAAAGATAAACAGGTAGTTTTTAAAGCAACCTTAATAAAGAGTTAGTGTTTTTGTGCTATCCAATGACTAGTACTGTCCAATCACTAGTCATGTTCATCCTACTTACAAAAATAAAATTCTATAAAATTGAGATATTAATACATATTAAAATATGCTATGAAAAAAAGTAGGACTTTTTTTATAATTTATATGCTTATTTCAGCAAAACTGTTAGAAATGGCTCCGTACATAATATGTCACCACATGAAAAGGTGCAATACATGATTAAAGATAAAGCTGTGAAAGAACCAAAAGCAGAAGTCAATGCCCGGTTTTTAGCAGAACTTAAAGTGCTGTGGAAGATAATGTTCCCTGGACTATGGTCGAAAGAAAGTGGTTTTATGGTCCTGATTGCTCTATCCCTAATATCAAGAACCATGTGTGACTTATGGACAATTCAGCACACAACTTTAATTGAGGGGTAAGTGAGTTTTTCAGATTATATTAATAAAGTTATTTTATTATTTATCCCATCAACTCCCAAGCGGTACCCTTGCAGTAAATGTACAAACAAAGCTGCAAGCAATATTTGGTTTTAGATTTTATTACCTAGCTTTATCATTTATTAATTTATTTCTCAGTTAGTATAGAAAATATTTAACATGTAATTTCTAGTTTAATTCCCAAATCAAAGTTCAATTAATGGGTCATTTTCATTTACACATGTAAAAGTGTGATAGCATGATATATTTTTTTTCGTTATAATTGAATATCAAAAAATATTATTATAAGATGGTATTCGACTAAATTTACCCCAGCAAGCATGTTTTATATTATTATTAATAACAGCACAATATATTTTTAAAGGTTTATGTAACCAAATGTGACACAACGTGGTGTGTGCGAAACCCAGATTTACGCATTTTCGACCCTGTATCTTTGTAACATACATTTTACGGGTACTTTTGTTACTTTTTCCATCTTCTTAGATACTTTGTCTAAAAAAAGTATCATATCAATTTCAAAACAAATATTTTTTTATGATGGACTTGCAAATTTTGTGATTGACTTTGGGGGTCACAAACATGGCCGTTTTTCCATCTTCTTAGATACTTACTTTGTCTCAAAAAAGTATCATATCAATTTCAAAACAAATATTTTTTTATGATGGATTTGCAAATTTTGTGATTGACTTTGGGGGTCACAAACATGGCCGTTTTTGTTTTCCCCATAGCTTTAGTACATTTTAATTTTTTTCTATTAGCACCACTTCTCTGAACATCACTTGACTGCTATTTATAATCGGCCTTTTTCGTTGGAGCTAACGTTTTTGCATTAAGCTAAGATTATTTAATTTCTGTGTCTGCGATATCCATCTCGATTTTTAATATAAAGTTTGGTATAGTAATCAATATGCCTCTTTATAGATATCAACAGTCATGGATGTATTTTAGGTAATGTTTTGCTAGACATGTTCAAATATTGTCACAGACATGTTGTTCCTAAACGTGGCTCGGTCTGTCTGTCTCCGGGCTTTACCTCAAGAACTGCTGTTGCTAGACTTCTGAAATTTTTACAGATTATGTATTTCTGTTGCCGCTATAGCAACAAATACTAAAAACAAAATAAAATTATTATTTAAGTGGGGCTCCAATACAACAAACGTGATTTTTCTGACCTTTTTTGTTCGATATCAAAAATGGCAACAGGTAGGCACATGAAATTTTCACAAAGTCCTTAATTATATGTGCACTTTATTAATTAATAATATTATTACAATAAAATAAGATATTAAGGGGGGCTCTCATACAAAAAACACCATTTTTGGCTTATTTTCGCTCTATTATGGTACGGAACCCTTGCGTGAGACCGACTCGTACTTGGCCGATTTTTTTAATAAACGTTTAATGATCAGACATTTGTTTAATTTTATCTACATTCACTACAGTAGTTTTATAGAAAATGTCACAAACATGGATGTAATTATCCCAGATGTGGGTACTACATTTTTTAAAATTAAGTTTTCTAGCAAAGTATGCACTTCTAAGCTTGACTACTCATACTTGAATACTTCAAATTAACCCCTTTACATATTTTAACCCTAAAACATATCAAATCTAAAATCAGTCATTTTAACACTTAAAATGAAAATGACCCTATTATACTTATTTGTATTGTGTGTTAATTATTTAAAGTCTCTGACCTAACATGTCATTAACTGAGTATGCAGTCAGAATTCTATTGCATATTATTATGTTAATTAAATAATGATAGTTTTCGTTGATATAAACCTTGAAACTGAATATATGGCTAATTATAAAAAAATCATGGCTTTATAATTTGCTCAATATTTAGTGTATTATTATGAGTACTTTTATAAACTAAGTATACCGAATTGTACATTGTAATTTTTCAAGCAAAATATATTTTGAAAAGTGTACAATATAATATCACGCAACTGAATGTTACTTGCAATACATTTTCGATAAAGTTTTTTATACATAATTCTCAATACTTGTGTTTTGTTGTAGGTCAATAATTACAATGAACCTTCCAGAATTCAAGCGGCTGCTGTTTAAGCTGATATGTGCCATGCCTCTGGTATGTTTTTTATTTAAGAGGGAGATGTTTTTAAGGATATTTTGAGGCACCCTTTCTAAGTAATATATCATTAAATTTCTCTTAAATCTCCTCCCTACAGTCTCGCGCAAAATTAGCAAAAATATTTTTAACTAGCTGTCCCGGTGAACTTCGTGTCACTTAAAAACCTTCCCTTAAAAACCTTCCCTGGACTTCAAGGATTATTTTAAGACTAAAATTAGCAGAAACGGTTCAGCCGATATCGAGTTATTAACACAATTGGAAATCCATTTTTATATAATACTAGCTGTCCCGGTGAACTTTGTGTCACTTTAAAACCTTCCCTGGACTTCTACGAATATTTTAAGACTAAAATCAGTTCAATCCGTTCAGCCGTTTTCGAGTTTTAGCGCGACTAACACATTTGAAAATCCATTTTATATATAAGTTATGGATAAATCTGTCCATTATAATACTTAAATAATATTTAGGTACATAATATAAGTAATATGTTTTTGATAAGATTTTCCTCTAATTGCCTCACGTAATTAACGGAAACTTACAGTCTTCCTAGCTTTTTACTGTGTCCTCAAAACAAATGTCAAAATTTATTCTTCAATGGACCTCAATGGTCTAACCACTTCTAGGGCTCTCACACAAAACTGCGAATTTGCACTGCATCGCAAAAATCTGCAACAAAACTCTTACTAAAAATGACATTGCGTCTTGCGATGCGAATTCGCAGTTTTCTATAATATTGTTTTCTATGGGATACACAGAGTCCTAACTCCTAAAGTACTACACTGATTTCCAAATGGTCCAGGTGGAATAAAAAAGCTATAGTCTTGAAAGCTGTGTACCAATT
Source organism: Lysandra bellargus (assembly GCA_905333045.1). Taxonomy (NCBI): domain Eukaryota; kingdom Metazoa; phylum Arthropoda; class Insecta; order Lepidoptera; family Lycaenidae; genus Lysandra; species Lysandra bellargus. Next base: position 3,655,165 of record HG995336.1, on the reverse strand, counting down.
TGGTACACTTAATAGTTAATACGAAAATGAAAGTAATAATTTATCATTCATATTCTGACTTGCACTAAAAACTTGCTTGTCATGCAGAATTGTTACAATATCTTGTATTTTAGAACCGTTTGGTCAATGGTCATATACAATCTAAATTCTAAAGGTCAAAGGTCTTCGAATTAGGTATATTTTTTCCTTTATTTCCTTGAACGCATTTTGTTTGTACGTATAGAATACATTTTTTATAATATGAACGATTTTGATAATAGGCACTTATGAGTTATACTCGGCGAACGATTATTTTAACGAAAAACGTAATATTCCCAGGAGTTTTATTTTGCAAAAGAAATCGCGGGCAAAGTCAAGTCAAAGTCAAAGGCAGTCTTCCACAGTGCGTTTTTCGCGTAACTTTCTGCCGCGCACTGTAAAACTCTGGAACGAAAGGCTAGTTCGCATTAGGCCAGTATTTTAGTTTAGTACCGAGTATTTTAGTAGCTAAAATTCTCGCCTCTGCCCTAAAATCGTTCGCACTTCGTTCGAGTACAGATCAAAAGTGAGTGATGTTTTGTAAGATGAACAGCTTACAGCGCAATAAGTTGTTTGCAATACACAATGACGCTCTTCTTCAAATTATCAAAATTAAAACTGACTAATAATAATTTATTATAATATAATCTCTGACAAATAATAATACAAAAAAAATATTGTTCTAAATATAGCCTTAATCGGATCCAAGCATGCACATGCATTGTTGTGCAATGCCGTATTAATCCTTCGATCGGGGATTCTTGGAAATGCTATTGTATTCTATTGTTGTCGCGAACGAAACATACTTCAGTTTTTGTTTAGCCATGTCAGCAACAGCATCTGAAACTTTATTTTCTATTTCTTCAATAATTTTCTTTGGAACCACGATAAAACGCGAGAGGAACGAAATAAGCAGCCGTACATACGTACATATACAGGGTGGGTAGAAAGTATTTTTTTTTGTATTTTTGTGGAAAATATTGACGATTGTTACATTTTTCTGCAAAATATGGACTTATCTTTGAAAACTTGTTGAAAACCCTAAAATATGGAAAATAAAACTTGGATTTTCACAGTCTAAGCATGATAATTCGTGTAAAAAACACATTCCAGGCCGAAAATAAAAATAATATGTATTAACATAATATAAACCCGGGCCCTAGTGGTAAATAAAAAGAAGGATACGAAAATGGACGAGAATGCCTGAAAGTTGAATAATTTTGGCGGTAACTAATCCCTCGATCGTGGAAAAAACGAGACACATCACACAATAGATTTGTATAATCGCGGTCGCGTCACGCGTGCGACTATACGCGTGCGAATGAAAAATGCTAGTTTATCCATAGAGAGAGTTTTATTGATAGTGTTTATACATATTTTTATTGAATAACTAGATGTTCCGCGCGGTTTCGCCCGCATAATTTAGGAATGTCACGAAAAGTATATATTTCTCCGCAAAAAAAGAAATCTATGTCCTTTCACGTGGTCTATCCTTCATGTATTTGGCACAAATAAAAATTGCTCCAGTAGTTTCTTGAGATAATAAGCAATTTTAAGTAATTTCCTCAATTTTTCCACATTTTCCTCTATTTCTTCGTTCCTATTAGTTTTAGCGTGATAAACTATATCCTATATAAATGGGCTATCTAACACTGAGAGAATTTTTCAAATCGGACCAGTAGTTCCTGAGATTAACGCGTTTAAATAAGCCCTTTCAAATAATGTCCCTTCGTTTTTTCCACTCTTTCCTCTATTTCTTTGCTCCTATTAGTATTAGCATCATAAAGTATAACCTATAGCCTTCCTCAATTAATGGGCTATCTATCACTGAAAGATTTTTTTAAATCGGACCAGCAGCTCCTGAGATTAACGCGTTCAAACAAGCAAACAAACTAACAAACTCTTCCGCTTTATAATATTACTAGCTGTTGCCCGCGACTTCGTCCGCGTGGTCTTCAGTTTATAGCGCGCGGTGTCAACAAAATTGGTGTCAAATTAAAACTCTGGTACCACTTAAATCAAAATACCTACCCAAAAACAGCTGTGCAGTGTGCAAATAATATTTCATTTTTAATTTAAACTTTATTTATACCAAATTTAAAGCTTATTTAGCCCCCCATTGCACAACTTTAGCTTTACCCATAAACTATATTTTATCATTGGTAGGTTTAATTAAGGCTACGTACTGCATAGATAAAGTACCTACTACCTACTGAATAGTATGTTATATTTTAATAATGTGTATAATCGAAAAAATCGAAAAACTTGATTGAACATGGTACCACCTGTTATAGAAAGACGTATGAGCAAGCGATACCGCGATGTAGGAGACTCTTGGCGCCATCTGATATGAATTTTTGGAACTAACTTATTTTGAACAAATTTACGCATTTTCACCCCCTTACAACCCCTTTTTCCTGTTAAAAAGTAGCCTATGTCCTTTCTCAGGCTTTAGACTATCTGTGTACAAAATTTCATTACAATCGGTTCAGTAGTTTTGGCGTGAAAGCGAGACAGACAGACAGACAGAGATACTTTCGCATTTATAATATTAGTATAGATTATAAAGAACTAGACGTTCCGCGCGGCTTCGCCCGCGTAAATTAGATATTTCACAGACAAATTAGTCCACAAAAAATAGCCTATGATCCTTTACGCGGTCTACTTCTTATCTGTGCCAAATAATAGATAAATTGCTCCAGTAGTACACGAGATAAGCCCTTTCAAATAATTTCCCCCGTTTTTTCTACTTTTTCCTCTATTACTTCGCTCCTATTAATCTTAGCAAAATATGTTATAGCCTATATTCTTCCTCAATAAATGGGCTATCTAACACTGAAAGAATTTTTTAAATCAGACCAGTAGTTCCTGAGATTAGCGCGTTCAAAGAAGCCCTTTCAAATAATTTCCCCCGTTTTTTCCACATTTTCCTCTATTTTTCCGTTTCTATTAGTCTTAGCGTGATAAAATATAGCCTATAGCCTTCCTCGATAAACGGACTATCTAACACTGACATAATCTTTCAAATCGGACCAGTAGTTCCTGTGATTAGCGCGTTCAAACAAACTAACAAACTCTTCCGCTTTATAATATTAAGTATAGAAGTATAGATAAAGAATAAAGATTTTAAATGTTCAGCACTCTTCGTTCTTTGAACTGAACCTCTCCCTTTTAAGCAAACCTTCCAATCACCGATGTGTCAGTTCTGATTGTTGAGTGAGTTTCTCTGATATGTCTTTAAATTGTTGACAGGAGAACAGTCTCTCAACATTTGCACTGCTATGTGGAAGTGCGAGTACTTGTCTCACAAATCCACAAAGCAGGGGAAACATTGGAGACTGGTCCCCTTTTTTTATTGTTGCAACATGTTTCCAAAAGCCTTCTGGATTGTTTCGAAAGTGAGTGAACGGCTCAGAACAGCTGCAACTCGCGTAGTACTCGCGGTCAGTTTTTTCTTAATGATAAATGCTGAAGGAAGTGTTGTACCAAGACGGCACAATGTACCAAAATGCTATCCGAGTAGCCTGTAACGTTTATTATTTGTATGGAACAATGATATGTTGAAAAATAGGTAGATTTGACACCAAAGTTGGTAGATACGTAGAAGAGAGGTGAAATAGGTAGATCTACCATAAAGTTGGTAGATGTGACAACACTGGGCGCGCCAGTAGCGTAGCGCGGGCCCGCGTGGTGGGAGGTGCTACTCGCCCGCAAAAAATAGAATAAAATGGATTGACTCGACTAAATTACTTACCAATCTACTTGACTAATTTACTAATAAAAATAGTGTTTAGACACGTTTAGCTACTAAAATACTCGCTATTTAACTAAAATACTGGCCTAGTGCGAACTAGCCTGAACTGTCACCACTCACCAGCAGTATTTCCGGACCTATACGACCTGCAAACCTTCAAGAAGAGAGCCTTCTTAAAAGGCCGGCAAAGCGCCTGCAGCTCTTCTGATGTTGGGAGTATCCATGGGCGACGGTAGTTTCTTACCATCAGGTGACCCGTTTGCTCGTTTGCCCCCTTATTTAATTAAAAAAAAGTGAATTAATAATTATTATATGTAATAATTATTTTCCGTCATAAAGATTACACTAAGAAATCATTAGTTGCTAGGAAGTTGCTAATGTAATTATAGGAATGCAACTTTGTATTATCTGCTTACGAAATGTTATTAGCTACATATTATTTAGTGATAATAACCACACTTGTTAAATTAACAAGTACATGTTTATTAAATATAATAAAATAATGAATTTAGACATAGTATTTTTCTGGAGATATTCGGATTTAAATGTGTATTTTTTTCTTAATCTGCCACTTTGTCGATTTTTTCATAGGAAGGAACTATTTTTACAATTATTGCTTCTGCTATTTTCTGACTTTATGCACGTAACAAAAATTTTACTATAAACGTGGCCTTTTTCAAATCCATACCCATATTCCATACTAATATTATAAATGTGAAAGTATGTCTACTTATATGTCTATTTGTTACCTCTTCACAATGATAATTGATATTACATAAAAAAACTCAAAGCAGATAATATGTTACTACCGCGCGCGTTGTGAAGACTCAAATACGACCCAATTAGGTCGTCTTTTATTTAGTCTGTCTCTTTTATGTAAATGGCATTTCGTATCTTTTGTTTCGTTCGAAAGAGATTTAAGCCGGAACATAGTATGAACGTAACAGATCTGTATAAGTAGAATATCATTGCCTCTTCACGCCCAAACTGTTGAACCGATTTTGCTGAAATTTATAATGGAGATATTTCAAGTCCCGGGAAAAGCGATAGGATACTTTTTATCCCAAAAAATGTATGGTTCCTGCGCGATAAACGACTTTTGGCGCAACAGAGTTGCGGGCGTTATCTAAACAATGAATTCCTATCTTTAGTCTTTACGTACGAATTGTAAATGGTTAACCTATAATATGCTTAATATTTTATGGTCATTGTTTATAAATTATAATACTTTGTATATTTTCAGATCTCATTCGTCAATAACTCATTGAGATGGAGTATAGGAGAGACCAAGCTAAGGATTCGAACCAACTTGTCTCTACATCTGTACCAGCAATACTTGAAGTGAGTTTTATATTAAACTATGCCAGTTATAAAGAAATTAATACCACAACGATGCATCTTAGATACTCTATACTACTCTATAGCAGTGGTACTCAACCTTATTTTTTACACAGTCCACAAACACGTTTTGGTTTTGGCGTCGCGGGCCGCAACCAAAATTGTTTAGGACTAAAATAAGAACGTTGTTTGGTATTAATTAATTATTTATTCTGCCGTGCACCTAAACAACTTAAAAAACTAAAAGGCATCTAAGTCCAAAAAGTATTTTTCGAGAAAACGCAAAAATAAGTGGGAATTAATGTCTCTTGAAAAGTATGCTACTTAGGAACAATGTTGCAAGTTATATATGTAGGCATAGTATTTGTGCACAATATGTGATATATTTCATTCATATTTATTTATTAAATTTTATTTTATTTCACTTTCTAACTGCAAGCTAAGAATTTTTTTTTTCATTTTTACATAATATCCTGCACTATAAGGCCGTTAACCATACCTTAACTGCTTTATAGCAAAGCAATTTATTGTAGCTGCCACGTCTTGTACTTATAGTTAAAGTTGAAAAAATATAATTAGCTATAAAGCAGTTAAAGGATTTTAACAGTCTTTTAGCCTAGGTAGCGAGGCCTTGGAAGAGTGACTTTGCTTACAAAAAAGCAGTTACGGGATTTTAAATGCTTTTAAGCTCGGTAATGTAAAACATATTTTTATACTGGTTCCCCTAGTGCTTGCCTAGAAGGCAGTTAAAGACATCTCGCTCGCAATTAACTGCCTTTTAAGTAAGCACTTTCGGGTAAAAAGTTGAGAAGTCTTAGGATAATTAGTGACAAATTTGATTGTTCCATTGTGCGCCATTGGGTACGTTTACATGTGCAGGTACCCAGTGCCGCAAACAGGCCAAACAGATATTTAAATTGATTGAATTTTGATTGATTGATTGAATTTTATTATTATGTCTACTAACATAGTTTTTAAGTATTGTATTTACTAACAAATTATGGACTAAGTCTGAAATAAATGATTTATTTATTTAATTATTATTAATATATTTATAAAAACTATCTTAGGAAAATCAGAACTTTATTTATTAAAAAAGAACATCTGTTACATCTCAATAGTTAAAACTTATCAAAATGCTTATTATTAACAAAACAATAAATACTTATATAGAAAAAAAAAAACAAAACAAACTTTTACAAATTTTATTACAAATAAGTAATGAGATCACCATGATTATGGGACAAATTATATTAAAATTATTTTATAAAATTACTCAAACCATGTCAGTATCGTTTTTGAAAGGTCAAATTCAATAACAACAACTCAACAAAACAACTTACCTTTGTCCCTTTGTTTATTTTGCGCCATTCTCGTAAATATGGCGCCAAAAAACAAGATACGCGCCGCACGTCCTAGTTCATGGAATTGGTAAGTACATTTTGGTTTGCATCAAATGTAGTTCTAAATTTTTTTACAAGTTGTATGACATAATGAGGTGGTAATGACAAATGTAGTTTTTCGACCTCGAAAGTCCTCCGGAACATTGTAAAATTCATGAGAAATCATTTTTACAGTTTTTGTAATTTTTTGCCAACAAGGACGTCATGTTTAATGGTAGAAGTCGCCAGAAATTATTTTAAAGTAGAATAAATTTGCAACAAAATGAAAATAGGTCTCGATAAACTGTATAAGTACTTAGTTTGTAAAATTTTTTCCAGTCATTACCACACAACATAAAAATAACTGTATTTTAAAAAGATAAAACCGACTTCAAAATTGTACGTAATTGAGAATTAAAGTTCCCTTTCTCAAAAACTGCTGAACCGATTTTGATGAAACTTGCAGTATTCCCTAAGTTGAACAATACCTACTACAATAAAAAAAGAATCATTTAGATCGAACTTGTAGTTCCGGAGATATGCGTGCACAAACATAAAAACATACATACATACACTTTTAAAATTTGGCACATTTGTTCAGAAGCTGTTATAGGTTAACATATACAAAAACCTGGGCAGTCCTGGAAATATTACATACATACGCGTCGAATTGATAACCTCCTTTTTTGAAGTTGGTTAAAAAAATCAGAACTACCCGATCTGATGCAAGTGAACATCTCTTTTATGGTGTGATTTCCATGGATTATCCGTCCGCCACGAGCACCCGAAGTGAAAAGAAAGTATAAACTGAATTCAAACGCGAACCGAAATCACAAGCGTGTTACTGCTATTTAGTCTAGCAATGTCGCTTAGCTGCTATCTAGTGATTGATACTTAGCTAATACTAATTTAAAACCCTAACTTAAAAGCAGTAATTGGCATGTAACTGCTTTCTAGTGTAGTTTTTCTTTATGACTGCTTTATAGCTAAGGTACGATGTTCAGATGGTTATTTGTATCACACAGCACATGGAGGTAGTTAAAAGCGTTTGGCTGCTTTTTAAGCAAGATTGACTAGATAACGTAGTTTTAGTTAAGTAAATTAAGAAAAATTAATATATACAAATTTGTCTTACGGTATCTTAACGTCTTTCTAGAGAAGTATTGTGGCTTAGCTGCTTTTTAATTAAGGAAGTAACGAAATTTATGTGTTATAACTGCTCAGCAATCTTCTGTATCTCTAAAACTGTTAATCGTAGAAAAATGATTCTTAAACAAAAAGATATCGCATCGAAAGTTGTACAAGACTACATTAAAAAGTGAAAAATGGCCAACTGTGGCTTAACTGCCTTTTAGTTAGTGGACGGCAGTATTATAATATTATTTATTTTTAGGGTTACATTAATAACTCTTTCCTTTTTTGACAGTCGAGTAAACAAAATAGTAAAAATTATTGTAAAATCATTCACCATAATTTAGCATTCAATTAACTTTGAGCATGCATAATTAACATACATATGTATGAATCTTTTATAATTGTTGCTTCAGCTTCAGTAAACAGTTGATAAACTTACGAGTCATTGGTTTATTTAAATTTTTAATTCGATTTACTAGGTGATTGAGAGAGGTGATATTTTAATTTATTAAGAGCCCGGGTTACCCTCGAAATTCTCATACATACGTAATACCAAAATCATTTTCTCATACGAAAATATTTAACATGTTTGAGTTATTTTTCAGCTTAAAATAGTAATTACCTAGGTTCCTGTACAAAAATTAACTTTAAAATATTTGAACACTAAAAATATTTTTTTTGTGTAAAATTTTTTTTACTAAATTTACTACTAAATATTTAAACACTAAAAAATAGAGTAAAACACTAAAAAATGTATAAATAAATATTAAATTTACTACAAAATATTTCAACTCTAAATTTTGTACAGGAACCTAGGTAATTACTATTTTAAGCTGAAAAATAACTCAAATATGTTAAATATTTTCGTATGACAAAATGATTTTGGTATTACGTATGTATGAGAATTTCGAGGGTAGCCCGGCCCCTTAAGTTCAAGGACAAAGTTTAAGGTTTTTTATATGTCGAAAATAACGCCTCTTTGGTGTTCTGACGAGCTAATGATAATAATGAGTTAAAAATGTCCACAACAAAATATGACCTTCGTTGACCTTTACATGTGCGACCAAGACGGCAATGATTATCGGGAATTGCATTTCATCGTCTTACATTGCCGAGTACAGAGTATATATATATATATATATATATATATATATATATATATATATATATATATATATATATATATATATATACACAAGAATTGCAAGATATAAGATCAATAAAGAGTTAATCCGTACTAATATTATAAATGCGAAAGTGTGTCTGTCTGTCTGTCTGTTACCTCTTCACGCCTAAACCGCTGAACCGATTTTGCTAAAATTTGTACGGTTCCCGCGCGATAAACGAATTTTGGCGCAACAGACTTGCGGGCGTCATGTAGTTATAAGTACCCGGTACCGATATATATGAGAATGCGGTATGGTCAGTCTAACATGCTTTTTGTTTCAGGGGTATGACATACTACAGGGTCACTAACCTCGACACTCGGATATCGAATGCGGATCAGCTGTTGACCAACGATATCGACAAGTTCTGTGAAACCGTCATAGACCTGTATGGAAACATCACTAAACCGATACTGGATATATCTTTATATCTATACCGGCTTACAGTCAACCTGGGACCATCGGTAAGTTAAAGTTACGTAAGTCATTGTATATTATAGCGCGAGCGGTCTGTGAGACCCATGGAGCTTATATAGAGAGGAGCTGGCCTAAGCAACTGTGCACTGTAATTTTCAACTAGGTCCTGACGTCATCATTGTGGGCGGGGCTTAAGAGCCCGGGTTACCCTCGAAATTCTCATACATACGTAATACCAAAATCATTTTGTCATACGAAAATATTTAATATGTTTGAGTTATTTTTCAGCTTAAAATAGTAATTACCTAGGTTCCTGAACAAAAATTAACTTCAAAATATTTAAACACAAAAAAAAAAAATTTGTGTATAAATTTTTTTTACTAAATTTACTACTAAATATTTAAACACTAAAAAATAGAGTAAAACACTAAAAAATATATACATAAATATTAAATTTACTACAAAATATTTCAAGTCTAAAAAATATTTTTTACTATTTAAATATTTTGTAGTAAATTGACTATTTATTTATATATTTTTTAGTGTTTTACTCTATTTTTAGTGTTTAAATATTTAGTAGTAAATTTAGTAAAAAAAATTTATACACAAAAAAATTTTTTTTAGTGTTTAAATATTTTGAAGTTAATTTTTGTTCAGGAACCTAGGTAATTACTATTTTAAGCTGAAAAATAACTTAAACATGTTAAATATTTTCGTATGACAAAATGATTTTGGTATTACGTATGTATGAGAATTTCGAGGGTAACCCGGGCTCTTAAGTCCGTACTAGAGCTGTAAAAGTAACGAAAAAAGCGTACCCGTATGTATTCGTTACTTTAACTGTTCGTACTCGTTACTATTGTATCGTTACTCTTTACTCTATAGTTTTGAATTTTGGTACCTTATACATAACAACCAAGTTTTGTTGAGTATTGGGTTCCGTACGCAAAGGTTAAAAACGGTTCCCTATTACTGAGACGTCGATGTTTGTCCGTCTGTCTGTCTGTATCTCAAGAACCGCTATAACTGACCTCTGAAATTTTTACAGATTGTGTGTTTCTGGTGCCACTATAACAATAAATACTAAAAACAAAATAAAGTAAATATTTAGGTGGGGCTGCCATACAACAAACGTGTTCTTTTTTTGGCCTTTTTGCTCGTAATCCATAATGGCAACATGTAGACACTTGAAATTTTTACAAAATCCTGAGTTATATATTATATATACCGTTACGGATACGGGCAGTTGTTTACCTGCGTGCGGCAGTTGCGCGTACTTTGTAGAAAAGTCCAACCCTTGTTTATGTGAATTGCGTGTTTACGTAAACAATCCAGAATGGAACGTTCCAGAAAGTATGGCGAGCCATATAAAAGGTAAACAAGCCGGCAATCAGTTCAGTTTTTGATACAAGCGATCATCAAGGCGACTTCGAAGTGAGAACAAGTGATCAATAGTGAGTGATAGTGATAGTGCTTAGTGTTTGGACTTAGTGATTAGTGTGACCTAGTGTTTGTGAATAAAGTCTTCAAGAGAGTCACCAGGTCTTTCTCTCCGAATCCTCGAACCCTAGCACGTAACAATACTTTAATATTTAATTGTAAAATTAGAATAAAACAAATAATTAAGGGGACCCCCGTACAAAGAACACTATATTTTTTCCCTACTTTCACTCTATCACAATTCACACAGTACGGAACCCTTCGTGCGCGAGTCTAACTCGCACTTGGACGATTTTTTGTATATTTCATAGGATAATAGTTATTTAATTTAAGAGTAACATTGGCCTACAAAAAGAACAATCCATATAATATTTTAGGACCATCAAAACGAAATTTTAAATCTTTTCTGTCTCTGTTAGTTACCACTTTTCGTTCGTCGTTCGTCTTATCAAAATGAAGCCAATCACGAAAAATTTGAAAATTTAAAAAAATGTTTGAGCGAACCCGGACTATAAAATCTTTTTTGAGTTTTTTCTAAAAAGTTAAATTAAACCTAGAATACTGCAAGCGTTAACGCTTATCATCAGCTGGTAAACGATATGCTCGTCGCGATATTTTAGGCAACTACGAAAAATGCGAGTAACGAAGCGCATTCGTGAGTAACGTTTCGTTACTCGGTATTAGGTGGCGTACCCGTTACTCAGTACCGAATACATACGGTTTGCTACAGCTCTAGTCAGTACACTTTCGGCGTTTGTCAGGTGCACACGTAACGAGAATCCCAATAAATTTGTGTTTCCTGCGTTTTTAACAAGGAAAGGATGAAGTATTGTATTTTACAATATCAAAGTTACTCAGACAGACGTTCTGATAATATAAATAACATCACATTTCATTCGTAAATAATTTGAAACGTAATTTAAATATAAAAGTTCTAGAACATTTCAGCTATTTTTAAGGGTGGGTTGCACCAGAGGCGTGGTTAAAGTTAAAGTTAAGGTTAATCCTTCAGGCCCCGCGCGAGCACCGGTGATCGCGACAACAATAGAATACAATAGCAATTCCTGGAAATTCCGACTGAAGTATTAAAGTTATAGTTAATGCTAAATTTAGCTTTAACTTTAACCTTAACTTTGACCGGCGAAATTGACAGACGTCTGTTGCGTGTATTTTTTTATTCAAGCTACAGGTAACGGGATTGAGAGTATAAAAACATTTATTATCCATAAAAATCGTCAGAAAAAATATTTATTATAACAACACAGTAAATTTTCACGAAAAAATGTCGATTTAAGTAGGTGTGTGCGGTTATGGTTATAGTTAAATATGGCGTCCTTAGACCTAATTTCACCAACCTCTGTTTATTAAATTCTAACGAGGCATTACTTAACGGACATAAGAAAATTAAACAGACTGTCAAAACACTTATATCCCACAGTAAAAATTTAACAGCGGATTAGTAAATGCAATGTTAAGTGAACAACGAGTGAACAACTATTAATTCGTTCATTCTTGTTGTAAGGCGACGAAATTGCAATGTACAGTTCGACAAGGCTTTATATGAACGTGGCGAGAAAAGGAACTAACGCTTTTATCATACAAAAACGAAATTTTTGATATTCTTAATTTACCAGGTTAATAATTATTATCTGTCAAAGCTGAAAACATGAATCATACTTTTATTTACATATTATTTCGGTTTGATAATTTTGCTATAACATGCAGGTACTAATAAAAAAGTATCGAGGTCAAATCAAGGTCAAATATTGTTCTGTCTAGCCTTCAGATTTACGCTGAACGCAGGATAAAGAACATCGTTCCAATAAATAATATGAAAGGATTTAGCGGAAACATGGCGGAAACACTCAAAAGTCAAAACAGATTTTTTATTGATATTGGATATTGTCTTTGACAGTTGTTGTTTTGACTCATATAACAACCTGTTAAATATTTAACGGACCTCAACAGCAGAAATTAAATTTAACACCGTGTTAGGTGATTTAACATGATATTAGGGCATGGCGGTACGCTCGATAGCTCTAACAGGCCATTAACTGATCTAACAAGCCATTATTTATTTAACATTGCTTGATGAAACTGGGTCTTAACCAGAGATTTGACATTTTGCACTGTAGTTAAAGTTAAGTTGGTGTAACCCACCTTAAGGGGCCGACCTACCCTCGAAATTCTCATACATAAGTAATACCAAAATCATTTTGTCATACGAAAATATTTAACATGTTTGAGTTATTTTTCGGCTTAAAATAGTAATTACCTAGGTTCCTGAACAAAAATTAACTTCAAAATATTTAAACACTAAAAAAAAATTGTGTATAATTTTTTTTTACTAAATTTACTAAACGCGCGCTGACATATGGCCAGTGCAGCCGTAGGTAATTGATTAAAATTTTTTTCATGAAAATGTTGAAAAATTCCCTTTTCTATATTTTTTAAAAATCTGAGTACGTCCCATAATATTCAAGACAAAATGACATCTAGTGTAAGATAGCTGAACTACGTAGTAACATCAACATCGACCTAAGCTAGTAGTTTTGCTTTTAGCCGATAGATGAAATATTGAAAAGTGGACGGAGCTTGACACCCCCTCACCCCGCAAATTGTTACGCGTCGTTTCATAAGGAAACTTGATTACGACACCTCCTCTCTATATTAGCTTCATGGTGAGACCGTCATAGATGGGTACTGGGATATATCGCTATTATAGCGATATATGACAGGTTGACAGCCTGTATAGCCTAAGCTATACAGGCTGTCAACCTGGGGCCATCAGTTAGGGTCAATTCAAACCGCAACGCGACGCGTAGATGCATTTCTAAATTTGTATGGATTTGACAGAATTGCAAATTGCAAGACTTCTCACGCAATTGCAATCTGTCAATTCAGTACGAATTTAGAAATACATCTACGCGTCGCGTTGCAGTCTGATTTAACCCCTAAATGTTACGTAACTTGTAGATGAGGAACGGCATTAAACTTCATAAAACTAAACCGATATTGGATGTATCACTCACCCTTTATCTATCGTCTAAAGCAGTGGTCCCCAAACTTTTTTTCATGCGGGCCACAAACATGTTTTGGTCTAGGTGTCGCGGGCCGCAACAAAAATTTTTTAGGGTTAAAAAATAACATTCTTCAAAATTAACGATTTAAAAGTGGAAAAAATTTAACGACTATAACGTAGACCAAGGCTGCTCAACCTTTTTTACAGTGGGGCCAAACGGTGGATTCCGACATTTATAACGGGCCATTAACTTAGGCTTAATTAAATATAATACCAATCAAACTTCAATGGGTTATTTAAGCATAAATTTATTTTTGATATTAATGAGATTTTTGCAGTTGTATGTCTGTTGACTTTTAACAATTTATTTATGTTGGGTGATAAATCTGATGTTCACAGTAGCAATAGGTCAGAAATATGTTGCTCAGTTAATGATGTATTTATTTTTAACATAATTAAGGTCTGAAAACACTTTTTCACAGACATAATATTATGTTGATCCAAAACTACATAAAAACTGTAACGCTAGATCAGTTATTGCAGGAAAGTCTTCTTTTGTTACCAATTTCCAGGAATTTGCAAAATCTTCTGAAGAATTTTGAGGTTACAACGACACTTTTTCGACAAAGGGTAAGTGCGTGGGACCGCATAGTAGGTATGACCGCACGAATAGCGTAGTAGGTAGTTAATTCGTTCCTTCGCGGCAGCCAATTAGGCGAGATTTCTCAGTTTGGCGGGATATACAAAACTTCTATGTGTGGGCCATTTAAAATTCTTTCGCGGGCCATAATGTGGCCCGCGGGCCTGGGGTTGAGCAGCCTTGACGTAGACTTTCCGTTATTTTGCCTGTGGGCGGGAATTTCAAAATTGTTTAACATCACGCCGCACGCGGGCCACAAATAAAGCCCCGGCGGACCGCATGCGGCCCGCGGCCCGCGGGTTGGGGATAGCGGGTCTAAATTCTAAACTCTAAATAGACTTAGTTCTATGAGAGACTATCGCTAAGGTATGATTAGAATAAGCTAGGCGTTTAATGACACAAGTAGCGGTTTGCGAGATCATCATAGGAAAAGTCAATTTTCGTAGATCATATTATTATCGAGGCAAGCACTTAATAGCTATTCTGCTAACAAACCTCTAGAGTCTAGACTCTAAAGTCTAGTGTGTCTATATTATTAACACTTGTATGTAAATCCTGCATAATATTTGCTAAGATATTGTTGAGTTTATTTTTCATTATTACGTTATTAGATCAAATATTTGGCGTTGCTACAGTGTAATAAAGATTGACGAATTTTCAAAGACATAATCAACACTGTTTTATCTGTATTAGTTGTAATATGTACCTAATCGGCACTTTTTGTAATAGATTAATTTTCAAGAGGAAAAAAAATGTTCAAGAGGAAAACTGAACCGGTTTTAATTTTAATTTTTATAGGAATTAGGATAATAAGCTTATTATTGCAAGCAAATTTTCCGCTAAATTTTCTTTCGCAGAAGTCCAGGACTATATTATACATATTAAATGTAGTCCAAACCTATAGTTAGATATAGGGCCAACCCACACGTACCACAACCACACGACATCGCAACGACAAAATGTCGTCGAGTTGTGGTTACGTGTGAATGGTGTCGCTGCAGCATTTTGTGGTTGCGTTGTGGTACCGACAAAATGACGACGGCCAGTGGTTGTCATGTGGTTGCGATGTGGTTGCGACGTGGTTGCGTCGTGTGCAATTTGAACTATTGTAGTTCGACTCCGGCTTTTATAGAACACGTCTTGCCCAAAGTCATGGATTTCGAAGAGGACACTTTATTGTTGCTGTCCTTGCTATATGTATTATTGATAAGAAGAAGACGACGGCAATGTCAGCGTAATCGTCGAAATAGAATTTATTGGGATTAAAGGATATATTTATGTATCCTTTATTGGTAAACAAAAGTCAAAGCCAATTTCGTACTGATTATCTTATACTGAGAAGGGTCAAGATAAAGTTTTTAAAAAAATTTAGATTGAGCACAAACACATATTTTGGCTACTTGTTAAATTACTACTTGTTCCCACTTTCCAGGAAAATTGACGTTTATTTTACCTTCCAGGGGGGGGGGAGCAGCTGCGTCCCCCCCCCCCCCCCCCCGTTGGTACGCCCGTGGACGTACCTGTATCCCGTTACTCTGTTTTATCAAAATGAAGCTACTCACAAATTAGCTTGATGGTAATCAAATAAAAATTATTGTTTTAGGGCTCCCGGACTACCGGGCTATATTATTTCTACGCCTCGTTTAATTTAAACGAGGCGTGGAATTTTTTCTTTCTTTCTCGTTAAAGTTTCGCCCCCCTAAAAAAATTAACGAAGGAAGACGGGCGGCGTGTCGTTGCATCGACGCAACGTTGTGGTTGCGATGTGGTTGCGACGTGGTTGCGACGTGGTTGCGATGTGGTCAGTATTTTACGAGTGGTCGACAACGACTGCAAAATGTGGTACGTGTGAATGGTCCAGTTCATTTACAATACGAAATATACGCCCGACCACGTCGTGTGTTTGTCGTGTGGTTGCGGTTGTCGTGTGGTTGTGGTACGTGTGGGTTGGCCCATAATAGCCGAGTCGCAACATTTAACGTATATTTCAGACATTTTATATGAAGTGTTTTTATTTCATTTATATTGTATTTTAATACAAATTATTATGGTAAACGAGTTAGCGGATAATTGCAGATTAATATCATGCTTAAGGGCGTTCCTTACGGATATACCGTAATTTACCGTATTTCAAGCCTTATAAGGCTCATAATTTGAAAGCTACAAAGTTATAATAAAAATACAGCAATAATCTTCAGTATATCAACATTCCTTTCCCCGTTTAAAATTTTCTATTTTTATTTTTTGTTTATTATACTCATGATATCAGCTTCCAAAGTAAAACCAATTTATAAAAATTCAAGCACTGCATACATTCAGCATCTCCTTAGGATTTACAACGTA
Source organism: Lysandra bellargus (assembly GCA_905333045.1). Lineage (NCBI taxonomy): Eukaryota > Metazoa > Arthropoda > Insecta > Lepidoptera > Lycaenidae > Lysandra > Lysandra bellargus. The sequence continues at coordinate 3,638,511 of HG995336.1, read as the reverse complement.
TTTTTATTTGAAACACACGCCAATAGATCGACAATATCATAAACTACATATTCCCCGTTTTAAATTTTTTTAGGACAATTTTGAACTAAGATAAGTAAAAAAATATATTTTTTTACTTATCTTAGTTCGTTCTAAGTTAATAGTTAAGCTACGTCCGCACGTTTGGCGTTTGCTACAAACTCTAAATCGCCACAAATGGACACAAACGTTTGGCTTGATTTCGAAATCCATCCACATGCTTGCGAGTGAGTTAGTATGTTCTGACGCGGCAAGCATGACGGACGTCGATGTTGCTGTATCTGCTATAAACATTTGGCAGTTATTTTTATCTGTACATATAAATAAAATTAAAGTGTCTGTTTGTAATATTGAAAGAATATACTATATACTCTACCTCAGAACAGGAAAATACTCTACATACACCAAAACAACATTTTTTTAAATTTTTGTCTGTATGTCTGTCTGTCTGTTTGTTCCGGCTAATCTCTGAAACAGCTGGAGCTATTTTGACGGAACTTTTTTTTGGTAGATAGCTTAGGAGTAGCTTAGGCTACTTTTCAACCGACTTCCAAGAAGAAGGAAGATATATTTTACTTTGACGCGGGCGAAATCGCGAGCAACAGCTGGTTATAAATATAAGAAAACTATATAATTAATATAATATAATTTAATACGTTTTCATTTGACCACCAGTCATTCATTTTTCGAAAGCACACACGTCTTTACTACGTACGTATAGCACGTCTGTTCGCTTACAGAGCATCGACAATAATGAATGCGCACAAACGTGTGGACGGGTGGCAAACGCTTGCGGCAAATTCCCTTTGATTTACGTTCAAAAACCTACACTGGGTCGGATCGGCTACAAGTCTTTGCAAACCTAAACAAACCAAGCCAAACTCCCTATCCACACGTTTGTTTTTGTGACCGTTTGTGACGATTTGTTGAGGTTTGGCAAACGTGCGGACGGGCCTTTAAGCTACGTCCGCACGTTTGGCGTTTGCTACAAACTCCAAATCGCCACAAATGGACACAAAGGGTTTGGCTTGATTTCGAAATCCATCCACACGTTTGCGAGTGAGTTAGTATGTTCTGACGCGGCAAGCATGACGGACGTCGAAGTTGCTGTATCTGCTATAAACATTTGGCAGTTATTTTTATCTATATATATAAATAAAATTAGAATGTCTGTTTGTAATATTGAAAGAATATATTATATACTCTACATACACCATAACAATATTTTTTAAAAATTTTGTCTGTATGTCTGTCTGTCTGTCTGTCTGTTTGTTCCGGCTAATCTCTGAAACAGCTGGAGCTATTTTGACGGAACTTTTTTTTGGTAGATAGCTTAGGAGTAGCTTAGGCTACTTTTCAACCGACTTCCAAGAAGAAGGAAGATATATTTTACTTTGACGCGGGCGAAATCGCGGGCAACAGCTAGTTATAAATATATGAAAACTATATAATTAATATAATATAATTTAATACGTTTTTATTTGACCACCAGTCATTCATTTTTCGAAAGCACACACAGACATACTACGTACGTATAGCACGTCTGTTCGCTTACAGAGCATCGACAAGAATGAACGCGCACAAACGTGTGGACGGGTGGCAAACGCTTGCGGCAAATTCCCTTTGATTTTCGTTCAAAAACCGACACTGGGTCGGATCGGTTACAAGTCTTCGCAAACCTAAACAAACCAAGCCAAACTCCCTATCCACACGTTTGTTTTTGTGACCGTTTGTGACGATTTGTTGAGGTTTGGCAAACGTGCGGACGGGCCTTAGGGTTTTCGTGCGATCTCGGCAACGCGCCGCGGCAAATGTATGGCCAAGGTCGTTTGCTCGGGGGACGGCCTTAATATACGTTTGTATCGCGTGCGAATTAAAGTTGGACTTTAGAACGGCCACTCATCACATTCGATAACGCTGAGTAAACCTACAGAGTTATGTTATTTATCCTTGAGCGCGATTTTACCTTTTATCACTGAGTGAAACTGTCCATGAGTTCCTCATAGCTAATATTATGTGTAGGCAAATAACATTCCCACTGGAAAATTATATTATGGTCTACAGTCTACACTCTATTTAAAATCTGTGACGAATTAAATCGAAATCGATCCATTAGCTACGATGCCTATTAAAAAACAAATCTTTGTTTTCTTAATAAAAATCTAGTATTTCTTTTTGCGAATCCATCCTGATGTAGGGAAACACTGTACTTTATCAAGATTAAAAGTAGCACACATTGGTGGCTACTTTTAATCTTGATATAGTATCGAAATAGTAATCGTATTGAAAAACTTCCCTACTACCATACCAAAGTTTTTACTAATTCATACCATTTCATACTTACTACAGCGACATAGTTTCAGAGTGAGGATTTAACAACAAAGTCACTCACATTGTATCTGTAATAATATGAATTTAACATATTGTATGTAGTATAATTGCATAATACATTAATATAACATATTAATATGGCATTATTTTAAACCAGCTTTTATTATTAAGTATCATTGAATTTATTAAGTACCTCAATAACATGTTTGTGATTCTATGTAATTTATAAATTATTTATCATTAATTAACGGATGTATATTATTCTCAGTTACAAAAAATAATATTCAAGAAATCTAAAAGTATGTTCATTATTCATGTTATTTTGCATTATGTTTGTAATAGTAATTTGATGCATAAAATAACAACAACTACTTAACAATTTACATATTATATCTTTATATTTTGCGGCAGACTTCTAAACAAGAATATCATCATTACAAAAAATAATAAATTCATAGAATACATAATCACTAGCAGCCAGGTCCTATTATGACATTTTGTTTTAATTAAATTTACTTTTAAATTGAAACTTGTCTCCGTTATCTACCTTCTACAACTTTTGTGTTTGTATTTGTTATAGACTCCTGGAATAGTAATGGCGTACCTGCTCGTTTCTGGAATGTTCCTCACATACCTCAGAAAACCTACAGGTAATTTACTCATTATAATTCAACAAAGGTAAACTAGTAGAAATGTATCTAACCCGTGTTAAAAAATGCTGCTATTAAGAAATTAAAAAAAAACCGCCAAAAAACTTTAAAAAGTAATGAAATAATATTGACTGACTTTAAGTTTAAATAATTCTTAAGAGTAAAGTAATATTTTAATAATAATAATAATAATAATAATAATAATAAGCTTTATTTGCCACTACAAACACGGTACATGTTTACATAATGTTATAATTATATACAGCAATTCTAAATAGCAGTTGCAAATTGGCCCACGCTCGGCATATGCTGGTACACCCGAAGGCATATTCAGCGCCGGTCTTCCGCGAGAGCCATAAGTGACGACATGGATATCATAAATCATTATAAACTAATCACAAACAGGAAGCAACTTAAATAACAATAAAAATAATTAACTAACATACCTAGACATGACCTAGACAAATAAAATTTAGCGCGACAGCCCACGCTGATGCTGTCGCACACGCGACAAGCATCTGTCGCACGCCGCCGCCGCCGCCACAAGTATTATATTGGCAACAAACAATAAGACAAATTGTCTATGATCTGTCACTTGTCAAAACCAAGTCAAAACAAAAAAACCTCAGCAAAAACATATTAAATTATACAGTAAATAATGTTTTTATTGTACATACAAAATTAAATTAATTATCAACTAAAGTACCCAACACCATTAACATTAACTAATAACCAAAAACAAAACAAAACGAAAGTTCCTTCAAAACATGAACGTAGAAAAAAACTTCAAAACGTAAAACGTAAGATGAACGTAAGTATATTTTAGTCAATAATAATTATTGTTGACAGCAGCGACTTTTGCATTTTGTATCGCCATAATAGTCGCTGATTCTCTCGATTCGGGTCGCTGTGAACTGACCCTTAAACTATAATGTTACGTGAAATCAAAAATCCACATTAGCGGTCCCCCGACACACCTTGACAACAATTATGGACTAAAATATTACTTTACTCTTAGGAATTATTTAAGTAAACTTAAAGTCAGTAAATATTATTTCATTACCTTTTAAAGATTTTTGGCGGGGGTCTTTTTTAAATTTCTTAATTAAATTTTATTTTGTGCTTTTTAAACTTGTGCAGAATAATTCCTATGAACAGGATCATATCCCAATGAATACCATCTATAAAATATTATGTCCTCTTGGATGAGGCCGTCAATATGAGCCCAAACATGAAACCTCCACTTTGGGTTCATACGAAGCTCGGCTCCTATAGAATCCAGGTGATGCTGCTGCAGCAGCATGCTAACATTTACTGTTTATCCACGTCTTACTGGTTGTCGCAATTAAAATGAGCCCAAACACGAAACCTCTACTCTAAATTGGTGAGGAGGAGAGTTGGGTATCCTATTGATTACCAGGTGATGCTGCAGCACCAGGTCAACTTTCCATTAATAATGTGTGTGCATGTATATTGTATGTATATTCACAAATTTCACGAAAGTTGCTAACGGCCTTTCATGAACCAAATAAACCCTGATTGTCCAGCACTGAACAGGCTGATGATGATAAATTATAGCTAAGATCACTCTCGATCATGTCAGCTTTCAAACAAAAAAAACTAGATCAAAATCGGCCCACCCGTTTGGATGCTACGATGCCACGGACAAATACACACACAGACAAACAGACAGACAGACACGTCAAACTTATTAGACTTCTCTTTTTGGTCCGGGGTTAAAAATGGCAAATTCACGCGTCTTGTTTAGAAGCCTCCTTAAGGCCGCGTTTCCACTGACGCGGAGCGGGGCGAAGGAGAGTTTAGCGGTGCCCGAATTGACCATTCTCGCTATTCCAGCGGAATGACAGCGAAGCGGAGGGAAGATTTCGAGCATGGTGATTGGTCGATTCCGCACCGCTAAGCCCCTCTCCGCTCCGCTTCGCGTCAATGGAAACGCGGCCTAATGAGTCTTGTGCTTGAGTTGTGCTGTATTTGTGATAATAAGGGCATTGCAATATATCTGTAAAAGTTTCTATTGTCCAGCTAGCAGTGTTAAGGGGAAATAGTAGATCACAGCTCAAGTTCATCCATAGGATAGGAACATCTAGAGAAATAAATTCCACGATTGCGTAAACGGTCTGTGAGGCCGCAAGTCCAAAAGTGCGTATTAAAATGTTGATGTCCATAAATGAGGGTCAAAAAGGAATCAAAATTATTAGGAATCCTTAACGACACACCTAAAATATTTAAACCTAGAATTTATAATAGCTAACATAATAAATTAAAAAAAAAGTTTATGGCGTGATGGACTGCAATTAATTAAAATTAATAATATTATATCAAATATCCTTGGTGCGAAATCTAAATAATAAAATAACAAAAAAAGGATATGGGCGAACAGCCCATAGACGGCCCCAATTTTATAATAAAAAAAAAACATAATAAATTATAACTATTTATTATTTATCTTATTTCATTCTGTAACTGTAATTTTTGTTATGTTAGTACAAGGCAAGGTGGAATTATTACGTCGTCTCATCCCTTTATTGAGATTTTAAAAAATATTTTTAAAATTTGAAATTAGGTACTCAATACCAATTAGCAATAAACCAATAACATACTAGTTTACATTAAGTTTGTATATTATTTAATGAGTAATAAATTGTCTTAATGACGAACAAGAATAGTACCGTTAGTTTACAAAGTTTAAAATGTTGTGCCAATGTTTTATAATTATTATGACCTAGCTAAAACCAAATGTTAGTTTACAATATTAAATAATTAATTGTTACGCATCTGGCAACATCTTTTGATTAAAGAAATATTTTTATTATGATAATTAAGAAATAAAAATATATGATTAATGTTTATTCATATATTTAATATTAAAAAATGTGCTATTTAAATATTATCCTAAACCTACAATCATATAACATAATAAGTATATGATTGTAGGTTTAGGATAATATTTTCCTAGAACAAGTAGCACAGTAAAAATACAAGATATTGTATATAGAAGCACAGAAAAAAATAGATAACTTAGTAGACGCACATAACCTTATTTCAGAGGGCATAGCAATGCATAATCTCGTCGGGCGCATATAGAATTTAACAGAAGCTATGTTTGTCTACAGTAAACTGTTTACAAATTCGGCCCAAATAAAATGTTATGGCCTTAATCGAAGAAAACTTGAATTATTTTTTGTTTTAGGTCAAACGTATTTTCGTTACATGTGTCTTGTTGAGGCGTAGTTTAGATAACTCTCTTGAAAAAATACCTGGAATTGTTTTTTTTTAACCTATCATCCCCCATAAGGACACCGGCGACCGCGACAACAATATAATAACACTTTTCCAAGAATCCGCGATCGAGGGATTACATTAAAACTTATTTTTTCAGCTCGTATGACGGTCCAGGAGCAAAAGTTGGAAGGTGAATTCCGCTACGTGAATTCTCGGCTCATCACCAACTCGGAGGAGATCGCTTTCTATCAGGTATGAAGATTTACATTTTTAGACAGGGCTATAAAGCTGCGCGTGCACTGGATCGGAATCGGAGCGTACGGAGCGTACGGATTTGTTGCTTTGTATTGATTTGTATGGTACAGGGTACTGCGTGCACTGGACCGGCATTTCTGCGCCTGAGACCGGAATTTATGCCGATGACGTCATCCGCAGTGAACGCGTCATTCGGATTGCGAAGGTTTCAAGTACTGAGTTACTGACGTGTTTGCGACGACGCGATGGCTATACGTAAATACTTATTCGCGATGAACGACATTTTAATTACTTTAGTGCAAAAATATGAAGAACTTTACAATCTAATCAAAAAACTTTTTTCGACTCATATGAATGTACCCAAAAAATTAATCTTTTTTCATCTTCTAATAAATCAGGATAATATAACGTATGAAATTCTTCGAAAATTAATCTTTTTGAGTTTGTATTATGAACCTATATCTTTCGTTTCCTCTTATTTCTCTTTTCCTCTTCTGATAAAATACAGCTAATTACAAGAATATCCTCGTCTTTAACCTCCATGCAAATGCACGCAGTCTATGACGGACTAAGAATAACTAAATTGCCGATGCGGAATCCGAATGCAGTGGACGCATCCCATCGGCATTTCGTAAATGATGACGCTCCGTACGCTCCGATTCCGATGCAGTGGACGCGCAGCTTAATGAGGCAACTAGTACTATCAGAGAAGTTGATTCATATAATTAGATGGCGGACCTACGTAATTTGATTGTATTTTGTCAAACCCAGCCGAAAGATCACGAATTACATTGAATTGACACATGGGCGTACCGCCCCTCGGTACGGGGGGGGGGCAGCTGCCCCAGGAAGGTATAATAAACGTCAATTTTCCTGGAAAGTGGGAATTCAAAACGTGTTATCTACTCTGCGTAATTGCGGCTCCCCACGATGGGCCAACGTAATGGGCCATCACGATGGGCCAGCGTGGGGAGGACGTAGTGGCGTAGGATGGCCGATGGCGCCAGCGATGGCCGTGGAATGGCGGCGGTATCGGTTTTTCGGCCGCACATCAAAGGATGATGGCCCAGCGATGGCGGTACGCCTCTACAGTCTACACATTGGCGATACGACAGTCGGTGCCTGACCGCGGTCGAGTGAGGACGTCGTAATTCGTATTACAATTTACGAATTTCATTCAAAATGACGAGTACGTGATCTCATAATGAATGAAAATATAATATTAATAATTAATATTATGATAAAGGCGAAAGTTTGTATGGATATTTGTTACTCTTTTACTCAAAAACTACTGAACGGATTTTAATGAAACTTTACAAGATTATTATTATGGCTTTTATATTATAATATAATACATGACTCCTGACTTTTTAAAGATACAAGATTGGGAGTTTCGGCGTTGTTTTAAGAATGGAAAGTGTATTAATATGCTATTATTACATTCATCATTATCATCATCATCACTACCATAAACCATTATTTTAATTTTAATCTCGAAATAATTATTCCTAGAATTCAAGAGAAGCTTCATATTAGGAGGGAGGTGATACGAAGTTCGCCGGGTCATCTGGTGAAGTCATAAATTATTAAAAATGCACGTTTTGCATTGCCGCAATGGCTAATGCTTACACGTTTAGATCACAACTGAACACGGCCATCATGTAGAGGCGTTGCGACCATTGCATGGCCATCGCATGCGCCATTCGATCGCCCAGCGCTGGCTACTGTTGTAGAGGGGCCATAAAATGAAGTGTTGGAAACAAAATACCTTTTAAGGCCAGGCCAGTTCGAAAAGACTGATTTTTAAGCTTCCAGTCTGAAGAAATTATGTGGAATTCTCTTACACCAAAATTAATGTAGATTTTAAAAAGGAACAAAGTAAAAAATAACCGAACATAATATTGAAAAATGGCATGGTAATTCTGTAAAAAAATCTTGAATATCACCATAAAAATACACGTCAAATTCGAACATCAGCTCGTAATTTTCAATGACAATGATATTATGTTTTTTTTTTTTACAAAAAGGATAGTTTTTTGATAGTTATAAGGAAATAACCGAATAGTTTTTTAGTAAATAATTCGGTCATAATAATAAAATAAAATAAAAGTAAATTTTGAAGATTTGCTCCTGGGTACGTCCATGAATTGACATAATCCGACCAAATGACGTTGGTCTATCAACTGCCTAGGTATCAATTTTCTCGATGGTACATTAATCTATGTTAGCTGGCGGATAGAGATGTGATATGTTGAACATAGGCCTAACTCTATTTTTAACCGACTTCCAAAAAACGAGGAGGTTATATGTTCGGCTGTGGATTTTTTTTTTGTATGTTCAACGATTACTCCGCCGTTTGTGAACCGATTTTCGAAATTTTTGTTGTGTTGTATTAGGTTTCACTCCAATTTGGTACCATGTTCACAAAAGTGGTGACCTGATGATGGGATCCATGAGTAATCGAGGGAACTCCTCGAAATTTATATGGAAACATATGGTGATTTTGGTTTTATGAGAAGCATCCTAAGCATATGCTACCAAAACGCAAGATTTTGCACCGAGGTATACTATGGTTCCGAAGCTACTAAGAGAACTCCGGATTCCTTATAGATACAAGTTTGGGAGTTTAGGCGCTGTTTTAAGAACTGAAAGCATATGCTACTATGCAAATTACATTCATCATCATCATCATCATCATTATCATCATTACCACGTCAGGGTTACCAATGTCACCAAATTCAACCTTATCTCCAGAGCATAAGGCACACATTTGACATTACTCCTGAGAAGTTAAAGTTGCTTCGATAATGTAACATTCTGTTCCACTTCGCCGAGATATTCTGGAAAACAACCTAATTTCAACCTTTTGCATTGCGTTTAGCGTTCATAGTATAATAACGCATCGCATCGCATATCTGCCAGGGCTGTCAAGCAAGCGCGCGGCGGCGCGGGCGCGGGCCGGGTACTATGCATAGAATACAAATTACTCACGGAGGTACTATGTGCGCTGCGTGTGCTTGTCGCACATGTCGAACGAGTGCCAGCCTATTGAAACTAGTCCGGTGACCGGCTACTTAGCACGTCACACGTGTTCACTTCGATTTTTTTAATGATTGTTTAAAATTATCTGCAGGCTGCAGCTGATATTATAATATTTTGTAAGTTGACTGTAATAAGATACGTAGAATAATATACACGTGTATTATTCTACGTATAGTACGCGTTTGCTTACTAGGTAACTAAAAAGAGTGAAATTATTATTTTTAACAAAAAATTAAAACCGACTTCCAAGGTAAAACAATAATAACATCCTTATAATATGAACTAAAAAGTATTAAATAATTATTCCTATCTAATAGTGCCTTTTTACGAATTCGGCTAAAACTCAACTATTTCTGTACTCAATCTTCATAATTTTGAAGTCGGTGCCAGTTCCAAAAGTTTCAAATATTCTGTCAGAGAACAGAAGATTCATCTGGTACCGACTTCAAAATGATGAAGATTGAGTACAGAAATAGTTGAGTTTTAGCCGAATTCGTAAAAAGGCACTATTAGATAGGAATAATTATTTAATACTTTTTAGTTCATATTATAAGGATGTTATTATTGTTTTACCTTGGAAGTCGGTTTTAATTTTTTGTTAAAAATAATTCAGTGAAGTGAAAGAGGGAAGTAGCCTCGAGTGTTTTTCTGTTTTCAAATTTATCGCTGTGTAAATTTTTATTAGTTAAATGCGAATTTTGTCTGTCTGTTACCTCTAGACGTTTTTTATGTTTTGTTTCAGGGAAGCAAGCGTGAGCAACTGACGATCCTGGCAAGCTTCTACAAACTCACGAGGCACCTAAGGAACTTCCTAAACTTCCGAGTAGGAATGGGCTTCATCGATAATATCGTTGCTAAATGTAAGTAATGGTGCAACCATAATTAAGTTGTGGGCTGTGGCGAATGGCAATACTCACAACTAGCGCCACAATCCTGCATCGCGCTATCGAAATTTCTGAGATCGACACACGACGTCTGAAATCTTCCTTTGTGCCGGCCACGCATATCCCCACAAACTGTATAAGAGCGATTGCTCTGTTGTCGGACTGCGTGCGTCGATAATCCGACGTCTACCAATTTACTATTGATTTTGACTATTTGCAGTTTTCAAGTACAAAAATCTACAGAACCCTGTCTGGAGAATTGCAGCTACTTATCTAAAACAAAAAAATATATTCATATAATAGCCAAGTATAAAAAGTTACTAAACGTTTCCTTCGTCAACTTTGTTATGTTATAGAAGTAACTTATTATTTTTGTGTAACTTTCAGATGTTGCCCTAGTAATAGGGTTCTACGCCGTGTCCAGGCCGTTCTTCGTGAAAGATCACAACCTCCTCACCACCGGTACCGAACAGGACCGGTTTAGGGTAAGTTCCAAAAGGATTCGTCAACCTGAATTCTTATTATACAATGTATAAAGTTCATAATATTATAAACAACAGCCAGCGGATGGCCTTGAATTTGGCGTTTGATCTTTTTATCAAACACAATTTTAAAAGTTGATATGTTATATTGTCATAATAATTTTGACACTTTAACTTTTAAAATTGTACATAATTAAAAAAAAGGTGAAACGGCGAAATAAAGATATGATCAGTTGCTATACTGTACTCGGCGAAACATGGCGGTAGCGGTCATTGACTCCCTGTCAAAAACTTGTCATTTTCTATACAAAGCCGCGATTGACAACATCTGACACTTCATTGTCAAATTGTAATTAGCATATTATTATTTAATCCTTCAGGCCCCGCGCGAGCACCGGTGATCGCGACAACAATAGAATACAATAGCAATTCCTGGAAATTCGGACTGAAGTATTAAAATGTAATAACACTATAAATAACTACACAATTTAGTTTTTTTTTTTAATAAAATATTAAAACAAATAGAAGTTATTAAACAAAAACATAAATGTAGCAAAAACTTTATGTCAACGACTTGAGGTAAAAGTTAAGTCGAAACTCCACCTTGACTATCCCAATTTGATGCGTAAATAATTTTGGTTTGGCTTTGTAATTTATCAATTAAATCCACATATAAATGTCACAGTTATTTAAATTAGGTTTATCTATATACATATTATAAAACAAAGTCGCTTTTTTCCCCTCAAGTCCCTTTGTTCCCTTTAATCTTTAAAACTAAGCAACGGATTTTGATTAATCTTTTAGTGTTAGATAGCCCGTTTATCGAGGAAGGCATAGGTTATATTTTATCACGCTGAGACTAATAGGAGCGAAGAAATAGAGGAGAATGTGGAAAAAACGGGGGAAATTATTTGAAAGGGCTTGTCTCGCGAACTGCTGGAGCAATTTTTATGTTATTCGGCACAGATAAGAAGTAGACCACGTGAAGGATCATAGGCTATCCGCTATCGATTTTAATCATTTTTCAGTGGCTATATATTTTATACCCGTGCGACGCCGGCGCGGGTCGCTAGTTATTAATAAAAAAAAAGAGAAATGTTCATTGACTAGCGCGTTCATTGACTGAAGACAATGAATTAATGGGATGACTGCGACATAAATATGGCTCGCGATTAGTAGGCTTCATACTCGATGTCCAAAATGCTTACGTCCTGTTACAGCACTACTACACGTACGGGCGCATGATAGTCAAGATGGCGGAGGGCATCGGGCGGCTGGTGCTGTCGGGGCGGGAGCTGGCGCGGCTGGCGGGGCTCACGTCGCGCGTCACGCAGCTGCGCCACGTGCTCGCCGACGTCAACGCGGGACACTACGAGCGCACCATGCTGGACAAGCAGGATGGAGGTACGTAACGGCGGCCGCGCGCAAGATGGCGGCGGTGCTGTCGGGGCGCGAGCTGGCACGGCTGGCGGGGCTCACGTCGCGCGTCACGCAGCTGCGCCACGTGCTCGCCGACGTCAACGCGGGACACTACGAGCGCACCATGCTGGACAAGCAGGATGGAGGTACGTAACGGCGGCCGCGCGCAAGATGGCGGCGGTGCTGTCGGGGCGCGAGCTGGCACGGCTGGCGGGGCTCACGTCGCGCGTCACGCAGCTGCGCCACGTGCTCGCCGACGTCAACGCGGGACACTACGAGGGCACCATGCTGGACAAGCAGGATGGAGGTACGTAGCGGCGGCCACGCGCAAGATGGCGGCTGTTGACTGAGCTGAAACAAAACTATGAAAATGTTTGTACTTTTCCTGGCATTTATAAATTGTTATTAAACACTAGATAATAAATGGGCTTCAAGTACGCCAAGTATTGGAATCAATCAGGATTTAAGACATCTTGTGCTACAGTATTGACATCGTTGTTGTGCTATGTATGTCACAGCTGTTTATCTGACACAACTTATCTGACAGGTACTCCGGGATACTCTATGTATATGTCAGATAAGTTGGATAGCCTATCCGGCACTTTTCAGGAAGTGGTAAAACAGGCCCTTAGTGTTATATTATCTTACATCGCATGAAGCCAAAATAATATTGCCACTCTAGTGGTTTTCGTATCCTCATTAGAATGCCATCTAATTGTCAAGGCATCCCTGTAAAACTGAAACCTCTCTACAGGTCTGCCAACCATCATGGCGCCGGGCGCGGGCAAGATCGTGTACCAGGATAAGATAATCAAGTTCGACCGCGTACCGCTCGTCACGCCGAACGGAGATGTCCTCATACATGAGCTGAGCTTCGAAGTCAGGTTAGTATTTAAAATTCAATTTCTGTTAGTTGCAAAATATTTTAATAACTCGTGTAGCTCATTATAAGTCATATATTGTATCGATTATCGAATATATCAGTTCTAATTTATACCTATGTATTTTTTATAATATATATTTTTATAAAGCCACTTTATTTCCGCCACTCCATGTACGTAATCTGTAGGCCGGCTTCTATGGACGCTTCACGCTATCGCCCCTAGCCCGTGGCCTATAACGGCCTATTTATAAACCGAGGGCTGCGTACCGTCACGGTTTGATGTTTAAAATGCTGTTCGATATTATGTATTAAGTACTTCTGTTGTTTTTAAATGTTGTAAGTCTTCCTTACAGAATGGTAGGACATTCTTTCGGCGGTAGGCACCAAGTAGTACATCCTTAAAGTATTACTAATCATTAATCTATCTAGAAATATTTTAAAATTGCAATTAATTTCAGGTCGGGTATGAACGTGCTAGTTTGCGGGCCGAACGGTTGCGGCAAGTCGTCAATGTTCCGTATTCTCGGGGAGCTGTGGCCGGTGTTCGGTGGTACACTCACCAAACCGCCGAAAGGCAAACTGTTCTACGTCCCGCAACGACCTTACATGACCCTCGGCACTTTTAGGGACCAGGTAAGTTTTTATTCTAAGTACTCGCATACGGTTTTACTCGATAGTTTTACTCCAAATCAAGTAAAAATTACCGTGTGGACCGCAAAACTCACAGCTCGGACGCTCACATCGAGCCGGCTCGATGGAATGAAATAAATCTAATTTCCTTCGAACTTACTCGACGCGAGCCGTCGAGATTTACTCAAGCCATACTCAAGCTTGTGAGTTTTGCGGTACACACGATATTTTTTACTCGATTTGGAGTAAAACTATCGTGGAATGCTGAATGTGTGGACGAAAGCCCGAGCCGTGGTTTTTACTTTACGTAATTGCTCGATCGAGCAAAACCGTATGTGAGTACCTAGCATAAACGAATTAAGAGTTAATTTAAACGAATTAACGTTTAAAACTAAAAGCTTAAATGCATTCCTGCATGATCGTAAACGATTTACAGTACCCGGCAATAAATATTGCACATCGACCTTTGGAAAGTGACAGTCGGCTAATTTCGGTTTTGTAGAGCGTTATCTCTAGAAAGGGGACAAGGCAGAGATTAATAACTACAGGCCCATTAGTTTGATGTCAAATTTATACAAAGTGTTTTCAAAAGTGCTTTTAAACCGACTTAGTACAGTCCTAGATAACAACCAACCTAAAGAACAAGCAGGCTTCCGGAAAGACTTTTCTACTATGGATCACATCCACGTGGTAAAGCAGATTATAGAAAGGAGCAACGAATATGGGAAAAAATACTACATGGCTTTTGTAGACTACAATAAAGCATTTGATTCTATAAAACATAACCACATGTGGGAAGCCTTAAAATCACAAGGAATACACCCCAAATACATAAGGATACTACAGAACATTTATAGAAAGTCAACAGCAAAGATCCAAACAGAAAGGAAAGGACAACCCTTTAAGATAATGAAAGGCGTACGCCAAGGAGACCCCCTTTCTCCAAAGTTATTCTCGGCACTGCTCGAACATATATTTAGAAAAATGGACTGGGATGGTTTTGGTATTAACGTAAACGGAGAAAAACTAAATCACCTAAGATTCGCAGATGATCTGATATTGGTTACAGATAATCAACAACACCTCAAAGAAATGTTAATCCAATTAGAAAGAGAAAGCAAAATTGTAGGTCTGACTATGAACACAGAAAAGACTAAACTAATGACAAATCACGACGAAATACCTATCTCGCTGGATTGTAACCAAATAGAGTATGTCGATCAATATACATACCTGGGTCAAATTATTTCTCCAGAAAACCAAATGCATAAAGAAATAGATGTCAGAATAAGCAATGCTTGGAAGAGATATTGGTCCCTTAAGGAAGTATTTAAAAATCCACACATACCTATGAAAGACAAAAAAAGAGTTTATGATTCATGTGTACTGCCATGCCTGACTTATGGAGCACAAACTTGGGATCTCACAAAGAAAGAACACAAAACACTCAAAGTTTGCCAAAGTAGAATGGAAGAAGATAGATATATAGAGAGAAAACAAATATGGTATCCTATGGATACCATATTTGTTTTCATGACAAATATGACAAATATGGTATTAAATGTGGTATCCTCGGGATAGTAAAAGAAAGAAAGGACGCCCAAGAAAGAGATGGGAAGATGACTTTAAAAAAATGGCTGGAGCATTGTGGCAGAGGACGGCCACAGACAGACAAACGTGGCCAAGTCTAGGGGAGGCCTTTGCCAAAGGGCAAACTGACACCGACGTCTAATCATAATCTGAAATATTATTATTCTATGTAAAAAGTGGTATCAGTAAATAAAGGCTTTATTATTATTAGAGCGTTATCTCTTTCGCACGAAATACAAAAAGTCCGGTATATATTAGGAGCTGTTAAAACAATTAAGGTTTGCTTCTTTTGACAATTTTATTATTCTTTGTATAAAATACACCAAATTTTCTATAATTTATGGCTTTATATTCGGGTAAACTAAAATAAAAAAGGGTGTTCAAATTATTTTACGTATTTAAAATTCTTTTGGAAAATTACAGCTGTAGCAAATTTAGGGGTGTTAACAAGTCTAGATATATATTTTGAACTGGACGCGACTGCACTCTATTGAATTTGAACAACGACTGACATAATGTCAAATAGGTGTGTGCTACAAAGATAACGCTCTATGAAACCGAAATTAGCCGAATGTCTCTTTCCAAAGGTCGATGTGCAATATTTATTGCCGGGTATTGTACTTGGTCTTGAAACTAGATATTGTGTCAAGACCAAGTAAATCGTTGGTCAATGCAGGTCAATGCTAATTAAATTTTACAAATTATAATGAGTGTAAAAAATTTAATTAGCATAGTGTGTACTGTGTTGTGAATTATGTTAGAGTAACAATAAGTTCCTCATTGTTATGAGTGCGACCATAAGTAGATATTAAAAATGCCAAATAAATGTAAACCCCCTTAAAATTTACAAATTACAAGTCTTTGTAAAATTTTAGATTTCATAATACAGGCAGACTCTCAATATATTGCGTAAAAATGTATTTATTAGTTAGAACGTTGTAGTAAAATATATTTAAAAAAATATTTATTATTCTACCAGGTGATCTACCCGCAAACTCGCGAGGAGATGGTTCGTCGGGGGCGCTCGGACGAGGAGCTCGAGCGGTTCCTGCGCATCGTGCAGCTCAGCTACCTGACAGCGCGCGAGGGCGGCTGGGACGCGGTCGAGGACTGGATGGACGTCCTCTCAGGGGGAGAGAAACAGCGGATAGCGGTGAGTTGCCAAACTCCTCCTAAATGGCAGGCCAAACTCCTAAATAGCAGCTCAGCTATCTGAACGCGCGTCAGCGCGGCTTGGACGCGGTCGAGGACTGAATGGACGTCCTCTACGGTGGCGAGAAGCAGCGGATAGCGGTTAGTGGCCAAACTCCTTCAAAATCGTAGGCCAAACTCCTAAATGGCAGCTCATCTACCTGACCGCGCGCGAGGACGGCTGGAACGCGGTCGAGGACTGTATAGACGTCCTCTCCGGCGGTGGCCAAACTCCTAAACGGACGAGGCCACAGAATTTCTACAAAATAGGCCCATTTTGATGAACTTAGGAACTCCAGTGGGTCTAAAAATCGGTCTACATTATTTTTCATCCTAAGAATAACGTTGTAGCTAACCAAACATAATGCAGTCCTGAATCGTGCCTATCGAACAAACTGAGATCGACGTGACGTATGCAAAGTCTGAAATGGTAACAAGCTTAAGCATATTCCCACACCGCTTATTGCAAAACAACCTTTTCCGGATTAGCTAGTTATTCACCTATAATTTTACACGTAAACGTAAATGAGACAGCATTATCTATCACTGATGGCGCGCCTGTTCTCCCAAGCGCCGTAGTTCGCTAGTGTTTTATTTTTCGCTAGTGTTTTTAAATTACTTATACCTCTAATACTCTTTTTCGCCTAACATTTAACACAGGGGCTCCCAAACTGTGCGCCGCGGCGCCCTGGTGCGCCGGGGAAAGGCAAGAGGGGCGCCGTGAGTCGATCCTCCATCATTTTCGAAAACCACAAATATTATAAAATAAAATTATTATAATATGAATTATACAAAGCAGGCAGATGATTAAATATTTGTTTATTAATAATAATAATAATAATAATAAATAATCTTTATTTGAACCAAAACTGTTTTACATAAAGAAGTCTGACCCCTGCACTAGTGGAAACTGTATTGCAGAGGCCAGATTTTATTATTTACTTGCTTAACCTAACTTTAATCATTAAAGGTGTTTACTTATATGTATCTTTTTTAACCGACTTCCAAAAAACGAGGTTATATGTTCGGCTGTGGATTTTTTTTGTATGTTCAACGATTACTCCGCCGTTTGTGAACCGATTTTCGAAATTTTTGTTTTGTTGTATTAGGTTTTACTCCAATTTGGTACCATGTTCACAAAAGTGGTGACCTGATGATGGGATCCACGAGTAATCGAGGGAACTCCTCGAAATTTATATGGAAACATATGGTGATTTTGGTTTTATAAGAAGCATCCTAAGCATATGCTACCAAAACGCAAGATTTTGCACGGAGGTATACTATGGTTCCGAAGATACTAAGAGAACTCCGGATTCCTTATAGATACAAGTTTGGGAGTTTAGGCGCTGTTTTAAGAACTGAAAGCATATGCTACTATGCAAATTACATTCATCATCATCATCATCATCATCGTCATCATCATCATCATCATCATCATCATCATCATTACTACGTCAGGGTCACCAATGTCACCAAATTCAACCTTATCTCCAGAGCATAAGGCACACATTTGACATCCTGAGAAGTTAAAGTTGCTTCGATAATGTAACATTCTGTTTCACTTCGCCGAGATATTCTGGAAAACAACCTAATTTCAACCTTTTGCATTGCGTTTAGCGTTCATAGTACAATAACGCATCGCGTCGCATATCTGCTACTATGCACAGAATACAAATTACTCACGGAGGTAGTCGGTGCCAGTTTCAAAAGATTCAAATGTTCTGTCAGAGAACTGAAGATTCATCTGGTACCGACTTCAAAATGATGAAGATTGAGTACAGAAATAGTTGAGTTTTAGCCGAATTCGGAAAAAGGCACTATTAGATAGGAATAATTATTTAATACTTTTAGTTCATATTATAAGGATGTTATTATTGTTTTACCTTGGAAGTCGGTTTTAATTTTTTGTTAAAAATAATGTAATAGCTAAGTAGAGTAGGGCGCCGTGAATGAATAAATAAAATATTGACTTGTAAGTGCGCCGCAGGCTGAAAAAGATTGGGAACCCCTGATTTAACACGTAAACCCGAATAATACAGCAATATCCCACAGATGGCGCGTCTGTTCTACCACGCGCCGCAGTTCGCTATACTGGACGAGTGCACGAGCGCCGTGTCCGTCGACGTTGAGGGACAGATGTATCAGTACTGTAAAGAGGTGAGATTTCATTTTATTCACAATAAGTAACATTAAGTATAACAAAAAAACAGCATTTTTTTACTGTTAGTTATCGTGTCCTTCCATTTACGTCTTCAATTATTTAACCATTCAAATTCAAAAGTTTTGTTTACTAAAAATCCTTATTAGATTTTACAGCACCTTCAATATAACATGTTCTTCACTCAAAAATGTATAGATATAGACATTTGAGAAAAGAGTGCAGGCATCAACCCTGTTATAATTAATTTATTTATCCTTAATGTGATACTTTTTTAAATGGGAAATTGGCCCACCACACATTCCCACCACTGCAACTCCTGTGTCGCTACGATCAACGGTGGTAACCAACCACGAATGGTAACCAAAACCCTTTAATAATATGATCTCAGGGAGCCCGAGGGACAAGCTAAATCGGTCTTGGGACCCGCAACGAAATTAATCAGAAGAAAGGTAGGAGGAGTAGAAGCTATCCAATTTCCCGCGTTCATATCCTCATAATTAATACATTAATAATTAAAAATACCTTGTTACTCAGGTCGGCATATCCCTATTCACGGTGTCGCACCGCAAATCCCTGTGGGCGCACCACGACCACTACCTGCAGATGGACGGTCGCGGCGGCTACGTGTTCGGTCGCATCGATGACGCCACGGAGGAGTTCGGCTCGTGATCGCCGCCCGTCGTCGTTGTGATCGCCGCCACGGTGGGCAGGTGGAAGTCTGTGAGGTCATCGTAAACGCTATACCACCAGACTTACGGCCTTTTTTTCGGCCGTAAGTCTGGCCTGGCATGCTAAGCCTGCTGTTCAAAAAGATTACACACCGTGCGCGTTCAAGAGAAAGAGTAGACATTGAACTAAATTTTCTAAATGATAACCGTTTTATATAACATGATTACAATCATGAACGGTGGTGATTTCGCCTCGTATTTTCACAGACCACATTAGGGCACTTTAAATATTATCACCCTGGGTCATTTTTTTACCTATGTGTTAAAAAATATATATTTGGTGTCTACTATAACTACAAGCCAATTTAACATATTAATTACGATGGTAAAATTTTACTGTCGTGGTTGAATACCGTACGTATGTTATGAATGTATTTTTTAAATATGGCAAATCGATGTGCAGAAATTCCACAGTGGCCCAGTGGCCTTGTAAGAAATATACCGACTTACTTAAATAATATAAGTGAAATAAATACAAAAGGCCTAGTAAAGTTACCTTTATTTTTTGTTAAAATTGTACGAAAGTACACTCGTTTTTGTTAATAAGTACCACCATAAGCATTTCGAATGCTTGTTACCTTAATTTATAACAATTAACAAGCATCTTATTACTTTATGCATGTAACTAGAAAAACTGATATTTAAATTATCTATATTAAGATACTCAGTCGCTTTACTTATAAATATGTTATTTTACATTTTATGTATAACACTCACTGACCTCCATTATACAAGTACGCTGGGCTGATGATACCCTTTGAAATGACAGCTATTTTAAGTGCCTATTTGAAGCGGAATCAGCTCCCCCATTATTCGGGTTAGGAACTAAATTTGACGTAAAAATGAAGTTTGAAATTTGCCATATTGGCGCTGATAGCAGTAGTGGGAGTATTTGGAACTAATACTAGTGATGTACAACTGTCTTTTCTATTATCGATGAAATGTTTCCAGATTCAGATAATGTCGACCATTAGGATAAAAATATTAAATTGAATAATACAAACGCTATATATTTGTATTAAAGATTACGGACTTCCTCTCCGTAATTTAGATAGGCGTAATAAATTAACAACGATTTCATACGCAGATAACGTGAAGTAGCAGTACCTATCTATAATCCATTTATTTTTACCAGTTACCACTAAGTACGAAAAACTAAAAACAAAACTGAAGATGAGCTTCTAACAAAAACTTTGTTGTATTGTATTTTCTAATTTCATTTCTAATATTATCAAAGTAGTGCTAAAGTGTATCGTATTAAAGCTGAACAGAGCTGAATAAGTGTTCTGTGTGATTAGTCATTAGACCCTAACTAATCTATACCATATAATATTATAAAGCGGAAGATATTGTTTGTTTGAACGCGCTAATCTCAGGAACTTCTGGTCCGATTTGAACAATTATTTCAGTGTTAGATAGCCAAGTTTATATATTTTACCATGCTGAGACTAATAGGAGCTAAGAAATAGAGGAAAATGTGGAAAAAACGGGGGAATGTATAACGTGAAGAATTATACATATAGGCTATTTTTTGTGGACCAATTTGTCTGTGAAATTATTATATTTACGTGGGAGAAGACGCGCGGAACGTCTAGTAATAATATAAAAGTTCCCTATTTATTTATGGATCTAGCAAGCCAATTTTTATCTATTTACTTTATCTCATTTGATTTTCACCATTTTGGCGCTGATTGCAGAAGTGCGAGGGAAATTAACTAATTGGTGCGATCCATAAATAAATATAGAACGTTTGAATACATTTTTTATTGGGGTGGAGTAGGAAAGGTAAAAATAATAAAAATATATGTGCGATACTTTAACATTATATTTTATTAGTTACCGTTACACAGTTACAGTCTGTCAAGAAAGAGTAGACGCTGAAATAAATTTTCCAAACATAATCACGACCAAATGGTAGTTTTTGCGCCTTGTATTTTCACAGAGAACGTTTGTACACTTCAAATAGTAACGTCAAGCGGTAGTAGCAATTTTCGGACGCCAACCAGGCTTTTCAATTTTTTTCAACCATAATTCCAGTCTTCCTTCATCAGACGGAAACCTGTCAATTATTTTAAGAGCATAATATGTATTTGATAATAAAAATCGGTTATCGGAGATTTCAATACAATTATTATAGATATCGATAAGTTTTATCGACAGACAACTCCAGCACTATTGAATTTTATTGTTTATCAAAAATCGGTAAAACAAAGGTAAATATGTGGTGAATACGGTATAATAAGATTAGTGCCACATTTTTAAGTGCCTATATTATCAATAAAAATTTAATATCGTAGAGATTTGCTGTTAAAATCACTTACTTGTGAAATGTAACCCCACATCCCTTTTTGTACCGCGTTTTACATAACATCTATGATATAATACTATAACATAACATACACTCTTTCATAGTTTTACTATGAACTACCACCACTTATTTATATATTACTTAATCGCGTAAAACCTTTTAAAACACTTTAAAAACACAAAAACAATTCAAACGATTAAGCCATAAAGAAATATAATACATACTTACATGATTACCAATGGTTACGTCAAATTTAGTTCTCTTCCCGAATAATGGGGGCGCTGATTCCGCTTCAAATAGGCACAAAAATCAAGTGGGTATCAGCGATCCAGCGTACTTGTATAATAGAGATCAGAGATAACACTCAACTCAAATCCAACTTTTGTCACATTTATATTGCCAAAATTTAGGTCTAAATAGTAAATTGGTATTGAGTATTGAAAATAGTCATCGACTTTAAATAATTTAATAAATGTTATGTAATCGTCACATTTTTTAAATAAATGCTTAACAAATTCTAATGACCATGAGGTATAAAATACCTTCTACTTATACAATAAGAATATATTTTATTAATTTTTTTATATTTTTACTATAAGTATATATTTTATCGTTTAAAAATTGTATGTTCATTTTTAAAGCCTTTTCCTAGCCTAGCATTCTCAATATTATGTTTAGTAAAAATGTCCAAGTTTTTGAAAACTATTTACTGTAGATTTTACCTAGCATAATCTACTATGTAATGTCCAAAAATCTATAAATCTAAATACTTAGATAATCTAAAATCCTTGAGTAATAAAAAAGTTACGCAACCAATAAGCTACACAATTTTTTGGCTTTCTTTTTTGAGCGCCTTTCCAGTAAATTAGACAAGAATAAATCATTGTATGACTTATCCATTATATTATTTATTAAGGGAGGTCGGCAGTTTATGCGTTCAATATCTTTTTGAAACCCACTTATATGTTTACGAAAACCAATAAAAAGCGATGTAGAACGGATGAACTACCGACAGCTTCAGACATAAATCAAGCTAATGTTTTGTCTAATTTCATATAATAATATGTACCATCGAGGAAATTGATTCCTTTGTATTTGATCATAGACCAACGTTATTTGGTCGAATATGTCAATTCAATGTTAATTGTGATCTGTCAGCTGGGTTTGACGTAACGCAACCAAACTACGTAGGTCCCCGACCTGCATAGGAATCAACTTCTCTGATAGTACAACAAAGTCAAAGTTTTTAATGAATACTAAGACGTACGATTGTAAATATATAGGAGACGAAATTTTTATTTCTTCAATCTTCATTCTTTTATGATTGTCATTCCACGTGTATTACATTTGATGACATGAATAAAAAACATAATTTTTGTAATATCATTGATAAACACAGTACTTTAGGCATGTCTATATTATGTACTATCAAAGAAGTTGATTCCTAGGCAGATGGCGGACATATCTTTGTAAATTGTTCGCGTAATGTCATACACACGACCCATCCAACAGATCACAGGCCACAGCTAACTTTGAAATGACATAATCCGACCAATTAACGTAGGTCTGTCAACTGCCTATGAATCAATTTCTTTGATGGTACAATAATACTAGCTATTTGACCGAGCTTTGCTCGGTATTCGAAAACACGAATAAAATGACATTTTCTAAAAATGATTCCTAGCTAGATCGATTTAGCGCCTCCGAAACCCCCCTATATACTAAATTTCATGAAAATTGTTGGAGCCGATTTTGAGATTCCAATTATATATTTATATATATACAAGAATTGCTCGTTTAAAGATATAAGATTACGTCAAACCTAATAAGAAATTACTGTTTCATTACTTAAATTACAAAATTGCTGAAGTAAGAGGAAAGTAGTGCTTGTTATGTTAATTAAGTAGCAAATGTTAGGCGGCATAGTTTAAGTTACATAAATATTTTGGCATAATTTTGGCCTATATGTTCGATGTTATTATATTAGGATGATATGTACTGTGTTCTAAAATATTTTATATTTATTTTACAACTTAATTGAAATGGAGATCTATAAGAATAATTAAAATGTTTATGTTTATTGATGTTATAACCGGTTTATTTATCCATACTTCCGGACTAATATTATAAATGTGAAAGTATCTGTCTGTCTGTCTGTCTGTTACCTCTTCACGCTCGAACCACTGAACCGATTTTGATGAAATTTGGCATGGAGATACTTTGAGTCCCGAGAAAGGACATAGGATAGTTTTTATCCCGGAAAAATGTACGGTTCCCGCGCTATAAACAAATTTTGGTGCAACGGAGTTGCGGGCGTCATCTAGTTGTATAATAAAATAATTTTATTAAGGGAAAACTTGTTCTTTCAAAAATTTTTCCTTATGTAGAATATCTACTTGTTGGTTCTTGCCTACATTAGCTGTAATTTTGTTCCCCCAAAATACAAAGATCTTAGATGTCATAACAGCCTAATTTTAAGATTTTTATGTAGTAAAATATTTTAAAAGCTTTAGCTTTTTTTTACTTTTGTTGTGTAATTATATAAATGTTAGTTATGTAAACTTAAGTAATAAGTTGGGTAAAACAGTTTTGTGTGAAACTATAAAATCAATACTATTTATTTATAACGTCATGTAAAGTTTCTTGTCACCAGAGGATAGTGTAAAATTATAACAAATGACTTAAAGTCGATACAAAATATTAATAAATGTTTCATGTTATATTTTAATTATATGTACAAAGTATTGTTAAGACATCTCACCGATACAATATGATAATATCTGTCTAAAACTATCTAATATAAATGTTTACAATTTACCTTAGATTTGTATAAAAAATCAGTTTTCGAATAGTAGGCGTCGAAGAATAGGGATGTTAACAAGGTAAGATTAGCAGATTTTTTTTAAATAAATTAAAGAACAAATTTAACATGGTAAAAAATAAGCATTTGTAAAATTTCAGCTTTATAGCTTTTGTATTATTATTTTTTTGTTATGCGCCTTCAAAGTTGGACAGTCAAGTCGATTTTTTTAAATTAAATTTCTTAATATATTTTGTATACCATTCGATAAATTATGTATTTTAAAGCCACTTTTGTAATTAAACCACTTTCATAAACGCAATAATTAATATAGCTATCGAAGAAATTCTCCTGCGATTCGTACAATGCTACTCAACGGTGACGTCACAATTGAGTAGCAGTTTGTAATGCAGTATTTTGGGCAGGTCTATTTTATGAGATTTTTGAATTGTTCTATCTTGGAAAGTTTTTTAGCAAACACAGTAATTCTTTCGCCGATGTTTCTATTTCGGAAAGGTCCTTTAATTACCATCAAGAAAAAAAATTTCATCATGCCTACTTGTGAATCATGTTACAATTATTTCAATTAATGTTACCTTTGTGTCGTCTTTCCGTGTTAATTGTATCTTTATGTATTTTTCTTATGTACAATAAAGAGTTAAATAAAAATAAATAAGAATTACATACTCATGTTATTTGTAATATCTAGGTGTAAAGTTGCTGTGATAAATGTTAACGAAGTCGGTACGGGTGTTGGGATGTCGGTTATGGACTAATAAATGAATGTCAATATAGAAATTGTCGTTTCATTTGTTTTTCTAGGAGCCCTCTTAGCTCTTTCTTACGCAGAAGTTTAAGTACGTAAGCTGCAGCCTTACCCCCGAAAGTGATATCAGATTTTTGACACTTTAGACATCTAAAATTGAGCTATTTTAGATGTAAGGCTGCAGATTAGTCACTCGGCTAGACATGCTCTAGGAATTTACCCACAAATCACGTGGCATCACTATGCTGTGCTGTGTGGACTGTGCAGCGTGTCGTGTACCTAGTGCATATTGCTTAATATCAATAAAATGCTCTAATGTACTACTAACCAACTACCAACAGTTACACAAAGAAACATAAAAATATAAACATTATAAATTATAATAACCGCTATTTGCATTTAGTAAAATCATTCAAAGATCATTAGATACACAGGTTAATGTTTTATGTTTAGTGTTTTGATAAAATGGAAACTAGCCTAGCTCCTAATATTTTTCAATTATATATTTTGAATTTCGCGCCGATAAACATCGTGACTCGAGTATGCATAAGGAATAGCAACACTGAAAAGTGCAGTCCATTTCACGTTATCCGACAAACTCGTTCCATTACAGAACCTTCTTTGCATAGTCTTTTAGATTTTTATAAGGTTTCTTCTTGGTTGTTTTATCGAAATTAATTACAAATTGCCTATTTCAATTTAATTTTCCATTTTATTGGCGTTTAGCTCATGCTCAAAGACTGTCTTTATAAATATATACGTAAAATGAAACGTCAAAAGGCATTGCTTCGCATCAGCTGTTATGAAAAAAAAGTAACGGGAAATAAGCGATCGAGATTGGTCACACCGACGGCCACATCAAATCTGGGAGCTTAGCGTGTGACCCTTTTATTTCTATCGTGCAATAAAATAGCTGTGTAATCCTAGATAGATCGAAAGTTGGTGTATCGTTATTATTAATAAATTTTAGTGTAATATATGTGCATAACATGGAACGTGCAACTGGAACCGAGGTGTACGGGTGTGGCTCGCCACAATCTTCGGACATAACGCTGAACATACAAACTACGACGGGTGGCAATTTCTCCATCAGCTTGAACGGTAAAAACACAGTGGAGCACCTGAAGAAGCTCGTTTCGAAGAAACTGAAAGTATCGAAGGATCGAATATGTCTTTTGCATCGCGAAAGGTGAGTTCGAAGGCGTCCGACGCCAAGCCTCTATTGTTAAACATAGGTACATCGCGGAAATAAGTTGCGTCGATACGATGACGCATCCGCGTCCTTTGACTCGATTATTGATAAATAATTATGGTTTTCCAGACAACTGAGGGACGGAACTCTCGTAGAAAACGGCCTGCTAGACGGATCGCGAGTAATTTTGCTGCCGAGCGTAGAGACGGGCCTTCTGGTAAGCACGTCACGCTATTTCGAAACGCACTCAAATACTCCATTACTTATTATCGGGTGTTTCACAACGTTAAAATCGAACAATATATACAGTTAGATAATTTATCGATAAGTGAAATAAAATCAAATTTATCTCTTTCAGAGTCAAAGACCAGAAAATTCAGTGATGCAAGCATTAGAATCTTTGAATGATACTCAAGTGAACGACTTCCTCAGTGGCAAATCGCCACTGAATCTGACAATGAGGTTAGGGGACCACATGATGTTGATACAGCTGCAGCTGTCCACTCTGAACTCTAGTTCCTCCGGTGGCACACGCACCTTGCGCACATCCACACCCACTAAGTCTTCCTCAGTCCGTACAAAATGTGACACAAAGGAGGGCCATGTGGCTACACAAAAAGTTTTACAATGCGAAGAAAATTACCAAACCATTGACAAACCTAAGCCGAGCCAATTGCATGTTTTACATAAGCAGGACTTGGACATGATACAGAATGCGATAGACCTGTATCACACAATAGCAGAGGAGAAATATGGGGCAAAGTCGGATAAAGACAAAGAGGAAACACTGGACAGCTCCAACTGTACACTATCAGACTTGTCTGACACATCCATAGACAATGAACAGTCCCCTATCAAGTCTTTATCTAATTTGGTGTCAAACCCTATTGATGTTTCCTCGGCGGAGGTGAGAGAGAATATAACAAATTCAGTTAAAACAAGTTTAATGGACCTCCTTGCTTGTAGTAAATTAAGTGCTGAGGCTACGCCTTCAACAAGTGGAGGGTGTGATAAGCCCCATCCGTCTACTTCACACACACCTGACAGCTCCCTGAGTGATGATAGCGATAACTTTACTGAACAAAGCAATTTTCTTGCCGAGAGTACAATAGATGAGTATCCAATGGAGCATTTATTCAACAGTGCCGTAGACAAAGGATTGTTTGAAGAGCAGGACGAGTCAATGATGGACAGAGAGATATCCAATTTAGCAACAACAAGTCACGGAAACCAGCCGTCTACGTCTAGCACATTACCTCCATTCCAAAGTTTAAATGAACCGTTAAAAAATAAACGGTTTCAGTATCTACTTCACAAGACTTCTAAATTTAAACATCCTATAGGCCAAAACAAACAGAAGGCGTTCGTACAGTCTGTTGTGAATAAACACAAGAAAAGAATACAGGTGCAAGAAGCGAACGCCCCGCACCCTTCAACTTCAAGAACAGAGCCTTTCGCTTCTAGTATTAAGAAGCCTTTACACAGTAGCCAAACTGATGACTCGCCTGCCCCCTGTACTTCTAAACAGACATCCTTCAAAGCCCCAGATGCTCCTAAAAAGCCTCAAAGGTCTTCCCCGACTCCTCCTGTAGATACTAAGGCCCTGATAGAAGCATCAAAGAATTTAACTCAGAAACTCAAGAAACTGTCAAAGGAGGTATTAACTAATAAGATTGATCTCAGAGCAGCGGAGGAGACGGCGCGCACAAAGATCGGGCCCGGGGCTGTGATAGAGTCCATGAAACACCATGGCAAAGGAATTTACTCAGGAACGTTTTCGGGCACCCTTAATCCTGCACTACAAGACAGGTAAATATTTTTTTTGTACCTCATCTTTTGTGTATAGTGGCTTTTTTTCAATATGAATGCCACTACGGCAGATGCGATTTTTTTGCAAATTCACTGATTTCATAGAAGTATTTGTATCTATTCTTTTACAAGAATATTAGTATTTGTATTTATTCTTTTGTGTTTGTATTTTATCAGTCAAATGAGCAATTTTTAATTACTTTGCCTAATGTTCATTGTTAATTTAAATGAGGTAACTCTTAGTAAAACAAAGGAAAGTAATCAGTAATAACCTTAATTAGAAGTTGATTTTGTGTACTAAACTATTGTTTTTATAATTTCAGATATGGACGACCAAAGAGAGATATATCAACAATAATTCACATTCTGAATGACTTGCTTTGTGCTGCTCCACCTATTGCTATAGCACAGGTAAACTGATTTCTTGTTTTTTATCAATTTTGGTCTATAGAAAAAAATATGGTTCTTTATGGTTATGACAGCTGGAACTTTTTTTATCTAAATAATTTTATACTTTGTAATTTAAAAATATAAAATGTAAATTAGATTTTTCCTACTATGAAATTAAATAATCTCAATTTATCTTATATTCTACAGACTTCAATTATAATCTATTAATATTATTTGATTTCTATACACAACACTAATATGAAATTATAAAATTTCCAGAAGGAGCCAAAACATTCCTGCACAGTGTCAGAGGAGCCTAGCAAATGTCCTGGATGCAGTCAGCCGTCATGCTCGTACGGACAGTGCGATGGCCACACTCCAACCACCAGCAAGTCCTGTCTCTGCGAGCACAAGACGTGTCAGTGCAACCGAGTGGAAACCTGCTCATCCTGCGACGCCAAATCCACTACCGCCAATATTTGTAAAAAGTGCGAGCTTGCGAAGACGTTAGCGATGGAAAATTCAAAGACTAAATGCAAACTGGAGCAACTCAGGCTGGTAATGCAACAGAAGAAACAGAGACGCGAGGCCAGAAAGTTGAAAACGCTGCCTTACACTCCGTCTAAGAATATAACGACACCGGAGCAACCGGCCAAGATACAGGAGGAGATAGAAACGGTTGCTTAACACCATATTGCTTACTTACACCCGGCTTCTCGTTGCTAGTGCGCTCGCATGATACTGATCCGATTGAGCATGACACGGTGCTATAATTCCGACTACATGTTACTAATTTTATTTAATGCCTTAAACCTACGCAGATAGCTAATACATTATCAAAGTTAATAGTTATTGAAATCCTTAGACAAATGTTTCCGAGCACTGGCAACTCGTCACCGTTCAACTGGAATATTCTAAATTACTTGTAAATAAATTTGAATTGTAGTTCTAAATTCTAAGTGCTTTATTGCATGTACAAATGGTTAAAAATCAATTAGACTTTAGAGACGTAGTGAAGTAAGTCGTGGACAATGTTGCCTACTGTGACTGGGTTTGATTGTTATATTTTTATTATATTTTATTTTACTGGGTCAGTTTACTTTGTAGTCTTGCGTTTTTACTCTTAAGTCTTTCGAGTGATAACATTTTCTTGAATATTCACATTTTTCTTCACGAAAATTCTCTCGCACGTGTAATTATTATTGGCATTGTTATTATTATATAGGTGATGTTATTTATATCTTCATTCTTTGTTTTCTTCTTGTTAAACTTATGTTGTTAAAATAAATTTCGTAACTATACTTTTTTAAGTTGTTTTTCTTTTTAGTTTCAATGTTAGTGGTATTTAGTTTTAAAAATTAGTATCCAAATATCTAACGACATTAATACGATACGAGAGTACTGGACCGCGCGGCCCCGCTTGAAGACCATTATAAATATTAATTTAGAGTTTATCGACATGGGTCCTAACTGTATCTTACGTCATATAGGCCGGTATAAATAGTCAGTATTCAAGATGCATCTCGGTCTCAAGACACGGTTCAGGCTCTGTGATTGGTTGGCTGTCAAAATGTGAACCAATCATAGAGCCGAACCGCGTCTTGAGACCGAGATGCATCTTGAGTACTGACTATTTATACGGGCCATAATAAGGCTTGTTGAACGTTTTTGTTTGAGCACGAAAGGGCGAAATTTTCCTGTAAATTGTTACAAGTAGAACCACTCATAAGAATAGAAAGGTTAGGCTGTACAAACCGAAAATACACATTATGTAATTTATAATAAAAACATGAGATATATAATGTACTGAAAAATATTTAATTGTAACATACTCTGAATTTGAAATTACATTGACATCAAAATGTAAAGGCTTTGCAGTTGTGTAGAAATGAATGTTAAATTAACATTGTTAAATTAAAAATGTTCGCGATTTTGAATTGAACAATAAATTTTGTAATGTAAATTAAACTAATTACTGTCGTAGACCATAGGAAATTTTATAGTTATTTAAGTGTGATCTTATTTTATTGCACTTGTTTTACAGAGGCTTTGTTGCATTGTTCATTTGTTCTACGAGGATGTTACCGAAATAACGATATGTTTTAAAATGTCTTCCTCGATTGAAGCATGGTGTAATAAAATATGGTTCCGAAGACACGTGATTTTTCCTAAAACTTGCGTGGAGAATAACACACTGTATATTATTGTACCATGATTTTGCAGTGTGATCACTACGGGGGACCGCGCGTCATTTTTGGCGGGCGGTTTCCGAACGTTGAAGCAATAAAATGTTTTCCTCGCCGAGACGCCAAGTGCCTATTGATGTGTAGTGAAATATACAAATAAGTGTTGTGCCATAAGGACATTTTACCTTTATTTTATACATGGCACAGTTTTATCGCTGTTGTTTTTGCGTCTTACTATTTCGATGTTTTTGCCAGTCATGGTAGACCT
Organism: Lysandra bellargus; assembly: GCA_905333045.1. Lineage (NCBI taxonomy): Eukaryota > Metazoa > Arthropoda > Insecta > Lepidoptera > Lycaenidae > Lysandra > Lysandra bellargus. Next base: position 3,607,285 of record HG995336.1, on the reverse strand, counting down.
ATGTTCAGAAACATTCTGTATTTATTTTTGTAATTATAGTTCATTCGCGTTAAGAATACAGTGTCAATAAAGCAATGTCTATTGTGCAATTAATGATGTAATAATTGACTAATGAGTTATTTTATGAATTAAGCTATCGCTCATTTGCTTACTTAATAATTAAGCTTCATTAGTCAATGACATTTACTTAATTGACTCACTGCTAACTTAGCGCGATGTAGTATCATGACTGATGAAGACTGTTACATGTACTAAAGTCTTCTTATTCACGATCTCAAACGCTGGAAACGTCGGACGATTTAATGTAATTTTGACTGTATAAACTATGAACTATGTATATAATATATATCCACCTGCAGCTGCGTTACCACGGTTGTTTTGTTGCTATATTTCATATTTGGCTGTAAGTCGGGTTTGCAAAATTTAAAAATCCCATTTTGGTCCTTGTATTTTGCATGTTTAGAGAGAAGAATAAAGTAACATATAACTTATCTTAAAGCTTTTGTTTTATTTGCCTTGTCAGTCTAGTTGTTACAAGCGTTAATATTAACAGTAATATAAAAGAAAAGGTTAGTAAATAGAAAAAAATCGGCCGAGTGCGAATTGGAATCACGCACGAACGAATTGGACTTCCGTACCGTTATAGAGCTAAAAAAATGTTTTTAGTGTTAGTTGTTATAGCGGCAACAGAAATAAGTACACAATTTGTGAAAATCTTTCAATTCAATTCTAAAAAATCAAGTTTAGCTATCACTGTTCTTGAGATACATCATACAGCCTGGAGACAGAGACGTACAGACAGCAAAGTATATGGTAAGTGATAGGGATAGAGGGTCCCGTTTTTACGCTTTTTGTACGGAACCTAAAAAGGATGACTTTCTGTAAAATGTTGTTTATGGTCTAGATCAGAGGTCCTCAAACTTATTTTGTCTACTTTAAGAATAAATTATATTTTAGGGCTCCCATTGTTTCAATTTAAAATGCATCCTGATGAAATAAATCACCCCCCAAGCCTCTACACAACGCCCCCATTTTTTTTCTGGGTCCCACACCACCTTCAGACCTTCAGCGCCCACAAGGGGGTGTTATCGCCCACTTTGGGAAAGGCTGGTCTAGATCTTATGATTTACTTTTCTCTGGCATGTTTCTGTCGTGGTGACTCGTTCGTTGCTACGTTGCGTAGTAATGATATGTATGTATATTCTATTTTTTGTTTATATTTTTCTAGAAAAGAAATTAAATGAAGCTCGAATAATAAAAAATATGTTTATTATCGTTTAAAGAACACATTGTATTTAAAACAACAATATATCATGTGAAAAAATCACGAGCAACTCAGAAAACTTACTCTAAATAAGCTTCAAACAACCACTTATTTACCTTACCAAGTAAATCATCTATTGTAATAATTAGGTATTTGCGTACTCGTAAATGTAGGAATAATTTTAATGACATGAAACTACAGAAATATAATATTGACACCGATTTATAAATGTTAGGTTTATTTAAAAACCTGTCTGTACCCCGGAGGCACAGGGCGGAGGACATTGTATACGTAATATAGAAAATACTACACACCAATATTGCACAACTTTACTATAAACCTGGTAGTGATCCAGTAAAAAAAAGTCTGTACTACTCGATAAAATCTTTTATTATAAAAGTTCATCTCATATAAATAACACATAACCCACGCACACACGCCGAGGGGACCGCTCGTACTCGGAACTAAACTATAACATGAAAATTTAAATCAGAGAGAGAAGGGAGTTCGCGCGGTTCCATCGGGAGCTACAACTGACAACTTAGAATAAGAGTGTGCTCATTCCACCCATTTCCGCTTGTTCCTTCACAAAGATTTCGAAGTACTGGTAGATGATGGTGACGGCTAACAGAATACCGGTACCCGAGCCGATAGCGCCCATGAAGTCGGCCAGGACTGAGAGAGCTCCAATGCAGAGACCACCAAAGGCAGCAGCGGTGGGGATGTAGCGGTTGAGCTCGTGGATCATGGAGTTGTCGCGGTGACCACGCATCACCATCTGTTGCTCCTTTAGTTGCTTGGCCACCTATGAACAAAAAAAAGGTTTAACATTCAGCTGTATTTTATGAATCTTTTATTAGTTTGTTTCCCTTAATTTTTTGATTCGATAAAAGGTCCAAAGCATTCCATATAATAGTAGTTGTACACATTTCATAGTTTAACTTCAATTTTACCAATGTCTAACTACATCATTCATAAAATCATTCTACATCCCTCATTTTTCGTATTTTCAACTAAGGGTAAGGCTTTAAGCTAACTTAACAAACCACTACTTAATATTGGTAGAATTTAGGCTAACTCTTGACAAATCCAGTCAGAACACTTACATCCTTAGCGGAGGATCCAGACACATCGATCCATGTCTTGGAGAAGAAAGCGCAGGACCCTAGCATGAAGACGATGTAGAGTAACGCGTGCGCCGGGTCGCGGGCGATGTGGGCGAGCGACTCAGGGGGACTGAAGTAATAGCAGAGACCGCCGACGGGGTAAGCGCGAGCGGGGCCGCCGCCGCCCACGTCAGCCCACACTCCAAGCAAGTTCACAAGGAAGTTGCCGCTGAATTTCACTGCCAACATCTACAGAAAAAAAAACAAAATTAAAAAAAACTTACATGTGTTTTTTTAATGATAAGTAGAAGAAGTGATATTTGATTATGAAACTAAAGATTGAAAAGGTTACATTATTTTAAGCATGTTGAGAGCATACATTATTTATCAGTGGCTTAGTAAATTAATAGCTTTAGTACTTCAGAGAAGTTGATTCCTAGGCAGATTGGGGATCTATGTAGTTTGGTCGCCTTATGTCGAACCCAGCCGACATGATCAAACCAAATGATGTTAGTCTGCCAACTCTACCTGAGAATCAATTTCCTTGATGATACCATCATAGTTTTTGGGGTTAATATTTGTTTATAGCTTAATTTGTTTTCTAGAGCTCTAACTTAGAAGTCCTAATAATAATGCAACTGATACAGTAAGACTTATTATGCATATCAATTTATATTTTAATTGTATATTTATATATTCTAGTCTTGCTGTAAACAAGGAAATTAAAAAAGCTGATATAGTAAGCTAATCAATTTCATAACAGTAAAGTCTGTAGTAAAATAAACTGATATACATAAACAAAAAAATCTCTAACTCTTAGTAAGTACTCCCACCACAAAGTTAACTTTGGTTCCTTTGTGGTGAGACTACCGACAAAACTTTTGTCAACTCTCGAAGTGGAGGAGTTCTGGCCCGCCGGTGTAGTTTACCGAAGATTTAGGGGTAGGCTCCCCAATGAAGCGCGCGTCACGTTGCCGCCAAGGAAGATTACGTGATAATAGTGTGAATGTGAGAGTGTTGTAAGAATAATAATATGCTGTAGGATAAGACTGTTCGGTGTGCATCCGTTGTCTGATTGCCATAACACAAGTTCAACTTAGCATGGGATTAGGCGACGTGATGTACACTGTCTAATTTGTGCTATTGTGTGTTATTGTATGAGTATAATAAAGAATTGAAAGAATTGAATGAGCAATGAGTAATAGTTTATACTTTTTTTTACCCTTTAAACGTTTAAACGTTTTTACCCTTTGGGTACGGAACTCTAAGCCTAAAACATGAACAAACTCTGTAACAAAACATGTTCATTAATCTTACCTGAGAGATAACATAAAGATTGGATACGAGCGCAGACTGTAGAATGATGGGTATGTTCGAAGTGTAGAACAGCTTGATCGGGTATGAGGAGTACTGGCCACGGTAGCGCGCAGACTTGATGGGTAGGTCCACTCGGAAACCCTGTTGAAAAAGTTTTTACATTGTGATCATGGAAGATTGAAAAAAACTATATCAAAATCTGTGGTATAAAATTGAAAATACAAAAAATGGTTAGTAGCTCTTAATTAAATTTAACAATTACATAGTTACGTATGTTGTCCAAAAAATATATATTTTGTAATAAAGAAATTTAATTAAAAAAGAAGATAAAAGTCAATGGCATTAAATTATGAATAAAAAAAAATAAAGTTCTAAATTTAAAGTGCTCACTTGGAAGTATATGACTATAGCAAAGACGAGGATGGTGGCGAGCAGGTTCATCAGGTTGGGGAGATTCTGCCTGTAGAAGGCCTCTCGGAGGGCGCGCACTTTGTCGGGACGAGTCGCCAACAGGTGGAACAGTGCGATGACAGCGCCTTCGAATTCTGTGCCGCGACCTGGTAAAAAAAAATTGTGTCAATTTTGCTAGAAACATAATATCTCATATTTTTTTATTTGCAGTAAAACTAATCAATGGCTAAATATTATGATATTATTAACAGTTTACTAATATAGTTACTACAATTATGACATATTTAATAATATTATGCTATTAGTACACTATAATTATTATAATTTAATACTTTAGTAAAAATTAATGATACATACCAGTATTAACGGTAGCAGGTGAGAACGCTTTCCAGACAATTGTCTCGCAAATGTTTGTGGCAATGAAAAGTGAAATTCCAGAACCAAGACCATATCCTGAAAAAAAAAACATTAAATGTCAAACTATAATTTCAAAATAGTAAAAAAAAAAAAAGAATATTAATTAAGTAACTTGCAAATAATATTTCAAAGTACAATACTCATTACTCATGTTGTTATACTGTGTACTAAATGTGTATTAAAATAAATTTTCATACATGAAATCAATTTTTTTTAAATTGACTTTGCAGTGTTTTAAGTAAACAAACTTACCCTTCTGTAGGAGTTCATCAAGCAGCAGAACAATAAGACCAGCAACAAACAGTTGGATGATGATGAGCAGACATACACCGGCACCAATCTCACTTGGCTCACCATACATGCCGGTCATTACGTACACAATAGCTTGACCCACTGTGATCACCATACCGAATACTGAAAGATATTTATAATAAATTAGCTGTTGCCTGCGACTTCGTCCGCATGGACTTCAGTTTATGGCTACTAGTGGAACTAACTTATTTTTAACAAATTTACGCATTTTCACCCCCTTACAACCCCTTTTTCCAGCTAAAAAGTAGCCTATGTCCTTTCTCAGGCTTTAGACTATCTGTGTACAAAATTTCATTGCAATCGGTTCTGTAGTTTTGGCGTGAAAGTGAGACAGACAGACAGACAGACAGACAGACAGACAGACAGAGATACTTTCGCATTTATAATATTAGTATAGATAAGTAATTTTTTTAAATGTATCAGTCTAAGCCAATAAAAAAATGTTCTTTAGCAAATAAAATGTTTATAGCTTAGGGTTATATTTTTTTACATTAATAAGTTTTGTTTATCAGTAAAATACTCAATGTTTCTGATAAGTAAATTATGATCACAAAAAATATATAAGTTTTAAAACTAAATTTAAGACATTACCATAAACAAGTTACTTAGATAATTATAATCAAATAAATACTACAAATAATAATTTTCTTACATTTCTGAGCTCCATTGAACAGTGCTCTGTCTTTAGGAGTGTCGCCGACTTCAATGATTTTAGCTCCAGCCAAAAGTTGCATGATCAGACCAGAAGTGACGATGGGGGAGATACCGAGTTCCATAAGCGTTCCTCTGTTAGAGGCGAGGATCACACGGATCCAATAGAAGGGATCTGCGCTGTCCGAGGACATTATACCGAATAATGGAATCTGAAAAAAATTGCATTTGAACAACATTGTACTGAATGTTTTTAACTATAATTTTTAAATAATGATTAATAACAGTGTTTATGTGATAGTTGCGTTTATTCTAAGACTAAGTACATAGGAAAGTATGAGATAAAATAAGTTAAATTTAACAAATTTTGTTTACAAATTATTCTGCTTAATCCTTCAGTCCCCGCGCGAGCACCGGTGATCGCGACAACAATAGAATACAATAGCAATTCCTGGAAATTCCGACTGAAGTATTAAATAAACTTAATTGAAATCCTTTATAATATCACACTGTTTCTACAATATACACAATTTCAAAGCAGCATATGGATATAAGTATGTGACAAAAGAGAATGTAAGTAATTTGCTTACCTGGCAGCATACTAAGAAAATAAATAATGTTATTGCAGTCCATAACACCTTTTCTCGAAATTGGATCTGGAATAGAAATATTTAACATTGAGAACTTGATCTAATTTGGGCGTTTAGTATGTCAATATACAGTTAGAAAAAGTGACATAGGTTAGAAAGTTCAACAAGTCTATTGTTTATGTGGGTTTTAGTAACCGCTTTATAATGATAAAATGATATAAATAATGCAGTGATTGTACTCATTAACGAGTTATTTAGTACGAAAAAAGTAAAATTGTCGACGACTCACCTTTCTCTCCGGTTTTGCTATTTCAGGTAATATACTGCAAAACGGCTTTATAACTTCAAGGAATTTGACTGAAAATATTATAATCAACGTTAATTTACGTTTCTAACTCAGATAAATACATAATTTGGCACTATATATCACAGGTACTATAAATACATATTCACGACAATTTCTCATCAAATAATAAGCGATACTCACTCCCCATTGTGATTTACTGTGAATTAACTATCCTAACTAAAAATTAACTTAACACTTCGGCCGAAACCATTCAACTTTTGTTCAATATTAGGAGTTCCAACTGGACTTTTACGAAAATGAACCTGCGCAACGCCACCAACAAGCAGTCTTCAAATGACACGTCCACAACGTCATGTCACGTGACCTGTGATGTTGGCGTACAAAATGTTGCCATAAATAGTTTGTCTTCGTATCATTTTTAAGTGTAAAAAAAGTCTAATAAAAAGTAATTTTCGAGCTTCATACGAGCCAATTTTCTATTTTATAGTTTATACAGTAACTAAAAATAAAGTCTAAACAAGTACAACTTTTCATCTTTATGCGAAATGTGAATAATATCATTATTTTCATAAAGGGCCCCCGAGACGATCAAACGGTTTGATTCAAACCTACGTGTTTGATGCAACCGTTTGATGTCGGTTTGAACGGTTTGTCAAACGACACTGCGCAGTTTGGTTCAATACGTGCTGTGGAGTACACGTCTTGTGACGAATAAATATTATTTTTATAAGATAAAACTGACTTAAAAATTGTACGAAATTGAGAATTAAATTTCCTATCTCAAAAACTACTAAACCTATTTTGATGAAACTTGCAGAAGCTCCCAAGTTAAACAATACATGTATAGTACAAAAAAAAATATTTAAACCTAACTTGTAGTTCCGGAGATATGTGAACACAAACATAAAACATACATACACTTTTGAAATTTTGCACATTTGTTCAGATGCTGATATAGACTAACAATATACGAAAACTGGGCAGTTCTGAAAAAAAAAAAATATACTCCAAAGAATAGTACAAAGTTTCTTCAATCGCAGTGAACTTTAAACTACAGGAAGAGTAACTCCGTCAAAAAAAGTGCACCAAAAGGCTACAAAATGTAACCCGAATACATGTATACTTTATGCATGTGTTCGGTACACATTTTTATATACACGAGTGACATTCAACCAGGTTGACATGATAATTATTATCAAACTCATTTTGCAATTTGTTTACTTACTTTTTACGTAGCTTTTTACAAAATTTTAGTTGCTAAAATGCCTAAATGCTCTGTGAAATGGTGTAGAAGTCATACAGATACGACTTTTAATACAGGAATAACCTTTCAAGTTTCATCAGTAAGTGAATTGTTTAAAATTATGCTTAGGTAAAGTTCTTGTATTTTTTCCGACCCAAAAACATGCCCAAAAAGATGGTTTATTTAAGTTGGATGCCAGGGTATTTGCGTAAAATTAAGCTGGTCTCTTTGTGTTTGTCTTATTAAGTTTACATGTTATTGTAAAAATGCAATAATCAAAAAATAATATAATTACAAAATTTTTACAAAGTCGCCATGGACAGTGTTATGCAAGATGTAACAATTTAATCATAATTCATAAACGAGGGTCTGAGTCTGACTGACATCAGTATGGAGTATCTTATTTTTATAATGCCGTTCGTACTTCGTTTAGTAAGAAACGAACCGAATTGAATGCCGAGCCAGGGGGGTTAGTCAAGACGAATTCGTAATCGCTTCGTTATAGAATCACCGATCAAAATGTATGGAATTGACATAAGACGAGTCGAACGTCAACGTCATATTAACGAACGCTTATGTCAATTCCATACATTTTCATCGGCGATTCTATAACAAAGCGATTACGAATTCGTCTTGACTAACCCCCCTGATTACTCGTTTATGTAGCATACACTTTAATAGTCATGATATATTTTGTATGAGTAATGACCGAAAATTAAAGAGATTACGAAAATCTACATTTGCACCGTAAGTTTTTTATTTCAATTCTGTAATAATTCTGCAATAATTCTGTAATAATTTAGCACATAGATTTTTGTGATCTGAAAACGTCTTGTCTAGGTGCTCTGGATAGTTTTAAATTCGTCCGAGTCGTACAAGGTTTGTTCAAAATTATTATATATTATTATTATCGATGACTTAAGGATCAGAGGAAAATGTTTGATTTTAAAATAATAATTATGTACTCCTTTCTTCGTGATAGTAGATATGTTTGGTGTATACTGCATAATGCCATCCGCTTTTGACAATTATTGTCCACGGCTTTGTTTCATAACTGTGACAGTGACAATAACCGCGCAGGCTGTCGTCCAGCGCGCAATATTATGATATGTTACCTGGGAAACGACCTTGGCGAGAATCTGAATTGTCATATTTTAGTGTTCGAAAAGTAGCCAAATTTATAGCGGTTGAAGTATGGGAGTTATGTTTCCTGTAGTTTTGTTATTCGTAGTTCAAACGGATCGAAACACGATCAAAGGGCGCGTCAAACACAACAAAAATATGAAATTTCATCAAACGAGCTTTAAACACGTAAATGTTTGACAAACCGTTCAAACTAGCTTTGTAAACGATCAAAATGTTTTGAGTCAAACCAAAATTTACGTGTTTGAGTCAAACCGTTTGACCGTCTCGGGGGCCCTTAAAATATATATTTTTGCTCTCATGACTTTCGGCTTTCCCCATTAACTGAAGTATTTGCCAATCATTTTGCCAACAAAATTCTCAATATATTTTGATTTGAGTGTGAACTGCCAAGATTTTTTACTTTTATGCGAGCAGGCACCGCACACTCTCGGGAGAATGTGAGAATACTTCAGTCGGAATTTCCAGGAATTGCTATTGTATTCTATTGTTGTCGCGATCACCGGTGCTCGCGCGGGGCCTGAAGGATTAATGTAAATCAAAATCAAACTAATATTTTATTTCCAAAGTTAACACTTTTAGAACGTCGTGTAGTAGAGATTAACTACGATGGCGCGCCCCTCCAAATGACTGTTTCAATGTGTGTAGTCACATCCTTATGAAAGAGTTTGTATGTAGTAAGTATTCAACCAATTACAGTACACGTAATATTTCAGTGAATATCACTTATTACCAAGATTTGTTGGTCAGCTAATCATAACTAGCCTACCGCGCAAGACAACGCACGTCAAACGTTTTGACAACGCACTTCAAACGTTTTGAATTTTGGAGGGTCACGCCATGTTATCGTAGTTGATCTCTACTTGAGGCCTAGTATGCCAGAGGGGCTGGTTTTAGTGGCCGGTAAGACGGTCAAAATATTTTCATCAATCTGATTGGCAGAATATTGATGGTTAATGGTTATAAGAAGTTCATATTAAAATACGATCAATCAATCAATCCGTGGGTTAGACGATCAAACGTCAATCCGACGACATCGAGAAGCTGTATTTAGTTTATACCACAGCTTACAAATCAATATATAATAAAAAATAAGCTGTCAGTGTCAATTTGATGTCAATTTCAATTGACATTTGTGATTTGACATAAATATGTTCTTGCGTTGCCTTCAGCGTAGCCAACCTCACATTTTTAGCTGTAGATCTACAGTTTTTCGGAAATCCTCTCAGTTTTCAGTTTAGGCCTCGAAATCTACAGTTTTTATGAGCTCAATCTATTTTATTACATTAAACATAATAATATTTAAATCGAAACACATATTGTAACGGTAATTAATCGATTTAATAGATGGCATTAGTTGCATACAGTCGTAGCAAGCTAGAATCCTAATTATTAGCGTACTAAATCAGAAGTATGGAGGCTTGCGATTGGTGCAATCAGAAGCTTCTAATAATAGTCTTCTGTTTAGGATCTTAGTTAGGACGTCTAAATTTAGTTAGGTTGGGTTAGGTTGAAATAAGGGTTTTTTCACATTATCCTATATGATATCGGTGTCGGACGCCGCCGATCCGATACCGGGGTAAAGTAAAATGTATTAAACCGATATCCGATATCGGGCCGGACAATATGAAAGACAGGTAGAAATTTCATACATTTTACTTACTCTGATATCGGATCGGCTACTGTGAAAATGCTCTAAAGTCTGAGGTCGATCGATGGCTATTTTTCCGACTTTAATGCGCTTTAATGTCAGTAAAACAGGCATATTTTATGATATTTCTGGTTTTTAATTCCCGGCTTTCTAAACTATATTCTATTTATTACCATTATTAATTAATAAAAAATCATAAAAGAAAAAACTGTAGATTTACTGTTTTTCAATTTGATATTTACAGTTTTCTACAGTTTTTTTCTACCATATCTACAGCTTAGCTCTGTGATGTGGTTGGCAACACTGGTTGCCTTTGCCATGTGTGATTTTATTTGTAAATATTGTAAAATTTACATTAAAATCGAAAAATATGCAACAAGCACATAGAGCAGGAACATTAAAACAGAGCAATAAAGCTCATAAATCTCGACATAGGTCAAAACGAGGCATTTCAGCTGCAGTTAAAGGTTAGTATTTTGCCGTATTGGTAATCAACTTTTGTCAGGATTATCAGTTCTAAAACTTATTTGTGTGCTCTAGGTAAAGTTAATGTCAAGGAATTTGTCCGTCGCAATCGCCATATCCTCAAGAAAGATGAACGTCGTCACCAGTCTTTGCAGCTTCGTAAGAACAAAAGAGAGGAAGTCTTGAACAAGAAACGTGCTCTGGGGGGAGGCCGCAACCCGCCCTTCCTAGTTTGTGTAGTCCCGCTAAACGCCCAGCTCGATGTTAACTCAGCACTCGTTATACTAAAAACATGTTCTGAAGGCGCAATAATTAATCAGAGCAAAAATGGAATTCTGCATATTGCGTAAGTTATACAATAATATCTTGTAGTAGAGGAGGGGAAGAGGGGATTTTGGGAGTAGCTTGAGCGTGTCAGATTAAGCTTGTATAGGCTTCTGACATGTGTCTAGTTATCATGGTATAGAAATCAGATTTCTCACGTGGTGGGTTAATTATTTTTTTTTTAATATTGAAATGTCATCCGTTCTATCAGATTAAGATAGGGTATGCTTAGTATACCCCAATTAAGAGCCCGGGTAACCCTCGAAATTCTCATACATTCGTAATACCAAAATCATTTTGTCATACGAAAATATTTAACATGTTTGAGTTATTTTTCAGTATAAAATAGTAATTACCTAGGTTCCTGAACAAAAATTAACTTTAAATTATTTAAACACTAAAAAATTTTTTTTTGTGTATAAATTTTTTTTACTAAATTTAGTACTAAATATTTAAACACTAAAAAATAGAGTAAAACACTCAAAAATTTATAAATAATTAGTAAATTTACAACAAAATATTTTAATACTAAAAAATATTTTTTAGAGTTGAAATATTTTGTAGTAAATTTACTATTTATTTATATATTTTTTAGTGTTTTACTCTATTTTTTAGTGTTTAAATATTTAGTACTAAATTTAGTAAAAAAAATTTATACACAAAAAAAAATTTTTTAGTGTTTAAATATTTTGAAGTTAATTTTTGTTCAGGAACCTAGGTAATTACAATTTTATACTGAAAAATAACTCAAACATGTTAAATATTTTCGTATGACAAAATGATTTTGGTATTACGAATGTATGAGAATTTCAAGGGTTACCCGGGCTCTTAAGAAGCTTCCATAAAAAGCACTGACGATTCAAAGATAAGGTAAGCCTGTAGGAACATTTTAAAATATAAAAAAAAATAAACCTTCATATTTGTCTAACTAAACTTCGCGGATATTTTATTTTGCACTAAACTAAATGATTTAGTCCTTGTTGTCTAAAATATAATAATAAGCAATTTTCTGAATATATTTTCTTTTTCAACACTTTAAAATGGCCGCAGTTTATGAACCCACTGCTACAATAAAAAAACGCTCTTATTATTTTTTTATCAGTTTTACCTAATGTAAAAAACCTACTAGGTCTCCATGACGCTTTAGTGACTACAAAATTAGCACCTTCCCCTCCCCTACTATTGTACATAATGTCATTTATGAAGTTAATTTATTTAATTTCTCTGTACTTACAGGTTGCCTAACTTCAAACAGCGCTTTTCCTTTATTTGTCCAGAAGTTGGAAATGATTTTAGTTTGCTTGATGCAATGAAGATTTCTGATACAGTGTTGTTTGTTTGTTCTGCATTGGATGAACCTGTCGATGAGTGGGGTGAAAAAGCACTTGCATTATCAATGGCACAAGGAATGCCTACACCTGTGGTTGTGACTATGGATATTGAGGGTGTTCATCCAAAGAAAAGAACTTCAGAGAAGCAAAATGTTCAGAAGCTCATATCTAAATGGTTGCCAGAAGAAAAGATAATGCAATTGGACAAAGAATCAGATGGCTTAAATGTTTTAAGAAGAATAGGAAATCAAAAACGTAACATTATTCACCACAGAGAAAAACGACCCTATATGCTAGCTGAGGAGTATGAATTTACACCCAATCCTGAGGGTGAAGAGGGTGTTTTGAAAATCAGTGGCTACCTCCGTGGTATGCCACTGAATGTAAATGGACTGCTCCATATAACTGGTCTAGGAGATTTTCAAATGTTGAGAATTGATGGGCATGAAGATCCGTACCCAATAAGCTCAGTCAAAGAAAATGTCAAGTCCAATGGAATGGATGCTGAGGTCACAAAAGTCACAGTTTTGCAAGAGGCAGACCCACAAAAGCAGCAGCCATTGATATGTGAAAACATCCCTGATCCAATGGAAGCGGAACAGACTTGGCCCACAGATGAAGAAATTAAGGATGCAAATATTGAAACTAAAAAGAAAGTAAAAAAAGTTCCCAAAGGCTGGTCAGATTACCAGGCAGCATGGATTGTGGAATCGGAAGATGAAAATGAAGATGATGAGAATATAAGTGATGAAGATGACAATAATGAAGACGATCAGTTTATGTCCTGTGAGGAGGATGATTCAGAAGTTGAGGAGAATGGACAAGATAATGACTTTGAATCTATTGCTGATTCAGAGACAGTACCGAATGATGAAAGATATGATGCCACAATTGATGCAATGGAGGAGCATGAGATGCTGCAGAAGCTGGCTGCTGCCAAGGAGGACCAGCAGTTTCCAGATGAAGTTGACACTCCTCAAGATGTGCCAGCTAGGGAGAGGTTTATGAGATACAGAGGATTGGAATCATTCAGAACATCTCCTTGGGATACCAAAGAGAATTTGCCCACAGATTATGCTAGAATATTCCAATTTGAAAACTACGACAGGACAAGAAGGAGGGTCTTCAAGGAACTTGAAGAAAGTCTTGTTAACATGGTAAGAATTCTGTACTTCTTAAAATACTTTGTTGGTCTAATAAGTCTTCCTGTAAAGAAACAAAATTTAGCAAGCATTTTTATGTTATAAAAAACCTTCTTTGTAATTTCAGCACGGTTTCTACATCACGATTCATGTGAAAATGCGTAGCGATCTCTGGACAGTCTTCCATGAGGCGAACAAGAATGCTCCACTTGCAGTATTTGGGCTCCTGCCGCACGAGCACAAGATGTCCGTGATGAATGTTGTGTTGAAGAGAACTGGTGCTAGCGATGAGCCCATCAAGAGTAAAGATAGGCTAATCTTCCAAGTAGGGTACAGGCGGTTCATAGTAAACCCAATATTCAGCCAACATACTAATGGCAGCAAACATAAGGTAAATACAAAAATAATTTGTTAATTGATATACAAACTGTATCCAAAAAATGTGTTTGAATGATTCCTCTTTATAAATATACCAATAGATATAAAAAATAAGATCCTTAATTTTAAAATGATTGTTTTTTTCAGTATGAAAGGTTCTTCCAGCCAGCTTCTACATGTGTTGCAACCTTCTTTGCTCCCATACAGTTCAGTCCATCTACAGTTTTATGTTTCAAGGTAATTATAATATGCTATGTAGACTCAACATGTTCTGTGTTAATTTCTTAGTCCTTTTATCTGTTGTCTTCATTTGTTTCTTTGTAGGAAAAGAAGAATACACAACTGCAGCTAGTAGCTTCAGGTGTATTATTGTCTTGTAACCCAGACAGACTGGTCATAAAACGAATTGTACTCTCTGGTCATCCATTCAAGGTATTTATGATTATATTTTTTGGCCAAATGTTTTTTAGCTTCCCTTTTTTTTGTTTTAACTGTAGAATAAATCTGAAATTGTAAGTTGTGACCAATATAGCACTTAAGATATAAAAATTTGCATGCTTTCAGCAGAATATGTGTTCTGTAAAATATTTAATGTTAAGAGCCCGGGTAACCCTCGAAATTCTCATACATACGTAATACCAAAATCATTTTGTCATACGAAAATATTTAACATGTTTGAGTTATTTTTCAGCATAAAATAGTAATTACCTAGGTTCCTGAACAAAACTTAACTTCAAAATATTTAAACACTAAAAAAATTTTTTTAATGTAAAATTTTTTTTTACTAAATTCACTACTAAATAATTAAACACTAAAAAATAGAGTAAAACACTAAAAAATATGCAAAAAAATAGTAAATTTACTACAAAATATTTCAAATCGAAAAATTATTTTTTAGTATTAAAATATTTTGTAGTAAATTTACTAATTATTTATAAATTTTTTAGTGTTTTACTCTATTTTTTAGTATTTAAATATTTAGTAGTAAATTTAGTAAAAAAAATTTATACACAAAAAATTTTTTTTTAGTGCTTAAATATTTTGAAGTTAATTTTTGTTCAGGAACCTAGTTAATTACTATTTTATGCTGAAAAATAACTCAAATATGTTAAATATTTTCGTATGACAAAATTATTTTGGTATTACGTATGTATGAGAATTTCGAGGGTTACCCGGGCTCTTAAGAGTCCGTATACGAAATTTGCCGATTTCGCTGATTTAACAGACGTGATTTAACAGTTAAAATATGTTTAAACTGTTTATGGATTGTATTGACGTCTTAACGGTATGAAAAAAATACAATGTACTGCTGAGAAAGTCGTCTATACAATGTTGGAATTACTTTTTAACACTTTAATATGAAATAGTCGAGTAAAAAAATATGTAACTCGGCAAACTTTTAGAGAAAATGGGCAAAGAATTGCTGTTAATTTCGGCAACTTGGAGCTGTAATTTATAAAAAAGAAAACGACAGAAATAATCTATAGATAAAATTCTATCCAATTCGAGAAAAAAAAAAAACAAATTGTGCAAAAAAACACGATTCAAAACATTAGAATCTCAGTCCGCGCTTAAATATATGTTTAAATCTAATAATTAATATATATATTCTTAAATCTATTAAGGGGAAAAAACCAAATAATATTTCTGTAGCGAACCTTTGCAATTTCATATTCATGGGCAAAATTTCGTATACGGATTCTTAAGATCAATTTGTTACCATATTCTAGTAAATAAAATTAAGATTATGATTATATGTTCTTCTATTTTGATTTCATGCCCTCATTTACTTTTCAGGTCCACACAAAATCTGCAGTCATAAGGTTCATGTTCTTCAATAGAGATGATGTTATTTATTTCAAGCCGTGTAAACTAAGGACAAAATATGGATGTACAGGCCATATCAAGGAACCACTAGGTAATTTAATACTTTTGGATATAGGGCCCACTGCCTACATTACCCTGTTTGGATCATGTTTGTTGAGATTGAAAATATGAGAGATAACTTGACATTTTAATCTAAAATTCTATGTAGAAAGGCTTAAAGGACTTTATGTTTAAAACTTTTTACAGTTTTTAGTGTTAAAAGCAAGCATAAACTTTTCGAATCAACAAACTTTTCGAATGAAAACTAAAAGTACTAAATTTGCAGGTACTCACGGCCACATGAAGTGTGTGTTTGACGGTCAGCTGAAATCTCAGGACACGGTGCTTTTGAATCTGTACAAGAGAATGTTTCCAAAGTGGACGTACGAGAACTGTATAGTGACGGACAGACCGAACGCCAGTGATGCTATGATGGAATAAATTACAACAAACATTACTCGACTATTCTTTACCACATTATGAACTGAACAAATGTAGGTTTTGACTTTCGTAAATATAATTTGTTATACACATATAAAATCCTGTGAGACAACTGCATCTGTATTGAAAATAAAAGAGATTAATCAATATGATTAGACTAGCTTTTGTTTTAGGGAGATCGCAGACGACAGACTTATTTTGTGGTCGAGTCTGTTGTCTGCGATCTCCCTTATATACTGAGATAAAAATTTTACTTTGAATATGCTTCAAAGTAAAATTTTTATCTCAGCTTTGAATACTGCAATAATACTCTTACCATTTTCCAAATTTTAGTATTTATAAATAAGTTATTTACGTACATAGTAACAATAACTTAAAAATCATATTTTTGAGGAGTATAAAATAAAAGCCTTAATACATTTCCACATTTTACTGACACATGAAGCAAACTCCTACACAGAGGTCAACTTGATCTAGCCTAATATAACACCGCCTGCAGCCGTATATCTAAGTACTAGATCAACAACTGAATAAACTTATCAAGGCTATTAAGTAAGGGCCTGTTTCACCACTTTCTGATAAAGTGCAGAATGGGCTATTCACAACTTTTTTGACAGATTCTCCATCATCTGTCAAGTTAAGGTGGATAGCCTATTCAGCACTTACCAGAAAGTGGTGAAACAGGCCCTTAGTCTGATAACCTTGCATGGCTGTCCTAACACATGATTTTTCAGTTGATCTACAGTCATTCACAGAAAACACAATATTATGTATTAGTGACTCACATTATAATAATCTCCATAAAAATACAAGCGTTTTAATATGTTCATCAGGTCAATCGTTTTTCTTTGATTGTAAGAAATAAAAATATTTTGCTTGCAAGGCAGCTAAAATATTCGACGTCAGAGTTAATAAAACTTAGAACATAGAATGTGTAATTAAATTGTAAATAGAGTGCCAATACATAAATAACATTCTAATAATATTTGTTTTAGACTTCTTATATCTCTAACTTGTGTACAGGGCCCCCGTAAGGGCTATAACTGGCGCCTGTGTGCAAAGAAAGGATTTTGGCGCCCCTTTAGGGAATTTTTTTGGGTCCTTGGTTTTGGCACCCCTAAAGATGCGCCCCTAGAGGATGGCGCCCGTGTGCATTGCGCACGTTGCACATATTGTAGCGGGGGCCTGCTTGTGTATTTTAGTCATGAACGGGTTTGGTTGATGGCTACTATATATTCCTTTTTGGCTCAGAGTGACGAATTTAACGGGCTGCCGAATCTAGGTACTTAGTCAAATTACATTCTGTAATTTCGACAACTAAGTTAAATATTAAGAGTCTGTATACGAAATTTTGCCGATGAATACGAAATTGCAAAGGTTCGCTACAGAAATATTATTAAGTTTTTTCCCCCTATATATAACCACGAAAACCCTTTGATATGATCTCAGGGAGCCCGAGGGACATGCTAAATCTGTCTGGGACCCGCAACGAAATTAATCAGAAGAAAATAGGAGTAGGAAGATTCCAATTTCCCTCCCCATAAAAGCGGGAGACAGCACAAAGTTGCAATGACCGAAAGTCAAAGAACTTAAGGGGGAGCACCACGGAAATAAGGTTATTAATTGTGACTCCTAAGCTAAAGCTCAGTTAATATTGGAGTTTATTGTGTTTGACTGTTGCCAATAATAATTGTGACAAAAACGCTTGAAGGCACGGAAGTTCCTAGCGCTGTCCACGAGATCACCGTAGTATGCGACTCCAGATGTACAGAATAAGTTGTTTAGCATAGTAGTTCTTTCGTCCTGCCAGAGACTGCACTTCCAGAGAACATGATGAGCGGTTTGTTCAAACATGTTGCCTTCGGTCGAGCACTCGCACATGGGTGAAGCTATTAGTTTAAATCCGTAAAGTTTGGCCTTAAAATTTCCATGACCAGTCAGGAATTGAGAAACGCAGTGATCAATATCCATCCAATGTTTGGATAGCCGTTCACGAATATTAGGGAAAAAATTATAAAGATAACGCCCTTTGGTGGAACAGTCCTATCGCGACTGCCATTCGGAGATTAGGCTTTGCACAGAGTTTTCTAAAGGTTCAAACAATCTTGCTATTTTAATTTTATCGCGAGCGCTTAAAAAGAACGGGTTGTCAATGTTTTTATGATAATACATTGTCGCACGACGCTGAATCTCAAGGTCAACGGGTAAAACTCCGGCTAACACAGGCAAGGCTTTGGTGCTTGTGGTCCTGTAAGCTTTGCATAAGAATATAAGAGCAAGACGTTGGCTTTGTAGCAACTTGCGACGAGCCGCGCCGATTGTTGCTCTGTCGGCCCACACGGGGGCCCCGTAGCAAATGCTGCCTAGGTAAGTAGCGGTGTAAATTAATTTTAGGGTTTTGAAAGAGAGGCCCCATGACGACGTAGATATTTTGGTAAAGGAGTAAAAATTGCGCTTCGCTTTCTCACCGGTTTGAATTATATGTTCTAAAAATGTAAATTTATTCTCCAAGTAAAAACCAAGATAACAGAGTGACTGTTTGCGTTTAACGTTAATATTGTCAAGTTTAATGCTAGGGGAAGATATAAGGGAACCTTTTAAAAGAATTTGGTAAGTTTTGATCTAAGACTCATGAATTGATCTTGTGTCACATTAATTTCGCCGTTTACGTTTTGGTTATACAGGGATAATAGAAAATTATCGTCTGTAATGTGTTGAGGAACATCTTTGATAAGGATGCGCGGGCTACGCCCCTTGGGTGTCTCGAGACGGAGACCGGCAGATTTTAGCGCTTCGACAGACTTTAATTTTTTAACTTGTGACTCGCTCGTGAGGCGCAGAAGCACGCCCGAATTTGCTGTTTTCTTACGACGGCCGACGGCCGTCGGCCGGGTTTATGACCTTCATCAAAGCCTGCTTGGTCTCAGTTGCCGATTTTAATTCCGCCGATTTTTCTTGCGTGGGGTAGGCTATAACACACGGGAGTGGTTTACGTGTCTCGACGGGGGGAACCGATTTCGCGAGTTTTAGTTTGAGGGCCTCGGAATAAGAGACCGGAGGCGCCGCGAGGGCCGGTTTCACGACCTGATTAAGTTTAACGGATAGTAAATCTCGCTCCAAATTTGGGACTTTGGTTTCAAGTGACGAGTTTTTAATGGCAAGAAGAGAAACTATAGTTGTCAGTTTTTGTGTCATGTTCATTATATCGGATTTATTGGCAAAGTTATTGCGCCTCGAGACAGTGTCGTTAGCGAATTCGTTAATTTTTCCCAAGTACGAGGACGCTTCGCGGTCTAACTCGCAGTAACTAAACGAATCATCGTCTGCACTGCTAGTGTCTAATAGTGAAATAACCGGGGACTGCGGCTCGTCCCTTATGGGTTGGTGACGTTTTTCGACTGGTGACGCGGAAGAAGGCGATAGTTCGGACAGCAAACGTTTGCCGGACGAAGTTGGCGGGGAACGAGGTATGCCGTCCCTTCTTTCAAATGGGTTGGTATTTTTATCTGGCGGCATGTTATTATGACTAGACATTATGTCATGTTTTTAAAGTTAACAACAACAATAACACATATGACCAGCTGATCGCATGGCCGGGCGCCCGGCACAGCGCGCACGGTACCGACGATACAATATTTTTACCTACCTACAATTCCTTACTGTTAAAAATGAACAAAAGGAATTTCTTACCGAGTTAAATCCAATGAAATACGGGCAAATGTGATTAAAAACTTGCAGTAAACGTAGATTACACCGTTACCTAGCTTTTTACACCACACTCAGCACGCAATTGGATAGAATTTTATCTATAGATTATTTCTGTCGTTTTCTTTTTATGAATTACAGCTCCTAATTGCCGAAATTAACAGCAATTCTTTGCCCATTTTCTCTTAAATTTTGCCGAGTTACATATTTTTTTATTCAATTATTTCATATTAAAGTGGTAAAAAGTAATTCCAACATTTTATAGACGAATTTCTCAACAGTACATTGCATTTTTTCATACCGTTAAGACGTCAATACAATCCATAAACAGGTGATATTCTAAACCTTTTACAGCAAAAATCACAAAACTGTCGCGGGTTTGAGTTGGATTATTTAAAAATACTTAAAAAAATAATCTAGCTCCAACATTAGATTATAATTGAAATGATCTTACATGTTTTGCATTAAAACTTATAGAAATACTGTATTTTAACTGCTAATCACGTCTATTAAATCAGCGAAATCGGCAAATTTTGTATAGACGGACTCTTAAAAAAATGTATACAATTTGTTATCACTGATGCCTGGTTTCTTAGGGTTTTTAACGTGTTAGTGGCGGCCGAAAAGGAAGATCTTCCGACCGAGAGAGATAGCATGCTCGGTCAGGCCGAAGCCCACTGACGTCATTTCAGACGTTGTATATATCTTGCCGTTCGCCGAAACTTCGATAGCGCGATGTAGGATTGTTAGGCGAATTGTGGGTACCGCCACAGGTTTTTAAAATGAGTGCATCTATTCGTTAGCGCTTTTACTGGCTAATGCCAACGCACGGATCAATCAACAACGATGTTGAACACATAAACTACAGTCTACTTGCGATGTATTGCGTCAAATCCCATAATTTTATTTTTGATCGTTGTTGAAACTACTTAATGTAATTTGACCAAGTACCAAGTTATGACTTTTGGCAGCTAATGAAATGACGATATTACTAACTCTAGTGTCGATAGGAGGTAAATATGAAGGCATACTTTAACATTGGCGACAGACATTACGAGCCTGTCGGATCTGTCGGCGATTTCGGCGACTATGTCCGTGGCTTTTTGTTCCGTCGTTTCTTGGCGTCGGCGTCCGTCGGAGGTCGTTGCGGCGAGTTGGCCGACACGCCCGACTGGTTGTACAAGTTGTTCAGAAACTCCTCCAGGTTTGGATCGTGACTGAAATAGGAACGAAAATTTATGAATATCAAACGCTCAAGCTGATCGCACCGCATAGTTCACGAAATGCGGAGCGTACGGTGCGTGCTTGTGATAAATGTGCGATCACCTTTAGAGCTTCGTTATATATTGTAACATATATTGCGGCGGCAGCGTCCTAGGATGGCGGCAGAGTGCGTACATAGGGGCGGTATAATTAAGGCGATATATCGAAAATAAATTATACCGCAAGGGCAATTTTATACTTAATTTGTATGACTATAAAGTCGTGAATACGCTGCGGCCAGAAGCTATCGGCTCGCTCGGAAAACATGCGACAAAACGTAATTATAATTATTTAAAAAATAACTAGGAGCATTTAAGCAAAATGCTTCTATACGATTTTCAGTTGCAAAGGTGTCTATCAATTAGACAAATTTCCTACAATACATCTATTTTCGTTTAAAAATAATCTTCAAATTTCGTATTTTTAAGAGGTCATTTCGAAAATTAAATACATTAATCGTGTTTCTAGTTCTTCTCAAACCTAGATAAGGCTATGAAGATATGTATATCTCATTACCAGATTTGTAACATTTCTGAGGGTCCTATAGTATTACGTCAAAAAGGACAGTTTTTTCAATATAGCGCCTTAAAGTGGCTCTAACTCATAAAAAAACATGAACGGCCCTACGGCGGCCTACTACGAAACCGTTTTGAGACTCAAACAATCGAATTAGAATGCCGCGACCTGCTTTAACAACTTCATTTCTCGTTTGTTAGATTAGGACACGGCATTCTCGTACGATTGTTTGAGTCTCAAAACGGTTTCGTGGTACGACCCTTGCTTCGATTATTCTCTCTTTCCTCTTTTTCAATTGCACAGTCGGATCTGACCTGGGCGGGCGAGCGGCGAGGTCGGGGGCGGCGGCGCGGTTGCCGAGCACAATGCGGTACTGCACCACGTGGCAGTTCGGTCGCAGCTGCTTCAGGTTCCGCTTCTGGAAACAAGATTGTTTTTGGAACGTAGTTCATAATCGCGCGTTGCGAAAGGGGCTAGACAGAAAAAAATAAAACGAAAAGTTGGAACGACACGACTCAAAAGTGTCATTACAACTACAATTACAACTATTACAACTATTCCCAGAGCGTAAAAATCGTGCAAATCTCCGATTTTTGCAATAGTGGATGAAAATTGAAAAGAAAAAAAGGAATGTGTAGTTGATAACAAAAATAATAAAGTTTACCTATTGAAAAGTTGTGCTTTTGATTTTTAAATTATTCTCTTCCACTTCAAGTAAACTCATAAACTGTAAAATTTTGAAGAAAATTTGCATTTTTTTTTTAAATTAAATAAGGGGGCAAACGAGCAAACGGGTCACCTGATGGTAAGCAACTACCGTCTCCCATGGACACTCGCAACATCAGAAGAGCTGCAGTTGCGTTGCCGGCCTTTTAAGAGGGAATACGCTCTTATCTTGAAGGTTTGCAGGTCGTATAGGTCCGGAAATACTGCTGGTGACAGTTCGTTCCAGAGTTTTACAGTGCGCGGCATATTTCTTTCTTTTAAATATAATAAAATATATTATAATTTTTTTGATTTGTATCGTTGCTTATATTCCAAAGAAAGAGAATAAGTTGAAAAAATATATAATTTAGATTTAAAATTAATATTTTTGTATGTAGATGAGCATACCTCTAAATGTGCTTGTTGTGTGCCTCGCCAGGTAAATGGCGTTCCTATTTTTCTTTGGTGTTAAATAGGAAGTTTAAAAATATTTTTTAGGCTTAACAAAGCCTTTTATTTCTTAATGTGTATAACTTTTTAGCTCTTACTTTATTAAATTTTCTGAAAATGTAGCACAAACTTTTCACGGATATTTCGAAGAAAATCTGTATTTTATATCTTTTGTTTAGGTTTTTACAGAATAAAATGTATTTTTCATTTATTTTATTTCATTAATTATATTTGCTAAAATATACTTAAAGGAAAAAAACACAAATTAGGTTAAGAACTAATATTTTTTGTATTCAGGTAAGCATTTTCCAAACATAGGTCGCACCATGCGTCTTTAGTATGTACGTGAGATTTGTAGCACCCAATTTTTTTTCCGGCTTTAAGTAGGAAGTTTAAATATATTTCAAAGACTAGAAAAAGTATTTCATTCGTCGATGCATTTAATGTTTTAGCTCTCACTTAAATAAATTCTCAACAAATATAGAAAAATGTTTTCGGTCTATTTTACACATTTTTGGAGATATTTAAACGTTTTTAAGTACCTACTTAAAAGTTATCATTTCTCTAAAAATTAAATACGCACAACAAGTAAGTTTAACACACTTTTCGTTACAACCCTTAAATCCACCCAAACCCTTTTATCTTGGTTACGACGAGCGTTAATCTCTAAAAACTTTGCAAAAACCTTATAGTTGTATTTAGCTTAGCAAAGCAAACTTTCTTTTTTAAAAATTGTGTATTTGGTTAATTTTTAACGTAAACAATCGGATAAGAGTCATTAAATAACTGGAACAAGAATTTTTTTTTCTGGACCGGTTTTATATGGTGAAATATTAATTTTTAATTAAGTAACTAAAAAATTA
Organism: Lysandra bellargus; assembly: GCA_905333045.1. Taxonomy (NCBI): domain Eukaryota; kingdom Metazoa; phylum Arthropoda; class Insecta; order Lepidoptera; family Lycaenidae; genus Lysandra; species Lysandra bellargus. The sequence goes on along the minus strand of HG995336.1, from coordinate 3,583,424 downwards.
AAAGCACAAAAATTTTTGGTAAACTTTGCAAGTTATAGTGTAAAAAAGACTTGACACCTCAAAAACAAAAATCCATTCACTAATACAATTTTCGGAGGTTAAAACCTCTGGCGACTGCACTATTATACAGGGTGCAATTGAAACTACCTGCCAAATTTTTTTTGGGGCTTAGGTATCATTAGGTGGGTCCATTAAACCAGAAAAAATAGGGTGTTAATTTTTTTACAATAACATATTTCATCCCAAAAAAAATCCGTACACAATGGTCACTTCATAAGTTCATAATAATTACGATATTGCGACTTGCGAGCGCTAGCTAGTCCGTCGCGCCGCACAGTTCCAATCGGAAGACCGGTTACGCTGGGTAAAGCGGGGGCGCGGGGGTAGGCGGGAGGCCGGCCGGTCGGGCGGTCGCCGGGGGCCGTTTAGTACCACGCGCATAGTTGTATTATGTATAGCTAACACGTAATTGTTTTGTTTGTCACGGCCCCCCGGCCCCCGCGCTTGTAATAATTAGTATCTGTGAAAATGTACGATCGAGTGTTATGAACTGTGGAAGTGCTACATTTTGAGTGGCGAAAGTTTACGCGGAACCCAGAGACTACCAGCTCTTGCTCGTCTTCGTAACAGCTGATTGATGATTCTCGAATGCAGCAGCTGTACCCTGAATCTGAATCACGAAACAATCAAAGAGGTTCGCAACACACCTGCACACGCCTCGCCAGGGGCCGTACCACGAAACCGTTTTGAGACTCAAACAATCGTAGGAGAATGCCGCGTCCTACTCAAACAAACGTAAAATGACGTTGTAAGAGCAGGACGCGGCATTCTCATCCGACTGTTTGGGTCTCAAAACGGTTTCGTAGTAGGCCTACAGCCTCGAAGACACGCCTCTGACGAGGTTAAAAGTGACAAAGTTGTGTTTAACAAACTTTTAAAGTCTAAAGACAATGTGTAAAACGCGGTAGACTCTGCTTAGAGCAAAACGGATTGCAGTTTGAACTATGAGTGTAGACAAGATGGAAGTAAACAAGATTAAGGGCGGCTTTTACCAAACCTTATTTAAAATAAGTTAAAACACATTTAGTTAAATATGTTTTCATTCGTTTAAGTTTGTCTTGCACCACGATGTTGAAGCCTGAAATTAACTAAACGCATTTTGCAGTGTTGCTGCATTATGTCTTGTCCGTTCCATTTTACGATTTGAGCAGTATCGTTACAAATAACGTTATTTCACGGTTGTTTGACGAAATTCGGTTTGTTTTTTGCGTGAAACGAGTTTTCTATCAATGAATGCCTCAGATGCGGCGGGCGCAGGTAGTATCCCTTTAGTAGTCTGTGGCCGGCGCAAGGATTTGTTTGTATTGTTGTACTTGTGCACATGTTGTTTTGTTTCACATACTTTAGGTTATTGTACAGACTCGTGCAGGTATTCTGTTAGTAGAGTAATAGAGTAATGAGTAATCGACAAAAAAAATATGAGTGATATAAAGTGGCCCCCGTAACTTTTCCGTTTTAAACAATAATCTAGATACAATTATTTCTAGCAAAATCATCGTCGTCTTCTTTGATAGGCCAAATCTTCGAAAGAACTTTTTCTCCGTCAGTGTTTCAAACAAATTTGATCTTGCCTCAATAACCCTGACATCTCGAGGCCTGTTCATATATTATGTATATGATAATTTCTTCGTCGTCATCATCAATCTCATCAAAAAGAAAGTCAAACAAACTCATTATTCTTTTCACACTCAAATTCTTCGAAAATTTTTCTCGACAAAAAAAAATCTAACCTCAAATTCAACTGTTAAATATGTTTAGCAGCTTAAACAGCGATATTTGGCTGTTTAATGACAGATCAATAATCATGTTTAAGGCTCCTCTCGCGAAAAAAGCGCTGCACGCTTTTTTGGAAACCACTTTTCATCGGCATTAACAGAGAAATTATATCTGAAAAAAATAATTAGTAATCTACATGATATGATACGTAACGTGGTTTTGCCATATTTTTTCTATCGGTATCACTTAATAAAGAAATAAAAAACCAAATCACCTCCAAATCGTTGAATGAAACCACTTTACTCTTTCATTATTTATCAAAAGAATATATAAAAATATATCTACTGCTTTGCAATACATAAGTTGATAATTTGGTTTTTTTACTTTTTTGAAAGATGTATTATATTAAGCCTTAAAAAGGTTTTTTCTCCTATTTCGCCCTATCATGGACGCGGCGAGCGTCGTAACCGTACAAGGCGCGCTGTTATGAATGTTATTTTAATGTCATTTACGTCGATATTCGCACTGACAGACAATGATCAAGGTCATTGGCAGATATAGAGGCCTTAACTTGTGGTCCAAGGCGACTTGTGTAATTAAACAGAATTTTGTGCTTAAATAAAATTTTAAACATATTTAACCGTTTCGTAAAAGTGGCCCTTAGAGGTGGGTGGTTTTGATTTTTAATTACTTGTACTGAGTAAATAAGTTGACTGAATTTTTAAATACGCCTAAATGCAAAGGATGTGGTTTAGATAGTTCGTAATTTAAAAAAATAATTTTCCATTCTTTTGATGTGTATCAATTAATTTTATTCTAAACATATCTGTCTACGTACTTTACATTTTGACGGTCCTAAGCCCGTCAAAGTATGAAGGGAAAATTCGCAACTTATGATAATAACAAGAATGTCAATGGAAGGGCGGGGCGGGGCCAACTGCGCATGTGTCTATGTTTTGTGGTGTTTGGTAGGATAACTTTCGGAGGCTATTTCTCAAAATTTTAGTACTGAGTGATTATAAAAGTATACGTGTATTTTTATTTTTAACAAGGATCAATATATCCAAATTTGGCAGGAAGGTTAAATTGCACCCTGAATAGCAAAAATCAACGATGTCAATACATTAGATAAGGCATACGCCATCAAAACTGTAGCAATGTTTTCGCATGCAAAATGTGTATCGAGAAAATATTGTCGTCCTTTTTTGTCTTACTGTAATAGCATATACCACTTTCTCTTTCGCTCAATTTACGCTATAATCGAATCGAGAAAATATTGTCGTCCTTTTTTGTCTTACACTAACAGCATATACTACTTTCTCTTTCGCTCATTTTACGCTTCGCTTTGATTTTTCTCGTAAAATGGATGACAATAATTTAAATATTAATGAAATCTTAGTAATTACGTGTGAAATATTACACCGTTGGCTTTATTTGTATTCCTCGTGTTGTTACTGCACTGTCGGAAGGCACACGACGGCATTCTGGAGCGAAATGTAGGGAAAAACAACGGAATTGTACACGTTCGACTGTCACCGCGTCCTAAAGCGTACTGCTCTCAGATGGGTGAGGCTCACTCATCTCGAGGGTGACACATTTTCGCGCTGACGATTGTATGGAATGCCTTTTCTAACGTTCCAGTTCTATGGCAAAAATGCTATAGTTGTAATGACATGAATAATGAAATGTCATGATAAATACTTTGAATAAAAAGATATTTTAATTTATTTATTGAATACCTGGCAGCTAGCCCACTGCGTGATCTGGTAGACGGCGCCGTCCATACACGCGTAGTACATCACCAGCAGACCGAACATGCTCGACTCCGCCCAGATGTCACCCTATTTAACACGGACATATGTAGATATATTTATAACGCGGTTATGCTTATAATATAGATAAGGCTACATGCTACATAATTTTATTATATTTTGTTGGCTGCCCCGAAATTCGCTAGCAATACTATGTTTATATAAAAGTTATTTAAATCTTCTGTATACTCAAAATATGTCAACAATTTGCTCGGATATTTTATTATCATCTCATGGAGTCAAGAAGTATAATATGTTGCATGTATTCTTCGAGATATTCTTGATAAAAAAATACAAGTCTAGGGGCTAGGGCTTCTCATTCTATTCAAAAAGCATGTTAATGAAAGTTTCTCTCTCTCTCTCTCATTCTTCTTCAGCACCGAAAGAGACAAGTACACTCTCACCTCTCTAGCGGAGTGTCGTATCTTACACGTGGCGCAGTACCGCGCGGCGTAGCACGGCCGGTCCGTCGCCACGCGCTTGTGCCGCCGCCCGCAGTTCGTGCACCTGCGCACACACGATGTCAGTATAATATTTTCACATAACACCAGTATACTATTTCCTCATAACATCAGTAAACTGTTTTACGTTATCTGTCTGATTAATTAAATTGTTATTCTAGTCACGAATCTAGTATTTTGACAGGCCTGGCCTAGTTTCTAAACTAGGCCAGCAGGCCTGTCAAAATTAGAGTCTACTCCAGGTCTTGATTCACAATGCTTAATAATTCGACTCGGATTCGGAAACTTCACCGCGCGAAATCCAATAAACGCTCACCGCGCTAGGCGTTGACCAATAACCGCACGGTCCGTGTCCGCATTTCCGAATCCGTGTCGAACGGGAATCGTGAATCGACGTGCAAATCTACCACAATTTGTTTTAACAGCGCACTGATCTCGCTGAGCGCCGCGTCCCCATGCCGCGACTCCAGCGCGCGACGGCCGACGTGTGTGTGTGTGTGTGTGTGTGTGTGTGGTCACCTGATGGTGTTGGCGGCGAACTCCATCTTGTCGTGCAGCTGGGCCAACAGCGCGCTGAGCTCGCTGAGCACCGCGTCCGCGTGCCACGACTCCAGCGCGCGACGGTCGACTAGTGTGTGTGTGTGTGTGTGTGTGTGTGTGTGTGTGTGTGTGTGTGGTCACCTGATGGTGTTGGCGGCGAACTCCATCTTGTCGTGCAGCCGGGCCAGCAGCGCGCTGAGCGCCGCATCCGCGTGCCACGACTCCAGCGCGCGACGGTCGACGTGTGTGTGTGTGTGTGTGTGTGGTCACTTGATGGTGTTAGCGGCGAACTCCATCTTGTCGTGCAGCTGGGCCAACAGCGCGCTGAGCTCGCTGAGCGCCGCGTCCGCATGCCGCGACTCCAGCGCGCGACGGTCGACGTGTGTGCGTGTGTGTGTGATTACCTGATGGTGTTGGCGGCGAACTCCATCTTGTCGTGCAGCTGGGCCAGCAGCGCGCTGAGCTCGCTGAGCGCCGCGTCCGCGTGCCGCGACTCCAGCGCGCGACGGTCGAACGCCGAACGACGCTCCTGAAACATTTATGTGTACCCGTAATTTTTTTAAAGCTAAGTTTACATTGCTGGTAAAACTAGTGACTTGAAACTTGTTTTATGTCATTAGTCTCATCAATCTCGTATTTTATGACGAATTTAAATTATGAAACTAGTGTTGAAATGAGTTTCATGGCAGACATCACAAAAATAGCTTTATTTCTGAATTTTTAATCAAGTACTTTCAGAACGTCGATAAAAAATACCTACATAAATTCCAATACAAAATATTATATAATAGTAGCTGAAGCAGGCAGTCTACAAAAATATAAAGCTATAATTGCTTTCTGTTATTGAAATACACTCACAGGCTCCCCGATGAGATCAAAAGCATGCTGTAGTATCTTGAAGGCCTCCTCGGCCCCGGGCTGCTGGTTCTTGTCCGGGTGCACGAGGAACGCCTGCCGTCGGTAGTAGCGCTTGATGTCCTCGTCCGAGCACTGCACGTTCACACCGAGTATGCTGGAGATGTTATTGGGTTTTAAAAAATATAAAAAAAAACTTCAATTTTTGTAGAGAGATATGCTGGTTTTTCACATCAAGGATGCTGGAGATGTTATTGGTTGAAAAAAAGTATATAAAAAAACTTCAATTTTTGTAAAGAGATATGCTGGTTTTTTATAGCAATGTGCTTTATCTGTAGCACTAATGTAAGATGCAATCTAGGCGCGCGGCGTACTAGACGCCTTATCCATATAAATCTATGCATTGTCATCCACCACTGCTGCTTATGCCCCGCTGCCCGCTGATTTCGAGACTGAAGCCATGGTGTGGTGACATTTAAAGATTTGGGTAAAGGCTACTAAGAAGTAGATATATGGAAGGTAACAGTAGACAACGTATTAAAACGACAAAACGACAAAGTAGTAATGTATTTGATATACATTTGAGCTTGATCTACACGCGTTCTTGAAAAAAGAGACTTGACAGAGTGACAAATGCCGATATACTGTTCAACTATCGGTGACCTTACATTAGAAGATCTAATTTTTATTGCCACTAAGGTTTTGCTAAGTAAATGAAAATAATTACCTATAAGGATCTTTTCCTTTACATGCCAACAGACGTTTCATAGCTTCTTCTCCAGTAGCTGGCAGTGGTATATTTGCATTTAGTTTTGCGTCATTCCCATTCTCATTGTCTGTATCTGAAAAATACATAGTAGAACAATTCAACATTTCCTAATTATAACAAAAATATTCTAGCAAATAATAATAATTGAAGGTCAGTTAACAATAAAAATAATTAGGCAAATATGAGTTTAAAAAATCTTTTTCAACCATCAAACAAATGTTTTGTAAAAACCAAAATAAATAAATTACCCAAGAAAACAATAATTATTACTGACTACCTTTTTTAAACCATTTTAATTTTCTCCAAAAAGCAAAGTATGTGTGTCCAAACTTCTTGTCAATGTATGTAAGGTATTTGTTTTTGGCCACTTTAGACATCATCTCCTTCGTGCTCCGCCACACTGCTTGTGAACTCACATATGTTTGAGTAAATACAGATGTACACCTAAAACAATATCATCCATATTCCATACTGATACTATAAAGTGTGTCAGTGTGTACCTCTGAAAACAGCTGAACCTTGATAAATTTGACATGGAGGTCATACCAAATTTATAAATGAGAATACTGTTTTGCTATGATATTGCCAAACAGCAAAAAAAAAAAAAAAACTACATTATTCATGATGAGAAAAAATATCTGCAAATTTATATTGGAATTTATGTAGTTAATTTATTTGTAAAATACAAAGTAGCAAGGAAAACCTTATAGGTCAATAATTATTACATTAATTATTGTCTGTAATATTTATTGTCTGTAATTTCCCTAAATGCTACAAAATGTGTGGTTAAGGAAAATGTCTTATCTATTAATAAAACAAAGAACTAACTGTGCCATACAATATCTTTTGTTGGCATGAGAATAACTAGCAGATTATTGTGCCTATGGGTAAATAATGACATAACTATTGTATAGAACTTATCTGAACCCTATGGTGATAAGCACACCTTTATCTATATAAGATTTAATTTTAGACTTATCTTACTTAAAAATATGTTTAAAGAAGTTTAATTTCTTAATGCCTAGTTTTTGAAGCTTTCTCACAGGAATTAATTTTTAATCAAAAAAGCACACAAATCCAAACAACCACTTTTGATTGGCTATTGACAACATACATTTCTTACAAATTATGCATTGAATTAGTTTTAAAAATTTTAACTGCTCACTTACAAGTCAAATGAAAGATGAAAGCTCATATTGCAGACATCAGACAGCAAGTAGAAGAACCACACAAGAGCTTTGCGTGTTGCTCCACCCCAGTGTTCCAAGTAATGCTGAAACATCCCAGCATACCAGGGCTTACTCTTCCTTGGCTTAGTTGGATTTGTTTTCTTCTTCTCCTGTGTCACCTTTGAAGCTTTGAAATAGGAGCGCTCCTTTCTCTTCTTTGTTTTATTGGCTTCATTTTGACCATCTTGGAATATGAACTGTGATTTTTGCTCCTCTTTTTCTTGTTTACAGTTATCCTCCAGGGCACTTTTACCAGCATTCTTTTCTTTCTCAGATTTTTTCTCCTTTTTAGCTGACTTCTCATTTTGGTCATTTATTAATAGGAATTGACTCCCACCATCTTTTACAAAGTTGTCTTCCTCATTGTTGATATCGTCCAGAGATGACCACCTGCGCGACATGTTGTTGTGTTTATTTTTGGTTTTTTTGCTTATCTTCTGTGGTTTCTCAGCTTCATCCGTGTTAGTATCACCAGATTCATTGCCAGAGATAATGTTATGCTTTTTGTCAGATTTATTTTTACTATCATCACTTACTTGTTTTGTCACAGGTGCCTGCTTATCAGCTTTGTTGCTCTGCTTATTCAGAGCTTTAGTTTCAACATTTTGGGGCTTAACTTTTTTGGAGACTTCGGGCTGGTTATTTTTGGTATTTTTGGCGAGCACATCTGAGTAGCTCGGTCTCATGGGTTTTACTTCAGCCACTATACGCTTTTTGCTAGTGGTATCACTCAAAGGCCCACACTCATTTCTTTTTGGAGAATTTTGTGTGATCTTGGGTTCCAAAACAGAGTTATTGGAGAGAATTGAAGACACATCGGGGTGATTAAGTGGATAGTTCTGACCAAAGGGTGAATATGTACCTGTTGAGTTTGGCTCCCAGTTTCCGAGCACATCTTTGATGAAGTTTGATGTGGGTGTGTTAGACATTTGCTGAAAGCTCTCCTGTGGGTAGGAACTGCACTGGATAGTGGCAGTTGGGGGTTGTACATTTGATGAGTTATTGATCTGACATTCCTGATTGAGAGTGAAGACATGTGAAGGCTGAGACTTCTGTAGCGGTACATCACACAGTCCCTGGTTGTGGTTGAACAGCTCGTACTGACCGGACATCGGAAAAATAAGCTGCTGATTGTTTTCATCATAAAAAACTCTCATGAGTTGCCCATTGCCTAAATTGAGCATGGCATTCCCGTAGCTCTGTGGATTCACGCGGTTGTTGATTGCTGGGTTATATGCAGCGTTCTCATTGTTATTTTTAGTTTCGTTTACGTTCATATTGTACTGCTTAGACATGAACACATCGCTGCCAATATTTGGCGTGTTGTACATGTTTTCGGGCATGATGTTAGCATTTGGAGGTAGATGTGCTTGCGGCACCTCGTTTAAAGCACCAGGTGTACAGTTTTCACCGGTCTTTGTGTGATAATTCCATGTGTTGTCGTTAAGCCTTGGGTCATCGCTAGGCACCCTCGCCATGATGATGTATCACTCCACAGACACAATAAAAGCTAAAAAGTAAGAAACACTTATTGATTTAACATTATACTTTCAAAAATCGAGTTTTTAACAAGTTTTTATTTCGGTACACAGTAGGTTTTTACAAATAACCATTCACATTTTTTTTTGACAATTTGACATTCAAGAAACAGCTTGACAAATTGACACTTGACAGTTTAATTTTTTTAAACATTTGTAGTTGTAGCTCAAGCTCAAGCATCTTAGATGATAATGCCTTTAATTTGGTACAAATTAAAAATAATGTTACTTTGTGAATTTCAAAGAAAATCCCACTAAAGTCTACACACTAGACTCTAGACTCTAGAGGTAGACTGTTCATGGTCCAGGTGCTTAAGTTAGGGTCAGTAGAGATAGGCCGTGTAGATTCGAAAGAAGGTTCGATTCCGGCTACTAAACGACTACGCCGCGCTGGGCAAACGCTAGTGTGAAGGCAGCCTTAGATATAAATAAAATGTAAAGTAGGCTACCTAATTAATCTACTATTTATATCATATCCTGAGAATATGAAGTATGTGGTAGGTAGGTACATCGGAAACCAACTCTATGAGAGTTCAAAAAATAACGAAACACTTCGAGAAAAGGTAGGTAGTGCTCTTGTGCTTCGCTTGGCTCGTCTCGGCGGGTGCACTACCGTGCACCCAGATACTACGGATACGGAGGCTTATATTATATTAGGGGCTATGACTAACAAAAACATTTTGAGGAAACCCTCTACTTGGTTGATGTTAGACGTTTTACTGGTTTTACGTTTTAGTATAATGTGTACAAGTTACAACCCATTCAAGCAGAACGGATGCAAGGGCCTTAAATTTTTTTTAGTCGATATTATTTTAAAACACGTTTCATTTTACATTTACCTACTGATTATGCACTCTTTCGGTTAGTCGATCCATGCAGAATATATCTGACTATTATGGCTTCAGGATAAAACATTCTAAAAGCTAACAATTAATATCTAGCAGTTATCTATCTTTACCTACGAAAATGCATAAGATAAGATAGTCACCTAACTTGATATCTTATGATTATAGAAAGGTTTTCATGCTAAAGATTACAAAAGACTAAAGAGGCTAATTATTATGGATTGAATAATGTTTGTAAGAGGCGGTGCATTATTTGTTTTCCGCAGAACTGCACATTCGGTGTCTTTTTCGCCGTAGCGCCACGGCTTTTGTCGTTAGTCAAATAATATATTATTAAATGAAAATTAAATTTAAATTTAGAATAAGTATCTTGATTTTGAAGGAATAAACACTTTGAAAATTTTCTCTAAAGTTATAAAATTGGCGCACTCAGAACTTCAGTACCTAAATGGAAAATATGTTGCTGTTTTCCCTGTGGATCTTAACAGCTGCTGTAGTGGCTGCAGATGTTCCTTCAGGCGAACAACTACTGCTGTTTAAGGAAAGACAACCAGTAAGTATCTAAACTTTAGAATTTAGATACTAAAGCAAACTTATAAATATGCAAGATGTTGCCCACGACTTTGTGCGAGCTTAAAAAGACATGGGAACCGTACATTTTTTGGGGCACAAAGAATGTCCTTCTTTGTGTTGCCCAGGTCGTGTTTTATGACACCTTGTTCCAAATGCATACAATCAATACAAAAATCAATACAATATGTAATTTATGCTTAAACCCCTAGTCCCTACAACTACGATTTTTGGTTTTAAGAGCCCGGGCTACCCTCGAAATTCTCATACATACGTAATACCAAAATCATTTTCTAATACGAAAATATGCATGGTTATTTTTCAGCTTAAAAATATTTTTTAGAGTATAAATATTTTGTAGTAAATTTACTATTTATTTAAGTATATATTTTTCAGTGTTTTACTCTATTTTTTTTTGTGTTTAAATATTTAGTAGTAAATTTAGTACCTAAAAAAAAAAAATTATACCCTAAATTTTTTTTTAGTGTTTAAAAATATTTTGAAGTTTATTTTTGTACAGGAACCAGGTGATTACTATTTTAAGCTGAAAAATAACTCAAACATGTTAAATATATTCGTATAAGAAAATGATTTTGGTATTACGTATGTATGAGAATTTCGAGGGTAGCCCGGCGCCTTAAGATGCTTATAATTGCTTAGTCCTGGGAAAGGACATGGGATATAAGTTGTGGGCTATAATATTATGTCTAGTAGCATTTTAAAATAATCTGGGGTTATAAAACATCGCTTTAGAATACAAAAAAATATAATTAACCAAGTACAAGTCAGACTCGCGGACGATGGGTTCCGTACCATTTATTGTGAATTCGTAAGTACTATAATATTATTTATTTTATTGATATCGAGAAAATATGCATAATATATACAATATTAGGTAAGTAAAAGTTTTTCCTATTTATGAAAAAGAAGATTTTATATTTTGATTTCAACTGTTTTACCTTTTGGTTAAAGAAAGACGTCCCATTTTTACCTTTGGACACAGATTACTAAGGTTGGGTTGCACCAGAGGCGTGGTTAAAGTTAAAGTTAAGGTTAAAGTTATGGTTAAAGTTAAATATGGCGTCCTTTAGCTTTAACTTTAACCTTAACTTTAACCGGAGAAATTGACAGAATATGTCTGTTGCGTATATTTTTTTATTGAAGCTACAGGTAACGGGATCGAGGGTATAAAAAATTGAATTATTCGTAAAAATCGACAGGAAAAATATAACACTGTAAAGTCTATAAAACATAGTAAATTTTCACGAAAAATTCAGATATACCTATGAACATATGGCGTCCTTGGACGCCATATTTAACTTTAACCAGAGATTTGACATTTTGCACTGTAGTCAAAGTTAAAGTTAAAGTTACAGTTAAAGTTAAAGTTAGTTAGTGCAACCCAGTCTAAATAGTTACTACGTAACTTTCAGTACGGACCCCTAAAACTCTACAATTAACAAAAAAATGTAGCTCGTATTGCGTTGTGCAATGTGCCTTTCACCAGTAGGTATATTTTTAAATTATTCTTTCATATTTTGTCTACGATGCTCACTTGAAAAAAATCATCCTGTTTGATGACATAACTTGTGACTTCGTTTTATCAAAATTCTATTAACGCACCGGAACCGTACATTTTACTTCATTCTATCCTATCTCCTTTCCAAACTTAAAGCATCTAGGTATATAGTTTCAACCCCAATCGGTTCAGCGGCGCGGCTTAGGTAAGCGTGAAAAGGTAACATACAAACGGACAAAAATAAACTAACTTGGTATTTATGAATATGGATTCGAGTAATGGATTTCTCATAAAAAAGTGTCTTAAGAATACAAAGTATACTACGACCGGATTTTGTTATCAGTTGTTGCAATAGCAAATCACGCTCATAATTTAATAATGTAGGGAAACTGAACCAGAGGTGCGGTAATGAACAATGACGAAACAGTTATCAATAAATCTGCAATGAAATGTTTTATGTCAGACAACGCTGCAACTGTTGGATGTGCTGGTTAACGCCCGCAATAGTTAATTTTACATTACAAAAATGTAATTGGGTAATAATATTTAACGTGTAATTACATATTTTATGTGTTTCAGTATTGGGTAATTTACTTTTTGCCTTAGACACTAGGTTCTTATTAGTACGAGTCTGACTCGTTCTGAAGAAGCGATCTGAATGTTTGGTATGAAGACTCCTTTACTTGTAGGACATTTGGTGCCGAAAAATGAATGGTTCCTGCCTGATATATTATACGATTAATACGAATTACTCACTACAAAACGGAGTTGCGAGCAATCTCTTGTTGAACATAAATAGCCTGAACTTACGATGTTAAATTATGTACTAAGCAAAATATATTTTTGTTTCAGGAGCCCGTTGGAATTCTCACCCGTGACAATGGTGCACCCGTCGACTTCATGGAAGCCAACTTTTCACTGAACATGAGCAGCCTCATCAACCATGAATACTTCATGGATACCATCACCCATTTAAGTAGAGAACGGATCCCAGAGAGAGTCGTTCACGCCAAAGGTGCAGGAGCATTCGGGTTTTTCGAGGTCACCCATGACATTTCTGACATTTGCAAAGCTGAGTTATTCGATGGAGTCGGTAAGACGACACCTATTGCAGTTAGATTTTCAGCAGTCGCAGCAGATAGAGGCAGAAACGACCTTGTATCTGATACCAGAGGATTCGCAGTGAAGTTTTACACCAAGGAAGGCAATTTTGACATCGTCGGTTTGAACACTCCCGTTTTCGTCCTAAAAGAACCATTGGGCTTTCCAAATTTCGTTCATGTAAACGGTAGAAACCCAGCAACGAATTTGTTCGACAACAATATGATGTGGGAATTTATCACTTACTACCCGGAGAGCTTGTTTCTATTTCTCTACATTTTCAGCGGTTTTGGAACACCATATAGTTACAGATATATGCCAGGTTTTTCCATCCATACGTATCAAGTTGAAAATAGCATTGGGGATACACACTTCATTCGTTTCCATATTCTCCCAGATCTTGGCATCAAGAACTTGTCACCAGCAGAAAGTTTCAAAATCGGAGCTGTCGATGGAGATTTTTACACTCGAGACTTGTATGATGCGATAGGAGAGGGAAACTTTCCTTCTTGGAGTGTCGGCATACAAGTTCTAAGTCGGTATGACGTGGAACATGCCGATTTTGATGTGTTTGATACGACTAGGTTGTTACCTGAGGACAAGTATCCCCTACGGCCCTTAGGTCGAATAGTTTTGGATAGGAACCCAGTGAATTACTTTGCTGAAATTGAGCAAATTGCTTTTTGTCCTAGCAACCTAGTGCCTGGTATATTAGGTGCACCAGATAAACTATTTGAATCTCGGCGTTTGAGTTATCGAGACACCCAGTACTATCGATTAGGAGCAAACTTCAAGAAGATTCCAGTAAACTGTCCTTACCGTAGCAAAGTCTTCACCTACGAACGAGATGGGAGACCAACATTCGACAGCAATGGTAAAGATGCACCGAATTACTATCCTAATTCCTTCTTTGGACCTGTTCCTCGCGTGACTTGTTCAAAAACCAGGCTTTTAGAGATAAAACAGGATCCAGCATACAACTTTGATCAAGCTGCTCAGCTCATCAATGACATGTCAGAGGACCAACGGAATAATCTCGTCACAAACATTCTTCAGAGTCTAGGAACAGTTACGAGGTTGGTACAAGAGAGAGTTATTCAATTGATTTCCTCCGTTAATTCAAAAATTGGTGAGAAAATTGCTGTACAAATATACTTAAACCGAACATTAATCGACAAATTACATTAACTCAATGTTTTATGAAAACTTTTTATGAATATGTGGTAACATTGTAAAATGTAATAAAAGGCACCTAAATAAACAAATATGGTCGTTTGATGTATTATTTATAATACTAATCCTTACTTGCTCATTAGCAAAGGTGGATTTTTAGAGGCTGCTATTAGCTATACTATATTGATATATGTATATTATAGCTAAGGGACTGCTAAAAAGTTATGCTTATTGCCTATTGTTAGGAATTTAGTCACAATTCCGTTCAATTTTGTTGTTTCCCAACGACTATTGGCTTGTGACGAGGTATATAAGAAAAATCTGTGGACGCTTGCGTCATTTCTGGTCTAAGTAATAGCGGCTAGTGGCTACTGGCACGGTATTTCTTCCGTGACGTTTTGTGGTAACTATTCAAAACCAGAAAACAGAAAAAATTGAGAATGAGTCAAGTCTAAAAAAAGTTTAAAGAATTTTATTGTAAACATGTCTCCTATGTGTACAAATTCTAAAACATTAGGAAATCACGAAAAAGTTTAAGATATAGTTGATGGTTGCAATAGCATTAAGTAAGACAGGATTACTAAATATATACTTACTCGAGTCCATGAATTTATTTTCATGTTAAACTTGTACTGCCAAAGCGAGAAAAACCTTTCCACGTACTCAAGGGCACGAAAAAGTGGTGAAAAAACATTTGATCGACATTTGGTTATTGAGTAATTGTAGCAATGAGGCTTGACGACAATTAGAAACGAGGCCACGGTATTTGGTTCAATATAAAATCAAAGTCTAGATCGTGGACAGTTATTTGTTAATATGGTGTTAGTGTAGGAGATTAAAATGCTGATACTGATAGTGATTATGATGATGGCTGTGCGGGCGCTGGCGACGCAGCCAGACCCTGCGGCGCAACAAATTATTAATTTTAAGCAAAGGAACCAGGTATGTTTGTATCAATAGCAAAATGTTTGATGTGAAAGATGCTGAGATGAAGTAAATAATGGTGTTATTAGAAAGATGTATACGCAGCAAGTAGGCCATGCGCCGTCACGCAAACGCACCTGTAAAATTATTTTGATGTCTTATTGACGATAGTTCATTGTTTTATAAAATTGCCTTAAAAGTTAAACCTGTCAATTAACATTACTTGAAGAATTAGCGATGCATGTCTAATGGCGCAGTCAGCTGTATTCATGTGTTTTTAGTTTCACAATAAAAAGAATAGTGAATATCATAATAGTGTTTGTAATTACTATATAGCATTACAAAATAGTGTTATTTTTAACCAACTTCCAAAAAACGAGGAGGTTATATGTTCGGCTGTAGTTTTTTTTTTTTTTTTTAATTTTGTATGTTCAACGATTACTCCGCCGTTTGTGAACCGATTTTCGAAATTTTTGTTGTGTTGTATTAGGTTTCACTCCAATTTGGTACCATGTTCACAAAAGTCCTGACCTGATGATGGGATCCATGAGTAATCGAGGGAACTCCTCGAAATTTATATGGAAACATATGGTGATTTTGGTTTTATGAGAAGCATCCTAAGCATATGCTACCAAAACGCAAGATTTTGCACCGAGCTATACTATGGTTCCGAAGCTACTAAGAGTACTCCGGATTCCTTATAGACAAGTTTGGGAGTTTAGGCGCTGTTTTAAGAACTGAAAGCATATGCGACTATGCAAATTACATTCATCATCATCATCATCATCATCATTACCACGTCAGGGTCACCAATGTCACCAAATTCAACCTTATCTCCAGAGCATAAGGCACACATTTGACATTACTCCTGAGAAGTTAAAGTTGCTTCGATAATGTAACATTCTGTTCCACTTCGCCGAGATATTCTGGAAAACAACCTGATTTCAACCTTTTGCATTGCGTTTAGCGTTCATAGTATAATAACGCATCGCATCGCATATCTGCCAGGGCTGTCAAGCAAGCGCGCGGCGGCGCGGTCGCGGGCCGGGCACTATGCACAGAATACAAATTACTCACGGAGGTACTATGTGCGCTGCGTGTGCTTGTCGCACATGTCGAACGAGTGCCAGCCTATTGAAACTAGTCCGGTGACCGGCTACTTAGCACGTCACACGTGTTCACTTCGATTTTTTATAATGATTGTTTAAAATTATCTGCAGGCTGCAGCTGATATTATAATATTTTGTAAGTGTGACTGTAATAAGATACGTAGAATAATATACACGTGTATTATTCTACGTATAGTACGCGTTTGCTTACTAGGTAACTAAAAAGAGTGAAATTATTATTTTTAACAAAAAATTAAAACCGACTTCCAAGGTAAAACAATAATAACATCCTTATAATATGAACTAAAAAGTATTAAATAATTATTCCTATCTAATAGTGCCTTTTTACGAATTCGGCTAAAACTCAACTATTTCTGTACTCAATCTTCATAATTTTGAAGTCGGTGCCAGTTCCAAAAGTTTCAAATATTCTGTCAGAGAACAGAAGATTCATCTGGTACCGACTTCAAAATGATGAAGATTGAGTACAGAAATAGTTGAGTTTTAGCCGAATTCGTAAAAAGGCACTATTAGATAGGAATAATTATTTAATACTTTTTAGTTCATATTATAAGGATGTTATTATTGTTTTACCTTGGAAGTCGGTTTTAATTTTTTGTTAAAAATAATTACAAATGTACTTTGCAGGAACCAGTTGGAATTATGACAACCAGTGCAGGCGCGCCCATAGAATACTCCGAGGCCTCGAATACGTTGAATAAGAGGTTGATCTTTAACGAGTACTTCATGGACTCATTGACTCATCTGGTTCGGGAGAGGATACCGGAGCGTCTGGTACATGCTAAGGCGGGAGGTGCATTCGGTTACTTCCAAGTTACTCATGATATTACAGATATATGCAAAGCCAAGTTATTTAGTGCAATTGGAAAGAAAACTCCTGTAGCTGCTAGATTTTCTCCTGTGGTTGTCGAACGTGGAGGCAGTGATACTTCAAGAGATGCTCGAGGCTTCGCAGTCAAGTTTTACACGGAAGACGGTAATTTCGACATAGTAGGCTTCAATACTCCAATGTACGTGTATAACGATCCAAGACTGTTCACGACATTCGTGCGAGCTCAAAAGAAGAATCCGGCTACTAATCTATTCGATGCGAACACTTTATGGGACTTCCTGACGTTACGTCCTGAGAGTTTTCACATGTTCCTACTTGTTTTTGGAGATAGAGGAGTCCCCGACGGTTACAGTCACATGCCCGGATTCGGCATTCACACGTATCAAGTTGTCAATAAGAACGGGGACAAACACTTTATTAGGTTCCATTTTATGCCCGACGCTGGCATCAAAAATTTACGCGCCGATCAGGCTAGAAAAATTGGTGCCGAAGATCCCGACTACAATACTAGGGAACTGTACAGATCTATAGGAAGAGGTAATTTCCCCAGTTGGACAGTGAGCATACAAGTTTTGACATACGATGACGTAAAGAATGCTAGGTTTAACGTTTTTGATGTGACCAAGGTTCTGCCTCTGGAGGAGTATCCCTTGAGGCCGTTAGGAAAGTTCGTGTTGAATAAAAATGCTGTGAATTACTTCGCGGAGATAGAACAGTTGGCGTTCAGCCCAGCGAATCTTGTGCCTGGTATTCTCGGTGGGCCTGACAAAGTCTTTGAAGCTCGAATATTGGCTTATAGAGATGCACAGTACTATCGCCTCGGTGCTAATTTCAATAAAATTCCAGTAAATTGCCCACTAAGAACCAAACCTCTTATATACAACCGTGACGGCGTAGCTCCAGTGAAGGACAACGAAAAGGACATGCCAAATTACTATCCAAATTCCTTTAACGGTCCCGTTCCATACATAGAGAAGAATAGAGTGGAGCTTATTGAGATAGTAGAGGAGGAAGCAGATAATTTCGAGCAGGCAAGAGAGCTTTACACCAACGAAATGACAAAAGAAGAAAGAAAAAGACTGGTCCAGAACGTTATATACAGTTTGGCTCCTGCAGCTAGTTTCTTACAAGACAAAGCTGTGAAAATATTCACTATTATACATCCAGATTTAGGCAGTAGGATAAGTCAAGGTTTACTAGCTAACAGAACAAAATATTATTATTATGATGATGATGATTATTAACATACTTTAAGAAGGTTAAGAAAGATATAGTGATTAATTTATTTAAATATGCATAAGGGCAAGTGAATCGCAATATTTTTTAAAGTATCCAATTAAAATAAGTTATTGTATTTATTTTTATTTAATAATTTATGTACACAAAACTATTTGACAATAATAATTATTATTAATGGTCATATTTTTTTAACCCTCCATTATTTTTCTTTCGATTAATTATTGTTATTCTTATTCAAACATAGTCTATTTTTCAACTTTGTTATAAAACTGTAATCAGTGACATAGAGCCAATGGGGACATGAAATAGATTTTTCTTTGCAAATCTAGGGTTTGTGTATGGAGGCTTTTGTTCTCTAAAAATAGCTGCCAAAACAGACAGGATGCATTCGGAGCTGTTTTACCACAATAGAACCTTTATTCCGAAGGCATAAAGATCACTCTTACAAACACTCAGAGGTATGATAACTTTGAATGGTCCATACGACGTAACAACGACCTTTGTAGCTGGCTGATGAATGTAAATGAAAAGTCGGCCGTAAAAAAAATATAGTCTGACTAGATGAGGCTCGCAACTCTATTGCGCCAAAAATTTGCTTATCCGTACATTTTTCCTGGATAAAAAGTATCCTATGTCCTTTTCCGGGACTCAGAGTATCTCCATAATATCTCAGGGCTCAGCAAATCATTTTAGCGGTTTGGGCGTAAAGACAGACAGACAGACACGCTTTCAGTATTACTAGTATGGACATAGAATCTCGTGCTTTTTAAGGGAGTTGTTAAAAAGTTTATAAAAGTCGACAAATACAACCGTATTTTTTACGAGGCAACGACACTCACGCAAAGTGATTTCAAACAGCTATTGAAAAGTTTTCAAATCCTTTTTAAAGTTTCACGACACTTTTAGTTTAGTTCTTTCATGCGAAATTGTTCAGCGATTCAACAACTTTATTCAATTGAGCATATAGAGACTTTCTATAGTACCTAGGGGATAACCTGAAATTATAATATTCTTTTTCTTGTCTGATATTTTAAAGTAGGTACGACTGACTGAGAAGTTATTTTATTCGATTTCTGTAAACTCAAATAATTAGGGAGCTGGTGAGCATTTAGGTATATGATTTGCACAAGTTTCACATCGAGGTAGATTGTAGTTTACGTCATTACGAATAGATTTGGTCCAGTCAATTAAGGTCCTACGTCGCTGCGTTTTCGCGTTACAGCCGATTGAAATTGCTTAAAAAAAAGGGGATATTAAATCATTTGCACATGTATGCCTCTGGGGTTCATGGTCACAAACAGCTTGGAAACGAAGAAAATCGAAGAGGCAGACATTCAGGGCTCTGCATTATTATGGGGCGGAGTTGTAAAAATGTTTAAAAAAAGCTCTACTAAGTAATTTGCAAACGGTTCTCATAGCGCCCATTTCATTCATTATGACTCCGTGGATATGACAAAACATTTGGCAGACATTTTGCTCACTGATTTTAGGTGTATAACTGTTTGGAATTCACGGAATCAAGGAGAAGCGGGTATCCGGTATTGCATGGGATTATTGTCATTCTTTAAAGTCTATTGTTATTATTTAGTTTGCGGTAACGATTCTACTTCTTCTGAAGCTGAAATCTATGGAATCACATATGGAATCACTGTGGAGAAATTTCATACCTGCGGAGACGTAGTTAACAGGTAGAAGCCGAATATTTCTGACGCGTGTTTAAAATTGAATTTTATACTTCTAGCTTGACGCGAGCGTCGGGTTGAAAACATTTTTTCAAATGGCCTTTGGAATATCAGAGGCCTGAACGTCTGCCTCATCGAGTTTCTTGGTTTTCATGATAAATTCAAACATCAATCCAAGAGGCAGACTTGTGCGCATAATTATAGCACTTATTTTATTTTTTACATTTTTGAAACGCTGTCCATAGCGAACGCAGAGGCAACATGCTGGCAGACTATTTTTCTGTTGTCCTTCTCATTGTTATTAATCGAACAATTTCAATCTGCCAAGTGTGCACTTCATATGAGTTTTTTAAATCATAAAAAAAACTTAAAAAATTGAAAACTACAAAAGTCAGAGCCCTGGATGTCTGCCTCTACGAATTTTTATGTTTACAGGATGATTATGATCATCAGCCCCAGATGCAGACATGTGCATATAATATCACCCACCTTTTTTTTCAACATTTTTGAAACGCTGTAAATTGACAACGCAGCGCCACCATGGTGGCAGACGAGGTTCTTGATGTTTCTTAGGGTATAATTATCACTATTAATAACGTGGCAGACGTGTGCTGATCGTATAGAAATTTTGCTCGCCAGCTCCCTAGCTAAAAGTAACTATCAATCTCCTAGATATCTTTATTTGAAACTAGCTGACCCGACAGACGTTGTCCTGTCTTAGCGATGATTATTAAATTCGAATTGGTATAATTAAGAGAACAATAGATTAAAATGTAGTATCTCCATGCCTTTCATCAAAATAGATTACTTAAATAGTTTAAGCGAAAATGAGTTTATTGTGCGGGAACCGTACATTTTCCGGGACAAAAAGTATCCCTTGTCCTTTCCCGAGACTCAAAGTACCTATCTCCATACCAAATTTTATAAAAATAGACTGAATAGTTTAGTTTAGTTTCCCTTGTCCTTTTCTAAGAATAGTTTAGGCTAAAATCGCAAAAGTTTATTGTGCGGGAACTATCCGGGACAAAAAGTATTCCTTGTTCTTTCCATAGGCTCAAAGTATCTCTATACCAAATTTCATCCAAATATATTGAATAGCTTAGGCGAAAATCATAAAAGTTTATTTCGCGGCAACCATATATTTTCCGGGACAAAAAGTATCCCGTCCTTTCCCGAGACTCAAAGTATCTCCATACCAAATTTTATCAAAATCTATTAAATAGCTTACGCGCAAATCACAAAAGTATATTGTGCAGTAACCGTACATTTTTCCGGGACAAAATGTATCCTATGTTCTTTTCCGGGACTCAAAGTATCTCTCCACCAGTTTTCAGCCAATTCGATTCATTCGTTCTTGAGTTATAAGTAGTGTAACTAACACCACTTTCTTTTATATATATAGATTGTAAAATAAATTATGTTTTGAAAACCAAGTTAACAGATTTTAACGCTTGGTGTTGTCCAAGATCTTGATGAAAACGTACTTTATACCCACATAAATGTTATTATCCCAATGATCGCAATTCACAGTCAAAGCCGTAGGTACAAGCTAGTATCAATATAATATCGTAATCAATATCTATTGGCATTAGTATGTTTTCTGTGTTCTCGCTTCGAGGTAACATTAGCTGGTGCAGAATCGTGAAAGTCGGAATCGGTGTCGCATATCCCGACACGAGAGAGACTGATTGACAAACGACAACCACGTAACATCAGTGATGAAGTATCTCAGCTGAAGTGATACATTTTTTAATTTTATTGGCCGAGAGCACTGACTCGCCACTCTACTGGTAGGTGTTATTAAAGGGTAATGTATCTCATTAGACAAAAACCGCACTTCCTTACTAAGAACGTAGGTGACATTACGAGTAAGTCGGAGACAAACGTGATCTTTATTATTATTTTTATTTATTTGTCTATGGAACCTATCTTTTCAACATCTTCGGAAGCTATAAGAAAGTTATAGCTTGTAAGTATTCATTCAAATCAATATCATACTAAAAGTTATCAAGCGTGCTCATGTAACGGCTGAGCAGATTTTAGTAAAACTATGCTAGACGGTGTAAGGTGAGAAAGGGACAAGGAGGACGTTTCCCATCGTCGGGTCGCGTTACACACATGATCTGGCTTTCTACAGACACTGCGGCTTGTGCAACCGCCGGAAGAAACTGTAGCGATGGCAGAAAACTTCTAGATATAAAGGTAAATCTGTAATCTGACTAGGCAAATTATGTAGCCCCTTACCCGGGCTGGTATTACAAATCTATTTATATCGGAATTAGAAGTAAAACAAACATTTTATAGTAGCTTAGGTAATGGATACGAATAATAATATACGAGGACGTAAGTGAAAAGATGTGCCTCTCGAGTCTTGTCTCATACATTATAAATTACTAGTTATTTGACCGAGCTTAATTTTTTTTATTTTTTATTTGAACGGAAAACATACGGTGATAAAATTAAATTAAAAATTAAAGCTGATTACCTAATATCTAAGCACCATTATCATTTCCTCAATTAGAATTCTAAACATTAAGAAAATTGCTTTAAATTTAGGTAGACGACGAAAAAATCGGTATTCGATAAAACACGAATAAAATAACACTTTCTAAAAATGATTCCTAGCTAGATTGATTTATCGCCCCCGAAACCCCTTATATACTAAATTTCATGAAAATCGTTAGAGCCGATTCCGAGATCCCAATTATATTATACTAGCTGTTGCCCGCGACTTCGTCAACGTTAGCATAGATAGTGTAATAACGGAGATGGATTTCATGTTCCTAACTTAAGAAATGACGGAATTTCATTCAAACTTTCAACCCCTATTTCACCCCCTTCGGGGTAAAATTTCCAAAATTCCTTCCATAGTGGGTGTCTACTAAATAAAACAACCCTACTCACCAAATTTCGTGGCTGTAACTTTAACAGTTGCTGCTCAGCGATGATGAATCAGTCAGTCAGTCAGTCAGGACATGTAATTTTATAAGTATAGATTTATATAAGTACTATAGTCTATACCTATACAAAGATATAAGTACTATACAAAACTATACACTATACAGTATACTACTACTATGCTACTGATAAAATAATATCCAAGAGCACTGTCGAATAAACGCCTGCATAAATCAGCTATCCTTATCACGTTTGCACTATTGCAATTTTAACTCACCATTATATTTTTCATTTCATATTGTATTTCTACCACTTGCATAACAGTACCTACATTATTTTGTAACTCTGTGTTTTTTTCCGAATGCAAATAAATTATTTTTTACTCAATTCTAAAATTAAAATTAGGTACCTTATTCAATTTAACACCATCAAGATTTTCAATTGTTAGCGGCAGCCGGCTGAAGTTGGGGACTGGTGGGTTAATGCTACTGTTATTAATACTCTAAGGCAGTGGTTCCAAACCTTTTTAGAGCTGTTACCCCTATGGCCTGTTAGAGAAACCGATTTTACCCCGCCACCAGAGTTGAGAGGCCGCTCTCGCATTTACAAGTGGTAGCTAACGGTATCAACATTTTCAGATCTCTGTCTGCAATTATAGGGTATTCTGTTATCTGTAGCTGTTTTTGTCCAAAATGTACAGAGTTTATAACATTTTTCCTCTGTTACCCCTTTAGAATAGCTATTTTACCCCCGGGGGGGTAATTACCCCCAGGTTGGGAACCCCTGCTCTAAGGGTTAATGTTATTTTTAATTTCATATAAACAAGTTTATTTGCAGACGCTACACCATTATAATACCACATAATACGAAGATTTGGCGGCAATCGCGCCTTTCAAATGTTACAGATTCCGCCAAACAATGTGAAGATCCGCCTACCGCTCAGGAGTTATCTGATCTTATTGTGGGCCGTGGGTTTTATGAAAACCGCAATTATAAACACTCTGATTATACAGATTATACGGATTAATACCCGTAACAATGCGACATAAAATATTTTTGTCATGCGAAAATGCCCTGTAATTGGTTAATGACATAAGTTCGTTCTCCAGGAGAGGCCCATCATTTAGCCGTTAATTATACAGAGGTAAAGTTGTTTTCGAGTTTTCCACATACATATTAAATTGCGTTAGGGTTACCTTAATTATAACATAAGAAAATGTTCATTTGGTTTCTCCACTTCTACTCGGCAAACGAACTTTGATTGTTACTAAGATCTTGCAGAGTATTAATTGACATAATATTATTCTCTCTACATCTGATATAACCCAGTAAGACGGATTACCGTTATTGTCTAAACGACTGGCAAGAGACCAGACGCAAGACTTGTCTACAAGTATGGTCAAAGCCTCGAGATTATTTCCATTGTCGACATTTAATTGTGAAGTTTTATTTCGGTCCTGGTTTAGAAATATAGTGTACCTTTGTAACTGAAGCACCTATGTGCAGACATTAGCAATATGCACTATTGAAATGGCTCGGGTAGTTTAAAGTTAACTCTGGGCTGAACTTTCATTCTGATATTTATTATGGTGTTATAGAGTTATCTGTTTATGCTAGATGCCTAAGACTGGCATTAATCATTATATTATCTGGAATCTGGAAGACAGGAAACAATTAGGGCCTGTTTCACCACTTCCTGATAAGTGCCGAATAGGTAATTCACCATTTAACTTGACAGATGAAGTATAGAGAATCTGTCAAAAAAGTAGTGAATAGCCTATTCGGCACTTTATCAGAAAGTGGTGAAACAGGCCGTTAGAATACTGAAATTAGAACTCATGAATTAGAATAATAGAGCTCTACTACAGTCAAATTAATAAAATATTTTATTTTTTTCACTATCGTAAAATCAACTGTATAAATTTAAGCATTTCGGAGACCACTGGAAAGTAGATAAACACTTTTTTCCGCAGCAAAATGTACAGTTCCATTGTATTAAACACCCATAATAATATGGGAGCTGTAATAGTACATTACGCACCTAGGGCAGGAAAATAAGAAATGTCTCAGATCACATGTAATTGTTGGCCGAGGCGAAGCCGATGTCAACAAACATGTGATCTGAGGCTTTCTTATTTAGTGCCCATGGTGCGTATACTATTTTTCTTATCGACGGAGGCGGAAAACGGCAACATCGGTAAGCGCAGCGGGAAGAAAGTTGACGTTTTCCGCCCGGAGGTGAGAAAAATCATTTTGAGAACGATACGTCATGTTATGGTATTTAAAAAAGTTACAACTACTTAGCTGTTAGGAACTTAACATAATATGCTAACACTCTTCACTTTCATTATTTTCTTATTTCAAATGATTGTGAATGAAATGACGTTGATTAAACTTAATTAAATTATAATTTATAACACTTCTTAGATGTCAACAACTCTATCAAGATAGAGATCTATGTTTGATGTTAAATATAATTCAATTTAATACAACAATGAGTCGTTACAGCAAGTAGGTAACGCGGGGATCGCGGTTCGCGGTGAAAGGTTCACCGTTTGACCCCGGTTACTTCACACCGTACTATGTTTAATGGAAATTACATTGTACGGCTAGGAAGCTAGCGTTTTTAGGCGTTTAGGCGGTCTATTTAAAATCTTTCTGTTAAAGTAAAAGTTGGACCAAAATTAGGTATTTACTATCTACTATTAGAATAAGTTGATTCATAGGCAGATATGGCCGTCCTAATTATTTTGGTCGGGTTTTGTGAAACCCAGCCGAAAGCTGACGATTTATATTAAGTTGATTTAGTCCGACAAAAATACATAGTCCGTCAACTGCCTAGGAATCAATTTCCTCGATGGTACATGTGTATTTTTTTGTGAAATAAATGATAGAGAGGCGTAAGTTCCATAGTAGAGCACCGTTTGCACATTGACTCATTTTTGTTCCATAAATTATACCACTTCACTACACTTTACGTATATTTACATGAAATTTCTTAGGTTGAAAAATAATTACGACTTTTATTCCTGCAAAAATAAAATGTATCGCTTTACATTTAAGTACTTACAATTTTTGAGGTGAAAACTTTTTTAGCGGCGTTGAGCACTTTTGTGGGACGGGTAAAACTGTGAAACTCGTGTCAGATTCTCGTGCTGATCGAAAAACCTTGAAAAAACCGTAAGACGGTTGGAGATTAGTGTTTTGTGTCGAACTCGAACTCGAATTGATTGTAAAGGTTTAGATTAATTTAAAAAATCGATTTTTTAAAAATCGATTTTCATAAAAATGGGTTAAAATTTAATCGATTGTAAGGGTTTCGATTAATTAAAAAAATCGATTTTTTAATAATCGATTTTCATAAAAAATGAATTAAAAAAATGCACAACGTTAATAATCAAGTTTTCACTTCTGCCGGCACTCCCGGAGTGCAACCCGTTTTTTTTTTAGCAATTTGGTATTACATGTTTATTGTTTATCAAGTGATCATTATCGCTAAATCTAAGTCCGTGGCCTCGTAAAACACAATCCAGGATATATTTTATACGATTTAGTCTTATTTGACCAGTAGAAAGTGCGATTCTGTGGTTTATGCCTTATGGACTACTAATTGGATTAAATCAATCCTTAGTTTTATATCGGTTGTACAAAACGTTTATTGGCTCTTAACTCTTAGCTCTTAATGTGAGACAACTTATTCCGAGGACTTTACTGATTGAAGACGTGAGTGGATGAAGTGGGTAACTCACAATTTGAAAATATTCGTTTTTAGAATTAAATACTACCAGGAAAATGATTTGAAATAATAAAAGTGGACATGAAGTAGGTTTGTTTAAATTATAAGGGAAAAAATTAGTAATTTCCCTTTAAATGTTATAAAATGTTAGTTGTCTACTTTAGCCACTTACGTCTTTTATTGTATAATTAGGTACATGCAAGCTTTAGTTTTACCGGTTATCTAACTTATCCAACATG
This sequence comes from Lysandra bellargus, assembly GCA_905333045.1. NCBI lineage: Eukaryota > Metazoa > Arthropoda > Insecta > Lepidoptera > Lycaenidae > Lysandra > Lysandra bellargus. The sequence goes on along the minus strand of HG995336.1, from coordinate 3,556,557 downwards.
GTACATGGGAATAATCTAATTTCTAATTATTATATTATTGGCAAAATTTACCAAATTGAACATTCCAGTTACGAAATATCCATTGAGTGTAAAATACTAATACTGTAAACATGGCGGTAGCGGCCATTGACTCCCTGTCAAAAACTTGTCATTTTCTATATAAACCACGATTGACAATGAAGTGTCAGTTGTTGTCAATCGCGGCTTTGTATAGAAAATGACAAGTTTTTGACAGGGAGTCAATGACCGCTACCGCCATGTTTCGCCGAGTACAGTATAGACATTTTTCGCGGTTCCGCCGGCGTATATAAGGGATTTCGCGAAAACCGTGAATTTTTCCGCAAAAAGTTGGTTTGTCCTTTCCTTTGGTCTACTCCATCTGTGCGCGTTAATCTCAGGAGCTACTAGATCGAATAATTGTAAAATTATTTTAGAGTTTGATAGCACATTTGTTGAGGAAGGCTCTAAGTATATTTAATATTACGCTGTGACCAACAGGAGCGAAGAATCATTGGGAAATGTCGAAAAAAGGAAAAGAATATTGTTATGTATTACATTTTAGTTTAATTTGGGATATTTCTCAATCTCAACGAACACCTAGTTAGGATATTTCTTACCCTAAAACAACCTGAATACTAAATTTCACACCTTTTCCGCTTTCGAAACACGTCCACGAAAAGTTTGTTACTTACACTGAAAACCAACTTATTATAACCATTGTGATTATCGAATATCCATAGCGATTTTAATAAGCAATAAATGACAAGTTATTTCATTGAATTATCTCCCTGGCAATTAAGGTTTAACGCTCACCTAAGACACGACGGGCTTACAACTTGCTATAAGTTATTACAATACAAAATATTTGTTTCATGTGTTTTATGTTATTTTAGAGGTATATAGTTTTGTCATCCTCACTAGCCTTTGGATTGTACCTCAGATACAACACTCTTTTATCAGTCTTGATGATGAAGCAGTCATGCATACTATGTCCATACTAATATTATAAATGCGAGAGTGTGTCTGTCTATCTGTCTGTCTGTTACCTCTTTACGCCCAAACAGATGAAGCGATTTTGCTGAAATTTGGTATGGATATGGTTTGAGACATAGGATACTGTATATCCCAAAAGATAAACAAATGGCGCAACGGAGCTGCGGGTATCATCTAGTAACATATTATAACTGTCTTGAAACTGTCTAGAGACTGTCGACAAGAATTTTTTAGACTTGTCACAGGGCAATTTTGACGCTACGCAATTTCGTCTATGAAACTTTGGCTTCATATTATATTTTGTGCTCACTGTAAAATTCTGAGCACTGCTTTGTCATAGGTGAGTGCTAAGCCTTAGCTATTGTTAAAGAATATACTACCCAATAAATAACTTCTAATTGTGCACTTAAGATACGCAATACGCATGAGACAATCCGAAATGACGCATTTTGCGTAATTTTATTTGCAATAAAGTTGTGATTTACTTTTGAGTTGGCGCTTACTGGCTTCCGTATAAATATTTAATTTCACAATGTATTTTACTATGAATATTGGATAATACTTGTTATTTATAGTCAGTATTAGCGTTTTTTATTATCCAAAATTGAAATTTTCTCCAAAACTGTTACGCGCTTTTAAATATACTGCAGATTTTTAAGCAATAAGCAAATCTTCAATTTTCTGTAAGAAATACATAATATTAAATAATTTTCTATAAGAAATACATAATACATAAAAGAAACCTATAGAGATTTTTTCCTATCCGAATCCGACAAAAAAAGAAAAGGCCACAGCTCTTTTACGGTTCTCTAATTATGCCTAAGGTTTTCTTGGCTACTGCATTACTTCATCTATAAACTCCCATTTATTCTCCGGTGGTGCGTTTCAATTTGTGGCATATTCAGATAAACGACCAGATACCTCGAGCTGTGAGTGTGACACAATACAGTTGCCGTTACATAAACCGACATATTGTTGTAGATACGGAATATAATGACCGTTCGTTACGTGCAAATGATAACATTCCTAGCTTCAGTTCCTACAATAGGATTTTAAGGCTGTTGGTTTTTGATTTTCGTCGGTTTTCTCCCAATTATTGGTTTGTTTATTTGCTCTCTGTGGTTTTTGATTGGAGTTTATGTATTCAACAGTATCGTTCATTGGTTTATGTTTTGACGCCTTTGCTTTCTGAGGCGCTAGTGATAAGATAAACTTTAGTAAAAATACTTTCAGATGCAATGTGCAAGGCATTAAAATATGCTAGAGTTAACAAAGCAACTATTTAGTAATGTATGTAACAGTGAAGAATAAAATCCATACTAATATTATAAATGCGAAAATGTGTCTGTCTGTCTGTCCGTCTGCCTGTCTGTCTGCCTGTCTGTCTGTTACCTCTTGACGCTCAAACCGCAGAACCGATTTTGCTGAAATTTGGCATGGAGATACTTTGAGTCCCAGGAAAGGACATTGGATACTTTTTGTCCGGGAAAAATGTACGGTTCCCGCGCGATAAACGAGTTTTGGCGCAACGGAGTTGCGGGCGTCATCTAGTGCTTTATATATTTATCGGGCAGTTAAGAAAAACGTGAAAACAAAATTAACATATATCAAGTTATTACTCTACTTCCTCTCATAAGGTTACGCTTACGCACTGCCTATTACCTGTACTAAGCGACGTTGACACACTCAGATCAAAAGTTATGATAATCTATGACTTAATTGATTTATCTCCATTGGATGCACAATAACTAGACGTCAGAAACAAGTTATTTATACCAGTACAACAAAAATAACCATTAGTCCATACAAATTTGAAAGCGTTATGTAAGATTCGTATGAGCTATTATAGCGTCTTCAGGGTTGCCAATAGTTTAATTTTTTGGATGATTTTTATGTCATTATGCGAGGCTTTTGGCAGCCCTGGCATCACATTAAAATGATACATACGCTGTCTATGACCCATAGTCGCTCGCATCAATATACATCAGTATCTGTGACATTCCCGCATACCGACCACTATGCACTAGCGACCTCGACGGGTGGCCGAAAAGTAGGTAGCTTTTCATAGATTTGAGTAAATATTTGATGAATACGTCTTTTAGATATTAGAGAATCACTTTTATGAGAATTATAAGGTCGCTATTGGATCTAATGCAGTAATTTTAGATCCCATCAATATAGCGATCATTGTTGATCCAAAGTTGTGCAATACCCAAGAGCACTTGGTTTTCCTTTTCAGCATCCATTGGGTATTGACAAGACTGGCGAGATTTTCACGCAGTAGCATATTGCATCTGTAGCAAACTACCAATCACCGATGCTGCAATGGTACAGGCCGGGGACGAATTTGTCTTAATCTATTCGTTCCAATAGATTCAAATTTCAAACTAATACAATTACGTCCTCCATCATCCCTTATTTTATCCCCATGAGGGTTAAATTTAGCAAAATCCTATTAAATAGATGCATGCAATGCAGAGACTCTTCACTTGGCACTGATAAAAATTTCAGGAACAATCTAACATCGATCAGACAATAGAGTAGCCAGTCTGCACACAACATGTACATGTATACTGATGGTTATGTCATTGTTATTTATTTTGACGGCGAGTGATTTATCTGTGAGAACTCACCTGCTATTTAGGCCGATTTTTGCAATCGCTTTTATTTAATATTTCCGTTGCACTGATTCGGTTTAGTTAAGTTTAGTAGACAATCAAGTTATTTTTAATGTTGTCTATGTTGCGTGTGAAACGATAAGTTAGGAAGTTAGATCAGATAATCAACTGGAAATTATGATAAGCTATAATAATTTACATTAAATTAATATTAATTGAAATACTAGGTAGTAGTATACATTTTATTTTAATAGAGTAAGAGGCAGTGATAGCCAGACCTTCGTTATTTTCTTAAAGGAAAAAGCTTTTCTGTACCACCAGTAACCAGCAACTATGGAAGTTATCAAATGCGTGGAATGGAAGTTATCAAAAGTTTATACGTGGGAGAGCCATGCTTCGGCACGAATGGGCCGGCTCGACTGGAGAAATACCACGTTCTCACAGAAAACCGGCATGAAACAGCGCTTGCGCTGTGTTTCGCCGAGTGAGTGAGTTTACCGGAGGCCCAATCACCTACCCTATTCCCTTCCCTATCCTCCCTTATTCCCTTCCCTTCCCATCCCTACCCTCCTCTATTACCCTATTCCCTCTTATAAAAGGCCGGCAACGCACCTGCAGCTTTTCTAATGCTGCGAGTGTCCATGGGCAACTTAAGTTTATTTCCATCAGGTGACCCGTTTACTGGTTTGCTCCCTATTTCATAAAATAAAAAAAAATGCTGAAGGTCCTCCTAACCTTCGTTAAAGTATAAGACTAAATGTGTGTCTTATTTTCTCCGGTATAGCTCAATTAATCTCATCTTCCCCTGCCAGACACTTATGAGTTATGACAATAGTTGTTTTCTATTGCTAGACACTCTTAAAGTCTTATTCTAAAATTGTAATGAAACAAACAAAATGTCTGGCAGTTCAGTGTCAGTGCAGAGCAAGGTAATAATATGCTCGTACAGGCCGGAGCTAACTTATGCCAGACTTCGATAGCGCGATGCAGGATTCTGGCGCAGTAGGACCCAAAAGCTTCACTATTCAAATCATAATAGTATAGATTATAAGCACAGAATACATATTAGTACAAACTATAGTCTCGTTAGACGTATGGGAAAGTGTGACGACTGGTATGAGGTCGGAAGTGCGAACTGATACCATCTCTGACGTGTTACGTTACTGGCTAAGTCATTTGACATGTTTATAGCCGCTATTGTTGCGAAGATCTGTTGATACTAACACGGGAGCATCTTACGAAATGGTTAAGTGGGTAATCAAAAAGTAGAGGAAGTTATGGTGGGAATAAATCACGCTAGACGCAGAAAGTCATAATCTATTTCAAAATTTCTTGGCGAAACTTTTTTGGCGCAGCAGAGTTGCGGTCGTTATCTGATAAGTTGTACCTACAATTTATAATAGAATACCTATTCTATTTGCGAGGATAAAATATAATAGTAAATGGTGAATATTAAGATTACCAATAGCACATTATATTATCCTCGAATTCTGTAAATAAAATATGTTTTTAACCGACTTAAAAAAAGGAGGTTATCAATTCGATGCGTATCAGCGTATGTATGTAATATTTCCAGAACAGAAAAATTTTCGTATATTATGTTAGTCAATATGAGCCTCTGAACAAATGTGCTAAATTTCAAAAGTGTATTGTATGTATGTTAATCATGGCTATCTATCATGGGCCATGTAGGGAGAGGGTATGAGAAGAGTAAATTAAAAACTGAAAGTAAAAAGTGTAAACGACAAAAGAATTTTAAAGCAATCAAAATAAAATGCGGATGCCAAAATGATTTATTACAATTTCATAATGTACTTATGTGCAGCCATCGGAATGTAAAAATCGCAAATTAATTTAAAATATTGTAATCAAAATTAATGTAAATAAAATATAGTACCAAGTATCATATTATGAAGGTTATAATTTTAAAATATGTTATATAATATTAATAATGTCATTACTCATTACACATTGTATAAATTATATGGTGTGATGTAAGTTGGTTTGTGTTAACTCGACAAAATATTTACATGTTATTTAAGACTATGACGCTCGCTATTCCGTTGCACCACAATTCGTTTGTCCAATGTCCTTTACCGGGACTAAAACGTATTTCGATACCAAATTTCAATAAAATATTTCAGTGGTTTGGGCGTTTAAAGATGAAGAAGTCTTCTTAAGGCGCTATATTGAAAGTAATTTTACTGCAAGGACAATTTTATACTTAATTTGTATGGCTATAAAGTCGTGAATACGCTGCGGCCAGAAGCTATCGGCTCACTCGGAAAACATGCGAAAAACGTAATTTTAATTATTTAAAAAATTACTGGGAGCATATAAAAAAAATGCTTCTATACGAAGATATGTATATCTCATTACCAGATTTATAACATTTCTGAGGGTCCTATGGTATTACGTCAAAAAGGACGTGGGCGACTAACCCAAAATTGTCGATTTTATAATTCATTTTTATACTTGAAATAAGCCTCAAATTGTTTCATTTTCTAAAATTAGATACTACATTATAATTCCAAGAGTTCAATCTGAGCAAAAACACGATATCTTAAAATTTTCTCGATAGAAAAAAATTACAAAAACTTATCTAATTTTCACGAATTTTTCATTTATTGCCATAACCGTGCATTGAACTAAGTTAATATTTAAAAACATTGTATAAAATTCTATCATTGAGAGATCGACCTAGCGGATTTTTAAAATGTTGTATATTTATCGAGTTATTGAGAAAAAACTAATTTGGCGATGAATCCGCGTCGTCCTTTTTCACCTGGCATATGAAAGACGGGCGTGAGTGTGGAGAGAAGGACGATGTTTGATTTTTTGCATTAGTCGCCCTCTAAGAAACGTTTATTTTGCACATCACAAAACACAATATTTACAAGCAGACGAGAGGACAGGGATATAATACAATAATTACTATATTCTTCTTTTCACCTTACCTGTCTGTACTCTGTTTGTCTGAAAAAGCCAACCCAAGACATACTTTCGTATTTCTAATATTAGTATGGATTAATAAGTGAAGAGAACCCACATACTTTTGGTAGGTGCTAGATACACAAAAAAAAACGGCCAAGTGCGAGTTGGACTCGCCCATGAAGGGTTCCGCAACAGCAATAAGGTTTATTTCTATAAAATTAAAAGGTTTTTGATTTATTTTTATATTTTAGTTGATTTAATGAAAGTTAAATTAAGGTTTACCATTTATGACGTTTAAAAAAACTACTTGTTAGATCTCGTTCAAACCAATTTTCGTTGGTAGTTTTTATAATAATGTACAACTTTTTACTTATACTCATACTTTAGAAGTTAGAGGGGCTGGACGACACACATTTTACCACTTTGGAAGAGTCTCTCTCGCAAACTATTCAGATTAGAAAAAATGATATTAGAAACCTCAATATGATTTTTGAAGACCTATCCATATCCCTTATACGCATAGGTTAGTTAGAATTTTTTTGTTTCAGTTGTACCTACTAAAATTTTTAATAATTTTTCAATTTTTGTATCAAAATCTTAATGCGGTTCACAGACTACATCTACTTACCAAGTTTCAATAGTATAGCTCTTATAGTTTCGGAGAAAAGTGGCTGTGACATACGGACGGACAGACAGACAGACAGACATGACGAATCTATAAGGGTTCCGTTTTTTGCCATTTTGGCTACGGAACCCTAAAAATGTGCAAAAAGATTTCTTTGTGGGTGGGCTTTTAAACAAGTATTAGCAAGCGAGATATTTTCGACATAAAACGTGTTAAATGATCCATTTATTACGATATCGACAGTGCAAACTGGTATTCACTCTCTATGCAATATTTCTTTTTTACTATTTTAATAACTGTTGTGTAATGTTAATTTCAATTTTTAATTACTGAAAAATTTGAAATCTTTTTGATTGGTTAATTATGTTAAATGGTACTTCATCTCAACGTAAATTCATAAGTATTTTCATACTTGTATTATAAATGCGAAATTGTGTCTGTTTGTATGTTTGTCTGTCTGTCTGTTAACTCTTTACGCCTAAACTGATGGACGGATTTTGCTGAACTTTGGTATGGATGCACTTTGAGTCCCGAAAAAGGACATAGTATGTACGGCTCGCGCGCGGTAAACGTATAAGTCATCTATCAGTCTATATTACAATGTTACTAAGTACTACAGTTCTATATCCTTCGTTTTCACTGATGACGGTTTCATGATACCATACAATTATAATTTAAATTCATTCATATCAGGAATTCTCAACATTTCAATCTTCAGAAATCTTTATCAGTAGAGCAAGCGCAGGCATCGAGTGTGCAAAATATGAGGATCGCATTCTTTGAATGTTTGAAACTCAGAAGAGCATGCAGATTCGGAATATTGCCAAGAGTTAAATTGGTTATTTTTATACAAAAAAAAAAATGGTCTAAAAAGTGGATCGATTACTACTACCATACTTTGCAATACTTCACCCAGAATCCGCTTTATAATTTTTTGAAATTTTTATTGGCATTTCTCTGTAAACTCGTCAGGTCCCATACTGTCCTGGGAATTATTTATAACATTTGCCAAAAAAATATGTACTATTTTAAAGAAAATTAATTTTTATTTAAGTTACATAAAATAGTTTTATTTAAGTCCACTAAAATTATGCGTATATTCCGGAATAGAAAGCAAAAAAGGAAAAAATCGCGTTCATTGTATGGAAGCCCTCCTTAAATATTAATTTTACTTTGTTTTTAGTATTTAATGTTATAATGGAAACATAAATACATAATTTGTGAAAAATTTCAGCTGCCTCGCTGTACCGTTGGTACATTATCGTTGAAGGAGTAAATTAAACACAGAATACTGTATCACTGAACGCTCTAGTCTCGGCGGTGGCTCGGTAAGAAGTGGACGACAGCTCTGAGTGCTCTGACGTCTGGCGGCCATATTCCCCAAGCCCCCACTCAGGTAGTGCGGCCATCTTTATTTATCAATACACTACACTTGCTATCGTAGTTTTTGAGATATATCTTAAAGAAATAAATAGACTGATGGATAGACAGACAGGCAGACAGACGAGACAGCGAAGTTTTAGCAATAGGGTATCGTTTATACCTTTTGGGTACGGAACCTTAAAAACAGTTTTTTCGCTTAAAAATCACCAATTCGTTAAATTGAAGACAGGGGACTGTTGCCAGGGGACTGTTTATTTCGGTTAGATTTCAAGATAAGTCCTAAACGGATGTAAAATAGTTTTTAAAGAATTTACTAATCAGTTTGGACATACATAATACAAACAATAAACGAAATATACAATTGGCAAAATAATTAACATACCTTTTATTCGTTACCAGAGGACTGTTTGTGATAGCGGTGCAAAACGTGTTTATCTTACAAATGACTCTGTGACACTTAAAGGCGTCCTTTCGCCACATTCGACAAGGATGCCAACTTCGTTACGAGCTTATAATCAAGAAAATGTTTGTAAATATTATAGTTTTTTATTTAAATTGACTGAAGTTTTTGGCAGGGGACTATTTAAAAATTCTAGGGACAAAGTTTACAGAAGTCTACTAAATATATAAATTGGCAGTGACACTTTGTTTTACGAAAATAATATGTATTAATCATTATTATTTGTAATATTAACCGCCTTATGTATGTAGTTTCATCAACTTCTTCGTAAATATCATTTTAAGTGCTGACGGTAGTGATGGGACAGCTAGGGGACTGTCTTTTTAGACCTTCTATCGCTTCAAGAAAGAAAATTTAAACAGTTATGGTTCTGAAAACAAAGGGCCTGTAAAGTTTCGAGGTTAAAGTTTCATTAAGAGTGATTATTTGTATAAATTATTCTAATACTTTTTGAAAAAATTGGTCAGGACAGCGATTTACGAGCCAGAGAATCTCCATCCATATGTGCTGCTGCTATAAACATAATATATTTAATTTGAACAGTGGCTAACTAGACTCATCTCAACAACCTAGTGACTATATAGCGTGGCAGCCCCGGATTTATAAATAGGCCGTATAGGCCGCGGCCTAGGGGCGGCAGAGTCCCTGAAAGATGGCGGTAAAAAAGTGCCCTTGCTCATAAATAAAAATTCAGCACTGTAGCGTAGTAACGTTCTTTTATAAGTAACAGCTAGGCTTACTGGTTGGCGACTCCTGGTCTAGATGACGATCGAAGCTCAATTGACCGGACATCAGTTTCACGCTTCTTGTGATCTATAACTTATAACATAAATTTACTCTATCAGAAGCGTGTCACCTCCGCTGAAGTGAAAATAACGATGGATGTCAATTATAGAGAAATTATACAATCGTTATTTACTATCTATTACAATAATTTAACACTATGTAAAATGAATTTTCAATTTTGTAAGTTTCGTTTAAACTGGAGAACGGCTGCACCGATTTGGTTTAATTTTAGTCTTGAAATATTTGTGGAAGAAGAAGGTTTTACGAAGGAGTTTTATGAGAATGAACACGATGTTCACCGAGTCAGCTAGTAATATAAAATTACTAAGTCAAGTATTGCTCAGATTTGAAAATAAAAGAAGCAAAAGCACACGGTTTTCCCTGACATATCATTTTTGTCACTGAAAAAGTATCTACTGGATACTAAATTTCATTGAAGTACTGCAGCCGTGTTCAAAAACCTATATAAATATATTATAATATGTGATTGTCTCGTTTAACGTATAGTAGGGACAGGAAGATAGTAAATTACTAAAGTGTCTATAGTATAATATGAAACTGCTCATAAATTCTACTCTAGTTACATGAGTGAGCCTATACCTACTATTATTATTAAATATCCTTTAGAAATAAAGCTTTCAAAGTTTCATTATAGTCGGAAAGGTAGCCCGGAGGCGCATATAAATTATATTATTATGCATATTATTGTAATTAAACAAAACAAAAAGATAATTGAGACATAATAGAAACCTTCATAATGGGATACTAAATACTTGTTTACATATTAATAATTATTTGTTTACTAGCGACAAAATAAATTAATGGCGGAACTGAATATTATTTATTACAAAATCATATTTCCTTCGATGCTGAATTCTCACCATTTCTATCTACTAGATATGACGCCCGCAACTCCGTTGCGCCAAAATTCCTATATCGCGCGAGAACCGTACTTTTTTCTGAGATAAAAAGTATCCTAATATGTCCTTTCTCGGGACTCAAGGTTTCTCCATACCAAACAGCAAAATCAGTTCAGGGATTTGATAGACAGATACACTTCCACATTTATAATATTAGTATGGAAGTATGGATAGTGAAGGCATCCTCATGATTTTGGTATTACTTAACAATCAACGGATATTATTGATTACTTTTGAATAGGAATCTAACAAAATGGTGGTGGGAAATTGAGTTAGACTTTTTAAATATCTTAGCACAAATATGAAAATCGGGTTCGCGATATACCTATCAATGAAAAGGTCAGGTTCATCTTGAATTGAGAGTTATTATACCTAAATGAAGCCTTTTCTATGAAACTTCTTTGCGAAGAAATTGACTTATTTTTTCTGGATGAAAACTATCTCATGTTCTTTCCTCAAAGTCCTCAAAATACGTTTCTTGTTCAGTTCAGCAGATTAAGCGTGAAAAGGTAATAGACATAAACTTTCCCATAATATTAAACGTATACGGAAGTCAATGGGCTTAAGTGCCATATTTCACCTACTTATACCCAATTAGTTTCGTAATTACAATCAAAACAACCCCAAAATATATTTAGATTTACTCACAGTTTATTTTAGGAAAGTAGTGTTACTATACTCGAACATGCACCTCGCGTGCCCGTGGACACTTCACCTAAATACAGCGAGAAATCAATGAGATCTCTGCCCTCTTTGAATCCGGGTTAAAGAAAAGTAATTGTTGGTGAAAATAAAAAGTTATTGTCTATACTCTACGGATTATACGTAGATGGAGAATTGAGCGTTTTTTTGCAAAAAAATAGGATGAAAATAGAATATAAGAAGATGACAGAAAATTATTTAATTTATACCAGCAAATCATTATCATTATTTTATCATACAACATATCGATTTCGATCATGATTTTTGCCTCGACATCAGTCTTTTAAGTCTTTATTGCCTAATCTTTACACTGATAAATGAACTACGTTTTATTTCCGAATTGGTTAGGTAATTAGGTTTAAGTTAAGGTTATCTTGGATAGAGGCTGCATTCTTCTTCTGCTTAGATTCATAGTTTGGGAGGCCCCACAATCTATCTATACTTATTATAAAACAAAGTCGCTTTTTTCCCTCATGTCCCTTTGTTCCCCTTAATCTTTAAAACTACGCAACAGATTTTGATTATTCTTTCAGTGTTAGATAGCCCATTTATCGAGGATGGTTATAGGCTATATTTTATGACGCTAAGACTAATAAGAGCGAAGAAATAGAGGAAAATGTGAAAAAAACGAAAATTATTTAAAAAGGGCTAACTTGAACGCGCTAATCTCAGGAACTACCGATCTGATTAGAATTTTTTTTTCAGTGTTAGATAGCCCATTTATTGAGGAATACTATAGGCTATATTTTATCACGCTAAGACTAATAGGAGAATGTGTAAAAAAACAGGGGAAATTATTTGAAAGGGCTTATCTTGCGAACTACTGGAGCAATTTTTATGTTATTTGGCACAGATAAGAGACCACGTGAAGGATCATAGGCTATCGATTTTAATCATTTTTTCAGTGGCCATATATTTATACCCGTGCGACGCCGGGGCGGGTCGCTAGTATTAAATATATTATAAATTCTGAATAAAAATGAGGGCCAAATACTAAATTCGTACAAAACTATAAGCCCTAATGTAGTGAAAGGGTGAAATAAATCTCAATAATGTTGATCCAATGCGAGCAGAACTACCGGATATGGTTATTTTATTATGACAATTGCTGATAAAAATTTAAATAATCTGGTAATTTATCTCTATAATATTAAAAGGCTAATCGACAGTCATAATATTGAATTATTGAAAGCAACTATCAAATGTTGTAATTAAAAGTGACTAGATATAGCCCGCAACAAACAACAAAAGTATACTAGGTATGTCCTTTCACAGGACTCAAAAGTATCTGCATACCAAATTTCAGCAAAATCGGTTCAGCAGTTTGGGCGTGAAGAGGTAACAGACAAACACACTTTCGCATTTATAATATTAGTATGGATATGTATATTATGTAACATAATTTCAAAATCAATGAAAAACTATGTTCAAATAGAATTATATAATTAGAGATAAGGAGATTTGTAGACTAAATTGAGGCCTATGTGCTAGTAGGCAAATTCATTACGACTACACGCGGGCACTTACAATGGCGAGTAATATTTTTAAATATTTTCAAGGCGTATAATATTATCTCAACAAACACGTATGACGCAGCGTCACGAACAAAGGCTACCAGCTAGCATGCAGGAGGTTCTCATAAAAATAGTTTTAATATTCTGCTGGGATGTTGAATCTTATGAGTTTTTTATTTAAAATTGTATTTTTCCTTTTTTTATGCATTGCCCGTTGACAGCAATTTTTTGTGCAGATTTTTATGCAACATACTTCAGTCCATATAATATCTAAGAAAAGTAGATAACATTATTGTTACTTAATTCTTGTATGAAGATTATGTAAATTAATTAAGTCTAAAGCCTTAATTTTAATTAACCATTTACCTGCACTTTGAAGTACCTACTTACGTTCGCTGAACTAGTCGACCGTGTGTTCGCGAGTATAACCGAGTCGGACACGCATTTGTCATGTACGCTTTATCGCGAATATGTAACAGTAATCACGGGACAGGCTCCGGCAACACTATTTAATTACCGAACGGCAAACACAATATAGACAATTATTCTATTATGACCAGGGCTCGGTGTTAGGTAGTGTGATTTCGGGATTGAAACACGAAAAATTAATATGAACATTCCCTTCCGCGGGATTCACATAATTGTTTTTATCGACCTGAAATAAAATACGGGATGTAAAAATGTATTAAATAAACATTAAATTGTCAGAAAAGAACACTACTACTACCATTAGGTCCTGCAAAATTAAACTTTGGTCATAGACTATATAATACAATACTCTAAAATCGATAAATCGATCTCTAAAACAAGGCTAACATAATGCCTAGTTTCACTTTATTTTCAAAGCCTCTATCAACGAATATAATGTAAACTATCACTGACTTACATAATTTTGGGTACGTATATGCCCTCTTGCTATCTTTGTGCACTGTTTTCAAACTAGATAATTTTGAGCTAGGACGTCTTTCGATGACGATGTTTGTCTTTAATATCACCCTGTAATAAAAATAAAAGTACACATAATTCTTTTCCTCAACGCCTTCGGAAAGAAATGTTATAATAATATTGTTTCAATATGTTCATGTTACGTTATGTTTGCTGCTAAGAAAACCTGAAATCATGAAAAAAATTTGCTGTTCTCTACGTTAAAATTAGGATGAACTAAACTGAAAATTACGAAATACCATTTTTATAAACATCAACTTGGTGGATTGAATATAAATCCGACTTTAAGTGAAGTAGGTATTGAAGTTTTGTATGGAACAGATTTTTTTTTAATTTTAGTTTTGCTCAATAGTGAAAGTTGTTCAGTTTGATGTGTAGAGTCTTAGTATAGAAGATTGCTAATGACTTCAATTTTAGCCTGTATATTTTAAAATATTGTAAGAGTACCAAGATTGAAAATCTATTTTTTGCTATATAAGTACCTAAAATTATTTTGCTAAGTTTGTAGTGCGTTAACAGTAATATGTAAGTAAATAAGTATTTCAAACTACTTCGATTTTTTTAATATGTACCCTTCCCCTTTTTTATTATTTCAAATCAAATCAATTTAATTGTCAGAATACATTACATTATTCATTCAGTTACCATCCTCGTAATATATGTATATAAAATGAATACATTAACAAAAATATAATATTTGCAATCACACAATGTTGTTTTAGCCTAGTTCAATTGATTTTTTTTTAAAGAGGGAATCACTGCGCACCTTAAAAAACAAGCCTAAATTGTGCAGAAGTAGTTCTAAGTAGATAGCAAAATTAATAATCAACAAATCAGATCAACAATCGGGATTTGGGATTTATCCCGGGGATGTCCATATTAATATTAACATTTTGTCACAAGTACCAAAATCACACTACCTAACCCCGAGCCCTGATTATGACACATCCGCCACTCCTGAATTCCCACAGTTACTTTGAGGAAATATATAAAAAATAGTTTACTAGTAAAATCTTATAGAAACATCTAGGTAACCTCGGCTATGAGCTAGCTTTGCCGGAGCGTTCCCTTACTTTGGTGGAAGTCCGGTCCCTTTTGAGGTAGACCGGCCAGTCGTGGAGGGAGGAGTCCTGCGTTAGACAGATCCAGGACATCCCTCCGTATACGGCTGAAGGCAAACCGCAGGTGGTTTTAGTGGGTCCCACATACCCCCGGGGTGCTTCAGCTTAACTGAGGCACATCCCCAACCCGGGGGACCCATGACGGGATTCCCCTGCGCAAAAATAAAAAATATGGTGATCGCATTTATTCAATATCCAAGAAAAAATATAAACTTATATTTTATAATAAAAAAAAAAAAAACTGATGGCGAACTAAAACAATAAAAAAATTAAGCCTTTTTCCAAAACTCATCCTTGTTTGAAAAAATTTGGAATCCTCTCTTGTTCAACGATTTGATGACGCATCGAATTCGCAATTCGAGTCAACATAATATTTGATGACACAAAGATCTACGGAGCCCCTGATACAAAATATCCACCTAATAATTTATTCATAGTGAGTTACAATATTTGGATAACATGTTGTCCAAGATACAGCCGCTTTCTAAGTACTTCCTGTGTGAGTGCGAACTAACTTTAGTTAATAGTTAATACTTAATTAACTGATCGGTTTTAGCACTCCTGTCAGTGATAGTTAATATCCGTAACGTGTTAAACGTTTTTATTACGAATGAACTTTTAATTAATTTGTTAAAAATAGCGTTACAGTCAAACCTGGGCCGTGTGACGGGGCACACAAAAAAAAGACGGGTTGCACTCCGGGAGTGCCGCGGCTGGCAGAAGTGAAAACTTGATTATTAACGTTGTACATTTTTTTAAAACCATTTTTAATTAATCGAAAAAAAAAAATGTCAACAATCTAAAAAAAAACTATCAATTGTTCGATTAATCAATTTCGATTAAAATTAATTTTAAAAATTTTTAATTAATTAATTTTAAATTTACTACAAAATATTTCAACTCTAAAAAATATTTTTTAGTATTTAAATATCTTGTAGTAAATTTACTATTTATTTATATATTTTTTGTGTTTTACTCTATTTTTAGTGTCTAAGTATTTAGTAGTAAATTTAGTAAAAAAAAATTATACACAAAAAAAATTTTTTTAGAGTTTAAATATTTTGAAGTTAATTTTTGTGCAGGAACCTAGGTAATTACTATTTTAAGCTGAAAAATAACTCAAACATATTAAATATTTTCGTATGAGAAAATGATTTAGGTATTACGTATGTATGAGAATTTCGAGGGTAGCCCGGCCCTTAAGGAGCCGTTCCGATCTTTTTTCGTTCCGCAAAATTCAATTAAAATGCCACTTTATGACAGACTATACCTAGTCCTAAAAATTCAAATAATATCCTATTTATGAATTATGACATATACTATAGGTATAGTCTGTCATAAAGTGGCATTTTAACCCATCAAGCCCCGTAAGGCCCATATGGGCCGCGATAACAAAAGATTTCCAGGAATTGGAGATCGACGGATTTGAATTTTTCGGAACGAAAAAAGATCAGAACCGCACCTTAAGTTTATCTCCGCAGTTTGTCTATACTTACGCATTTCTACTGGTCGCCGTGCTACGGCTACTGTTGAACAGTTGATTAGAAAAACAAAGGGACATGAGGGAAAAAAGCGACTTTGTTTTATAATAAGTATAGATTATAATATAATTATATTATTATTATTATTATTATTATATAATTATATAATAATATAATTATATTATATTATTATATAATTATATTATTTTATATAATATTATATTCCGATATGTATATTACCTTTATGGTCTTAATACACACACAGCCAAATTAGAAAGTTTCCGTCGTCCAAAAACGTGACACATTTTCGTTACTTGTTAGCAGGTTTTACCCCTCTGATTTTTCTCATACCGGGCGCCTTATATATGAAAATCGATTCTTAAGGAGTAAACTTCAAAAATCAGTACAAAATCGTCTCAAAACGACTGTTCAATAGATGTTTAGATCTTTTGTGGTAAGACCGTAAATCTTTAGAGGTACGCCCTGTACTAAATATTTTTATTATGACCTGACACAGTTGTTAATTTATAATAATTTTTAAAATTAGTATTTACTAGATAAATTCAGTTTTTTTTTAAATTTTATTGATTCAAGCCTTGCGTTCGTTGAACTCTTTTGCTGATCGATTTACAAGGCTTTACGAGGTTTCAGCGCACCTATATACATTATGCATGTATATTTCTTTTGACCTATTTCATATAACAATATAATAATATCTATGGACGCTTCACACCACGTCAGTCTGGCCCTGTGCTAAGTACCTGATGGACTTGTGTTACAGGTACCAGACAATGGAAATATATTTAATACTTTTATACTATACATATACTTAAGATTTTTATTATATGATACACATATTTAATACACATCCATGACCCAGGAACTTTATAAACATTTTGTTCCATCGGCGGGACTCGAACCCGCGACCTCCGGCTTGAGCTACCGACGCGACGCGCTCACTACTGCGCCACGGAGGTCGTCAAAATCATACGTCGTCATAATATGCTGATATGGGTTACTGGTGAATAAGTATTTTATATTAAAAATGAGTGTAAATATGATAGGATTTAAAGTCAGGCTAAACAAGGACAATATGAAATCAAATTTTCAACAAAATGTACTTTTTTGGTAGCTTTCGGAAATGTTTTGTACGGAATCTGCTCACATTTATTAAAGAAAGGAATTCTGCATACGGACCCCCAAAAGACAAAACTGCTCACAAGTTGTAATCATAAGTGGCTCTTATAGCCTATCAGCTCAAGCATGTCATTAGAAAATAGTCTCTATAATCAATAGCCTATTACCATAACGATGTATCATCAAAGAAATCGTCTCAAAGGCAGTTAATGGACGTACACGATTTGGTCGGGTTACGACGGATCAAGGTTTTTCGTGATCTTTTTGCTGGGTTTGATATAACTCGACCAAATCGCGTAGGTCCATTAACTGACTTTGGGTCGATATCTCATGGTACGTATTCTACCTTGAAACTTATACATACTGATTATTATTATATAAGCATTGTTATGTACTAATTATGTACTTTTTTGGACCAGTTAGAAAATGTACTTAACATTTATTACTATTGAAGTGAAATTGTGTTAGTATAGTAATTATATGAATGTGTCATATTATAGTATAATTAATACATAATATGTGTAATAATATTATAGCTATATCTCACATAAAGCGGTCGTAAACATATTTCTGTCAGGGATTTTAATTACTTGCAACTCGTAATAATAATAATTAAGTACGGTCAAGTCAAGCGAAAAATTTAAATGTTGTAAGCTTCTTAATGAATCATTAAGTAGTGTAGATTAGCTCTGAGTTTCCATGAATGATCGGAATGTTTATATATACATATTATACTACATTTTATGAAATGCCCAAAACTCTCATATTTCATTTGACCAAACCTAATATTGCTAAAGCAAGTGTCACAGGCACCGTGTTTAATTTGACTGCATAGATCACAGGTATTAATTCCTATTTAATTTTTAAAGAATATCCTATGACCTTGCTGGGGTACTTTTAAGTCCTTAATTATATATTAATAGTTTTTACACATAATTATATCAGGTAGACATAATTTTGAATTTGTAACTCTCTTAGAAAACTCGATTTAGCCCCAATTTCACCAACGACTGTTAAAGTTAACGCTCGAATTATTATCATGTTACCTCTTTCGTTTTTCTTTCGGAAAGAGAAGACATGACATTTTACAAGCTGTTAACACTAACAGACGTTGGTGAAATTGGGGCTTAGTTAATTTATTTGTTCTGACGTTTGCTTCTCTCCTACATGGAGTCTGACAAGAGATCGAGCTACTTCTCCAATATCTCTCTACCCCATCTCTCTATCTCTGTATCTCTTCCGCTACCTGCTACTGTGGTTAGTTCCCACGCTCGCCAATTTCCTTCAGTTACGTAACGCAACAGCCAACGGCCGCTGACGAGACGCTGTTACACTTACTGTATTCAAATACTACAACCAATTTCTTGTATTCAAATACACAAACTGTGTGATTTGATTATTGCAGCGTAGTTACTTCACTAACTTGTTCGAGCTAATTCTCTAATTACCGTAAATTATAAAGTCCCGTCTTAATCTACTGTTAAAAGGAAAATATATAATTTTCCTTTTAACAAATATATGAAATAAACTTTAAACGATTTAATTCTGGAGTTCTTACCAATCAGAACGCGTATGACGTTGGCTCGACATTTCATGAAAATATCCTTATGAAGTTGGATAGAAACTGCGAGAGATCGATCACGCTAGGACTAATGTAATGACCGCTGAGGAAATGATGATGATAATATACTTAGTACTTACGTGATAATGTAATGTCGGCTGTACAGTGTACACTCTCGCCGAGAGCTCTCGGGCGAGAGTGCGATCATGTACATTCTCGCTTAGTTCAATCGCAGTTATGAACTCAGAGAAGATGGACCATTATTTTTCTAAAAATGGCGAAAACGTATCTACGATCAATGATTACCATTCACCATTGCAACGAAAGATATCATTGTAATCCAAAGATCTATAATAATATTTAATTTCATATTTCACAGTTAATGACTTATAATGACGTTTGTTATTGTTATTTTTCTGTTTTGCACTGCCTAGCGGCGCGACTAGTAGTGAAAAACGCGAGAGTGTACAGTAATGCTATAGTATAAGGAGGGGAAGTAAGTTATCTTTATACAAAGGCACCGCGCGCGGCTTGTATGTGTGCGCCATAGTATCAATGCGTCGCCACACGCACACTTATTAAAATCTCGGACCGTTTTCAGACCATACCAGTCGGGGCTAACACTTTACGCTGCACGCCCGCGTCGCGCCACGTCGCGCCAAACGAATCAAAAATGTCCGATCATAATCGCAGGAGTAATAAATATTGCTGTGTGTTAATTGTAAATCACATAAAGCAAAGTTCGAATCATAACAACATATTTGTTTATAGTAGGTACCTATAAGAGACAGGCGTTAGTTTTAACGTTGTTTTAAAGGGTATTTTATAATTTTATTTATACATCGGATTATATGCACGATCCAAGTGCCCAAATATGCATGCAAATATGCACGAAAATTGGCCGAAATATGGACAGTCAAGAGTATTATTATTAAAAGTCGGAAGACCGCGACGTTGCCGCTGTTCATGCGGTTGCGAACAAAGCGCGGACAGCCGCTTGCCGCTCCCACATCACAACGCCGCCGCGCCGCCGCCGCCTAAAATTGACAACCCTAAGACTAAATTAGGTAATTAAATCGCGGATTGGGCTGGAGTTACCCTACTTCCCCTCCTTTTACTATGGTAATGCGCTCGCTTTCCTCGCGAGACTCTTTGTCTCGGGCGCAAAATACCGACACCGGATCGAGAGGGTCCTAGACAATCGAGACGAGGCGAGCGCACCCTCTCGCACTCTCGCACTCGGGCCGCCTCGCTGTGTCTCGGCGAGAGTGTACAGCCGACATAAGGAAAGTGATTTGATTAGCTGCGAATTTATTACTTTTCAATCTACCTCAGAGGTAAGACTCTACTTTTTATGGCGATAATAAATCTATTGCCCTATTTTAATTATAGCATTACCGTTTTATAGTTAATATTAATTGTAATAAATTCAGCTGAGCTTTACATTAAATCTTATTTGATTACTTCTTATAATCTGGTTTACAACTCCTTAATACTACTATTAAGTGCTAATAAAACAAAATTATTTTAATGAATTTTGGTTCATGTATGTAGACTATGCAAGTGACATGCTACTTTCATGCGATATAATGAAAATTTCTGGCGCAATTTTCTTTTATGAAACACTAGATGACGCCCGCAACTTCGTTATGCCAAAATTCGTTTATTTCGCGGGAACAGTACATTTTTTCTGGATAAAAATCTATTTTACCGGGGCTCAAAGTATCTCCAATCTCCATACCAAATTTCAGCAAAAGCATTTCAGCTCTGCCCCAACCGTGAAGAGGTAACAGACAGGCACATTTTCGCGTTTATGATATTAAGTATGGATGACGAAATAAGTACCTAACGAAAAATGTGACGTGACGTGTGATGTGTGTGTGAATAAATATTTTTTATAATTTATACGATTCTATGATTTCTTGGCACTTGTTAGTTACGTAGTGTTATGTGTTGGTACTGAATGTTTTTGCCTACAACAATTAGGGTCAAACGTAATGTGACTTGTAATTGTTTCACTTTCATTTCATGGTGGTTACCATACAGTCTACTCTCTCTATAAACCGAATATCCTATTACGAATCATAATCCATTATTTGTTAGATAGGTGTAATCAGGCGCGATAGCAGCCTAAAATTTTGGGAATTGATTTCAGGGGGCTTCATATTATGTGATCCCTCTAGGACCACGCATAGCATACAAAATACTACGGATGATGACAAACAAGAATACTTTAGATCACGTCAAACCATAAAGAGTAGATCAAAATCGTTTGAATCGTTCGTGAGCTACGATGAAAAAGACAGTTAAAAAAACCAACCCTCTTCACTTACGTAGGTGGGCTTCAGGAAAGTGGAATTTTCTGGAACTGTATTAGTTGGTAATTATTTCTATCGGCTATCCTTTACCTCCTACATTTAAAGATTACCTACGTGATACGTCATACAAATCTATACCCATTCCCATTACAATTGACAAGGACCCTTCGAAAAATAATTAGCATTCACCACTGTTTTTTTTTTTGCAAAATTTACATAGGTGGCAAGGAGATTAGAGAAGAGCTCTAGAAATATGTAACTTTAAACAGGACAGCTTTCTATGAGAAACTAACCTATGAATTGAATGTGATACGTAGTAGATATTAGAAAGGAATTTTACGCTAGAATAATACACATGCTTTTTATTAGCTTAGAGCATGCGAGCAAAAACCTAGGAACTACAGCCCTGGTCTAGATCGGTTTTTATTAATATTTCATTGCTGGAAGACGAGAAACTGAGGAAATGAAAGCAGAATGATGACCCCAGCTTTCTTAAGAACAAATAACAATTGCAGTGAACTGATTGATTGACAATCAAATTCAAGTCACATTTATTGTCGTCTGTAAATTTTTATTGCACCTTTCTGATGTAACTTTTACATCCTCTTAAAGTTTACGACATGTTTACATCTTATTATTATGTTAATAATCATCATAATATTATTATCGAATACGATTTAGCAAATGATTGGTTTTCAATTATTTCCTTATATCCATAGGTACTACAGTATTATGATCATAAATTACGTAAATTACCATAGTCTCTCCTGATGTAAAAATACCTAAACCAATTTTGAAGAAAATTCTTATTGAAATACTTCGAAGTGAGGAAGTTCTGGCCCAGTAAAATGTATGATTCACCGCGCCTCAGAAATAGTTTTTGGCGTAGAGAAATTGCGGGTAAAATGTACTTAGCTAGTTTTTTCAGGATTCCAATTCGGCCTTTCAATGATGAAAAAGTAAAAATCCATACAAGTCCATCATTGCCGAATGTTCTGTGGAATCTTGACGTCACTCAAAATGGTGCCTGGGCTTTTCGAGCCTAACTACATTAGTGAGCGACAAAGAGTGGCCAGTAACTGGCCACTCTTTCTCGAACGCATCTAATTCATCGTGCCACCTTTTTTGGGTCGGCCTCTATGACGCTGACCAGTTGGTAGCCAGAACCACTTAATGCCAAATTAAATTTTAAGTGTGCTTGAGATATTGTATTCATATCAAGAAGACAAATAAACACTCGCAAGTCGTAGGCGTCTTTCGACAGATACTTTAAAAAGGCATTGCGAGATTTCGCAAAATTTTAGCACTTTGTAGGTATTAAGAATGAAATTCTAGAAGGTCGAATCTGCTAATAAACGGTGGGCAGTCTTACGCAAGGTTCAAAGCTTTCATAACTGACGTATCGTTCTTGCTAAGTTCTACCTGGCGTTACAAGACTGAGACTGGGTGAGCATGAGTTGTAGATCAGCGATTCTCAAACTGTTTTGGTGGCGGAACCCCTTTGAAGAACAAAATTTTTGACGGAATCCTATAATAAGTTCAAGATATTCATCACGGATTTTGAGTCCACGAGTCTGATGATTTTTCTAAAAAGAGTCATAAAAAATCGCTCGCGGAGCCTCTATAAAGGCTTTGATGAGCCCCGAGTCTGTGGTAGATAATTTGCAGGCGTCGGTAGGTTCTAGCAATATAGTCACGGAAATGAAAGAGGCAAGTAATGAAAGACAATGTGCAAAAACCAAACTAACTTATTTGGGCGAGGCCGCCAATTTTTGCTGATTTTGCAATTATTTTTCTCCGCCCTTTGTATTTTAAAAAGTATTGTGTTTATCTTATGCTCGAAAACTAATTCTAACGAAGAAAACAAAGTACTCAAGCATGCATTAGAATCATTTGAGTTCCAATAATAGTCTAAAAATATATTTACGATTAAACATAAATAATCGGCCAAGTGTGAGTCGGACTAGCGCACGAAGGGTTCCGTACCGTTATAGAGCAACCATAGTCTAAAAATTGTGTTTTTTGTATGGGAGCCCCCCTTAATTTTTTATTATATTTAAATATTATTATGAATTATTAAATAACACATATATTTAAGGCCTTCGTGAAAGTTTCAAGTGCCTACCTCTTATCATTATTGATTACGAGCAAAAAAGGCCAAAAAAATCACGTTTGTTGTATGGGAGCCCCCCTTAAATATTAATTTTATTTTTATTTTAGTATTTGTTATTACAGCGGCACCGGAAATACACAATCTGTGAAAATTTCAGAACTCTAGCTATAGCGGTTCTTGAGATACAGCCTGGAGACAGACAGGCAGACGGACAGACATCGAAGTCTCATGAATAAGGTCCTGTTTTTACCCTTTGGGTAATGAACCCTAAAAAAGGTAAGAAAATAGCTTAAAATATCCGCCGTGGAAGAGGTGCACTTTAACTGTCGCTATAGCAGTAAGTACGACAAATTTGAAGATAAATCTGATATGTTATGAATACTTATATAAATGGCTATTACCTCATCTAATTCTTATAGTATTTTAAGATAACTTTCTTTATAAACTTTTTCAAATCAAATGAATCGTTAGAAACATCAATTCTACCCCACATTTTAAACGTCATCAATAATACCGATTTATTGTTATCGTTGGGTGTTAGGGAAGGTAAAATTGGGAAGTGGCAACGCTGAGTTTTTACGTATTCTATGGAAAATCTCGTAATATTTGCCATTTCTCGACAGTTCACATTTGAACCTCAGTCGGGCTGTGTACACAGTTTTTTCAAAGGAAGTTTTTTTGTGACACAAAATATGTAAGTGTACCATTGGTACATTATCGTTGAAGGAGTAAATTAAACACAGAATACTGTATCACTGAACGCTCCAGTCTCGGCGGTGGCTCGGTAAGAAGTGGACGACGACGTCTGGCGGCCATATTCTCCAAGCCCCCACTCATAGGTAGTGCGGCCATCTTTATTTATCAATACATTACATCTACCATTTTACAAAAATATTCTTTTTTCAACAAAGTTAACATTTTAGAATGTTGTCTACACGAGGCCTACCACCGGTTCGGGAACCAACCCGGCGAGAAGAACCGGCGTAAGAAACTCGCACGGGCCACCTTTTACCAAAAAGGTGGAAAATTACAATAATAGCTTAAGCTAAATTACACATAGCATGTTTAAATGTAGTACATTTATATAAAAGCGGCCTATGGTTTTTCAGCTTATTTTTCCAAGATGAGATATATCATTGAGAAAATCAATTACCTTATAGAAAGCCTTAGCATATATTAAATTAATTGAGCTAAAATATCAAAAACTCAAAATATGCATTGCAATTTGCAATCAATTACAAGTTAACAGCTTCTAACCCATCACATCCTCTCTTATTTAATAGTATCTTTTATTTCAGAGTCCATTTCACCAAGTTCTATAATATCAATTATTATATATATTATATTGATAACAATTTATCTCTAAGCAGCTGACACCTGTAAAAACAATTCTGCTGGAGACTTTCGTGTACGTCTTAACTAAAAGAGGTGCGCTATTTTAAGAAATCATTTTGCCAATAAAATTTCTCAGTTTGACTGATACATTTTTTTTTAAATTTAGCGATTTTGTATTTCAACCTTGCCATTTTGTTGAAGCCCACAAGGTATACTATGGAATAACTGAATACTAAAATCTTTACAGAAATGTACAAACAATAAACATTTATAAATTTCGGACCATTGTCAGCTGTTATACTTACTGGTATCTCTAATTATAGAAAACATTTCTTTTAGTGTGTCTGCCACTTAAGTGGCATCTATAGTTTAAGTAATTTCTTATTTTGAATACCAGTACGTATTAAGACACTAAATGTGTCAGCTTGATCTTTACGCCAAAAGCATGTTATGTGTATATCCGTTCATCTGTCACGAACTGTCAAAACATTTTCGAAAATTTTTCAATTTTCAATTACTCTCATTAAACTGAATTTATTATCCAAACCCGCTATCCCCAACCCGCTCTCTCCCGGCTCTAAGACCAAAACATGTTTGTGGCCCGCGTGAAAAAAAGGTTGGGGACCACTGATCTAAACAAACTACCATGAAAGCCATATACAACTTTTATATAATTGGAATTTTCAATAAATAAGCCATTAGTGGCGCAATCACACATATAGTTTCATATTTGAAACAGGATACTAAATTGGTGGTCAAAGTAGAAATAGCTACTTTTTTAGTTCCAGAGCAAGACGCCCATTTTGGGCGCTTGACAGAGGAGCTAATACATATAATTACATCAAGTTTTACTGGGATTTAGCTTTATCAATTCAATCCATGTTGCTAAGCTAGTGATTCATTCACCTACATAGATCACCAGTCCCAAAAACTCTTAAGCTCTTCAAACGTTAAAAGCTCCCAAAATTTCCCTGTAGTTTTATTAATATATATTTATCGAAAATTATTATATTGGAACGAAGCTCCTTATCGCACTTTCGGCGTAAAGGGGGCTAGACAAAACGATATTTGACCTCGACACTTTTTATTAGTACCTGCATGGGCGTTTAAAGTATTCCTGTTTGTCACCTTGATGGCGTTTTTTGAAAATAAACACCGACGCATTGTTAGTATACTTGGACGTCAATAGATACATTAGATTGATACTATTCCTATGCGTCAACTAGATGGCGTTTTAATATTAAGTATTATTTTTTTGTGTATAACATGTATACAGGTTTTTGAACATAAGAAATAACTTCGTTTCATTTGGGTGTCCCTTGACACCTCTTAAGTTTTTATATTTATCCAAAGGTATTCATGTGCTAAATTATATTCAATAAATTCTATATTCGGAACTTTATAGATACTACATGTCCCGGTTCACTTCTCGTCACTTATAAACCTTCCCTGGACTTCCAGGAATATTTTAAGACTAAAATTAGCCAAATCGGTTCAGTCGTTATCGAGTTATATATATATATATATTTTTAAGATTTGGATCCATTAGAGGTCATGTTCAGCCTCATAGCATCCAAAAAAAAAGCAATATAGTTACTAAAATTAACTACTCTGTCACAACGTAATTATCAATCTTGCCATAGTCTTTTGGAAGTTGTACAAAAATTTGTAACTTTGATTACAAAATATAAAAGTTGTTATTTAATATTATGTCAGCTACTAATGCTACTAAACTTTATTTTGGGTGAATTTAATTTTATGATACTCCATTGTTATAGTTACCCTCACACCAACAATATAACTTTTTCTCACTCTTTGCTCACTATTTTTCACAATTTAAGTTATTGAAAACAATTTTTAGGTCAAGTTTCGAGAAACTTCTTGCATTTATTAATTTTAGAAGAAGTTTTTCTATAATTGGTAACGAGTGTTTTGTCTGATATTGGCTCGATTAGCTCGCCTTATATCTACACAGATTCTAATTCCCCCCATCCAATTCTATTAACTCATTTATTTAACGTAGGACTCTGTTACACGTTTGAGAGACCGATTTAATTATATATATATATATATATATATATATATATATATATATATATATATATATATATATATATATATATATATATATATAGCTTATATCGATGGGGATATATTTAGGAAAATTACCTTCGAATTTATTTTCATGGAATTCTAATCTCAATACTTCTATTTTTATTGTAATATCCTGGCCAAGTAAATTTTGTACCAGTTTTTAACAATGTCGCTTTCCGCAACATTTTCAATTGTTTATCAAAAGAATCGTAAGATCACAAACGACTATGGGTATAATATAGGCCATTGACCTTTTGTCCGGATTTGCAACTTGGTTTTTTAACGGACACCATTGGACTTAATAGTTACCCAAATTGTTAGCTTTAACCATAGATAATACAATATACATTATACGCCATATTATATAATTATGCTCCAATAGCATCAGCAATAACCTTAAAATTGAGTAATCTAGCCTGAATGTTGATCTCCGGGTGCATTCACTAGTTTTATTGTTAATAAAACACAACATAATGAAACACAACTTTCCATGCACTTTTCCACTTCAATATTATGATATTATTATTAACGAAGTGTACAACCGATTTTAAAATAATTCATTATTACGTGTCTTAGTGTCGGTAGTTTTAAATTCATAAATATCATCAAAACAAATATCAGGGTTAAGAGCTTCATGGAAGTTTATACAATTTGGTAGAATTTTTAAAGTAGTAAGACTATTTTCTATTAATTTAGAAGTATTAATTATTATCATTAATAATATTATTACTCTTGCTGCCGGTACCAATAACCTACTGTTGTCTGCCGACATTAACGAGAATGTTCCTATACTGCTCCACAGGACAGGCTATGTCTAGTGTGGGGATTTGTCTTAATCTGAAGTTGTATATTGTATTTTCTGGAAATAAATTACTTGTATTGTATTTTGTATCTTTACTGGTTGACAATGCAGAATTTGGCCAATACATTCATATTTCAAATATATTGGATGAATGTCAGTTTTTAGTAACAATATAGTGCTGTTAACCGACTCCACGTGGGATGTTCTTTGGGAGCTAACATTTTAATCTTGGCAATTTATTGTTTCTAAACTATTGGCTTCTGAAATAATTTTATCAAAAGTAACATAGTTGCCTCTATCATTTTTTTTTCTCTTTTTTTTCAATAGATTATTCTGAAACGCCGCTGGCATCATAACACACGGCTTTTTGGATAAAAGTAATTATCTAATTGCCCTACGGCACTCAAATAAAATTTAATTTCGCCATATACTGTTATGCCAGGTAAATTTAATAGACCTCTTTTTGCCATTTGATTTTGCAAGGGTCTCACGAGTAGCAGCACTGACATACGATTTCAGCCCTCGTTTTACTTTTACTACTGTAGACTTTCTATACTTATTGGAATTATAACCAACCAATCTTTTCAATCATTACCTAGTAACGGTACCCGTTTTAATTTTAACCAAACTTCTTAATTTACTTTTTACCTTTAAACTTTTTGACCATTTGTAGGTATCTTTATTTTAACCCAACTACCTACGTCTTATAATCGGCAGGTACCGTTTGTCTATCCAAACGACCTCTAAACATTTGTAGGTATTTTTATTTTAACTAAATTTCGTCTTATAATCAGCAGGTACCGTTTGTATATTCAAACGACCTCTAAACATTTGTTTTTATCTTTATATTAATCAAACTACATCTTATAATAATGGGCCATTTGTATTTACCGTTTGGACTTTCACAAAACTGCCTAATAATTAGGCATTTGTAGGTACCGTTTGGCTTTCGCCGAACTACCCGTTATAATAATCGGCCATTTGTAGGTATTTACCGTTGGGACTTTTACCCAAACTGCCTTTCATAAAAATTATAGGCATTTGCAGGTACCATCTGGTTTTCACCAAATCACCTCTAAAACTTCTCATTTTTGATAGAAAGCAATTTTATTTTTACGTTGTTACTACGCAATGATACATACAAACTATTCTAGTTCTCCTGTTATGGCGAGACATTTGGTAAAGAAGAGTAAAATCATTAACTTTACAATAATAATATGACAAGATAATTTCATTACAAAGTTTATATGCCACTTTACTAACTTGAGCAGATTAAATTCGTTATGATTATGCAATAATATCTTTTTTTTTTTAATCTTATTTATTTTATAAGCCTTACATCCTGAAGATTAAGTCGGCTTATGCAATAATATCTTAATAATTAAAATTTTATTAATTAATTTCAATAAACTAAAGGAAGCGATGATTGCAACACTGAGCGTATACGCTCGTAACGGCTACGCTACTTTAGATATTGAACGTCGCTGTCCATCTATCTTCAACCTCGGTTATGGTGTTACGTTTGCGAACTAATATTTATAAGATCGTATATCCGAGTGAATTTGGCGCTTGTGAAATTAGTGACTCAGAGACAATGAGTGTCATGTGATAAGAAAATTAGGCTCATCAACACCAGTTAATTATCAGGTACCCACTTTGTAATTACAACATTAATATTTAGGTTTTCTCATTCCATTTTTCCATAATTATTGTATTTTCCTTATACACAGAAAAATAACATGTTTTTCTATGAACAATTCATATTATAGTGTCTGGTTTATTGTTGTATTATGTATTTGGCGTAGTAACAACTAAGCTTATTATAGGTACCAATCACAAGACCAGCGCTATTTTATATGCATATTCAGTAGGTCTGAGAATCGGCTACTGTCTACATTTTGTATTGCATTTGTTGAACATTGAACAAGTGATATAATAAATTACGAAATTTTAACTCGAGACTGGCGGCGACCATTGTTTTTTTGCATTTTGCAACGGAACAGTTGTAATTTGCAATGGCGCCATACAATTATTATTTAGTCACTTCAATAAAATAATATTCTTTACAAATAAAGAACTACATT
Organism: Lysandra bellargus; assembly: GCA_905333045.1. Lineage (NCBI taxonomy): Eukaryota > Metazoa > Arthropoda > Insecta > Lepidoptera > Lycaenidae > Lysandra > Lysandra bellargus. Next base: position 3,526,631 of record HG995336.1, on the reverse strand, counting down.
ACAACTTCGAATACTTTAGTGCTCATAAAATGTTATTTGAAGCAAATTTTGTACCAAACTTTTAACCAGTGTCTAATTTTTAAAATGTTATGAAGTAAATTTTGATTCTGTTGTTTTTCTCGTAAATTTTGCTGATGATAATAGGTATTTAAATACAAATAACGTGTCTAATTCATCCTTTTCGAAATTCTATTTCTTTTTGTTACGAAATTACTAAGTTTTGGCTGGTTTTGTCGATTTACCTCTAAAATTTAAAGTGAAAATTATTTTCACATTACCTTTGGCTGGCTCTGGGTCTGGCCGGGTCGCCAATATGTACCATTGGTACATTATCGTTGAAGGAGTAAATTAAACACAGAATACTGTATCACTGAACGCTCTAGTCTCGGCGGTGGCTCGGTAAGAAGTGGACGACAGCTCTGACGTCTGGCGGCCATATTCTCCAAGCCCCCACTCATAGGTAGTGCGGCCATCTTTATTTATCATTACACTACAGTAAGTATTACTGTTTCACATAAAACGATCAATGCATCATGTGAGTAGTCAAAAGGGCCATGTTTGGGGCTATAATACAAACCGCATTGTGTATTATTTACAGAGATAAGTTTGATTTTCTCTACGCTATGATAGCCTCTACGCTATCATTTTGGTGCTCCAACGTCACAAGCAGCGTAGATTTTCTTTCTCTCGCAAATTTTTTCTGCGTCATATCAGCAAAAATTGGCGGCCTCACCCATTTATGCTATAAAACTAGGCCAAAGGATTTCTATAGACCATAAAAAGGAAATGTGACTAATGACTATATTGCCTTTAATGAAGTAGAAAATAGATAAACGTTTTGCCACTAGCTGGCAAGTTCTAATTATGATATGACTGCAATTATCGACTTGTTATCACTATATCTGTCATCGAAAGTGTTTCTAATCGTCATGCTAATGTACCCCTTTATCACCTATAAATAGAACCTAAATTACTTTGAAGTCAATAAAAACGGCAATGTTTGTAAAAAATGAAGGCAGGATATTGGTCCTTATCGCGATCGCGTAAGGCTTAAAATAGATTAATTAGCGCAGGCTAGATTCATTACTACAGGCAGGTGGAGACATGTGGGTACAGTTGTCAACACCGACCTACTAAACCTGTTGGTACAAGTGTAGGGTGACAATCATTTGCTGTACTCCTTTCTATTAAAAATTAAAAACTGAAAATTAAGAATTCTGGAAATCATAAAATTAATATAAAGCTTCCCTGTATTTCCAAGTTTAGGTAATAGGTATATTTCAAGACTAATATTAATTAGGCAAATTAGTTTAGCCGTTATCGAGTTTCGGCGAGACTAATAAAATTTTAAAGTTATTTTTATTTCTACAGCTCTATTATTAATTTCCACAAGATTTGAGTATAAAACTTTGTATCACATGCGTTTACGCTACTAATACATTCATATTAATTATATTGTATTTGATAATAATTTGCCCAGCAAATAACTTTACAAGGTCTGTTGCCTTTATAGACAAAAAAATTGAATGCAGACCTTGCATTGTGTTAAAAACTTTTTTCAATTTATAGCACCGTTTTTTTTAAATATCCCTGTTCCCTTGTTCCTTAATTTATACTTTTCAAAACTTAAAACAATTCATATACCTAGTAAAACAATTTATATACATAGTCCTGCAATATCCCCGTTCTCCTCAAACAGTGGTCACCCTATCAATCAAGTACAGGCGGTTCGCCTTGCCCGGACGTTCGGTAAACCCCGTCCCCCCTCCCTTCCCCATCGCCGCATCTATCAACTGTTCAATGCTCTTGATTTCTAGATCCTAGCCGCCTAGACTCTCTCCACACAAGGTCTTTTGAGCTAGGCTAATTAGGTAATACCTAAATGATCAGTCTATCAATAGATTATTATGAACACTTTTGTCACAATTATTAGAAGCTATTTAGCGCAGAGAATTAGGTAAAATAAAACATCTATATCATAATACCTACGGTTACCTCAACACCAAATAAATGCGACAGTACTACCACAGTGTAAATACAGTACCTATGTCCTATAATAATAACTAGCTATATGACCGAGTTTCGCTCGGTATTTAAAAAATTATTATATTAGATAGATTTATCGCCCCCGAAACCCCCTATATACTAAATTTCATGAAAATCGTTGGAGCCGATTCCGAGATTCCAATTATATATATACAAGAATTGCTCGTTTAAAGATATAAGATTTACCATCATCATCCTTTCACCGTCCACTGCTTTTATTGATATTTTTCGTAGTTGGGTTTATTGTATTAAAAACATTTTTTTAAGTTTCACACGGTGTTTGAGTGACTAATTACTGGCTGTGGCTACATAGTGAATTATTCAGCTTCTTCAACACCACCCACGAGGCAAAAATATAATTTGCACATTATTACAATTCACAACGCCAACAAAGTCTATCTTTCAAAATCTGCTGCGGAAATGATTTTTGATCAATCGTTAAAAACGAAAGCTTATTAATTTATAAAGAGGCAAGAACCTTTGTTTTTCGAAAATTGATGGACTGACATTGATGTAGCACAGATATAGGGTAGATTGAACTACAATAAAATAGTCTTACGATGTGTAGATAAAACCTAATTATAAACTTAGCTATTTATTAATGGAGTATATTGGCGGTATAGCTCACCTAATTAGCATCTAGAGTCTAAACCGCGAGGAAAACTTTTTACTATTCAAGTGCTGAATCAACATCCGACGCATGGACATTCTCGCAAGAAAATCAGTCAGAATAATTCAAGACGTGAGTGGAAGAATAAGGTAAGTATGTAACATGAAAAAATTTCCGTTTTTTTTGCTTTATTTGAAATAAAAAAAAACTGTGGGTCATATGTGTAGCCAGATATATTAGCTAGGTTATAAAGTAGATGAGTTACAAGTTTTATGAAAATAATTAGGGAAAAAATGAGTTAGTGTCCGTATGTTACGAAATGTTACTTGTTCGATTCTTCCACTCACGTCTTCAATTATCCTAATAATTGTCGACTTTCTTCAAACGCAGGAATCAAACTAACGACCTTCGAGTTACTCTAGTCACGGAGGCGTATCCCAATAAAACTATCTATTGTCGTGTATAAGAATATAAGACGGATAGTCCGTCATACTACAATGACGGCCATATGTTTACTTTCGTTTTCTACGCGTTGGCGGGTGCCATTAAGTTTTATACAAGGTTTTATGCATTCCTAATAAGCACTTTCGGCTTCACTTATCGTCTACATGAGATCACTCAACTTGAATTTGTATAACGAGATGGGATCATGGGAACAACGAAACAACAGTTTGTTGTATAGTCAAAAACTGTTCAAAACTCTGGAAAGTGAGGTCTTAGGGGGCGTCCACAAATTACGTGAGATGTTTAGGGGGGAGGGGGTCGAGTCAAATCTCATCTAATCTCACGTTGGGGAGAGGGGGGGTCTCGGCAAATCTCACGTAATTTTTTTCTTAACAAAATAATACATTTTTTTTCCATTTTATCCAGATTGTACGTATGCTTAAGATTTAATCGTAACCGTAATCGTTATACGATTAAGATCATTCAAAATTCGTCCGAAAGAACATCTACTGACTGTCAAACCAAACGTTTACGTAAGAAACACAAATTTTGAAAAATCTCACGTGAGATTTGTAGGGGGGAGAGGGGGTTGAATAGAATCTCACGAAATCTCACCAGGGGGGAGGGGGGGTCAAAAAATTCAAAAAACACCTCACGTAATTTGTGGACGCCCCCTTATCTGCGTGAGTGAGTCAACGTTGAAAGAGTTTTTAGAGGTTGGTTTACTCCGTTGGGAGCTACGAATAATAAGTTTTTATGATTCGTAGGTTTTAAGTCAAACGAAAAAATCTTGTGCCGTCATACAACACGAACACTGTTTCAAGTCTCTACGATCAGTGGTTTGGGCTTGTGGAAAGAATGACCAAAAAATTAATGTGTCGTTCAGGACAAAAAATTAAAGGATTTCAGGACAAGAAATTAAATTGAAGGACTTCATAAATTAACGTATAGGTACAGATTGTTATCGTTTTTTAAATTACAGAAACAAAAACGAGAGCGATATTTTTAGTAAATGGAGATTGCTACATATTGTAGCCAACATTTATAGTAGCAATCTCTAGTTTTGATATACTGTTACTAATTTTGAAACATTAGGTACTTAGAGTATTAATAACAGTAGATTAGGTACAATAATAACATTATTAAGACGCTGACAACTGCCAATGACCTTGATCTCGCATCACTCTCGCACCTGTGACGATTTTTATGCCAGAGAGACAGAGATGTGAAGTGTTCACTCGGTAGCGTGGATACATTATTCGTTTGTTAGAGAAAAAATAAATATTATGGGAAATCTAGATGTCAGAACCGAAAATTAAATCCGGCAATCTTTGAATTTTTGTTAAAGGTATCAAATAAACAAATTTTTAAAGCATAGATTGTATTATTTCTTTAGTTAGAACTGTTTAAAGTTCCTGAAAGATGTGACTTTGGTATTTTTTTTCATCCAGTAGGAGAACATTATTTTATTATTTAAATAAGTAATACATTATTTTATAATTTAAGCTTTTCCAAATATAATCAAAAATCACTTACTTATATTTTTTTGTGCCAATAAATAAAATAGTAAGTCTAGAAAACTGCACAAAGACGCCGAATTGGCAGCTGTCTTCCCCTTAATGTAGGAGAATCCGCTAATATTTTAAACATTGGCAGGTGCCAAATACCTACTTCGTGTGCCATTGGCCCGTGCGTTTGTACTTTTGCAACTAAACTTTGTCAACCCGCTGATTGCTGTTGCGTGTGAGCAACAAACTTATCGCAATGGACGGTTTGGCAATGTGTTGTAACCGACTAATACAAACAAAAGGCTATAATATCTTTCCTACCAATTTGTGAGCATGAATGGATGTTCTGAGGTTTTGAAGTTTGCGTGAACCTCCACTGGCTATATTCACGGCCCGCTATAGTCAGTATTCAGTATATTATATTGTATGTTTTAAAAAACACATATCTATTTCTCATACCATATGTTATATGGAAATAATAATAATAATAATAATCATTTATTTGCAAAGAATGTTGTTTACAAAGATCTTAAAGTAAGTTATATTATACAGTATCAAACATTCTGCTTTGGAAGCATGCAAAATTTAATAAGTACTTATAAATTCTATATTTGCCATAATTAGAAGATAGCCATTAGCCACACATTAATTATTAATAATAATACAAATAAAAATGCCTTTACAGTACTATCCAGAGAAAAAAAACTATAACGACTAATATCAATGTCACTCAAAAGCAGAAAAAAAAACTAATCGTCAGATAATTTAATTTGTTCGCCATGACTTGAGGTTTTAAAATCTGTAGTCATCTATAACTGGCCACGTGGCGTTTAACATCCAGGTATAATTATTAATTACAGACAGCAGTCTTTATTATATTATGATGTGTTACAAGTTATGTCGACCAAATCCAGCAATACTTCACTATCCCAGGTGCACACACATACGGTAAGTACATAATATTAAAAAAAATATTATAAAAGCATATGTATATAAAAGCCTTCTTTCTAATGGAGGGTCATACAAAAGTCTTATTCTAATTTTTACTTTGAAAAAATTGACACTTGTCACACCTCACACCCACTCGACAAGCACATACATTTAAAGCCGTTTAGCTAATCTTCTCCAAAACTACATCGAATTTGATGTGGTTTGAAGTTAGCAACAAACGCCGAAACGCAGTAATTTAATATATTAGATAAGAGTACTGGTTCTTATGAGAAACACTGGAAAATAATTATCCTTCCATGATACAGTACGTATAATAAATAATAATCAACGCCTTGTAATATAGCCAAACATGCGCACGCGCTGATTCAGTGTGAAAACACCTTATCGAGAACAGAGCAGACGTAATAATACAGTTAGCGGACATATTTCACGAGTTTCTATTGTAGGATAAATGATGGTGTCTACAGAGTATCTCCCGCCGTACACAATACCGCCCAAATTTATTACCACCTCCATGTACCATCAGGGAAATTGGTTCATACGCATTGGCGGATCTACGTTATTGGTCGTATTATTGGAAGTCGTTGTAAGCCGTCGGTTGGCTTTCAAGCTAAACCGCGGGCTTAAAAAAATATCAAAGGCGAAAAACTATAAAAGTAAAAGAGAAATACTTTTCCTCTTCGATTTCTTCCAAGGTTGCACCAAGTTTTTGAGTCTCAAAATACTATTTTTACTTATTTAAAAATAACTATCTATATTTTAATAGCAATAATATCTCCAATGTCGACAAACATATTTAAGGACACGACAGCCTTTTAGTGTTCTTCCATGCTATCATCATAGCGCGACCAAATTACATATTATGTAGCTCCGCTATCTGGTTATGCATAAATTTCTCTGACAGTACTTTGAGGTCACCGTCAGGGCCCCCGCTACCATATGTGCAATGTGTGCAATGCACACGGGCGCCATCCCCTAGGGGCGCCAAATCGCCATCTTTTCGCCAAAACCAAGGACCCAAAATCCTTTTTTTGCCACCGTTCTGATTGACAGTATGCTACGAGAATATAAGTTTTGTGGAACAAAGAAAAGATAAAAGTCACTTTGTAAGTGGTACAGCTTGCGTGACTTTGAAAATACCTCTATTATAGTGAATTTGTGGAGCAAAAAGACAACAAAGCGTTTTCAATCACACTGTAGATGGTTTTAATTTTCTTTGTCCAGATACGAAAAATCACTAGAGTTTACGATGGCTGCAAAATATATTTAGGTCATATGCCCAGAAGATCATTTATTAATTTTACTACGTATTATTATCATAAAATACACAGTTTGCTAAACTACTTACTAGTCGTCCGCGCAGAATTTCATTCTACGAGATGATGTAGTGCTAAAAGATAATAAAATATCGTTACATCCACGGATGTAAAAAAAATACGGATGGAGCATTACACTATAAAGAGGTTAAGCATGCAAGGTACGACAATTTCGTCACAATTTCGTTTATTGTACACGTGACCGACACTCACACACGCAACTAGGTACTACAACCCGCTGTCTGACAGCGCCAATGACACGCGCACATCCTACACGGGCGGCCATTACTATGCTTCACTCGGGATTAGACAAGGTTACGTCCGTATTTTTTTTAAAGTCCGTGCAGGTTACATCTTTCAGCGGTAAAAACTATTCTGTCTTTCCCGTAATTTATACCTGTTATCTTCAAACCTAATTTCATCCAAATTAGTGCAGCTCGGCGTTTTAAGTACCAAGCACAGACATAAACTTTCGCTTTTATAACACTAGTTTCAATTAACTTAAGTTATTTTCCACGTAGAACACCAGCTATTAGCTAAATATGTCATAAATAACTCTGAACCTGAAGGCTCTATCGAGGGTCACTCGACACGAGTGTCAGAGGCGCGACAAATGACGTCACGATAAGCCCCGCTATCTTAAAAGCCGCCATCTTGAACCCCTTGACCAGTCTCCACACAACGGGGTACTGTGTCAACAATTTTTTTCTTTATGATGTCTAAGGCATAGTAAACACGATTTGAACTCTCTTGATCATTGAGGTAGGTCACTAGTCACTACTCAGTGTATAAGTAGGACAATTTTCTTCCTCAAAGGTTATCAAAATGTCAAATTATTGTGAAGTGTAATCGTATGTATATTCTACATCCATGATTATACACGTTCGAAAATAACTTTCATAGATTGTCAATAGTATTTGGCTTTTACTTAACTGTAAGAAAGTTTATGTCTATTTAAGTTTTTTTGCGCTTTTCATTCTGTGCAGTCTGTTCATTGTCAAAATAATAGATACAAACCTAGACAATGCCGTGGAATACCTTGAAATTAGGCACGCAAAAGGGGAATCGTAATCAATAAAGCCTGACAAATGTTTATCTACAGATATTTTATAAAACATATCTTTAAAGTATTTACTGAATATAGTGGAAAAAAGTGCACGTAATTTGTGTTTTATTTGTGTTTAAAATGAATCTCCACCAAGAACCGAGCGACAGTATAATCAATTACATATACATACTTATTATTTAATTTATTTTATAAACTCACTAAAATACAAGATTAAGGGCCTGTCTCACCGCTTCCTGATAAGGCTGCACTTAACTTGACAGATAGAGTATGGAGAATCTGTCAAATAAGCCTATCTGGCACCTTATCAGGAACTAGTGAAACAGGCCCTAAGAGTGAAGATTTGATATACATACACACTTTCGCATTCTTATACTAGTACAGGCGTAAGATCAACTACTTTGATTTGCCTACACTTATATAGACACGGTTACATCTTTTAAAACGTCTTGTTATTATCATAATTTTATTTATAGCGTAAACTGCAAGATAATAGTATGCAGTAAACTAAGTGTCCTACATCCGGCTCTCCATGATCGGGTTGACAAAGGTCAGGCGGAGTCACGAGTCTGACCCGCCCGATGGGAACGTACCACCACTTTAGTACCACCACTATACCACCAGCGTATTGTTCAGATGATGCTCACGATGATATTTTACTGATAGAAGTTTATATTAAATAGACCTACTAAAATTGAAATATTTATCTAAATAAGTAGGTGCCGTCGAAATCGAAGCCTTTAGCGTGATTTGGTCGCGTTATACTTAACCCAGCCATAAATGAGGTTCGCCACCTGTCTTTTAATCAGCTTCTCTGAGAGTACATTTTTTTATGCAATAAGGGGGCAAACGAGCAAACGGGTCACCTGATGGAAAGCAACTTCCGTCGCCCATGGACACCCGCAGCATCAGAAGAGCTGCAGGTGCGTTGCCGGCCTTTTAAGGGGTAATAGGGGAGGGTAGGGAAGGAAATAGGGAAGGGAAAAGGGTAGGGGATTGGGCCTCCGGTAAACTCACTCACTCGACGAAACACAGCGCAAGCGCTGTTTCACGCCGGTTTTCTGTGAGGACGTGGTATTTCTCCGGTCGAGCCGGCCCATTCGTGCCGAAGCATGGCTCTCCCACGTCAAAAAATATGTTTCTAGCAGGCTGTCCCTGAACCTGTTAAATAAAATAAATAACTTATGACATCTGCTTTCCGAAGTTCTGGCGAGGAGTTTATCTATTAAATAGCGGTTTTAATTAGCTAAAATAAAAGCCAATAAAAACACGCTCTTCAAAATACTCCAGAAATCAAACAATTTTAGATAATTCAGATAAGACAAGAACCCTTGAATTAAACTACAGAATATCACATGAAGTAAGAATAAAATTGGGCTTTTTCAAAAGTCGCACGAGTAAACTATGTTCTGGACAACTATTGTTAAGATAAGCGCCGGTAAAAGTAATCCACTTTCTTATGGGAACAATGTCACTAATTGGTAAATGAAAATTTCAGTAATTAACTTTTTTATATGACATCTAATATTTCTGTGAATTTTTTATTGATACAAAATTAGGTTAGCGGGTTTCTATGTCAGAAATGTTATTGTTCTTATATCTCACATGAGAATCATATTCTATTTTAGATGCATCTAAAAATATTTTTAATAAAAAGTAAATCACATTGTTAAAGAATTCTTTGTTTTGTAGTTCACTTTATTTATTTGTTACTTTTGCTTGCACGCAACGATTTCAGCGTCGCGCATTTGTGTAAAACTTTATTATTGACTAGATGACTCCGTTGCGCCAAAATTGGTTTATCGCGCTGGAACCGTGCATTTTTTTGGGGTAAAAAGTATCCTATGTCCTTTCCCGGGACTCGAAGTATCTCCATACTAAATTTCAGCTAAATCGGTTCAGTGGTTTGGGCGTGAAAAGGTAACAGACAGACAGACAGACACACTTTCGCATTTATAATATTAGTATGGAAGTATGGATTTCTGATTAAAGAATAATATTATTAATTTATTTAATACTAGCTGACCCGACAGACGTTGCCCTGTCTTAACGATGATTATTTAATTCGAATTGGTATAATTAAGTAAACAATAGATTAAAATTAGTATCTCCATGCGAAATTTCATCAAAATAGATTAAATAGTATTTATTAAGCGAAAATCATAAAAATTTATTGTGCAGGAACCGTACATTTTCCGGGACAAAAAGTATCCCTCGTCCTTTCCCGGGATTCAAAGTATCTCCATACCAAATTTCATCAAAATAGATTGAATAGCTTAGGCGAAAATCATAAAAGTTTATTGTGCGGGAACCGTACATTTTCCGGGACAAAAAGTATTCCTTGTCCTTTCCCGAGACTCAAAGTACCTATCTCCATACCAAATTTCATCAAAATAGATCGAACAGTTTAGGCGAAAATCATAAAAGTTTATTGTGTGGGAACCGCACGTTTTCCGGGATAAAAATAATTATCCCTATTCCCTTGCCCTTTCCCGATACTCAAAGTATGTCCATACCAAAATTCATTAAAATCAATTGAATAGTTTAGGCGAAAATCATAAAAGTTTAACACTAATAAAACACACTTTTTCTTGCACTTTATCCACTATATTAAGATATTATTATAACTTTTTAACAAATTACACGACCGGTTTCGAAATTATTCGATAATAATTTCGAAACCGGTCGTGTAATTTGTTAAAAAGTTATAATAATATCTTAATATAGTGGATAAAGTGCAAGAAAAAGTGTGTTTTATTAGTGTTCAACATGAATTTCCACCAAGAACCGTCAGTACAATCAATTACATATAAATCATAAAAGTTTATTGTGAGGTAACCTTACATTTTTCCGGACAACTTTGGTCTTCGGGACTCGAAGTATCTCTATTCTCTACGCCAATTTTCAGCGAAATCGGTCCAGCCGTTCAGGCGTGGTGATGTCGTGACCACGCGAATATGGATTCATTTTTATATCTAGAGATTTGAACATATAAAAATAGTCTCGCATTTTATTATTATTAATCCTTCGATCGGGGATTATTGGAAATGATATTGTATTCTATTGCTGTCGCGGTCACCGGTGTCCTTACGGAGCTTGATGGGTTAATACTTAATATCTTACTAGGTACTAAGAAAAATATCGTGTTGTCAACAAAGTCGTTGTAAGCGTGATTGGGTAGAGATAACAAACTTTATATCTACCGACTATGACTACTGTTCTACTAGTCTTACGAAGTAGTAGTTACTACAGTCTCATAGTACCTACAGTATCTGTAATTACTGTACGGTACTGCACTAGACTTACGACGGTGCCCGGCGAAAGTCCCATTGTTTTTGTCGGCGAAATATCTATATGGAGCATCGTCAATCTGACCAACAATGGCCGCTCGTTAGCGCATCACAGTTCATTTGAGAGTAAGTTCACTAGAGTAAGGCTCATAGCACACTTATCGGAAACGGATCGTAGCTAACACGGAAACGCATCGTAATCGCATCGTTTCGACAGTATTCTTTTCATGAAACTCCCTAATACAGTGGTCCCCAACCTTTTTTTCATGCGGGCCACAAACATGTTTTGGTCTTGGTGTTGTCGCGGGCCGCAACAAAAAATTTTTAGGGTTAAAAATAACATTCTTTAAAATTAACGATTTTAAAGTGGAAAAAATTCAACGACTATCACGTAGACTTTACGTTATTTTGCCGGTGGGCGTGAATTTCGAAATTGTTTAACATCACGCGGGCCACAAATGAAAAAATGAAAATGAAAATGAAAATTCGTTTATTATGTCACCACAAGATCAATACAATGTTATGTAATACATACTCAACAAACTTGGCACTGATTATGTGGGAGACTGGTGCCTAAACTAGGCGAAGCCTGTATTTTAGGACACCAGGATCTCCAGGCTAGGTAAAAGTATTCCAATTTCCAACTACATATTAATACAACAGAGCAGTGAAACATTTCCATTATTATATTATCAATGCGTTGCTCATAGGGTGTGATAGTAGTACTGTGTGTGTGTGTGTGTGTGTGCGTGCGAGCGTGCGAGTGTGTGTGTGTGCGTGTGTGTATTAGTCAGGCACAGTAATGAGAGTTTCAGTGTTTTTGTAAGATATAGTTAGCAGCCATTCATTAACTCTTTTTTTACATGCTGTCTTGGTTAGGGAGTAAATGTTTATTACCTTATTAATTTTTTTGTAAACATATCCCCCAAGAAAACTAAAGAAACGATTGGCAAAGCGGGTGTGAAAACGGTGCACGGAGGCATCTGGGTTATTACGTCTTTTGCAAACGGATGGTGGGATGTAATTGAGGAGGCTATGGTGTTTGAGGACTGCATGGGATATATACAGTTGGCGTACCGTCATTGCTTTTGTTTGCTTATAGAGAGACTCACTCGGTTAGGAAACGGAATGGAAGGCTGTTTGACACTTTGAGGATTGCCCGTTGCGCTCGTTCCAATTGTAACATAGTGTTTTTGTGTGTGCCGCCCCATGTTGAAATACAGTATGTGAGCAATGGTTGGCAGTGTGAGATGTGAGATAGACCACCCTCCTCAGTCCTTCGTCCTCCACGTTTCCTAAGTTTTTAAATATTTATGTCCGTTTTCTTATTCGAGACGTAAGCGCATCTATGTGTGGACGGAAGCTGAGTGAGGGGTCTAAGATAACTCCTAGGTATTTGGTTGAGGTTGTTCTTTCCAGGGGTTCACATGTACATGGCTCAACATGGGGGTTACAAGTGTGTGCGGTGATACTATGGAAGGTCAACGTGGGGGGCGTTCGTATCGCGAATGGGATGTATTTGGTTTTTTGGGCGTTAAGAATCTGAGTGGAACACGAGAGCCGTTTCATCCGCAAACGTGAAAATTTTTCCGTCGCGTATGTTGAGCGTATACAGATCATTAATGTAGATGAGGAAGAGGGTTGGAGCAATTGCGCTTCCCTGAGGGACGCCATGCGTAGTAGTTCGTTCAGAACTTAAGTACTCATCTACCTTAACACTCTGTGTACGCTCGGTTAGGAAGTCCTCAAAGAGTTTGAGCTGGGTTCCTCTTATGAAATAAAGTCCTGGCGGGCCGCAGGTTGGGGAAAACGGCCCTAATACAACGTACAATAATCGGAAACGCATCGTAATCCCCTCGCCTCGTAACAGACCTCGTAGACAAAATGCATTGAACATAGTGAAGTAAGATGTCAAATATGTATGTAACATGTATGGGATGTATGGGATTCTGGCTCGAAGCAGTTCAGCGCCCCTGCGCTTACAGCTCGTCGTCCACGCGCTTACGAGTTACGACTCCTCGACCCTCGTCCTTGCGTTGACGGCTCGTGGTACTCGCGCTTACAGTTCGTCGTCCTCTTACGCCGCGGCGTCCACGTGCTTACAGCTCGTCGTTTATTCCTGTCACGATTAACGTTTGGATTCAAACGTCAGCCACCAGCTCGCGAGCCGTAAACGCGATGTCGTCTAGCCGTAGCCGAGTTGACGGTGAGGCATTGCGGTGACGATCTCGTTCTGACTTGATATGTGTACTGACCTTAAGACTAAGTTCATTGAGTAAGAGTAAGTTCATTCGAGTTTCAAGTTCACAATGGAAAGTTTAATTCCAATTAAGAGATATGCATAGATGTGAAATGGGTATTGTTGGCCGGATCCTATTCTGTTTGTGGTTTGTTGAGTCTCTAAATTGGAACGGACTTAATTCTCATGGAATTCAAAGACGAACACAAATTGCAGTTTAATTAAAATATTTCCTTTGTAGTACAGGCAACTGGAACTAATTTCAAGCCTTTGGTGTGATCTTAGGGATGTCTATGTTGGCGCTGTGTACTTTTTGGAAATTGGGATGAATAAAAAACGCTTCATGTCATGTGACCTAATAGAAAATTCGTAAGACAACTGAGAGCAGACCGCCGACGCGACGTAGCGTAGCACTCTTGAGGAGCCGGTGTTTTTTTAATCAACCCCACAACTATAATTATTATTAAGATCGTTATTAAAAATAACATTCGTCAAAAATACGCTTCACAGATGAACTGGAGTTTTCATCTTTCCTGATATTCTTACTAAAAATGATAAACCGTTTTTCACTAAGTTTGCAGATTTGGTTTACAAGTGCCTAGGGTAATTTAAATATAAACATGTGTTAGAAGACCACGATCTTCCTATTGTTATCAAACAAAGATACAGTTCATTAATAAACTAATGTACTAGTAACAAAAACGATTAAATCTGACTCGAATTATATCATTGCTCGAATTCCTAAATAGTTTGTCGCGTTGGCCGAAACTTTCAACCATTAGAACGCCTGGGAACAAACTGAAGTCTGAACGGCGCTAATAAATCCGTGAGCCTTATCTGACGGACCTAGACGGCTAACACGTAGTTTAACCTAAGTCTTAATTAGTAAGCATTAGACCTAGGTCTTATTAGTAATTAGTATGGTAATACAGAAAATTACTATAGCAGTGAAGACCTGTTGAAGATACATGAACTGCCGCAGAGAGACCGTTAATAATAATTACTTAACTTTAATTTAATGAAGAGTTTGGCAGAAAATGTATGAAGGTTGTGAAGGTTGTGTTAATTCGTGATAATATTATGTCAGATCTACAGCTTAAGATCTCCGAAGGCTTAGGAGCAACTCAAGCAAAGTAGTTAAGGTAACAAAAACATTACAGGTTTGTTTGTTGTCTATTGTTGTAGATTGAAATAACTAATAGAAGTACCTATCTTGTTGATATATCATCGTAACTGCATTAATTATTTGCAAAAGAAGTACTTGTTTTATATACATACTTATATAATATATGTATTATACATTTCCTATACTTCAAACTGGCCTGCGAACCATACTCTACTCAGTAGTGTCACAGAATATATTATATTAGTAGTGGTAGTGTACCTTCAAGAAAAGAGCGTATTCCCTCTTAAAAGGCCGGCAACGCACCTGCAACTCTTCTGATGTTGCGATTGTCCATGGGCGACGGTAGTTGCTTACCATCAGGTGACCCGTTTGCTCGTTTGCCCCCTTATTTAATAAAAAAAAAACATAATGTGATAGATATTATAAATTCTAAATAATTTCATTTATATCTTTGGTTATTATTCAAAGTTGTTGAAACCTCTTTCGACGTCGCACTTCAGGCAGGTTATGAAATTCCTCAGCTACCTACCGCAATTCCTTAAAACTATTAATATGAATGTGCGCAATAAATTTGTTAATTAGCCGGTGTCTAGCCGATATATTAGCCGCTATCTAGCCGATTACGACTAGATTCTAGCCGGTGTTAGCTAATTATGTAAAGGTGCTGACAAGACATATTTCAGTTTCGTAAGCTTCAATTAGCATACACATACTATAGTATGTGTCAGTTGAAGTTATTAAAATTAATAGAGTGAGCGGACAATAATTTTATTGAAATGGGAAAATAAATTCTTCTTACCTCCGGGCGGAAAACGTCAACTTTCTTCCCGCTGCGCTTACCGATGTTGCCGTTTTCCACCTCCGTCGATGAGAAAAATTGTATACGCACCATGGGCAGTAAATAAGAAAGCCTCAGATCACTATGTTTGTTGACCTCGGCTTCGCCTCGGCCAATAATTACATGTGATCTGAGACATTTCTTATTTTCCTGCCTTAGGTGCGTAATGTACTATTTCTCACCTCCGGGCGGAAAACATCAAGTTTCTTCCCGCTGTGATTACCGATGTGGCCGTTTTCCGCCTCCGTCGATCGTCGTCGAAAATAGTATACGCACCATGGGCAGTAAATAAGAACATGTGATCTGAGACATTTCTTATTTTCCTGCCCTAAAAAAAGGTGCGTAATGTACTATATGTGATCACGTAAGTGCTAAACGTTGATTTGTAGATGAAATGAGTGTTTAATATATTGTGATAGAATTTTGTTAATAAAATAAAGAAATCACGGCAAAAAATAAGTGTTCCCTAAATTTCAGCTCGATAGCATTTGAATTTTTTTTTGTTATGCGCCTTCAAGTCTAATTTTTTTTCAATTAAATTTCTTAATATTTGTATACCATTCGATAACTTATGCAATTAAAAGCAACTTTTGTTTTGAAACCCTTTTCATAAACGCAATATTTAATATACCTATCGAACAAAGTTCTCTCCCGATCCGTACAAACTACGAAAGAGTGACGTCAGTCTTTCGCAGCATTTTTAACCGACTTCCAAAAAACGGGGAGGTTATATGTTGTGGCTGTGGATATATTTTTTTAATTTTTTTTTGTATGTTCAACGATTACTCCGCCGTTTGTGAACCGATTTTCGAAATTTTTGTTTTGTTGTATTAGGTTTCACTCCAATTTGGTACCATGTTCACAAAAGTGGTGACCTGATGATGGTATTCATGAGTAGTAGAGGGAACTCCTCGAAATTTATATGGAAACATATGGTGATTTTGGTTTTATGAGAAGCATCCTAAGCATATGCCACCAAAACGCAAATTTTGCACCAAGATGGTTCCGAAGATACTAAGAGAACTCCAGATTCCTTATAGATACAAGTTTGGGGGTTTAGGCGTTGTTTTAAGAACTGAAAGCATATGCTACTATACAAATTACATTCATCATCATCATCATCATTACCACGTCAGGGTCACCAATATCACCAAAATTGAACGTAACAAAATATTCAACCTTATCTCCAGAGCGCAAGGCACACATTTGACATTACTTCTGAGAAATACAAGTAATATGCTAGTGCACTGTCACACTTACCAATCGCGGCCACGGGCGGCCGTAGACTTCTCAGGCGATATTATGTATTACAATAATAAAGATAAAGTTTAAAATCATATGAAACTGAAAGCCTCGCCGCTGCTAAAATTCCGGTTTAGCGCGGCCCTAGCACGTGTCCACTTCGATTTTTTAAAATGTATTTTTTTAAATTATCTGCAGCTGATATTATATTATTTTGTAAGTGTGACTGTTAACAAATTGTAATAAGATACGTAGAATAGTATACAGGTGTATTAGGGCCGATTCACACCGGAATGGCGGAGGCGAGGCGAGCAGTTTCAGTGCCATATGATTTTAAACTTTATCTTCATTGTTGTTAATAATACATAGTAATTAGTATCGCTTGAGAAATCTACGGCCACCCGTGGACGCTCGTGGCCTCTTGCGGCCGCCGGCGGCGTCGATTTCTCAAGCGATCTGCGATACTATGTATTACAATAATGAAGATAAAGTTTTTTTTTTATATGCAATAAGGGGGCAAACGAGTAAACGCGTCATGTGATGGAAAGCAACTTCCGTCGCCCATGGACACTCGCAGCATCAGAAGAGCTGCAGGTGCGTTGCCGGCCTTTTAAGGGGTAATAGGGGAGGGTAGGGAAGGGAAAAGGGTAGGGGATTGGGCCTCCGGTAAACTCACTCACTCGACGAAACACAGCACAAGCGCTGTTTCACGCCGGTTTTCTGTGAGGACGTGGTATTTCTCCGGTCGAGCCGGCCCATTCGTGCCGAAGCATGGCTCTCCCACGTCAAAATCATATGACACTGAAACTGCTCGCCTCGCCTCTGCCATTCCGGTGTGAATCGGCCCTAATCTACGTATAGTACGCGATGATTTTACAAGGTAACTAAAAAGAGTGAAATTATTATTTTTAACAAAAAATTAAAACCGACTTCCAAAGTAAAAACAATAATAATATCCTTATAATATGAACTAAAAAGTATTAAATAATTTTTCCTATCTCATGGTGCCTTTTTCCAAATTCGGCTAAAACTCAACTATTTCTGTACTCAATCTTCATAATTTTGAAGTCGGTGCCAGTTACAAATGTTTCAAATATTCTGGCAACTGGATTCAGCTACATCTGGTACCGACTTCAAAATTATGAAGAATGAGTACAGAAATAGTTGAGTTTTAGCCGAATTCGGAAAAAGGCACCATGAGATAGGAAAAATTATTTAATGCTTTTTAGTTCATATTATAAGGATATTATTATTGTTTTTACCTTGGAAGTCGGTTTTAATGTATGGAGCGTTTCGGGCAGGTCTATTTTATGAGATGTTTGAATTGTCATATCTTGGTGAATTTTTGAGCTATCAGAGTCATTCTTTCAGCGATGTTTCTATTTTTTAAAGGTCTTTCAATTACCAATAAGAAAAAAATTTAGTCATCAAGCCTATTGATTCATAGGCATAGCTTTTTCCACACTGTACCTTTTTTTGTTCATCAAGGGCATGCATAACTTATAACTTATAGCACAGTCAACAGCGATCGTGAGGCATGCCCGCGACGCATGCCCTCTGACCGTATCCGAAACTTTCGCTTTGTTCTTTAATGACAATGTCGGCGTTGCGTTCGTTGACGCATTCCATTATTGAATGCGAGAATAAAAGAAAAAGAAAGAAGATGATGAAAATTGAAGACGAAAGTGCACAGTGTGGACAAAGAAACGTGTAGTCAGAAGTTAAACCTAGCCGACAGATCATGGCAATCACTTGATGGAACCCGATCAAATAACGTAGGTCCAAGTGTCTGTGAATCAAAGAATGGTAGTACTATACGCATCTAAAATCCCAAGTAGGGAAATATATTTTCTCCCTGATGAATCAGAAACAAACCCAAATGAATCATATCTGGAAATACCGCTACTAAATAAAATATTTGGGGTTGGTCCAAAATATCACTAAATATTTTTATACATTGAATCGATGACGGTTGAATCGATCTGGCTTATTTTGGTCTTAAAATATAAATATTTCGGGGAAAATGAAAACGCCGAGAAATTTTGGAAACTTATATTAACTACAGCCTTGTAGACGTCACAGAACAACGTAAGTCGGGACAGCCAGTAAAGCTCAAAGAGAGGATATTTCAGAATCTTCCAGTTTAGTTTGCAAAACGCTAAGACAAATTGTGTAACACAAATATCATATCGTGTGATCATTTGTTTGCGTTGGGCAACCCTGATTCATTTCAGCCATTATGTCAGTGTTGCCATATTTGTTTGATCCCTTCGTAAGGGCTAATAAATAAATCATATTTGGGTTTGCGAATCATGATAGACAAACGAACACCTTGTCTATTTTATTACATTGAGGGTGGAGCCAAAGAGCGTAATTTGTGAGTAATTGTGAATTCTGCTGCATTCAATTTCATACAAAAGTCCTGTTTGATTCACACGAGCGTAATTTTGTGAGTCATGATTTGTATGAAAAGATATTAAACGCGACCGACCCTTAAGTACAAAATAATTTTTTGTCATCTTGTAAGTAGGTATAGATATTATCATAATTTACATAATATAGTAGCACCAAACTGCACGATGCAATGGTGTTCTGGCCCTTGAAATTCTCAACCCTATGATATCGGACTGATGGCAATTGGCAGATTGGACTGATCGCAGGTCAATCTGACTAGACAATTGAGCGCATACACGGACACGCATTAAACGAATTACCATACCGTCCGGCTCCTATCTTCCTCCTTGTATTTGAGGACTAAGGTCTCATAAAATGCTACTAATATTAAAGGGTTATATTCAAACAACAGATAGGGATGTGCCAATATCGATAAAATGTAAATTAGTATCGGCATAGGGTTGGGGTTATCGCTGGGTAAATGTTAATCGTGCGAACTGAGCTCCGAGCCGTGCGAATACTGGAACATTTCGTCATGTGCCGTGAATGGAACAAAAACCAGTGTCTACAGGTTTCCTAACGAATTCTTTCGTTATCGCTCATCTAGTCGGAAATGGCTTATTTTTGTACTAATATTGTAATCTTAACGAATAAAGATATTACCTAACGTAATGTTTGTCTGTCACCGGACGTTTCCAATATGCCATACAAAGATTCATACGCTGAATAAAATATATCTTCATTAGTAAGAGGGTACATAATATTGTATTTGGTGGTAAAATTAGACTATATCAGGCAAAGTCACTAAAATGTTGCCCAAACGCCATAGTGTCTCGCGACTCGTTGTTTCAAATAACTTAAAAACAATTTCATTGAATGTCGACAAAATTGAACGCAAGTTGACTAAGTTCCCACTGAAAAGTATAAGAAAATTAATATTGTCAATAATTTGAACATTTCCCAGTAATTCAGGCAGACAGTAATTTATAAACATTAATTATTTGGATCGCTGTTTTTCATCTTGCTTAATTTGAGCGTACAAGAATGTTAAGTGGCTTGTCTGAATTTCGTGACAATGTATCGAAACACGGACATATTCAGGACACGTACATATTTCAGGGGCGAAATAAATTTTTTTAATGTAATTTGTGTAAACAAAACTACATTAATTATTATAAATAGAAGATTTGGTTTGTATCGAGCAGGTTCCGTAAAATACTCAGCCGATTTTTATTAAATTTGGCATAAATATAGAGTAAATGATGGGGCCCTTCCCCATCATTTACTTGGGGATAGGGTTATTTTTATCACAAGAAAATGTTTCATTTTAAATTATTTATAAAGAATTTAACATATTATGTTACATCTAAGGGCTGGGACACAAAAACACGGCACGACGCCGTACGGCGTCGTACGGCGCCGTGCGGTCGCGCGTCAAAAAAAAACCCACGGCACGGCGCCGTACGGCGTCGTACGACGTCGTACCGTAGAAACTCATCTTGAATTTCTACGTGAGATTCTACGGCACGACGTCGTACGACGCCGTACGGCGCATTGCCGTGGGGTTTTTTACGACGCGCGTCCGCACGGTGCCGTACGACGTCGTGCCGTGTTTTTGTGTCCCGGCCGTAACTTGACCCACTTCTGTCACACCATGTCACACTTTGGGGACCCCTTCCATCCTCTTTATGGATGACGACCAGTAACCAAAAAAATGCACTTGCAAAATTTGTAGACTTTGGTAATGGAAAGCCTCGAGCTACAAGCTTAAGGGGCCGGGTTACCCTCGAAATTCTCATACATACGTAATACCAAAATCATTTTGTCATACGAAAATATTTAACATGTTTGAGTTATTTTTCAGCTTAAAATAGTAATTACCTAGGTTCCTGAACAAAAATTTACTTCAAAATATTTAAACACTAAAAAAAAATTTTTTGTGTTTAATTTTTTTTTACTAAATTTACTACTAAATATTTAAACACTAAAAAATAGAGTAAAACACTAAAAAATATTTAAATAAATAGTAAATTTACTACAAAATATTTAAATACTAAAAAATATTTTTTAGAGTTGAAATATTTTGTAGTAAATTTAATATTTATGCATATATTTTTTAGTGTTTTACTCTATTTTTTAGTGTTTAAATATTTAGTAGTAAATTTAGTAAAAAAAATTTAAACACAAAAATTTTTTTTTTGTGTTTAAATATTTTAAAGTTAATTTTTGTACAGGAACCTAGGTAATTACTATTTTAAGCTGAAAAATAACTCAAATATGTTAAATATTTTCGTATGACAAAATGATTTTGGTATTACGTATGTATGAGAATTTCGAGGGTAACCCGGGCTCTTAAAACGAGTAATCCTATTATTCTGCATTCTATACCCAAGATAAGGTGAATGAAGAGTAAATGCAAACAAACTTAATCTTTTCGGAATATTGCGGAACGGGAAATTTTTGAAGCGAAAATTTCTTCCATATTTTGGGATTTGGGAGGGAGGAGGGAAAAAAAGTTAAACTACGTCCGGACTCGTATAAAACGTATAAAAACATAGCCAGAAAAGTTACGTATCCTACATACTACCTATGTATTTGAATTGTAGTATACTGTAGGACAGTAGGACTGCTATTCCCAAAGCTCGACAAAAATGTCACTTCTGTCTTCTCAAAGGGTTCTGCCATCCAAAAAGTTTGAGATCTGCTGCTGTAGGATACCTTTAATGTTATTAATAAGTAAACAATTTATTTCACAAACTCATTAGAAAGTGACGGCAATATACAATAGATCCGTAAACAAGTCGGGTTCGCAGGTTCGTTAACATTTTATATTGTAAATATTAAGGGCGTTCCTTACGGAGATTCCGTAATTTACCGTATTTCAAGCCTTATAAACTCATAATTTGAAAGCTACAAAGTTATAATAAAAGTACAGCAATAATCTTCAGTATATCAACATTCCTTTCCCCGTTTTAAATTTTCTATTTTTGTTTATTATACTTATAATATCAGCTTCCAAGGTAAAACCAATTTATAAAAATTCAAGCATACATTCAGCATCTCCTTAGGATTTACAAATTACTTTTATTTGAAACACACGCCAATAGATCGACAATATCATAAACTACATATTCCCCGTTTTAAATTTTTTTAGGACAATTTTGAACTAAGATAAGTAAAAAAAATAGGGTTTTGGTGCGATCTCGGCAACGCGGCAAATGTATGGCCAAGGTCGTTTGCTCGGGGGACGGCCTTAATACGGAGCGTTTATGGGTGGTAAAATTAATTACAATTCATTACGCTGTCCGTGCGGTAAGAAAATGTAAACTTACAGCTTTGACCCCGATTATTTACAGAACCATCGTTTTCTCTATTATTTACTCTACGTCTGTATATTGTAAATTATGAACATACATAATTCAATTGTTGTGATTGCTTGTAGACTGCTATATTAAAAATTGAATTAGGTAGTAATTTGATAGCAGAATTTATGTTACTCGTTAAAATCTATCTTGGTATGCGTATTTTTTCTGATAGTTTTTCTGATAGATAATAATTATTATTATGATAAATAGAGATGTTTAATCACCAACTACATTCAGAAATGGTATCTTTAGTGAATAAGAATACTTTGACGTATTTTATACTTAACTTTAAAGATCTTTGGACAGTACAAATAGATTGCATAAAAACTTAAAAAAAGCTACTCTGTATTCTACGTCGGATCGCTTCCCATTATTTTATTAAACTTACGGAAATGTTGTTAAAGTTATTCTCGGCATAGAGGCCACAGAGCTTTTACCATAACAGCTTTTAAAAGCTCCGTCTGGAAAATTAACAAAAGATTCAATGTTTGATTTGTGCCTTGATTGTAAACTTTGCAGGTTATAAATAATATTATAACAAGTTTATTGGGTATTTTTTTTTGTCTTTGAACGTTGCAAAGCCTAAAACATTAATTACCTTAATTATTACTCAGTAAAGGTAGATTGAGGTAAACTTTAGTGATATTAACAATATGTTTAAATAATTATGAATTTTGATTAAGTACGTCTTCTTCTCCTATTAAAAATGAGTACTCAACGTTCACGGTCGACAAAATCCACACCAAAGAAAGGTCCCGACTCTCAAAACGCGAATGTTTGCCAATAATTAAAGCCCTTGCACAAGCGAGTGCGGCGTGTGAGTTGTGAGCTGGGAGCTCAACGGCTAACGGTTAAAGTTCACCGGCCCCATAAAGCCGGGCTTCACCTCTGGGACCTGCCAGACGACGGCGAGAACAAAAAACCAATTTCATAAAACTATGCACCCGACTGCACGGGGTCCACAACAATAAATGAGCAAATCCGGAGCCACAGCCTCGTTCGAATCACCATAGCGCTGAATCTACGTTTTTTATATTCGATTGTACATTGCTGTTTCTTTTCTACCCTCATAGTTTGTGTGCGCGAGTATAGTCCGCAGTGGATAACGTGCCGTGTTTCACGGCATCCAGCGAGAGTTTCATGGTAAAAGATTCTGCAAGTTCGTCACGCACACCGACGCGGATGTACGGACGAGAAGGCTTCGCGTGCACACAGCCACACTCGCGCGGCGCTTGCCAGCAGTGGTCTCGAACCTACCGATTTTTCGGTATTTCTACCGATATGGGCTCTGTTCTACCGAAATACCGAAACATAACATTTTTCAACGATTTTTACAGTATATATTTCTTAAATAATGGGGGAAGCCCTCAATAGCATGGACCTATGGATGGGGGCTTAAAATCGATTTTCATAAAAAATGGGTTAAAAAAATGCACAACGCTAATAATTAAGTTTTCACTTCTGCCGGCACTCCCGGAGTGCAACCCGTCTTTTTTTTTTCTTTGTATTTTTACAGAGAACCTTGCACATTTAAGTTCTCATATTTTTTATTTCATTTAAAAATTTCCCGCCTGTCATCACTTTCTTGACAGACTATATTCTATAATATTATGATTGTTATATTTTAGTCTGTAAGTTTTTTTTAATAATTATACGAATTTGATTGAATATTATATTTTTTTTGTCAAATATACCGATTTTGGGTACAATTTTAGCTGACAATTCTACCGATCTCGCTCTATGACGTTCGAGACCACTGCTCGCCAGTCCGCTCAGAGCCGCGTCGTCCGCACCACGTGTCGCCGGCGCCGCGTCGCCCGTCCTTTCGATCGCGAAAAAAGTTTACCACGAAACTTTCCGAAGACTTTCCTTTCAACTTCGCCACCGGAGACCGGACCCGTCTCCGTCGAAGGACCAAAAAGTCGAGAATGACCTCGCCTAAAACCGGATCGTTCCCCTCGAAACGGGTTTAGGCTCGCGTCCCGGGACAGGACATTCGTGAAGTGATAACTCGATTTTCAGTGTTGTGTTTAGTGTGAGTGACTCGGTACTCCGGGGAGGACTCCGCCCGCCGAGGCTGGCTCAACAGTGCTGTCAAACGTTGCAGTAAGTCGTTTTTCTCAGGCGGCCGAGTTTGAATTACAATGGCATGTCATGTGATTTCATAGACAGTCTCGTGGATTAACGCCGCGGCCTTGCCCTTGTCACGGACTCATGATAAACTTTAACTTATTGAGGTCTCAGTACCGTAAATGACATAAAAGAAACGAGGTAGGCGCATAATAACTTATAGCTTAGACATTTTTCATATGTCACATTTAAATTAAACAAACATTATAACGAAATTAACGACGCTCACAAAAATTTCGCCAAAACGAGATCTATAACTTGAAAACTCACTTCGCATAATGAAGCTAGATGGATAAATTTCTAACATCTTAAAACTCGTTGTAGAAGCGAATATACTCTATGTAGAGTTAGTAACACGATCTGTAAAGTTAGATGAAAAAATACATCTTAAAACTTGTTATTCAGGCAAATGATGGCTCAAATTATACACAGACAAGTAAACTATATTAGCATACAATCGTGGTTTTATAATGAAAATACTTTAAAATCAACATGAGAACATGCAGCTGGGCTGCTCTACCATCCATTAACACAATATGTAGAGCAAACAGCTGGGAATGAAAGTACCAACTACCATATTGTGTCAATATGGATTCTTTTTCAATGGAGCAGCCGAGAAAAATTGAAAGCCAATACATTTTTTACTACTAAAAATTCACTCTCGAAATCGTTAAGTGATATGGTCTATTTTTGAGTGAAATGATATTTCTCTATTATTCGGCGGATCGGTTTTTGTCGTCGTTTTTGTGTGGCCTCGATCGCCTTTGTATTAATATCGGATTTAAGATTTCATTTCATAACTGTACCAACTGTACCGCTGTCGGTCACTTTTGTAGGTCCGATGTTTGTTTCTTTATATCGCTCAATTTTCGGAACGGGTTTTTATTTGCCAACATCGAGTTTTTAAATATTATTGATTTTAAAACGAGAGAATATTTTCAAATCTATTTCTCGTTTCTGGCCTCTGGGTAACGGCTACAAGTAACGACTTCATGATTATGTCGGAGGTTTTTAGGAAGACAAAGCGACTCAGCTAGATCTTATCCCTAAGAAACCGTACATTTTTCGATCTCATTTATTAAATGTAGATCAATGTGATAATATTCGTGTTATGTATTCCAAAATTGTTTTACCCTTTATATCAACCTTTCTTAATTAAATTCGAAAAGTTCAATTTTAAATGTTGCAGCGACTATAGCTCAGTTGGTGAGCGTTTCGATGCTTTTTGGTGGTCGCTGATTCGAATCCCGCCGATAGGACAAAAAGTTTCTAACGTTCCTTAAATATGTCTGAAATTTATATTTTTTAATACATTAACTACTTTATAAATAAGTAAGTATGACGCTCGTTCCGTGGAGCCGTGGGAGGCCTCTCGTATGGGACGCCACCTGCGTGGATACGCTGGCGGCGTCGCACGTGACGGCCACAACGAGAGAGGCGGGAGCTGCGGCAGCACAAGCGGAGACAAACAAAAGAAGAAAGTATGAAGCACTGGGGAGTGATTACTTTTTTGTACCTTTCGGGGTTGAGACCCTGGGCCCGTGGGGCCCTGGTGCCAAACTACTATTCAAGGAGTTATCCCAAAGACTGGTTGAGAAAACTAACGATCCCAGAGCTGGCGCTTACCTCGGCCAACGTATCAGTCTTGCGATACAGCGAGGTAATGCTGCCAGCCTCTTGGGTACATTGCCCGCAGCCTCCGACTTAGATTTAGTTTTTTATATATAGTCTTTCTTTTTTTTTTATTATTATTATTTTTTTTTATTATTCCCTGTAATAATTGATATAAAAATTATTTACTTACTTATTTATAAAGTAGTTAATGTATTTTTTAACGTATTTGATGTATTACCTCTTAATGATTAATTTATTTTTAAATATTGATTGATATTAAGCAGCTAAATATATATAAATAAAATAAAATAATTCCAATACTTTTTTAATATGCATAGTTAAATATATTTTTGTTGTCTGGTCTATATACGAATATTAAATAGTTTTTATTATTCGTAGTCTGGTGTAACACTATTTCCTCAAGAACTTAACAGTGGGCCAGACTGGCGCGTTCGCAAATTGTTAAATCTTTTAATCTTCTTTATATTATGTGATAATTATTATAACATATTCATTATTCATTAGATTATTCATTAGAATCACACATACCTGTGATGTGAAACCGCTCATGCGTTTCTGCTTGGCTGATTGGATTTCGCGACAAAAACTGAATTATCAAACGAGCGAAGTTAATTTAATCAGCATGCTCCCTTTTTTACTCGGAGTCAAAGGTTGGAAAATTCCTGTAAAAGATAAAAAGTTAAAAAGCGTTTTGTTAAATGGTTAAATTGTTCATAGACAATCTTCTCTACAATTCTTTATCCATGGAGTTTTTAAGAACGAATAAAATAATTTTTATTTTTGTTTTTATTAATATGTATAACTTAATGGATATTTAAAAATATTGTTTTTAAATTATAACATTTAATTTGAGTAAAAGTTTACATTCATTACCGCTTAACCTTTGATGATTATAGTTCAAATTGATGCAATTACTTTTAAATAACTTTCAAGTGCAAAACATATTAAATAGTTGTTTCTTTATCTCTTCATATATGGGTTATAAAAAGTAAAAAAATAATAATAATTAAATCAAAACACAATCATTCCAGCAAGGACGAAAATATGAAGCAGAGCGTAAAGAGAATGTTTTTGAAAATGTTCTTTTATATAACATTTTGATTTTGGACATACAAATGTATAACATAATTATTTAAAATATGTTTTTAGGTTCTGGTTAATAAGGCCAGATAAAATGCGACTACGATTTATCCTTTCTTTGCTCCTTTTTCTGAGTTCCTAATTAAAATACAATTTGTACACCAACAACATCAACTTAAAATCTGAAATTAAACAATAAAGATTGTAGAGTCAACTAATATCAATTTTCCCTCCAGGTTGGACCAACACAAGTGATTACAAGGGCGTAGAGCATATTCGCCTATGATTGCTTATAATTGACGTCTATTATATGCTTTTATTTTCCCCATCACCGTGACAATCATGGTTATTCATCATCATGGGCCCTGGCTCAATTTGCAAGGCGAAGTGTAAGTTGTAACGAAGTTCTCAGTTCGAATTCTGACAGTCCTGTGACATTATTATCGGAGCTGTCAACATAATACGTCAATCCGATTATCTTGACGGCCGATAAATATTCATGACCGGTACCTGTCATATCTACGATTCCGATACCATTTAAAAACATGAATCAAGTAGCTGAAACAATAAGGAGAGTTGACTGGAGTCATGCTAATTTACATTTTTAATTGTACTAATGTTGTATTTCAATAATTTTTTTATCGAAAGTCATCTTAAACTAGGGTTACCAACCTCAAATTAAAAAAAACAGGATTTGAAGTTGAAAAAACCAGGACAATTCAGTTTAAAAACAGGACGCATTATGGGGGCGACTAACCCAAAATTGTCGATTTTATAATTAATTTTCATACTTGAAAATAAGCCCCGAATCGTTTCATTTTCTAAATATTGTACTAATTCCAAGAATTTGATTTAAGCGAAAACACGACATCTTAAAATTTTCTCGATAGAAAAAAATCACAAAGATGCATCTAATTTTCACGAATTTTTCATATTATATTGCAGTAACCGTGCATTAAACTAAGTTAATATTTTAACACATTGTATAAAATTCTATCATTTATCGAGTTATTGAGAAAAAACTAACTTGGCGATGATTCCGCGTCGTCGTTTTTCACCTGGCATATTATGAAAGAGTAAAGACGGGCGTGAGTGTAAAGAGAGAAGGACGATGTTTGATTTTTTGCGTTAGTCGCCCTCTTAATAGAGTTGCAATAGTTAAATAAATTACTAGATTCTAGTGAAAACAGATGAAATGGAATTAAAGTAATTAAAATAATCACATTTCACGTTCGTAGCGTAAAAATTTGAAGAGGCGCGCGAATTTTAAAATTAAAAAACCCAGGACAACCCAGGACGCTGCTGAAAAACTATTCAGGACGTCCCAGGACACTACAAAAACCAGGCCATGTCCTGGGAAAACAGGACGGTTGGCAACCCTATCTTAAACAAAATGTATTAGTGCTATAAGTCACACTGAAGCGATATGCAACGCGACTTGATGAATGACAAACTTCACGCTATTTAGCATTTTAATTTTTAATTATATATCACTCGCCAAATTTTCTTATGAACTTATCAATTGAACTCAGTGTTCTTGATTCTCCACAACTGAACTTTATGTTTACGTTTACAATTTATGACGCTTTACTACTAGTATTTACAGTACGCTACAAGTTTACTATGCAAAATATTGCAGTAGAGAGCAGAGAAAGGAAATTGACGGAGCGAGTGTTCCGGCCGCTGTAAAGTTGTCTTCCCCCGAGGTCACAGATACAGTCACGATCAGTATACAGGTGTAAAAAACTACAACTTTAGATATTTATCTACGTCAATAAAGAAATCTACCGCATTTAAAGAAGAATTTTAATTGCGTACATATCTGTAATTAAATGAAGATTTTGACATAAGCCCCATGCATTATCTGTCAAACTCTTCATTAAATTAAAGTTTATTAACCAGTAAATATTTGGTTATTATGGTTATTAAACTCACAGTTAAGTTGTCAAAAAATAACTTACTTGAAGGATTTTTATGAAGGGTCCTTCACCTTAAAAACCTTGTATTAGTTATTCGCTTAGTAGTTACATATTCGTTTAATTATTTTTGTTATTAAGGGGGGCAAGCATAATGTTAATATTAGTACCTCCTCTTTTACAGTTTGCTTCTAGCCCTTCGTCCTACTGGGACGAAAGACTCAGCTAGGTACTCAATAAAATCGGAAGCAAAATATTTAATGATAGACAAATAATATCATTATCTTAAATTTTGTTATTATAACACATGTTTGTTTTAAAAATATGTTGTATAATTATTGTAACTGTTACATAAATTATGTTGTAATGTAAGTGTAATCTTCACGTTACACTTCTCGCTCGGTGTTCAGTGGTAATGGACTACTAAACGGAATTATTAAGTTAGTGAGTTTGTTTTTAATTGTGGTTTTAGATCCGGGGAAAACCAACTAAACAAATCCATACTTCCATACTAATATTATAAATGCGAAAATGTGTCTGTCTGTCTGTCCGTCCGTCTGTCTGTCTGTCTATCTGTCTGTCTGTCATCTCTTCACGCTTAAACAGCTCAACCGATTTTGCTGAAATTTGACATGGAGATACCTTGAGTTTCGGGAAAGGTCGTAGGATAGTTTTTATCCCGGAAAAATGTACGGTTCCGGCGCGATAAACAAATTTTATAACTTTGCCGCCGATCAAATGTACCTGATGGTCAGTTTTCATTTAAGGCGATGAGGTCGATGCAACGCGTAGATTACCAAAAAATAAAAAAAAATATGACTTACCTTTAAGGCGCTATATTGAAAAAACTGTCCTTTTTGACGTAATACTATAGGACCCTCAGTAATGTTACAAATCTGGTAATGAGATATACATATCTTCATAGCCTTATCTAGGTTTGAGAAGAACCAGAAGCACGATTAATGTATTTTGCCTCGATACATTTAATTTTCGAAATGACCTCTTAAAAATACGAAATTTGAAGATTATTTTTAAACGAAAATAGATGTATTGTAGGAAATTAGTCTAATTGATAGACACCTTTGCAACTCAAAATCGTATGGAAGCATTTTGCTTAAATGCTCGTAGTTATTTTTTAAATGATTATAAATACGCTTTTTCGCATGTTTTCCGAGCGAGCTTCGCGATAGCGATAGCTTCTGGCCGCAGCGTATTCACGACTTTATAGTCATACAAATTAAGTATAAAATTGCCCTTGCGGTAAAATTACTTTCGATAAAGCGCCTTAAGTGAACACTGAAATATATTAATACCACAGGCAGTCATGTTTATTTAATTATTGTTTCTCCGTTGGTTGATGCACGATTGTCACCAAGATTGTTAAGTTGTTTATAGCACAGTCACCGTCGATCATGGGCAATATTACGTCTCTACACGCTCGTATTCGCCTATATTGGTTGATTGCTACTCGGAATAATAAAAACTAGTTGAATATGATCGCGGCATCGCCTATATTATAATCTCTAATCGACTATATTGGTTCATTGCAAAGACGCTAGCTTGCACGATCGACATCACTCATTGGTATTTCAATACGAATATCCATATTTCCCTTTAGACGCTTGTTTTGTTTTAGTCCATTACATCGTGTAGAGGCCGCATTAGGTGTATTATGGTACATTACGTACAATTAAGCGGACATCTTACCAAACTTGATTGTACCGTTAGTACCTTGTAATAACCTCACGAGTCACGTGAGAAGAACATCATGTACGTTTTTGGCAAACAAAAAATGTTTGCTTAATGTTTTAAGAAAACTACTGTTAGTACTATGTAGTATGTGTGCTCTGAAAATCGCGTATTATAATCAAAATATTATAGAGTTCTTATGTGCTTTGCGATTAGTTGTTAGCAAAATTAAGTTCAACGAAAATAGGTTTGACTAGAAATATATTATATTCAGCCTTAGAAAATCGAATAACAAACCTAGACATATTCATAGAAAAAACATACGGTAGTTCACCGGAAGGGTTGATTAGGCGAATTCTTGAGGTTTAAAATTGACATAAACGACGTACTTTCAGGGTTCTCTACCCAAAAGGGTAAAAACGGGACCCTATTACAAACACTTCTATGTCTATCCGTCTGTCCGTTTTCAGGTTGTGTCACAAGAAGCGCTATCTTCTAACTAAAGCTAGACTTCTGAAATTTTCACAGATTGTGTATATCTGTTGCTGCTATAGCAAGAAATTCTAAAAAACAAAATTAATGAAATATTTAAATTGCATATATTATAACAAAAATGATTTTTCCTGCATGGATTTAATATCTTTTTTTATACCTTTGCTTCAATATTATATCGAGACATTGAAACCTGCGCTTATGTAATCATATCCTTCAAGTATAAAATGAGACACTTGTTGACTTAGTTAACGTAGTATTTGCTCAGCCAGTTTGCTTTAATAAAGGTCAAGCTATAAAAATGTTAACTAAACACTTATACGCAATATCGACAGAATTAAAATAACATTCAATATTATGTCAAATATTGTCCGACCTTGTGCTTATTACAACATTGTTCTTTCAAACTGAGAAACGTCAAAGTGACACTGACAGCTGAAAAGACGACAGAACTTTGTACGGTAATTTGAAGTACAAATTCTACTTTTATTTGTGCGACATTAATGTGATAATTTAAGCCCAAATGTGTCAATTTATGAAGGGTTTTAGGACTAAAAACGAATAGAACGACCTTGTTTATTGCGTGAAATAAAAGTAATTTTGTGGAGTTTTGCAGTTCTTGGGATATTTAAAAATATATACTACTTAATTATTACTATGCTAATTACTAGCTTCTTCACTTCTCACTTCTGCAGTCTGCCAGAACTCCCAAAATGTAATGGCTGGTTTACACGTATTAAGTAGATAAGTAGTAACTAAATTCTAATTGTCATCTAGCTTAGGAATTACTAAATTTTAACTTGCTACTTGCTACTAAATTTTGTGTTTACACGCAATTAACAACTTAAAATTAAGTTAAAATTTAGTTAATTACTTATCTACTTAATACGTGTAAACCAGCCCTTACGGTCTGTTTTTTTATTAAATGTATTATATACTGAAATATTTAAATATTAAAATAGGAAGCATTTAGTTAAGTTTTGACGTCAATAACGTATAAAGAACTACTAAAAAAAGAACATTTAAAGATTTTTTACACGCCTGAGCAATTACGAGACCTTGAGTATTCCTGAATCTTATTCTTCACGCTAAATATAATTTCTAAGTTTACAGTTGCACGTTTAAACAGTAGATTTCATGGTGGCGTGGCTGCGAGGCCGAGGTGGGTATAGTCAGCAAAAATATTTCGTATATTAGAAATTTCCAATAAATACAAAATATTTTTTCCAAAAAAGACAGTCTTTTTCCTGTATGTGTATATCTTTGATAAAACTTTATGATAGGACTAGTGTTGGTGTTAAATGCTTTTTAGTAAAAATTCAATGTTGTTTTTGCTGGATTGTGAAATTTTATTTATTCCGTCTATTTTTTGAAAGTGTTTAAAATTTTTTGTCGTATAATTTATTTCTTAGATGTTTTGTTCTTACATTCCCCAAAATCCAAGTTATATAATACAGCTGATTTCGCATTTATAATATTAGTATGCTATAACATGTTTTAATTTTATTCAGCTTAGTTATGCTTGCTATCAGTACCCACTATACCTCACGGTGTTAAGATCGTATACAGCGTATGTGGCCTTCGCTGTTTCAGTATAAATGTTGACCATATAGCATCTGTCAGACCATTGTACAGTCGCCCGTATAACTCTCTACCACAGTATAATACAGTACACCATCTTAATACTAGACCACCCAGCTCACGCACACGTAAACATACAGTGGATTAAGGCCCTGTATTTCCAGAAGCGGACGATTTTCAAGATTTAAAAGTGACAAGGAGACATAAAAATATAGTAATTTAAATTAAAAAAAAATATATATGTGTTAGTTAAGGATCTAACACAGTGGAATTTATATTCTACTAGCTGTTGCCCGCGACTTCGTCCGCGTGGACTTCAGTTTATAGCGCGCGGTGTCAACAGAATTGGTGTCAAATTTAAAAGCTTTTTAAAATCCTGGTACCCCTTAAATCAAAATACCCAAAAACAGCTGTGCAGTGTGCACATACTTAATATTTCATTTTTTAAAATTTAACTTTATTTATACCAAATTTAAAGCTTATTTAGCCCCCCCATTACACAACTTTAGCTTTACCCATAAACAATTTATATTTTATCATTGGTAGGTAGGTTTAAAATCACGTTACTGGATAGATAAAGTGAAAAGTACTGAGTAGTGAGTTATTTAATAACGTGTAAAACAATCGAAAGAATCGAAAAACTCGACTTAACATGGTACCACGTCTTATTGAAAGACTTGTAGTAGTATTGAAAGTCAGGTAATTTTTGTACTGAACGAAAGACAAAGAATATATCTATGGAGACTCGTTTTTTTGACTCGATTGAATTATGTATAAAATAATGACGATCAAAAAACTATAAAATTGCGTGAGCGCCTGAACGCGACTGAAAGCCTTTGCGCCTGTAACTTTGGGATTTTTTTCTATCGAGTGAAGTTCATGATATTAGTGGTGGTTAATATAACGTATAGCTGAAAAAAGTAGCGCGCTATTTCTTCGCAACGAATAGCGCGCGCTATAAAACTAGGTACAAGACGCTACGTTATAACGTATCGCGCGGTCACTGACCTAGCGCGGCGCCGCTCGCGCTGCCGATCGCGCGCGAGTCGCGACTTTCGTTGGTTCGTTGCCGTATCGTTCGGGCCCAAATCGGGTGAATTCGGCTGTCATAATTTTTTCAGTGTTGCGTTGCGTGCATAGGTAAATTATAATGTTTTATAATCCCTGCTTCGAAGAGCACTGTACTGTAATATAATGGTAACTTCCGTTCCATGTGAATGTATTTTTTCTAAATCTAGATACGTTATTATATTTTTAAATGTAAGTAAATGAAATGTTAAAAAAGATCTAAAAATAATTTAAGTATATTACCAAAAACAAAAAAAAAATATAATTAAAAACCATTTAAATAACTTATAAAAAAAAGAATTTTAAGTACTTATATAAAGAGATTCCTTTCAATTTCAATATAATATTATTATACAATTATATTGTATCATTTTAATTTAAATATTTCAAACGTAATAAAATTAACCAAATAAATAATAATGCCTTCAAACGATTATATTATTCAAAGTTATCTAACAAACACGTTATATTATATTAACTCACCCACCGCCTTATAATTATTATTAGCGAAAGAATTCAATAACGTCGGTAACTTTACAACGTGTCCAATCGATCGTTATAACGTATCATTCGTTATAACGTAGCGTCAAAATTAGCGCGCTTGAAAGAATCGAGATTTCATTCGTTTTAACTGTTATAAGTTATAACGTAGCGTCAAAACTAGCGCGCTTGAAATTCGTTATAACGTAGCGTCAAAACTAGCGCGCTTAAAATTCGTTATAACGTAGCGTCAAAACTAGCGCGCTTGAAATTCGTTATAACGTAGCGTCAAAACTAGCGCGCTTGAAATTCGTTATAACGTAGCGTCAAAACTAGCGCGCTTGAAAGAATCGAGATTTTATTCGTTATAACGTAGCGTCAAAAATAGCGCGTTTGAAAAATGTAGCGTCTAGCATTTAGCGCGCTCTGAAAATATAGCCGTTAGGAACACCACTACATGATATTGTGTAATGGAATATAAATTCCACTGTGTTAGATCCTTACTTAACACATATATTTTTTTCAGAATTTAAATTACTATATTTTTATGTCTCCTTGTCACTTTTTGACCGACTTCCAAAAAGGAGGAGGTAATATGTTCGGCTGTATCTTTTTTTTTTTTGTATGTTCCTCGATTACTCAGCCGTTTGTGGTCCGATTTTCAAAATTCTTTTTGTGTTGTATAGGGTTTAACTCGAATTTGGTACCATGTTCACAAAAGTGGTGATCTGATGATGGGATCCTTGAGGAATCGAGGGGACTCCTTGAAATTTGTATGGAAACATATAATGATTTCGATTTTGTCTGAAGCATTCGAGGTAAATGCTTCTAAAAAGTAAGACTTCGCACCAGGTTATACCCTGGATCCGAAGGTATCGAACAGAACTTTTGAATGCTTATAGGTACAGGTTCGGGGATTTCGGCGTTGTTCAAACAACTGAAAGCATAAGCCAACACATCAATTTGATTAATCATCATCATCACAACTATAATTATACCATGGTCATCACACTATGACCCAATTATTGGTACTTTTCGTGATATTTTGCATCGAAGCAGATGTTTTTGACTATGATTTCACTGTTTGTGGAACGATTTTCGAAATTTTCATGTTGTTGTATAGGATATAATCTTAATTTTGTATAACAATTACGAAAGTGGTGAGCTGATGATGGGATCTATGAGCAATCAAGGGAAATCCTTGAAATTTATCAAAACGCTCATAGTGGTTAAAATGTTGTTTCTAGTAAGTTAAACATATATTACGAATAAGAGAAATTTCATGCAAAGGTGTCTCTTGGTCGAAAGGCACTGAACAGAACTCCTGAACCTTTAAAGATAAAAGTTTTGAAATTGCAGCATCGCTTAGATAACTGCAAGCATTTGCCACAATTTTGCTTACAGTAACATAATGTACTGAATAGTTAACATTCGTATTGGTTGTTTACGCATAAAGCCTTATTTTGTAGATAACACTAAAAAGAGTGAAATTATTATTTTTAACAAAAAAATGAAAACCGACTTCCAAGGTAAAAACAATCGTAATATGAACTAAAAAGTATTAAATAACTCTTACTCTTTAATAGTGCCTTTTTCAGAATTTGTCTAAATCTCAACTATTTCTGTACATACTACAGTCTTCATTATTTTGAAGTCGGTACCAGCTAATTTAATCGTGAGTTCAGTAATGTCAGAATATCTGAAACTTTTGGGACTGGTACCGACTTCAAAGTAATGAAGACTGTAGTATGTACATAAATAGTTGAGATTTAGACAAATTCTGAAAAAGGCACTATTAAAGAGTAAGAGTTACTTAATACTTTTTAGTTCATATTACGATTGTTTTTACCTTGGAAGTCGGTTTTCATTTTTTTGTTAAAAATAATAATAAATCTTGAAAATCGTCCGCTTCTGGAAATACAGGGCCTTAATTCCGTATCACGTAGCGCGCGCGCGATTAACTTGACTTTTTAACAGATTCTATCTGACTATAATCTGACTACGAATTCCTACCATTACATTTTATCCTGTGTCTTCAGGGTCTTCAGCGGAAATCAAACCACACAACCCCTTTTACGAGCTTAGGGGTTTCCGAAGAACACGCGGGTAGCTGACGCCTGACTGGGAAAAAAGTTTATAACTACTGGGAAAAATAGAAGGAATAGCCAATAAGAAAACTAAACAAAGCAGAAAAACTTGTTTAAAATGTGTTTCAGCATTCAGGGATAATGTTATAAGAGCGGGGGCGAATTACGCTACTGTATATATTTGTATTGTGGCTTTATCCTGCGTATTCCTTATTGTCCGATTCATTACCGCCGTATTTGTAATTCCACCTCAATTTGTTAAGTGTGACTTGATAATGGCCTTAGAGAGGCGGATTTCTTATTGTGTCTGTTAATACTAGATAATATTATAGAGTTTAATGAAAAGGAAGTAAATTCATTAAGATGTATAATATTTGTGTTTATTCAAGATTATACCAGTATTAAAAAAAGTTTTGATTTTTTTTTTAAGATTTGTTGTGCGTTTTTTAATTACCCATGTCAGGTCAAAGCCTCAGCGATATTCTTTCGACTTAAAATATGACCATTGTCTTCATTAAAATGATGTTTCAACTTTTCTAAACACAAAACAAAGTTTAATATGACGTATCAACTTTTTAAATCACGTTTAAAAAGTTGAAACGTCAAAATGAAGACCATGACGTTCTGCGTTGATAATATGGGCCCTGCTATAATAAATAGGTACGATCTCTATAATTTACCGCGTGTGGTCCGCAAATCGGCGATTCAGTGTGCGTTATATTTAAAGTAATGGTTAACCATTAATAATGACAATTAATATCTCGATTCAAATGCGAATTTCGCATGTCGACTGTACTATTGCCTTTGATTCAGAGTTTATCGTGTTTCTGATTGATGAGCGCTTGCCATTTCTATTTAATCGGTGAAAGTGTTAAATTTGCTCCAAACGAAGTGTATTAAGTGTAATATTTGATAATTATAATAACATCCTTGTTTGTGTTGTCGTCGAACTAGTGAGGCATCTGAACGTCGATGGCGTTAGAAAGCGTTATATGGTATGTTCCGAAATACGAGTCAGTATACTGCCTCATGCTCATGACGTATAAAATATTACTTAAACTGCTTTTACCACTAAAGATGGTATCGTACTTAAGTACTTACGATATGTGGTGTGGTGTATTAACTGAGTGTGTGAGTTCAAGATCTGTAAGTTGTAACTTGTCTTGTGTTTTGGACCGATTTATGAAAATTGAAAACACATACTATGGTATACTACAACTTAAGTTTTCATACATTTTTGATACGAATGATGTGGTAATATAATAAAATATATATTAATTAATGTTTTCCCAATATGCGTAAATAAAAGAACCCAAAGTATGTTTAAAGCTAATAATTAGCTAATACGTGGGAGAGCCGTGCTTCCGCACGAATGGGCCGGCTCAACCGGAGAAATACCACGTTCTCACAGAAAACCGGCGTGAAACAGCGCTTGCGCTGTGTTTCGCCGAGTGAGTGAGTTTACTAGAGGCCCAATTCCCTTCCTTACCCTCTCCTATTCCCTTCCCTTCCCATTCCTACCCTCCCCTATTACCTTATTCCCTCTTAAAAGGCCGGCAACGCACCTGCAGCTCTTCTGATGCTGCGAGTGTCCATGGGCGACGGAAGTTGCTTTCCATCAGGTGACCCGTATACTCGTTTGCCCCCTTATTTCATAAAAAAAACTGCAATATTTAGTGATATCTTAAACTATCGTTTTCCAGCTTTTTACCCAAGTTTCTAAAATTACAACTTATTGCATATGATTGGTTATACCATTAATTTTAATCGTTTACCAATTATAAAAAATCGAAACATAATTTACCCTATATGACTATTTATTAATAAATGTTCGAATCTATTATTTTTTTAAACAAAAAATTAAAAGTGACTTCCAAGGTAAAAATAATAATAATATGAACTAAAAAGTATTAAATAACTCTTACTCTTTAATAGCACGCCTTTTTCAGAATTCGTCTAAATATCAACTATTTCTGTTCATATACTACAGTCTTCATTACTTAGAAAGTCGGTACCAGTCAAAAGTTTCAGATATTCTGACATTACTGAACCTACGATTAAATTAGCTGGTACCGACTTCAAAATAATGAAGACTGTAGATATGTACAGAAATAGTTGATATTTAGACGAATTCTGAAAAAGGCGTGCTATTAAAGAGTAAGTTATTTAATACTTTTTAGTTCATATTACTATTGTTTTTACCTTGGAAGTCGGTTTTAATTTTTTGTTAAAAAATAATAATTTCACTCTTTTTAGTTAAGTATCTATAAAATTAGGCTTTATGCGTAAAACCCCAATACGAATGTTAACTATTCACGTTATGTTACTGTAAGCGAAATTGTGGTAAATGCTTGCAATTATCTAAGCGATGCTGCAATTTCCAAAATTTTATTTTTGAAGGTTCAGGAGTTCTGTTCAGTGCCTTTGCACCAAGAGACACCTTCGTATGAAATTTCTCTTATTCGTAACACATGCTTAACTTACTAGAAACAACATTTTAACCACTATAAGTGTTTTGATAAATTTAAAGGATTTCCCTCGATTGCTCATAGATCCCATCATCAGCTCACCACTTTCGTAATTGTTATACAAAATTATGATAAAATCCTATACAACAACACGATAATTTTGAAAATCGGTCTACAAACAGCGAAATCATCATCAAAAACATCTGCTTCGATGCAAAATATCACGAAAAGTACCAATAATTGGGTCATAGTGTGATGACCCATGGTATAATTATAGTTGTGATGATGATGATTAATCACATTGATGTATTAGCTTATGCTTTCAGTTGTTTAAGATAGGGATCAATCTCAATCCAAAACGATAACCTTGCACACAACCAAAGACCAAACGTATACGCATTGCAATAAGATTCATTTTAGCTTAGCATAAAACTGTAGTTACTAGGGGCGGATCTTCTCTATTTTTCATGTTTTTTTAAAATATCTTTGGAAATAAATATTAAGAAACAAAATTGTTCGGTTAAAGATATTTTAATATAGATTTACTAACAATTTATTCAAATAAAATGTATAATTATCCTAGTTAATACTCATATTTTGATGTAGTTTTGTTATTCGTAGATTTTGATGAATTAGATTTTTTCGGAGGTGAGTTTGTAAATTAATTACAGCCAAAGTATTACGTTTTATAAAAATGTTTATGGTTTAAAGTCTTTTCAATATTGTGCTTCATATCTCATATTTTTTTACATTTCGTTATTATATTGGAACTATGTAAACCGGGAGTCACGGAATAACCAATTGGGGTTTATGCCCGCCTTAAACAACACCGAAATCCCCGAACCTGTACCTATAAGCATTCAAAAGTTCTGTTCGGTACCTTCGGATCCAGGGTATAACCTGGTGCGAAGTCTTACTTTTTGGTAGCATTTACCTCGAATGTTTTGGAAAAAATCGAAATCACTATATGTTTCCATACAAATTTCAAGGAGTCCCCTCGATTCCTCAAGGATCCCATCATCAGATCACCACTTTTGTGAACATAGTGCCAAATTCGAGTTACACCCTATATAACACAAAAATAATTTTGAAAATCGGACCACAAACGGCTGAGTAATCGTTGAACATACAAAAAAAAAAGATACATACAGCCGAACATATTACCTCCTCCTTTTTGGAAGTCGGTCAAAAAATATAACCTAATACCGTAGTTTAAACTTTAAATGTTGATAGAAGAATAATTGCTTTACACCTCTAAACTGATTTTTTTTTTCTATTAAATTATAATACGTCTTAATCATCATAATATTATTGTTTATACAACAAATACCACGTATTCTTTCGCAAGAGATCACCTCGTTTTGTTGATATCCTTGCAATTACAAAATGACATTACTCTTAAAAAACTATATTCTCACACGTACGAATTTATTAATCGTAGTAATCAATTTTGTTGTATTTGTTACTATTATAGTCCAAGATATAAGTCGAGTCACAAAATTTTACACTGATTTTGATATAATATTGTTGCCTCTCCTCGTGGTAAGGTCCATAGAAACACGGATGAAAGATTGTCAACCTTGGTTTGCAGATAGTATCAGTCCAGTAATATAAATCTTTCTGAGAATGTGAAAAAGATGTAACATTTTTATTCTTGACTGTACTTAGTCATATTGTATAATATTACATAACTAGCGACCCGCCCCGGCGTCGCACGGGTATAAAATATATAGCCACTGAAAAAATGATTAAAATCGATAACCTATGATCCTTCAGGTGGTCTACTTCTTATCTATGCCAAATAACATAAAATTTCTCCAGTAGTTCGCGAGAAATAAATTCCCCCGTTTTTTCCACATTATCCTATTAGTCTTAGCGTGATAAAATATAGCATATAATAGCCTTCCTCAAGAAATGAGCCATCTAACACTGAAAGAATTTCCAAATCGGACCAGTAGTTCCTGAGATTAGCGCGTTCAAGTTAGCCCTTTCAAATAATTTTCCCCGTTTTTTCCACATTTTCCTCTATTTCTTCGCTCCTATTAGTCTTAGCGTGATAAAATATAGCCTGCCTCGATAAATGGGCTATCTAACACTGAAAGAATCATCAAAATCCGTTGCGTAGTTTTAAAGATTAAAGGGAACAAAGGGACATGAGGGAAATTATTTTTAACAAAAAATTAAAACCGACTTCCAAGGTAAAACAATAATAACATCCTTATAATATGAACTAAAAAGTATTAAATAATTATTCCTATCTAATAGTGCCTTTTTACGAATTCGGCTAAAACTCAACTATTTCTGTACTCAATCTTCATCATTTTGAAGCCGGTACCAGATGAATCTTCTGTTCTCTGACAGAATATTTGAAACTTTTGGAACTGGCACCGACTTCAAAATTATGAAGATTGAGTACAGAAATAGTTGAGTTTACCATAGTTTAACATAGTACCTCCGTGAGTAATTTGTATTCTGTGCATAGTACCCGGCCCGCGCCCGCGCCGCTGAGCGCTTGCTTGACAGCCCTGGCAGATATGCGATGCGATGCGTTATTATACTATGAACGCTAAACGCAATGCAAAAGGTTGAAATTAGGTTGTTTTCCAGAATATCTCGGCGAAGTGGAACAGAATGTTACATTATCGAAGCAACTTTAACTTCTCAGGAGTAATGTCAAATGTGTGCCTTATGCTCTGGAGATAAGGTTGAATTTGGTGACATTGGTGACCCTGACGTGGTAATGATGATGATGATGATGAATGTAATTTGCATAGTAGCATATGCTTTCAGTTCTTAAAACAGCGCCTAAACTCCCAAACTTGTATCTATAAGGAATCCGGAGTTCTCTTAGTAGCTTCGGAACCATAGTATACCTCGGTGCAAAATCTTGCGTTTTGGTAGCATATGCTTAGGATGCTTCTCATAAAACCAAAATCACCATATGTTTCCATATAAATTTCGAGGAGTTCCCTCGATTACTCATGGATCCCATCATCAGGTCACCACTTTTGTGAACATGGTACCAAATTGGAGTGAAACCTAATACAACACAACAAAAATTTCGAAAATCGGTTCACAAACGGCGGAGTAATCGTTGAACATACAAAAAAAAAAAAAAAAAATATCCACAGCCGAACATATAACCTCGTCGTTTTTTGGAAGTCGGTTAAAAAGCGACTTTGTTTTATAATATGTATATAGATATAGATATATTACATGAATAACATGCATGGTTGTAATTTATAGTAATGGCCTTGTACAGTCGCCACCAGTCGCCGTGAAAAACATTCAATCTGATGGGCATTGTAATGACATTGTTTTAAATTCCAAGGAAAATCACACCATGTTTTATTAACGCGATAAAAACAGTTTTGAAAAAAGAAAAATATCAAAATACTGTTTTTGATCTGTCTCTAATAGGTATACAAGAAATATTCGTTGTCTGGTACCTGTAACACAAGTCCTTCAGGTACTTAGCACGGGGCCAGACTGACGTGGTGTGAAGCGTCCATAGATATTATTATATAGATATTCCGTACATTTTTTCCGGTCACTCCTCCACAGTCAACTCTAGATATGACTATAGTAGTTTCAGAACCTATTCTATGGAAATAAAACTTTTCTTCTTCTTATAGGAATAAAAGTTTACTTACTTACTTCTACTATTACTTTAATAATGTGGAAGTAGTTTGAATTTTGTACATGACTTGCACAATGCACTTGTATATACTTAGTTGCATAGTACAATTTACAAAGTATATAACTGCAATTTTTATTATTTTCTTGGCTAAAATTACCTAAACAAGGTAACTTGACACAACCATAACAAAAGGTGTTTATTGCGTAACCAATAAACAAATGAAGATATTGACACGTTAAGCGCAACCTTTGAGGTTAAATACCGTATTGGGATCATGGTGAGGCCTTCGTTTGGCTCGATTTTGGCCCAAATTTGGCACAATTAAGCGCCGTAGTGCCGCTAATTGTGGGCCTTTGTTTGGTCTATTATACCCCAGTTCTTAGCTTAATTAACACTTTCGTGGTCACCTGGGAATGGGGTCGTTGGAGCCCATATTCCATAATTTCTTCTCGAGAGTGGGAATACTTTTCAGTTGAATGGGGTATTTTTAGAAATCATGTGAGATGAGTTTTCGTACGAAACACTTTTCCTCTTGAATAAGTATATTATTTTTTATGTAAACGACGGCAAAATTGTTCCCAAGATTTTTGCGTTGTATGAACTCAAGTTTTATCTATACCTAACTGAAACTCACTAAAAATAATACACTTTGTAAACCGACACATTTGTTTATCGCGCTGAAATTCAGTTTAAGCGTCATTTTCGGAATAAAAGCATGTCTTTTCCCGGGACTTACAGTATCTCTGTAACGAATTTCATTGAAACTGATTCAGCTATTGAGGCGTAAAGGGGTAACAAGCTGACAGGGAGACAGACAGACATATTGTAAACAGTGAAAGCAATAAGGTACTGTATAGAACGACCATGGTTGTTTACAACGCGAGTAAATAATGTAATGATTTTGCAACGTCGTCTGGTTCATGTCTGACCATATTTAATTATATATATGAAATATATGATCATGATTTAAATACAATATATACTTTGTGTCAGTCGCAAACATTAATTTTGATGTTTTGCAATAATCTGTGTGTCTCTGATGACGCGTACGCATGACTTGTTACAAAACCTTGAAGTAATGTCAATTTCGAATTAA
The DNA here is from genome assembly GCA_905333045.1 of Lysandra bellargus. Classification (NCBI taxonomy): domain Eukaryota; kingdom Metazoa; phylum Arthropoda; class Insecta; order Lepidoptera; family Lycaenidae; genus Lysandra; species Lysandra bellargus. Next base: position 3,482,834 of record HG995336.1, on the reverse strand, counting down.
GTACAAGGTCATTTTTGAGAAAAACCATACATACATAGCAAAAAAGAAAGAAATAAAAAATGAAGTTTCCTAAAACCTAAAAAATCTTCAAGCAGTTTGTTTAACTTTATAGAGTAGGATCCAGCGACAGCCAGACTTTCGTCATTTTATAAGGCTAAAAATTCTCCTAAATATGACTCCTTTATTTGAGGTCAGAATGACCAGCAATTATGGAGTTTCTAGATAGAACTTGATACCTCCTAAGACCTAAAGTAACCGCGACCGAAACCTATAAGTTGCTAGTCGTTCTTACCTCTATGGGGGTCATAAACAGGAAAACGCGGTCCTACCACGTTTTTAAGTCAATTTACTCCCTGAGTTAAAATAAAATTATTTGGCTATAGAGACAGAATGCATATTAGTACAAGTACGATAAATAAAAATAGTCTCTGTAAATAACAAGCGAAGCTTTACAAAGGTTTGGAAAACAAACAGAATTACATCATACAATCTTGTCAATTGCAAAATTGGATGGCAAATGTAATGGAATCACGATATCACAAAATAACCAAAAGTTTTGTTATCTAAGTGATATTACAATACGACGGACAGATCTCTATTATAAACACAAAAGACGCACAATGGATTTATTACAATTTGTAATGAGCAAATAGAATTAATAACAGATATTGATAACGAGAAACTTACTTTTTACTTTTTTTTACTGCGATCTGACACGGACGCCGCCGCTTAGAAAATATATTGTAAGTGAATGATATCGTTTGGAACTTCGTTCTTAAACAATTTTTCAAAGATAGGTACTAGGTATTGCTGGAGCATTAGAAAATAAACTCCAAATAGTAATACAACTTAAATCATTTAGTTTGCTTACGAAATTGCAGAATTTAGGTGAAACTTAATAATTGATTCATGATTAGACACAGGTAGTACAAGCTAAATTATAAATAACTTGTTACTACATATTTTATTAGAGTCAAGTAATAAATAAAGTTATGATCTGTGGGATAGCAGACACATCGACAAAATTGGAAAACTATAAGGCTCAATTCATACCGGCGCGGCGCGGAATGGAATTGAGGCGACTTTTGCAACGAAGCTGTACATAGCACAATGAACGTTATATCAACAGTATTAATAAACAAATTAAATTCGAGCCAAAAAATTGAATACGCATCTTCCGCGGAATTCTCAAGAATTCTTCGGTGCCGCTCGCATAAGGCGAAATTGACGCTTCCATTCCGTTCCATTCCGCGGCGGTGTAAATTGAGCCTAAAGGCCTGTATTCACTTTGATTAGTGCAAGTGCAAGTGACTAGTAATAGAGGCAGTGGAGTGCAGGTGTGTAGTGCAAGTAGTGTCCAATTCTTGTTTAGTGGCTCTTTAGTAATTTAATTTAGTAAATTCAGTAGTAGCTGTCAACACGAGCATCCAAGTTTCAAAAATAAAACCGCCATTTTGTCATGTCATTCATTTTAATATTGGTTTTATTAAAAACTATTTGACCATGAAGTATTTTTATATGTCCTTTCCCAGGACTCGAAGTATCTCCATGCCAAATTTCAGCAAAATCGGTTCTGACTTCTGAGGTATAAACGTGAAGAGGTAACAGACAGACACACATTCGCATTTATAATATTATTAGTATATTAGTAAGTAATAAGTATGAATTATTATGGAAGTAATTGAAAGGGTGTTTTTTTTTTAATTGAATTAAGGGGGCAAACAAGCAAACGGGTCACCTGATGGAAAGCAACTTCCGTCGCCCATGGACACTCGCAGCATCAGAAGAGCTGCAAGTGCGTTGCCGACCTTTTAAGAGGGAATAGGGTAATAGGGGAGGGTAGGGATGGGAAGGGAAGGGAATAGGGTAGGGTAGGGAAGGGAATAGGGTAGGGGATTGGGCCTCCGGTAAACTCACTCACTCGACGAAACACAGCGCAAGCGCTGTTTCACGCCGGTTTTCTGTGAGAACGTGGTATTTCTCCGGTCGAGCCGGCCCATTCGTGCCGAAGCATAGCTCTCCCACGTATAAACGTGTTCTTTTGTACTTTTAATAGGTATATATAATAATGATATACTATATCTATGGACGCTTCACACGGCACACCACGTCAGTCTGGCCCATAAAGTTAATATACCTAGAGGAATAATAGTAACAATCTCGAGCTGTCAAACGAAACCAAAATTGGTTTTCATCTGTCACGCACTTGCACTCGCAAAAAATAGAACACGCTTTTAATCACGTTACTACGCAGCCGACTAGTCACTTGCACTAATCAGTCGCTGTCCACACTTACTTTCTACTAATCACTCATCACCTGTACTAGTCACCTGCACTTAATCACTAATCAAAGTGAATACAGAACTAATCACGTTACTACGCAGCCGGCTAATCACTTGCACTAAACAGTCGCTGTCCACACTTACTTTTTCTAATAACTAATCACCTGCCCTAATCACTTGCACTTATTACTAATGAAAGTGAATACGGGCCATAAGGCTACATAACTAGGGATATGAAAGATCGATAAGCTCGAAGCTTAGAAAAAACTCCGTCATTGACAGTTGGAGAACACTTTCGTTACAATTACTTAAGTCACCGGCAGACGTAACCGAAGTGAAAATAAATCTTTCACTTTCGATATTTCAATATCAAGGTCTAAAGGAAGGGAAACTGAACTGCATTCGTGCGGCATTTTTCACCATTCCGCGAATATTTTAATTGAACTACTTTTATTGCAGCCTGTTGTGGCGGGCTTGATGGATTACCATGATTGCGACTGTATAATCGACGTTTTTTTTATTAAATAAGGGGGCAAACGAGCAAACGGGTCACCTGATGGTAAGCAACTACCGTCGCCCATGGACACTCGCAACATCAGAAGAGCTGCAGGTGCGTTGCCGGCCTTTTAAGAGGGAATACGCTCTTTTCTTGAAGGTTTACAGGTCGTATAGGTCCGGAAAAACTGCTGGTGACAGTTTATTTCAGAGTTTTACAGTGCGCGGCAGAAAGTTACGCGAAAAACGCACTGTGGAAGACTGCCACTCATCAATGTGATGAGGATGGTATGTTTTTCGCGTGGGACGATGGCGAAAAGTTGCAGGTGGTATGATTCCGAACAATTCCTCAGAGCACTCCCCGTGATACAACCGATAGAGGATGCAGAGTGATGCTACATCTCGGCATAATTCCAAGGGGTCCAAGCTGTTTGAAACACTATGGCAGTCAACGATTCGAGCAGCCCTTCGTTGGATACGATCCAGAGAGAGCAGTTGGTATTTTGGCGCCCCTGCCCAGAGATGAGAACAATATTCCATATGAGGCCGAACCTGCGCCTTGTAGAGTTGTAGGCGTTGGTCCGGACTGAAGTACTGTCTCGCTCTGTTAAGAACACCAAGCTTCTTCGAGGCTAATTGGGCCTTACCCTCTAGATGATATCGGAACTGGACTTCGCTCGATATGTTGACGCAAAGTATCTCAATGCCAGGGGAGATGGTTAAAGATGTGCCCTCGAAACGAGGACATAGGGCCGGGACACAAAAACACGGCACGGCGCCGTACGGTGCCGCGCCGTGAGAATTCACGGCGCGCGTCGTAAAAAACTACTGCACGGCGCCGTACGGCGTCGTACGACGTCGCGTCGTAGAAACTCATCTTGAATTTCTATGTGAGTTTCTACGGCACGACGTTGTACGACGCCGTACGGCGCCGTGCAGTAGTTTTTTACGACGCGCGCCGTGAATTCTCACGGCGCGGCACCGTACGGCGACGCACGACGCCGTACGACGCCGTACGGCGCTTGCCGTGTTTTTGTGTCCCGGCCCATACGACCATTGGTGACTTTTTAGTGGTGAACGCGCAGACTTGTATCTTGGCGCCTGGCGGGGTTGAATTGGACCAAGTTACGTCTACCCCATTCAGACACCTTCTCCAATGAATTCTCCACCTTAGACATAAGTTCGTTTCGACTCTCAGTGACATTTTGCCGAGAAATATTGGGGGAGCCGGTATATACAGCATCACCTGTACTGTTAATTAATCCTTCGATCGCGGATTCTTGGAAATCTATTGTTGTCGCGGTCACTGGTGTCCTTATGGGGCTTGATGGGTTATTATAAGTGAGCTTATGCAGCCTCCCCACGTTGGCCCATTCATTAATAGGCGAGCGCGAACGCATTGAGGGGCATTTATTCGTCTATGATGGCACATATTAGACGTAGTTTGTATATGCTATAGAAAGCTTCGTAATAAATGAAGATCGTGATTGGTTACCTCTCATCACAAATGAACGTTTTTATTCTTATTATCCTTAGGGCCCAACGTGGAGACGGAACTTTAGACGAATGAAATGTAATTGATACATCGGCAGATGACGGACCAATGTAATTTGGTCAGGTTTGGTCAATCCTAGTCCTAGCCGACAAATAACACCTTTCATTAATATATCTGTCATCCATACTAATATTATAAATGCGAAAGTGTGCCTGTCTGTCTGTCTATCTGTCTGTTACCTCTTCACGCCTAAGCCGCTGAACCGATTTGGCTGAAATTTGGCATGGAGATAGGTACCTTGAGTCCCGGGAAAGGACATAGGATACTTTTTATCCCGGAAAAATGTACGGTTCCCGCGCGATAAACTAATTTTGGCGCAACGGAGTTGCGGGCGTCATCTAGTAATTTTATATGCTAGCCGACCCCTAGACGAACAATTGTATTGTACGATATCACGCTTCAATTCTATTGAACAGTTTATTTGACAATTCAATTGAAGGCGCGTGACGTTCAATATCAACCCTAGACAGTCAATAATTACGCAATACGTGATATTGCGTAATAAAATTGTTCGTCTAGGGGCCCGCTTAACCCGAACAAATAAAGAAGGTCCGCCATCTCCCTATGAATATTTGATGGTACATTTTACTCCTTGCATTTGTCCATCGTGTCACAACGTGTCCATCGTCCATGGTCAGCGTGGAAAGACGTCGTTATATTCCAAACTATTGTGTGTATTATATGATCGAAGATTCCAAAGTGATTTTATATCTTTTGCTTTGCTATTAAAATCCGCGATTAGAGCAAATGTGCTCTACTCTTGGATTTTCGGCATTTTATAACGACATAAGCGTACACATAAGGGGGTTAAGTATGTTTGATCTGTAGTTTGGACAGGGATTTAATTAAAGTTGTTAGAGATAGGCAACCAACGTAAAAACCCAATTATCACTGATGCAAGCTGCAGGTTACAGAAAAAAACCTTTTTATGCAAGACTGGTTTTTACCATTTTTTGCCAGTGCAACTATAATACTGTAGGTAGGTATATTTAGAAATTTAATTACAATTGGTTCTCTGTCAAATCTAACAATTTCTAAACTCAGACGAGAGGGCTGGACCGATTTCGATAATTATGCTTATTGGGGTAGCAACACACGCGAAAAGCGTATATAATATGACAAAACAACATTTGCCGGGTTAGCTACTATTAATGGCACAGCCATGGAGCTAATATACAACCCACAGTGTGTAATAAGGTTGCACCAGAGGCGTGGTTAAAGTCAAAGTTATGGTTATAGTTAAGGCTAACTTAACTTTGACTACAGAATTTGACAGATGTCTGTTGCGTTTATTTTTTTATTAACGCTACAGTAAATGAGATTGAGAGTATAAAAAATTGAATTATCCATAAAAATCAACGGTAAAAATATTTGTAATAACAACACTGTGAAACATGGTAAATTTTCACGAAAATATTTCGATATAAGTATGAGCTGTTATGGTTACCGTTAAATATGACGTTCTTAACCAAAGATTTGACATTTTGCACTGTAGTTATAGTTAAAGTTATAGTTAAAATTATAGTTATAGTTAAAGTAAGTTGGTGGAACCCTTAGTATTGTATTAGCCTGGTCTGTAGAGAGTGACGACCGCGCATTGTTGGGAACGTCTCTATTAGTTACGCTTGGTTCATCTCATCAGTTCCTTCATGAGCTCTATATTCGATTCAGAGAAAGTAATAAGGTAGTTGGAATCAAGGATACTGATGCTTTTCTGTCGCGAAATATTAAGGTGACGCCTTGATAATTTGGCTGTAGCGATGCCGATTTTTCTCAGCAATGACTAAAGCTAAGAAACTAAAGTTCATTGTCAGTATTCATCATGTCTTTGTCTTTGAATTGCCCATAGCATAACACGATAGGACAACTTTTATAACACAGAATTATCAATCTAAAAGACCTCTGTAAAAAAAGGGATTCCTATTTTTCCAACAGAGGAGAGTGATTGAAGGTTCCAAAATTTCTATATAATTTGGTTGAAGCATACACTTTAATATGTGCATAGCTTATATGAAATGTATTTATGGTTTTTAAATTACGCGACAAAAACCATTATGTTGCTTATGCCCTTTCCATTTTTTGCTGTTCCATTGCTTGTTTTCTATGAGAGGCCGGCCCGGCCTTTCATAGAAAACAAGCAATCTAAAACATATCCAACACGGTTTCTTACTTTAACGCGGCGTCACCTTAAATGATTCAGTGAAGATTTTGACATAATTAAGTGTTAAGCCCCATAGTCCATACATTATCTGTAAAACTCTTCATTAAATTGAGGTTTACGTTTTACTAGCATTTAAAATCTAAATCAAAATTCGAAAAACGTTCAATTTTTTTAAATTTAAAACGCGAATGTTTGTCTTAAGAATCTTACGGCAATTTTTTTTAAACGGTCCAGGAAATAGGCAGCTGGCGGACTGATCATCAACAACACCTTACACCAATGCTAATCATAATTAACATAGTTTTCCTTCAATAGTAAACGAAATTGCAATTTATACGTTCATAAACTCTTTTATTACAGCTATCAAAAACAACGGAGAACACTATAGAGTATAGTCTATAGCTACTCATTTAAGCCTATTCAATAGCTTGTTGAGCTAATAAACTTGCGCGGACTTTCCTGCTGAGCTGTGGTCCGGATCTGTCTGTTTATGGAGTGAGATTGAGGCGAGGCAAGTGACTTACGATTAACACCGTAATATTTAAAAGGTGTATATTCTAATAATTTTATAGCCGCTTTATCAATGATAGTGTATGCATAATTGCTTCTGAATCGGGAATTAGTTTTGCCAAGCCTTTTAATAATTAATTGCAACAGACAGAAAGGATTCCATAAAACACAAAAAACTGTACCAGAGCCTAAAGGTGACTTCGAGATATTAAATGATAGCGAAATTTAATTTAGTAGAAGAGTTTAACAGAAAATATATGAAGTTTATGTTGATTATAGATAAATTAATAATAATATTAAACAAGTATAAAACATTGTAATGTTAGAATGTAATAAATGTAAGACCGAAAGAGCGGGTCTCTCCTAATACAAGTTCTACTTAAAAGGAGAACCCCACCACCTTGCAAATGTGTAGATTTAATTAAAATAAAGTTTTTTTTTTTTTTGATTTTTTTTTAATATTTTAAACATTTATTATTAATAAAATATACAAACATATACAAACTTAGAATATAAAATTATAAAAAGAAAAACTTCCCCATGTCGTCCCCATCTGGCAGAGTGCCCAGCAAGCTGACAGCATTGCCACGTTGGATTGCAATTGCTATCCGCTGTGCCAGGTAGCTCCCGGCTCTGGGGTCTCGGGTGGCTTCAATAAGCCTCTTAGATATTTCTCTAAAAACCTTATGTGCCCCCGAAACCCATGCACCTAGGGTTTCTACCCCAAACGGTTCAAATATGAGATCTCCGCTGAGGTTCTCATATTTGCGCTGCTTAAGGTTCTCTGCTTGGTTGGCGGCTGCGCCCGCACAGCTCGAGGTGCCCTGAACATGGGACGAGGCGAGTGTGTCGACACAAGTAGTGTTCCAAACAAGGGCCCGTCCCATATTCCAGGGGACCAGGGTCATTCCATCGGGTCTCTTGCCATCGTCGCGCGCCAAACCGGAGGGCTCCAGTATCGCTGGCACGCCGGCAGTGACAAGAGCCCGACGAATGAGGTCATTCAGGTTGTGATGCCGCGTAAAGCGTCCAGCGCTTCGCGAGCAGCACAACCCGTGGTGACCGTAGCTGCCTACGTGCGCTCCGCAAACACACTATATATATCCACAGCCGAACATATAACCTCCTCGTTTTTTGGAAGTCGGTTAATAAAACGGCAACAATTTGTCAGTTTCATCCAAACTTTATGTGGGTCGCATGAAGCTTGCCAAAAATTGCACGCAATTGATTGCTTTTATTGAGGCTGCATGGTTGAGAACTACTTTCTATAATAATCTGTATGAATTTTGCCACAATTTTTGCGTGAAACTAAATTGTTTTACGTGTTAAATTTAAGGGCCAACCCACACGTACCACAACTACACCACGTGGTCGGGCGTATATTATTTTGTATTGTAAATGAACTGGATTGTTCACACGTACCACATTTTGCAGTCGTTGTCGACCGCTTGTGTGATACCGACCACATCACAACCACAAAGTTGCGTCGATGAAACGACAGTGCGCGCACACCGCCCGCGCTTTTCCCCCCCTTCGTTTCATTGACTTTTGTACGTAACCACATCGCAACTACTGGCGACAACGCAAACACGTTGACATTTTGTCGGTACCACAACGCAACTACAAAAAGTTGCAGCGACACCATTCATACGTAACCACTGCTTGACGGCATTTCGTCGTTGCGACGTGGTGTTGTTGTGGTACGTGTGGGTTGGCCCTTAGTACTTTAGTTGATGCCCATAACTCCGTAACGCAGAAATTCCTTTATCGCGAGGAAAGCCTACGTTTTTCCGGGATAAAAACACGGATACTTTTCGCATTCAATTTTTTAAATGTTAATTGATTTTGTATGTACTATGTGCACAATACAGTTGTATTGTCAGACGACAGACCCTACGATTATATACTCTATCGTACAAATATAAAAATTAATATTGAACAACTTACACAACGCGATTCATGTTCCAATTGAGCTGAAAGCCAAGCAAATAGTTTCTACCAATGCGTTAGACAGCAAGCAAGCGAAGTTAAGGACCCCTCAAAACGAAGGGGAACCCCGTAAGTGCTCACGGTAACTGACAGCTGTCAAGATTTGCCGCCATTAAGTGTTTTTGTTTTCTTATAAGCTTAACAATATCGAGGATTAGAGGTTTAAAAATTAATTACTTTATATTTTAGCTACGTATTTTAATGTTTTTCTTTAAAAATATGTTGTTTATGTTGTTGAAATAGAGAAGAAAAGTTTATATGGGCTGTGCTCGTCTATACAATCTTACTACTGCGTAGCCAGGCATGGGCTATATTAACAGAGATATATAAGAATAAACGAACAAAAAATGTGTATCTGTCACTTTGTCTATTTAGTCTACTAATGTCTCTAATATGATATATTACTGCAATGTTTTGATGTAGAGTGCAACAACAGCATGGACAGTAAGTTTCGACGTTCGACAGCCTTTCCGTCAATATTCTGCTAATATCATAAACTTATAATATACTGTCGTATAGACCACCTGACAACCCGAAAATGCGTGACCATTTTTGATCTGTCAATGTGTGCGTGTGCTAGTGATGTATATTTTACTATCGATAGTATAGTATTTTGCTATCGATAGTAGTTCGGGTTATTTTAACTGAGTTTCTATAAGAAATAAAAAATATGCAACTTTGACAGATTTTGTATTTCAAATTAGGTATTTATATAATTTTAATTGGCAAAAAAGGGTGACGATTGAAAAGTAGATACACATTTTCGTTTGGAATGATTTTTCAATCGTCGGATATGTTATGACATGAGGTTCTTATAGGGGTAAATAATATACACATAACATGTTATAAAGTTACTTATTTATTTCTCAGGTAAAATCTATCTGGTAAATCAGCCCTTACATTGAAAGTTTACGTTGAAAGTAAACAACACACATAGCATATTATATTTTATTCTTAAATTAAATACGTATATCATAAAATATCATAATACTTTTTATTACAATTATTTTAACCGACTTCCAAAAAGAAGGAGGTTAGACGTTCTGCTGTGAATATATTTTTTATGTATGTTCAACGATTACTCCGCCGTTTGTGAACCGATTTTCAAAATTTTTCTTTTGTTGTACATTGTATTGTTCCGAACAGGTACCATGTTCACAAAAGTGGTGGTCTGGTGATGGAAACCATGAGAAACCGAGGTGACTCCTTGGTATTCAAATGGGAACATATGGTTATTTTGGATTTATATGATGTATTTTGATTATACGCTACCAAAAAGTAAGGTTTTTCCCCATGGTATACCACGGTTCTGAAGATGCTGAACAGAACTTCGGATTCCTTATACATACATGTTTAGGAGTTTCAGCGTTGTTTAAAGAACCAAAAGCATAAGCTACTATGCTAATTACATTGATCATCATCATCATCGCTACACCATGCATCATAACATTATGATCCTATTATTGGTACTTTTGCCGGTGATCAGACTTAGTAAATTCAGTAAATCTTTTAAAGGTCAATATATACGCCTTTACAATAGAATCCCAGAAAACGTTCAAAATCTTTCGTTTATAAATTTAAAAAAGTAGTCAAAGAACGTTTTGTGCCAAAGCCTATTATAAGGTCAATGATTTCCTAAGCGATGGCACATCTTGGGAGTAGAATGCTGAATGACTGCTTGCAAGGCTACTTCTACATGACTTACAATAATTATTATGTACCTATTTTTAGTTACAGCATTGTAAATTTTATTTTAAAAGATTATTTTTTTTTCACTTTTTTAAAAAGTGGACCCCGTGCGAGTTTCTTATGCCGGTTTTTCTCGTCGGGTTAGTTCCCGAACCGGTGGTAGGCACAATGTATTCTGAAAATATATTTTAATTTAGATTTATTCAGAAATAAAGCAATTTTGATTTTGATTTTTTAAAACACCAACTGTAAGTTTAGAAAACCTTAAGGACAGCTAAAAAGAGTAAAATTATTATTTTTAAACAAAAAATTAAAACCGACTTCCAAGGTAAAGACAATAGTAATATTTTACTCAAATGAACTAAAAAGTATTAAATAATCCTTATTCTGTACTCAATATTTCTGTTCTCAATCTTCATAATTTTGAAGTCGGTACCAGTCCTATTAGTAAGTATATAAGTTGCAGTTATACCTATTCTGTCAGAGAACTGTCTATTATATTATTGAAAGCTGCATTCAATGGGTGTTTGCACACTGCACGATAACGACACGACACGATACCACAGAATAGAGGGCCACCGCACATATTATACAATTTCAAATTGGCCGACTATCGTACAAACTGACTATCGTACTAATTCTAATATTCTGTCACTTAGTATTGAATGCAGCCAAAATATTCTCCTTTTTTTCGCCTTCGTTTTATTAGTGCCACAATAAAAGCGTGCTTTTTACTCATTTTAACACGCACGTCGTCGCTAGGCTAGCAACACAAAGTCTGTCAGCAAAAGTCTGTGGCTAGCAGCGTACACGATGAAGTTGTCCAATTAAATTGTGACACTACGCAATTTAGTTTGTACGATAGTCGGCCAACTTGAAATTGTATTATATGTGCGGAGGCCCTTATCTATTCTGTGGTATCGTGTCGTGTCGTTACCGTCGCAGTGTGAAAACACCCAATGAGTATCAGATACAACCATGGAATTAATATATACTACGTATAGTATATATTAATTCCATGGATACAACTTACAAGTGACTGATCTGTGAAACCTTGATTTTATACTAGGTATGTCAAAAGATCATTATTATTTAAAAATAATCGTTAAAATAAGATAATATGTCCTTTTTAAGGTGATAAATATAAAGGTAAATGATTTTTATTTTAGTTTTATGTTATTGTAAAATATCGATAAGCATATCGATAAATTTGATTCAAGCACTAGCGTTTATGTAAAAAATTTTGATGAAAAATTTTTCTTCAAAATTTGTGTAGTATAAGAACAATAATACCTTTAGTTACGCAAAATTTGAAAGTAAAAGGGAGGATTCACAATATTTTATTTGAAACAGAGAACTAAAGACAGAATATAGCGAAAATAAACACATCGTAGCAATTAGGACATGAAGATTAATTACCTGTGAAATGTATATTTTTCAGGATTATTCTTATGATTTACACTGCAATCACTCACAGAAGAAGTTACCATTTTTATATGTTTATTTGATGAAAATAATGAAGGATTTAAACAATAAATTGCAAATACCGAAAGGGCATAAAAACGATTGACGACTTTTGACGACCTGTCAAATAAAAGTGGTTACAATTTGCATTACACTGCCTCTCTCTTTTCATCTTGTTATAATTCCATAAATGATTTGCTTCTCTCTCGCACTCTTTGTTGGTCTTTAGCATTATAAATTTATGGTTAATATGCATAATGCAACATCTCAGATTTGGTCGGATTATTTACTGCATGTGCTATAGTAGCGCCCTCTGCGTAATATTTCCTATTATGCATATTTTTTGCGTTTATACTCAACCTAAAACCTTAACCGGCAGCAACTGTGAATTGTGATAACTTCTTCTTCCCAATTCGTCTTCATTGTTTCTTACCATCTACGTTTAATGATACATTTGCTGTCAGTACACCGTGACATTTGGTACGTTATATAAACGCATTTATAATGAATCTGTAAAGGAGAATGCAGACGATATCCGCCGCCGTTTCTCACCACGCTCTCTTTAATGACCGGCACCAATCCAAATTCATATTCACTTTTTATTATCAAACAACTTTATTCACAATTTAAGTGTTACTCTAGTTTCACACGAGTGTTAGGTAAATTTAGTTTATTACTATTTAAAAAGATAATTTATTAAATTACTATTAAAAAAATAGTGTTTTTGTGTATTTATTAGCTGCTAATTACTAGATGACGCGGACACCCGCAATTCCGTTGCGCCAAAATTCGATTATCGCGCGGGATATTTTTCCGGGATAAAATCCTATGTCCTTCCACGGGACTCAAACGGTCTTACCACAAAAGATTTAAACACCTGTTGAACAGTTGATTAGAGAAAAATTCAGTACAAAATGGTCCCAAAACAACTATTCAACAGCTGGTGTTTGTAAATAAATACCCAGCAAAATAGGTTTAGCAGTTTGGGCGTGGAGTGGCATTTATAATATTAGTATGTAACATATATAATATGTACTTATATAATAGTTTAAGTATCACCCTCTCTATAATCTAAATAATTTTAGAGCTATACATTTCTAACTTTGACGATTTCTGTTTTAAGCAAATAAAATATAATATCAAGATCTCTTCAATATCATTATTTCAATAAATTTTGATTTTTTTTAATTTTAATATGATTGAGCATAATTGGAATAACTTACGTAACATTTATTTGAATGAAATTTAATCTCGAATTCCTGTGTTCGTTTCGCTTAAGTAAAATTGTCAGCGAAAGATTAATATCACAAATCCATTACTATTAACTTTCTTTAATAACCCATAGAGTATATACACACTTTCTTTTTTAATAACTTTGTAATATTTAAAATAAATAATTACTGGCTTCACACTTTGCTACCTTACAAACAGCAGCACGCTGTCTTCGAAAAAATTAAAACTGAATCCTATCTAAAACTATTTGGTAGTGATGGAAAAGAATTTGTATTTGTACAAGGCTACGAATAATAAAAGCTAAGGAAGAGTAACTCCGTCAAAAAACATGCTCCAAAATACTTGTCAAAAAAGTGTACCTTAGGTACACATTTCAATACATTTGCAATATTTAGGTGGCCTTGAGTGGTATAAAGGCTGACGACCCAACAAACAAACTAACCTTATAAAATTAACTCAATAAGGTCTAAATTCTTATACTTGTTATAAAAGAGCATTCATTATGCTAATGTTACTTGTAATGGCACACTATTAGGAGATTTGGCTAATATTACCTTTATTCTTATAATTTGGTTGGGTAAACGTTAATAACTCTAATTTATACGGCAACTATAAGGCTTCGAAATTATGTTCATCTTATAGTGGCTATTTACATTGCTTTTTAGCCTTATAATATTCAAAGACATATAAAAGCTTTTAATATGGTCAATTATTCTTATAAAAGTAATGCACAAGGTAACTAATAATGCTTTTAACTTATAGGGGCATTTAATAAGACATTTATCCAAAAAACGAATGCTAACTTTTTATATGACCTTAACAAGGATGAAAGCAATCCACATTCCCTTAAACAGTGATTATAAAGATATTATTCTCTTTAAGGTTACATTAAAATGCTTTACATAACTAAATTCGCCATTTTAAACGTACAACAGATTGTATGAATTTCTTGCGGAGCGGAATGATCGGCCCAGTGCGAGTCGAACCTGTGCACGAAGGGTTCCGTACTTTCATAGAACAAAAAAAAGGCCAATTTTTTTAAAGTTTTTCTAGCGGTTACCATTATTGACAAGCAATAAAAGCGAAAAAACCATGTTTACTGTATAGGAGCCCCCTTAGATATCATATATTGTATTTATTTTATTTTGTTTCATTCAGACAGGCGGACAGATAACGAAGTCTTAGTAATAGGGTCCCGTTTTACTCTTTGGGTACGGAACCCTAAAAAGGGATTTAAAACTGTGGAAGAAGTTGAAAAGGAGCGATGGTTACAGAAGAAAAGTAAAAAATAAAACAATTAATTTGATAATCACGTATTTTTAATAATATTTCAAACTTATTTTAAGTACTAGCTAGGTGCGATTTTGTTAGTGTGAAAGGCACCCTAACGATAGGTAAAATGGCGATATCATAAGAAACAATTGATGCCGTTATAAAGTCTTTACTCTCATAGACTCCTTATAGACGATGTGTGAATCCTGTTGTTCTTTCAAAAGCGTTGTATATAACTTGACTAAATAATTAATGACGTTTTTAGCACAAAAACAGCTTAAATTCAAGGGCGAGTTGATACCAAAACACACAGCGTATCACATTTTATCATGCATTTTAATTCCCATACACTTTTGTAGCACTAAATCAGGTAAATAAACTATACATAAAATAATGACTTATCGTTTACTTGACAGTAAAATGGCTGACGTTACTATTTCTTCTCCAAGCTGTTGCGAAAATGTAAATCACTTATGACGACAAAAAGGGCAAACGGAGTTTAACTCCCTTGTATCGGACAATAATATAACACGTATAAGGGTGATCGCCCGTATTAACGCTTTCTATATGTTTCTTATAAGTTGAAATACCTTGTTCTTGGTCATTATATAACACGTATAAGGAAAAAAGCTGACAATAAAGCAATTATAATGAGGGTATAAGGTTATTATCCTTATAAATTGTGCCCAAATGCACCCTTATTAGCGATAATACGACTTCTATAAGAATATTATTTTTGGCTATATAAGCCACTACAAGAGCAATTTTTGTTAGTTGGGGAGTGACGTTACATGACAGTTTGAAAGGAACCAAATTTAAAACGGTAATAGTATGGGAGTTAGTTTCCCTAGTTTTATTATTCGTAGGTACAAGGCATATATTATTTTATCCTTAACTTGTTCGTATAAGTCAGGTTTTATCCTTAACATAATATTATTAATTTGTTACAGACTAAAGTAATATTCTTTTTAAGAAAGTTCAAGGCACAAAAAAAGGGCAGGATTTTTAACGAACGGCGTAGAGCGCGGTACTTTAATGTGTTATGACTTGATGAGAAAATAAAGATGGCAGATAAAAAATATTATAAGAAACTGCATTAAGGTACAAAGCAATTTTAACGTGTAGGTAGAAGCGAGACTAAACTTAATAGAGTCCTGTCCGAACTGTCAGACAAAAGATGTAGGGCATAATCCATGGAGCTATTATATAATAGCTCCATGGCATAATCACAGAAGGTGAGCTCTCACGGATATATAAAGGCTTCGTCCTGAGCAAAATATGTTTAAATCTAATCAACTATATATTTACTTACTGTTAACAACTAGGTACTATAGGTAACCTGCGGGGCTAAAATGGTCGCATAGCAATTCCTCTCAATCAATTCACAAAATGAATTGACAAAACTGTCAAACTCACGAATGTCAAGTTTAGACCAATTCAATTGGTCTAAATTTGTACTAATTTGACATTCGTGAGTTTGACCAATTCAATTAGTCTAAATTCGTACTAATTTGACATTCGTGACTTTGACAGTTTTGACATTTTGTGAATTGATTGAGAGGAAGTGCTATGTGACCATTTTAGCCCCGCCGCGCTGGTACCTACTAGGTAGTAGGTACTACTCTACTACTGTACCATAACTATGTATTAGTATTCTTTAAAGTGATTGGCTTACAAAATACATATTTTTATAAGTTTACCTACCTGAATCTAGTTTTATTCTATCACGATTTATGACTTTGCAGTTTTAGCTACTTTCGACCAAAATAATTAGGTAGGTTTTTCGAAACATTCGGCCATAAACCACAGAATACATATTAGCACAAGTCCTAAACCGAAAATGACGGCCCAAGCCAAACGTATACACCTAATTTGGTCTAGTATAAAAAATATTGATCTACTCACTACTGTATAGTATTTTTATACTAGATCACGATTCACGTCTAAGCTGTATAATAATACTGGATGACGCCCGCAACTCCGTTGCGCCAAAATTCGTTTATCGCACGTGAACCGTACATTTTTCTGGGATAAAAAGTATCCTATGTCCTTTCCCGGGACTCAAAGTATCCCCATACTAAATTTCAGCAAAATGGGTTCAGCGGTTTAGGCGTGAAGAGGTAACAGACAGACAGACAGACACACTTTTGCATTTATAATATTAATAAGATATGGAAATATTAGTATGGATTTATTATAGTGTGTCATAGTCGTGCTAGCCGTGTGTCGATGCTAGTTGATAGACTTACGCTCAATACTTTGACTTTCATACTTTCACTAGAGATTCCCTCATCTCACCATATCGGTGATCGCTATCGTATTTATCTTACTATAAACTTTTATACAATAATCTATTATTTTTTATAATATTATAAATGCGACAGTGTGTCTGTTACCTCTGCACGCTTGACAGCTGAACTAATTTTTGATAAGGGAAAGGAAATACTTTTTATTCCAAAGAAAGGATTTTATATCCCGGAATAATGTACGGTTCCCACACGATTAATGAGTTACGAGGAAAGTCTAGTATTAGAGACAACGTTACAATATTGTTCAAAGAACAAGGATAATAGATCGATTTAGAATCCATTGTCAGTAAAAATTACCATTAAAAGTAATAATTGTAATTGACCTATAATTACCTCAGAAATTGTTTCTAGTTCTGCATGCTTGGCGTTATGTCACCATAGACAGGATTTCTGATATAATTGATAAAGGCAATCTGTCACTTTTGGTTCTAAGTCGTCCTCGATAATTTGTACGACTGAGGTAGTTTGTCCACCGGCGCGGCTAAAAGAAATACTTAGATATATGATATATCCCCGTTTCCCTCTACTATGCTACGCAAATGTATGCCCGCTTCACTTCGACCGGCACTTCCGTTGTTTTTTGATATTGTAAATGATGACTCACAATGACATACATTTAAAATCGATATCGAAAGTTTTGAATCATTAGCACCACTCGCTAACCAGTTGTAGAACAATATTTATATTGTCAACTGTTTAATTGCAGTTACTAAACAGTTGATTAAGATATTATGCCGTTTCCTATCCATTGAAAATATTTCACAACGATCAAAATAATTAGATTTGATACAATGGACGGTACGCTTAATGAAATGTGAAGAAACTCAACGATTAACATAAATTCGATCTTGTGATCCTAAATTTAGAGTTTAAATTGTAATAGAAGATGCTACTGTTTCCTATTTCAAACTACTAAGCGGCTACTGTATTTTAGAAGTAATTTGAATTACAGTGAAATATTAGTAAAAGTGATTCTTTAGCTTGTTATAAGTACTATTTATTGTAAAGAGTGTTTGTTTCTGACGTTTTTATATTACTCCACTATTTTGATATATAAGTCTACCAGAATCTGATGGCAAAAAGAGAGAGTGAATTGACTCAGCAATACCGGGGTAATTGGAATAAAACATTTTGATCCTTTTTTCTTCTTATAGCGGCTGATTGTGTGTGTTAAACAGGCAAATATAAAAATTTATCCAATGATCAAGGATATTTTTTGAAAATCTGCTGTCAAAAATTGCCATTAGATTCTGGTAGACCTATAGCTTCAATTCTTTTTCGATCCACTTCTTTTCCTCCTACAAAGCAAAAGTCAATCGTCAAACGACTCTCTTCGGTGATGACCAATCAATCAATTACAAACCAATTTAAAATTAGTTAGAAAGTCAGATCCTATGCTACTAAAACATAGGAAAAAACCGGATCGAAAAAGGAACGAAACTGATTTTAAAAAAAAAAAAATTAGGGGCAAACGAGCAAACGGGTCACCGTAAAGCAACTACCGTGCCATGGACACTCCCAACATCAGAATAGTTGCAGGTGCGTTGCCGGCATTTTAAGAGGGAGTACGCTCTCTTCTTGAAGGTGCATATTGCATTAATCCTTCAAGCCCCATTAGAGCACCGGTGATCGCGACAACAATAGCATTTCCAAGAATCCGCGATCGAGTACCGGGCATGCAGTTTCCGCGCTTTAAAACGTTTTCTTCGGGTTACATAAGAAATCCTGTAGCGCTATTTATTCTCACCGACTGTACCTCTGACCTCGGCTATTAAGGCATGTGAATGGCATCATACAAGTAAACAATACTTGGTAATTGGCGTGTACAGTCGCGATCGGAGCCGTATTTGGAAAAGTCAAACATTTCCCGATCCGGCCGATGTCCCGTTTAATTAGACGACGATGTCGAGGATTCGACAGCTGTAGAAACTTCGACGATTAATGCGAGTTAGACGAGAGAGACTATGTACGAGTACTAAGTTGACATATTGTATGTATGTAATTACAAAAATCAGACTTATATTACGAATGCGAAAGTTCTGTCTATCTGTCTGCTTGTCTGTTATCTCTTCGCGCCCAGCCGCTGAACCGTTTTTGGTAGGTATAGAGATAGTGATACTGAGTTCCGGGAAAAGACATTATGTATTATGTGATATAGGATACTTTTTATCCCAGAAAAATGATCGGTTTCTAAACTATAAACTAATTCCAGTGCAACGGACTTGCGCGTAACATTTACGTTACATATTTATTATACACACTTATAGCCCGTAACTTTTGAATTTAGATATTTTTTTGGGTTTTATTTGTTTATTAAAAACTTTTTTATTCGCTGATGATCAACGTAATTCAAACTTTAACATTAACTTTTTACACAAACTAGGAAATGTTTTTGTTCTGCTACCATGTTTATTTGGCAATTGGCGTTTAACACAATCCCTTTTTGAATAACTTCAAATTGATGACAAGTTAAACACTCGTTAACAAAATTACAGAATCATCGCCGAATCGCATCAAAAATATTGCATTGTTTTAAAAAATGTCAGCCTAATGGGCCCATAACTCCATCCATACTAAGATTATAAATGCGAAAGTGTGTCTGTCTGTCTGTTACCTCTACCCAAACCGCTGAAACGATTTTGTTGGGTACAAAATATATACTTTGAGTCCCGGTAAAGGACATAAGATATTTTTTATCGCGGAAAACGATCGGTAAACGTTGTGTACAGTAATTCTTCATCTCCTTTATTACTATATTTACTTACAATTAATTTTTTGTTATTTTGATATGTTACTTTGGCGAGATATACAAAAAAATGTATAAAATATTATGTATTAAATAAACAAGTTATAGTACATTAATTGACAATACAAATGGTACTTAATCTGAATAAAATGAAGATAAGGAAGTTTGTAAATCTTCATAAATCACTGCAAATATTTAAATGTTTTTTTGTACAATTAACGTCTACGAAGGACGTTAAATTACGTAAAAAATACGGAAATTCTTAGTCCTTTTATACAAATAACAGTTTTTTCTCACGTAACATTTACATTGTAGTCAGACATAACAGTGCATTAACAGTTTTGAATATTATGACTTTTTGTGAGTCACCTCTAGGCTTAGGTAGTCAAGTATTATCTAGATTTAATTCAATTTACATTTTGAACCAAAAATTTATTCACAAAAGAGTACCTAGTACCTACCTACTTTGCAATAATCGTGGACGCTGGACGCTCATTAATCACAATATTGTAACCACTCACCCGTAACCAGGTTACGCAGGCTAATAATAAATATGAAATTTTTTAAACAAATTAAAGGACATAATAGTCTTGTAGAGAGCTGAAGATGCTGGCATAGGACAAGGAAAAATGGCGGAATCACAACCGACAAGGACAAAATATATTATAATGCTATTAACTTCATTAAATAAAACGATTTATTGTTTTATTGTTCTTTAAATTTTTCTTTTAAAAGGACCCTTAAAACAAAGCGTACCGCTAACAAAAACAACACTTTAACATAAAGAGACGCTCAGATGAGATTATTGCGGACAGACTTAACAATAGTTGTGCCCCCGACCTTGACTGAACAGTGAGCACTGAGCACCCCCGATCAACCCGCCTGCAGATTAAATCGCCTTCACACGACGCGGGTACGATGCGACATGGGTGGTGGGATATCGTGAAGTAGGGTAAAATACGAAGCACTGATATTACCTAATACATAATCAACGCTTCGTATTTGCTATTATTAAGACTGGTGAAATGAATATTACATAATTTGATATGAAATCGGGTCCAAGAAAATCAAACGTTACCCGAGATAGACAAAAGAGAGAGAGATGTACAATAAAAGAGAGTTTGTAGAACTATGGATTAGAAATTAACTCTAGAGTAACCGAAAAGTGCAGATCTTTCATCTCTGAAAATCTTTTATTCTTCTGGTTATTGTTATGGTAAACTGGATTTATTCTAGGTTCTATAATTAACTGAATTGCAGTCATTGTGTTAAGAACTAAGGTTGTCATAGTTTCAAGGTTGTATTCTAATCGTCCCATTTCGGAACTATAAATGACACATACTTTGTTCGATTGACGATTATGTAATCGATCGAGACGTTATGAATTATTCAACAGATGCAACAAATTAATTTTGTTTGAATAATTAATCAGTTTATACATCACAACATTGTTTAATTCGTGCGTGTGTTGTATTAGGCGTTGACGTTTATAATGGTAAGGTCAGAATAAGTGACGCTTAAAATGATCTATCAAGTAATAAAATAGAAATATGCGAATGAAAAATACGACTTTTCAAACGTAGAAACTTATCTAACAAATTGAAAAAAAAAACAATTATTACAAAAGTGAACAAATGTTAGTTCTAAGCCAAATTCCAAATTCAAAGACGAATGAAGTTATTTCGCACGCTATGCAGATATTTTAAATCCCAGAAAGGACGTGGAAGATTTTATCCCTGAAGAAATGATTCCGCTCGGAGTTGTGGGCAACATTTTGCTCATGCATAAAAGTGCTATCCGTGTTAAAAGGTCAGCCATTGGACATAGACACGATAAATTACGATAACTTATGAGGACTGGAGATAATTCGCGGAATGCGGACATTTTGGATTTACGGTGTCACATTCGGCACAGCGTGTAGGTCACACACGCTGTACCAAATGTGACACACGAGGAACCGTCGCGGATACACTTGATTGATTTAATACAGCACCTAGATTTTATGCAGCCCTAACTACAGTACTAGAAGTACTACAAGCTAAAAAAGACCAAAGAGTTTGTACAAGTTTTAAAGTATTCTAGATACAATGCTAAGCAGGTAAACCTATTTGGCAAGTACATTTTGGCTAAAAGTATGAGAGCTATTACAACTACGTAGTCTTTGCATAAATATTGGGTTAGTAGAAGACTAAAGTTGGCAAAAGATGTTGTACTGAAGATCTGGCCTGGCTCTACATCTCTCACACTTGGCCTTAAAAATAAATTCTGTACAGTATTATAATTTGAGAACAATATAAATTTTAATTCATAACTTTAAATTTAAGTTTAGAACGAACCCCTCAGAAATTCGAATAAATTTTCTAGCCTCCAGAGTCCAGAGGGAGAGAATTTAAATTTTTATGCAAAGATTTCTCCGATAGAACGAAAATTTAAATATAAATGCAGAGTGCCTTAAGCTTGAAATTTAGGTGTCTAGGTTCCGAATTCAAATTCAATAAATATGGCGGATAGTTTAAAGGGAAGTCGTCCTAATGCTGGGCTTTGGGGGCAATATCGCACCAGCCGTGCGGTATAAAGACGCTACGCTTGTTAGGGTTGCCACATACTCCTCAAATTTTCTGTTTTTACTGAGTTTGATGGTAGACATGGACCGAGGCTTTCGTATTCTTTATTTAATTAGCTACAAGGCAATGGCCAAGAATGAAAAATTATTGAAATTTAAATGGCAATTTCCGAAAATGAAATTAAAGCAACTATTTTAAAACTTTCATTTATTTCTTCTTTTATTAATTACTTTTTTTACGCTGAAGATTTAATCTCACTGTAGGAGGCAGCCCTGCGCGCTGGTGTGTGCGTTGCAGACGTGTTCGGATGCGATCGATACCCCCGTCTGCGCTGCACTGCGGCCCGGCCTTGCACACACCTACATTATCATTGCCACTCACACCTGTATCATTGGTTTTTCACGCATCTGTACACACATACACTATTATCATTGGCTTCTCACACATCTGCACATATTCATTGGTATTTGGTATTCCATATTTCATGTTTGCCAATCAGCTACTGAATATACTCAAAGAGATAAAAGAGAAAGGATGGGTAAAACACAAAGAACAGTTAAATCGGATTGGATCATTGGAGGTATTTTACCGGAAACCGAGATAAAGCACTCGTCAGGCGTAAAAAGTTTGTTAAATGCTCTGCACAACAGTTTTATAGTAAGAAGGTAAAACATGTTAACAAATTATAGTGTTTTTTAACTTAAGCTTATAAAAACTTTTAAAAGAATTTGATAACATCGCTTATCTTTTTCAAAATTGACTTTAGATAATATTATTATAGACTCTATATTGTAGAGCCTCATTTCTACACATACAAACACTTTAAAAAAAAGACTGGTTGCACTCCGGGAGTGCCGGCAGAAGTGAAAACTTGATTATTAACGTTGTGCATTTTTTAAACCCATTTTTTATGAAAATCGATTTTTAAAAAATCGTCAATCAAGTTGTTTCGATCAAGTTTCGATCAAGTTTCGATCAGGTTTCGATCAAGGTTTCGATCAAGTTTCGATCAAGTTTCGATAAAGTTTCGATCAAGTTTCGATCAAATTTCGATCAAGTTTCGATCAAGGTTCAAGTTTCAAATTGAGTTCGAGTTCGAGTTCGAGTTCGACATAAAACACTACTCTCCAACCGTCTTACGCGTTTTGTATGGTTTTTCGATCAACACGAAAATCTATCGCGAGTTTCACAATTTTTACCCATCCCACAAGTGCTCAACGCCGCTAAAGAAGTTTTCACTTCAAAAACGATTTTCAAACTTAAAAAAAGAATTGCAATTCATATATGAGTAATCCTCAAACGGTGTTAGTGATAGCAATTAAGCCGGCCCATATACATGCAAATAGGCGGAGGTCACGCGCCGGAAGCTGTATAATATAGCCTATATCCTCGATGGCCGAATGCACCGTTATTTGTATTTGTGTTTGAATACTGTCTTGTTGTTTAAGTCTGGCTATTAATACTTCAGTCGGAATTTCCAGGAATTGCTATTGTATTCTATTGTTGTCGCGATCACCGGTGCTCGCGCGGGGCCTGAAGGATTAATAAGTAAGTAGTGTACTTACTTTTGCATTGTTCTCTATGGTATTTCTATTCTCTTGGCCTCAAATTCGAGATCTGCAGTATTTTTTGTCATGTAACTTTTCCAATGTTCCAGATAAAAGAAAACCTAATATTTTGAACGTGTAAGAAATCGAAAATAATAAAAGATTCTAATAATTTGTTAAAAAATATGACAAAGCCGGCTTCAAGATTATAATAGGCATTTCGCTTCCTTTTAGCTTCATAGTAAAACAAATAAGGAATGATTTATCTTAACGTTTAAAATAGACTAATGGGACATAATGACACGGAAGTTAACCTAATCGGGATAAAAACGGCAATGACAAGTTTAGAGACAATGGTTTGTCGCGCGCCGGCGCCCGCGGCCTTGTGTAAGGCCGCGGTCACACGAGCGCTAGTGTTACGTGCTGTTACACAACCGTAACTAGTGTGTGCAATATATGTAACATATATTATAATAAAACTAGCTGTCCCGGCAAACGTTGCTTTGCCATAATATATTTGCCATATTATTTTATTGAAGTGACTAAATAAGTATGTCACCATGGCAACGTCGATCGCTATCCCGTCGCACAAACAATGGTCGCCGTCAGTCTCAGGTTGTAACAATTTACTATTATTTATTCAACAAATGCACTTATCAATATATAAAGTACCGAGTAGCCGATTCTCAGACCTACTGAATATGCATATAAAATTTGGTAAAAATCAGTAAAGCCGTTTCGAAGGAGTTCGTGGACTAACATTGTGACACGAGAATTTTATATATAAGATAATGTATTAGAATTTAGAGTTTATAATGAAAACTAGATGACGCCCGCAACTCCGTTGCGCCAAAACTCCGTACATTTTTCCGGGATAAAAAGTATCCTATCTCCTTTCCCGGGACTCAAAGTATCTCCATGCCAAATTTCAGTAAAATCGGTATAGCGGTTTGGGCGTGACGAGGTAACAGACAGACAGATAGACAGACACGCTTTCGCATTTATAATATTAATAAATAATATTAGTACGGATATTGGGGTTTCCAAATCCGTCATAAATCCAGAAGACAGAAAAAACAGAAGAGAGCAGCGAGGCCGCGCGTGAAACCTCTGCGGTTCTTGATGGAGAATTCTCAACGCAAAAAAATACTTCTAATGATGGGATTGATCATCAATACTTTACATTAGTAGGTACCACAAAATTGTATGTTTTTCTTATTAAGAATAATTTACTGAGAACGTTCCCATGGCAGGAAAAACAAGCGCCAAATTAACTAAAGGCGTAAGCCAAGCGAAACATGAGAAGTTGAAAGATAAACTTGAAGAAACAGGCTAATCCTAAAGCCTACAGTACCTAAAAGGGATTACATTTTGTAGAAGAATGCGGGCTAGCAAACACTTGAAGTAAAGTTTTCGTGTAAGCTCTTAAACGACTTGAATCCGGCAAATTGTGAAGATGCAAATTCACCTTCAAACTAACGAAGGCATACAAAGATGACTCGGCAAGTTGAGTATTATCAGAGAAGTTGATTCCTATGCAGGTCGGGGACCTACGTAGTTTGGTTACGTTACGTCAAACCCAGCTGACAGATCACAATTAACATTGAATTGACATATTCGACCAAATAACGTTGGTCTATCAACTGCATAGGAATCAATTTCCTCGATGGTACATTGAGCTCATTTTGTTGCGTATTTCATTTTATTATTTATTTCTTTTCTATGAAAACCTCAGTATTCTTTACGCTTAGGATAAATACCAGGTTCTTCATCTTGCTAAAAATCCTTAGGTATACAAAAATGAATGAATGCATTTTAATGTGTATAATTATCTATATCTGATCTTCTTCAAGTTTTTGTTGGAAATTTTCGCAGTCATCACGAAAAATCGAGGAAAACCCTAGTTAGACATATTGCAGGTATTCTACAAGAGCCAAAAATACTTGAAGAGCCAACTACACGACGTATTGCAACTATTTCAGTCCCGCGCGTGACGTGGTGCTATTTTGACATTGACTTTGAAATGTGTCGTTGACCGTATCAGAATAGTGCAACTAGATTCCTGGCGTGTGCCAATAAATAAACCGGGAGCGACTGGCGTGCCATTGCACGGTGCATAGCGTGATTAGGTAAAATTTATTATTATAGCGACGTCGCCGTTTCAGGGGCGCTCGACTCCTAAAGAGAAGTTTCTGACTGTGCATTCGCTTGTAAACACGGATTTTATAATTCGAATAAACAACATAAGGTTAAGTATATGAAAAAATTAGGTTCGCTGAGTGTCTTGGGAGAAGAATGATTGATTTGTTATTTTGTAATTCCTTTTCGACTCTAATTCGGAGCCTTAAACCGTGCCTCCGGGAGATTCAACGCTTAGTGCGGCGAGCATTTATCGGCTTTTACTCTTTTTAGAACTCACCATTAAAATACCAGCAGTATTTCCGGACCTATACGACCTGCAAACCTTCAAGAAAAGTGCGTATTCCCTCTTAAAAGGCCGGCAACGCACCTGCAGCTCTTCTGATGTTGCGAGTGTCCATGGGCGACGGTAGTTGCTTACCATCAGGTGACCCGTTTGCTCGTTTGCCCCTTTATTTAATAAAAAAATGACAGTTTAAAGTATGTGGGTATAATGTATTTAAACGAGCCTATTTATTATACGAACCTCTGACATTCAGTCTCATTATGCCAAGCAAATTGTTTTCGCGCGTATTAATTTTCCCAGCTTACTTTCCGATCTCAGGCGATAATGCGGCCTAATGCGATCGTTAGGTGGTCATTACGTAAGGTTTTCCTCCAATCTCACCACATAATGTAGCGAGAGTGATATGGAAAATCGTAACGAGCCTCTATAGAAACTATTGTTAAAGTATGCTTAGGACGATTCTAGGAAAAGTTTAAGTGTAATTTGTTATGTTTTGATTTGTTTGTTTTGACTTCAGACGACCGAAATCACGTTGCATATTTTAATAGTTTTAAGAACGAAGTTAGGAATTATTAGTGGGTTTCAAAGCGCACGGAAGTGCGCAGGCCAAGTTCCAGCAGGCTTAGAACTAGTGGGGGAACAAAATTATACTTCGTAACTTAAAACATTCTGTATATAGTATCAATAATAATTGAAAAGAACATACCATTTAATTATTATAATTATAATATAAGTCTGTTTAATCTAACCACAGAGTAGTTAAGTTGTCCTTATAAGTTAAAGTTAATTATGTTTTACTATTATGGCTATGTGGCGGTACCCACAATTCGCCTAACAATCCTGCATCGCGCTATCGAAGTTTCGGAGAACGGCAAGATATATACAACGTCTGAAATGACGTCAGTGGGCTTCGGCCTGACCGAGCATACCACCTCGCTCGGTCGGAAGATCTTCCTTTGGCCTCCACACTCATATTCCCACATTGGTGACCCTCGGCAGAACACGCCTCCTTCATCATCTCACTCCCCGCCCCTCCGCACCGCGCCAGCCAGCATCGCCTCATCGGGTACCTCGTCCATTAGCCGCAATGTACCGCGGCCTGGGCGACTCCGCATCGGCATCATCAGGCTTTCTCACTACACCGACCGGTCAGCAAGTAGAGCACATCTCTCCTGGTCAGCACGTAGCATCGGCCCCGCACGGCAGCTATCCGACTCACTGGATCCCGTGCAGCAGCTTACAGTTCCGACTCACTGGGACTCACTGCAACAGTTCCGACTCACTGGAACTCTCTGGCACTGGCGACTCAAGCGACAAGACTTAAAAAAAAAAAAAAAAGATTCGACCTCCGGTCTTCGGGGGGGAGTGATGTGGCGGTACCCACAATTCGCCTAACAATCCTGCATCGCGCTATCGAAGTTTCGGAGAACGGCAAGATATATACAACGTCTGAAATGACGTCAGTGGGCTTCGGCCTGACCGAGCATACCACCTCGCTCGGTCGGAAGATCTTCCTTTGGCCTCCACACTCATATCCCACATCTCTCGACTACAAATTACAATTAGTGTTAAACAAAATCTTACGTCAACGTAATTCGCACACACATAAAAATGCTTGAGTAACCGTTTAAAATCTTTGCTGAATCATCCTATAGGTAATTTTTAATTTTAAACTTTAAATATGAATGTACAAAGTTCAAATTCAAATGCGTTGTATCTCAATTTAAGTAACAGATGCTACCCGATGTATTATTGACACTTTTAATAAAATAAAATAAATATTATCAAAAGCGTGCGCATATATTTGGAGGTTCGATGTTCGAGTGTTAATAAAAAAAAAAAATAGATGACACCGCGTAGTTACTCTACAGCAGAAATGGCGAACCAATGGCACGCGTGCCAGAAGTGGCACGCGACATAAAATTTTGAGCACGCTTCTGGGCGTCAGGATTACAAAGAAAAATATTATTTGATAGCACGTCTGTCTACAGCAGCTGCTCTGCAGCCTACTCCTAATAATTAAATAATGTGGTATAGCAATTTTAAACTTGCGTTCTATTAATGTCCACTTATTTCGGAATATCTTAGCCTATTTCCCCAACTCAGCAATCACATAAATCTAAGCTAGAACTAAACGCCTACGAGCCGATTACAGTTTTAATCAAATATTTTACGATTACTTAGTACTTACGCTTAAATACCTATCTAGAATTTGTTGTAAAGCTATAAATTAATTACAATAAAGTTAATGGTAGCCATTCAATAGGTTCATTATGATAGCTAGTTTACATATTTAGCTAAGCTTTTAAATATTAACCTTAAATTAAATACGTCGATAGTGACAAAATTAAGTCTAAGACCTATAACTATGAGTATAACAAAATGCTAGTCTTTTTCCGTTAGATATACTTATAATAGTTTGCTGACCTATGTGATCGATGACTATTTTCATTTCAAAGATTCATTCGCGCATTTAAAAAACGTTAAAATGACTATTTTCGTTAAATCTTTAGTTAAACCAATAATAATTTTGTGTAAATGTATTTTAACAACTCCACTTAAAACCATGACTACAACCGGCCACGTAATATTTACACAGTGAAGAGCACTTGAGCAGTAACGATTTGGAACAGTTTCCAATTGCCTAGGGTTGTCAAAAAACTTTAGCCAAACTTTCAAAGATAGCAAAGCTGTTTAAATGAAAAGATAGATAATTATAATCCAATATTCAAGTCAAAATACTTTAAACATAGTCATAACAAGAAAAAGTTGACAAATGCAATTATTTTTCAAGTTACGCATAATACAATTTTAAAGTGACATAGAGCTTATCTAACTGTTAAGGTCCCTCTTCACATAAAGCCATGATAGATTACAAGCTTATAGCTATAGTAGTATTGTGTATATAGCAAAATCGACGCCGATCATGTGCAATCATAGACGAATATTGGGCAAACTATGATATTATATATTATTTATAAATCCATAGAGGGCCAATGCCGAGGCCGCATTAAGATTGTTATCCGGTTTTTAAAGAGCACTGAGTTTTTAGAAGTGATTAAAATACTGCCATGTGCCAACCCCAAATCTCGCAAATTTAATTGTATCAACGGACAATAAACCAACAGTACAGTGTTTACATTAAGTAATTTACAAAGTGTTAATATTTGTTACATCCTTACACCTCTTACCTGTTTACAATGTTTTAAAGTTTATCTGAACGTAATGCGCATTGATCTTAGAGAATTTTCTTTTTCCGCGATCGAAGGATTAATACTGTGTAAAAGCGCCCTTAAAATCTTGCTTTTTGTTCCTACGGCGTAGTTGCTACTAACAACTCTTCTAGATCTTTTTATAAGTTTTATTGAATTGAAGAGACTCAACAGATCCTTTTTCAATGCGATTAAATGACCCTTTACATTTTCAAAACACTTTCCAAATGTTTATTTTAGTTTCTAGTCAATAGAACATTGAACAATTTTATCGATAGTAAACTTGCATATTCTGGGAGACCTGTCATATTGTACACTACAGAAAATGGACAATATTTGTCAACGTATTGCAAAAACTTGCAAAATGCACTGAACGATTTCTCTCTTCAAGGTTTCAGTAATTTTGAAGCATACTAATTATGATAAATTAACTTTTATTTTCGGTAATGGTAAAATGACAATTCAATTTATGAAAGAATTATTGTTAATTTTTTTGCTGGCAGTGTTAGGCCCTGTTTCACCATTTCCTGATAAAGTGCCGGATAGGCTATCTATAACTTATTTGACAGATTCTCCATACTTTATCTGTCATGTTAAGTTAGGCCTTATAGTATATCTACTTCTACGATCTATGCAATAAGTATTATAGTATATACCAAACTACAATGTTATTACGGTAGAGGCAGCACCAGCACAGACAGTAAAAAAGGTTTGTTCGTCGTTTGACAACGTTTCTGTCAATATTCCGATATGGTGTGTGCAAATTGGTCGGATTATATATTTTACTGTGTGTAGGACTCACTGCTCTGACCTTGGGGTAGGTAATCCCTATTGATATGTCACTAGATGTTGCTTGCAACTTAGTTGCGAATTGCGACCAAATTCATTAATCGTGAGGAAGCCTTATTTTTATCCTACATCTGAATTCCTATTCCATGGTTTTAGCGTAAGGTGATAAAATACAGAATTATCTATCTTTGCAGACTATCGTATTCATAATATTATTATGTATTTTCTGTCCCATCTATTTAGATATAATTCAATTCTTAAATGCAACTGGAGCAATTTATAGAGTAAATACGCTATTGATTACAATAATTATAAAGATAATAAAACTTTCTATTAGCTCAATAGTTTTACCGACTGTAGTTATATGGTTTATTTCCACACAACCTGTGCTATTTATTTTATATGACCCGAATTGATTGCTTGCAATATTATTGACAAAATTATGGACAAACAATCGATAATTTAGCTGTTACTGTATTGATAAAATTGCGCAACAGAGCCTTTATAAACACCGCTCCGGAAGATGCCCAAATATGTAAAAATAATTAAGGACACGCCTGATTTAACAATATTTATAATAATATCGTATTCAGTAATTAAAAAATATTTTAATATCCTTCCCATGTAATGTATGAACTTTTTTTTTTCGCTTGGATTATAAATATAAAAATATATAAGGACATATTATACAATGCATTTAATAATAATTTACACACTGCGATGTGCATGTCAAATGATTAATTACTATGGACATGGACATGGACATAAAATTAGGATATTATACGCAGTAACAGTGTAATGGAATCTTAAGGGCCCGTTCTTCCCAATTCACGTTTCTAGAATGAGTAATTTTTAAGGAAAGCGTCATTAAAAAAAAAACGGAAAAATATATACATGTATAGATACATCTTTTAACTAGTGACTTTTTTGGTTAGAAACACAATACAGATAATTTTACTCGATAAAAAAAATCCGAAACAACCTCGATTTTAAAAACATTTTGAGTTTTATAGGACTTACAGGGACTCAATCAAAAAACAATTTGGACAGTTCGATTACTATTAAAATTTTATAGGGAAATTATTGGATACATGTTTAGTTATAATATTTTTTATCTAAGTAAAAAGGTTTTTTCTCCTATTTTGCCCTATCTGCATGGACGCGGCGAGCGTCGTAACCGCCACCGTACAAGGCGCACTGATATGAATGTTATTTTAATGTCATTTACGTCGATATTCGCACTGACAGACAATCGACCTGCTAATTTAGGAAGAACGGGCCCTTAAGAGTGACCTACAGGCAATTTTTCATCACTTGAAATGTAACCCGAGCCAAATCGTTAGCAATTTCCGCAGATTTAGTGTGACAATGTCGTATTGTTACAGCCTTATGCCAACAAAAGCACTACAACTCGCTTAGCCGGCTCGAATGTCATTTCGCAAATGCTTGTGGCAATAAAACGATATAATTAGAGATAATTTTGCTATTTATTGTCAAAATGTTGCCAATTATAAATATGTTGTCAAGAAAATTGGACGTTTTAGCGTTTTTATGTGAGATTGATAAGCTTTAAGATTTATGGTCTTTTTTTGAAACATGAGGTCATTAGAGTTATGAAAATTTCCTATTTGATAGTACCGTGTGTTATCTAAGAACCACACTAAAGTACTTTTTCTGTGGCATTTGATGATTCTTTTCCTTAAGGTACAAGTTGGAACCGAGCGACACGTGACAACTGCAGACGACGTGTCGCAGCGATACTACTGGTTTCTATGTATTTCTATGAAACACCCTCCGCAGCTAGCGACACGAAGCTAGCGACACGTCTTGTTCATAGAAATACAAGTGTCGTGACGACACGTCGTCTGCTGCCGCTTCATGTAGCCGGTTTACGACTTGCACCTTTATGGGTGTAAAACTGTAGATACTCTAGAGCCGCTATCCCCAACCCGCGGCCCGCCGGGACTTTATTTGTGGCCCGCGTGATGTTAAACCATTTTGAAATTCACGCCCACCGGCAAAACAGCGTGAAGTCTACGTGATAGTCGTTAATTTTTTTCCACTTTTAAATCGTTAATTTTGAGGAATCTTATTTTAATTTTTGTTGCGGCCCGCGACACCAAGACCAAAACATGTTTGTGGCCCGCATGAAAAAAGGTTGGGGACCACTGCCCTAGATTCTAGAATAATTATAGGGAAACGTAGTAAAGTCATGTCTGTATCGAGCGGAGAAAATAATATTATTATGAATCTGCTCCAGCTTCATCGTTGTTGGCAGTCTTGAAATGCAACTCGTTGAACTTCTTAAGTTCTTAGCTAGCCATAGCTGTAATCGATGGAGTAATTTATCTATGGAATTTATAATAAATATGATTTATATGCAAATAGTCGGGGCCCGTTATCTGCCCGGTATAGCGGGTGCCCGCTAGCTCCCGAGGGCTAAGTCCGCCCCTGAATGTCAAGTTGTGGGTTCCTCATTCCTTACTCCAAGTTCCTCGGCGTGAGCTTCAATCACTATTGGGTTATATCTGTATTTATATAATGTACTAATGATATAGGTTGATTCTTTGCTATTAAAATATGTACAAACATAATATTATTGTGTGTGTGTCAAAATAGATTTCAAGTAAGGGAAAATTGAATATTAATAATCCAACCTCTGGATAGCCAAATAATATATGCTATGTGGTTGGTATGTCTAAATTTCAGTTTAGTTAATTTCTCAGGTTTCCTAAGTAGGTTTATCGTTAATATATTAGGTACTTATTAGTACCTGACAATAGGGAAAAGGAAAAGATAATTTAACATAGGCAATCGTCATTCTTGTGCAATTTACTATCAGCATTATGAAAACAGCTAAACACAATAATTTCGTATAGTCGTCATATTCAATTCAATATTATAACGTGCCTGCAGGCTTTTGAAATTCTCCGCCTTATTTACTTACTGATTCTCCCAATTACAGTGGAGTTACACGTAATTAGTAGTTGGCAACACCGAGTTTATTAGCTCAGTGACAGTTAGTAGAATATAATAACAGCTTGTTTCGTGCTGTTATTAGTGGGGCAGAGACATAGAGCGTAGAGCAATTATACTCATATGAACTTTACTTTATATTTTACAACGATACGACAGATAAAAGTGAAGCAAAGCTGTTTTTGAGTAAACCTCCTTAGCAGGGCTTACATTCTTTTGGCATAGTTAAAAAATATAAAAGGAAGGGAGAGGAAATAATATTCCCCTTTCTTTCTACCTCGTGTCGAAAATGAATGCCTGCTGCAGCTGCTACATCGTTTATACTTGTATCGCCGCTTCAAGAGTACAACCCGTTGCTATTTTGCGCAATTCGCAGTTGATTATCTATTTTCTTGTCATTGTTGATAAGTTCTTAGTACTCTGTGTGGTAGCTGAGGCATATGCTTCATATATATATCGGAATATTCCTAGAGGTCTTATCTTATTAGCGGTTAATGGTTATTATAACATGTCATACGCAGAAGTTTATATCTTTATATAACAGTGTTCATAGCTAACAAATAAATTGCAAGCTAGTATAGATCTCACATAGTACACTTTAAGTATGCAAGCATTTGGTATGATTCTATGTTTAACCATTTTTGGATAATCTCATACAGCATGAACAAAGATCAAAAAGTAGTCAGCCGGATATGACTTCAATTCATAATAATTCAAATAAAGCTACAGGTTGGTCTTATTAGGTATTTTCTTACTTCTTTTAACTTTCCTAATTAGTAGATAAGCTTTTAGAAAAGACTGATATTATTACAATAGGTATACTTTTGATTTTTTTTAAGATATAGATTCTCTTTTAGGGCCGGTTGTTTGATCACTAGTAAAAAGTAGCGTAGCAGTTATAATAGAAACTAGGGAGGAGAAAAACTTGTCGATAAAAATAAATTATTCATTGTCCTCTCAAATAGGTAATATCGAGCATCAACTTTTACTGTCGTGCAACTGACAACACGCAGAGACAGTGATGTATAAGGTTTGTCGATATTAATCGAATTACTTAGTATAGGCCAAGCACAAATTTAAGTTCGGTGAAACTAGAGTACAATACCTAAACGTGCAATAGCCAATAAACGACTGGTTGTTGTATAATAGAGCATTCCAATCTTCGCAGCACGCGACCGCGACCGACGAAAGTTCTAATAAATGCTACATTTTCTACCAACGTTGGTCGCGCTAAACGCTAATAATTTGTTGTGGCGCAAACCGAAATGAAACCTATAGCATAGGTCATGAAGTGGCATTTTATTTGAATTTTTTAAAACTTTAAATTATTATAAACCAATAGAGGCCAGTCTGATCACTGATCTACCAATAGCGTATAAGCACACTGTGCTTACGCCTAACCGAATAATCTTAAAATCATGTGCGGCCTATACTGGTATCGAAAGTTAGTCGATACTTCATGTATATTAATACATCGACAAAAACGTGCCTCACCATACATAGAAAAACAAGAAGATTTTAATTGGGTTTCATGTATGTTGCAAATTACAACTTTCGCACGTTAAAAGTTATTGTTGTGTTGTTTATAGTTAACACTTTATTTCAAGGCATTATATTATGGGTTTTATGAGACTTTTTCAATTTAAAATATTATAAATTCTGTACTTTGCATTGCATTGTTTTGTGGCCCGTTTTTTGTTCGTAAATTACTAAATAGCGCTTATATTTGCACGGTATAAAAGACTTAAACGCGCGCCAAACGTAAATTGCAATAAAATATTATTAGGTTTTATCTTCTTCTGTTATAACTTTTAAGTAATTTTGTATACTAATTGCCATATCCAACTAATATAAGTCCTAATGACCTAACCGAAATATTTGTTCACCTTAAAATAATTGTGGATCCGTACTTAGTGATTCATTTATGTCACTACTTGCATACAAGAAGTTAACTACAATTTTTATGACATCAAAACAGTGGCTATTAAGTTTAGATGAAGTGATGAGAACTCACATTCAACGAGCAAGTTTACACGCTAATTAGTATATCACTGATAATGAAAATCAACTTCCTTACACTAATTGTGCCAATAAAAATTGCGCAAGCGCAGCCCACTTCCTCTTCACAAGAGACAAGTGGACGATACTATCGTAAAATGACCGCACTACACTCTGTGAACGCGCGAATACCACGAAAATTACGTGAAACTTAAATGATAAAGGTTTAAAGTAAAATGGTTTTCGTTGACAAAATAAAAAATTATTATCCACTGAACTAAAGTTTGTTTTGTCCCAGCGAGACAGTGGCGAGAACACTGTCTCGCTACTGACTCGCCACTCTACTCGGCAGGTGTAATTAAGGCCTTAGAGTTCGCTAATCTTTTACAGTATTGTGCGGATTATTCGCGGAAGTGTAGAGCGGGCTTAATAGTTGTTTAATAATGCCGTTATAATGACCCGGTGTGCGACGACCCTAATTCTTAAAATGGACTGCGATTTTTAGCACGCATTTTCGATTTTAGGACTGTGTCACTAGAATAACAATATACATTTTATACAGTAAAATCACTCAGCTCTGAAATAATATCAAAGTAGCAGTTTAACATAATATTATGTGTGAGCATTAATGTTAACATAAATCATTGTTTTGGTAATAGTGACCAGAAATCACTTAAATGTCTGTACATCCGATCGATTAGTATTGTAATTGTATATGGTCTACTGTATGTATTTATATTGTGCTATAATGGACTCGATAGGAATGTTGGTCAAAATTTGTAGGTCTTTCGCATAAATAAACGAAATTTCAAACCAAATTTGAAAATATATAGAAATATATGTAAAACATAGTTTATGGAACTTCACAATAAAATATTATTTTATATTCCGTTATGTTTTGACCGAGAGGTCATTGTTCTGAATTTAAAACCTTATTTATGTTGACCTAGTCATTTATTAAATAAATAAACCGTTGTTATTATCCTTACTAATATGATAAATACGAAAGTAGGTAAGTCTATCTGTCCTTCTTGTAGGAAAGATTGCGCTCACGCTGAAACGTCTTTAATAAATTTAGGAAAGAAAAACTTGGATCCCTGGGAAAGACTATTAGCGCTTAGAATCGCATATTTTGGCAACTCGCTATGAGTAGGTTTCATGAGACAAAAATTAGTTTATGTATTGTAATGTCTTATAAATAAGTTTATTTCTTCAATAACAAAAATATTAAAATGTTTAAAAAATATATTAAAAAAGCATCCGTACTTTTGTGGATAGAAAATAGCCTTTATCCTTTCTTGTTACCGTATATTATGTATGCCAAGTTTCATTAAAATAGTATTTTTGTAGGTGAGATGTCTATAATTGTTGATACTTGATGATGACCGGAAGCTTGCCTAATATTGATCTTTTCTCACACTACACGTGTATTGTGTAATTAATGTGCTTACAATGCTCTAGTAAAATATATGTAGCCCGCTACCGTTATGTTACCATGTGTAAATATTGTGCAACTTATGAATGGATAACACTTAACGTTTTTTTACACTGAATTTTTACTGCATGAGTTCATCTTTAAAAATTGAAGTACTCTGAAGGAGGATGCCAACCCGAATTGGCAAACGTTGTTTTGCTACGTTGTGTTATTATCGTATAGCTATGAGGATAAAAATTGTGATTTTTTTAAATATTATGTTTATTTCAATGCAACAGAAAAATACAATAGGAATTTGGCCAAGAATGAAATGCATCCTTAAAACTTAGTAGTATTTTTTTATACATAAAATATCTGTATAGGCATCTGTTAAGACTAATAAGTAATTACACGTTTATACGTGGGAGAGCCATGCTTCGGCATGAATGGGCCGGCTCGACCGGAGAAATACCACGTTCTCACAGAAAACCGGCGTGAAACAGCGCCTGCGCTGTGTTTCGCCGAGTGAGTGAGTTTACCGGAGGCCCAATCCCCTACCCTATTCCCTTCCCTTCCCTTCCCTTCCCATCCCTAGCCTCCCCTATTACCCTATTCCCTATATTATTATTATAGGCCGGCAACGCACCTGCAGCTCTTCTGATGCTGCGAGTGTCCATGGGCGACGGAAGTCGCTTTCCATCAGTTGACCCGTTTGCTCGTTTGCCCCCTTATTTCATAAAAAAAAACTTAATCTGCTAAGCACCTAGAGTTAACTAAGATTTTATCCATCAACACTTTCTTAAAGTCTCTATAAAGGAGAATACACATTAATGTTTGTGTTCGTCACAGTCACTTTACGTATTTTAGACTGATTTTAGCTTAAGGCTGCTCTCGCGAAAAAAGCGTGCAGATGAAACCACTTTTCATCGGCATTAACAGAGAAATTATATCTGAAAAAAATAATTAGTAATCTACATGATATGATACGTAACGTGGTTTTGCCATATTTTTTCTATCGGTATCATCCAACTAACAAAAATTGATCTTGTAGTGGCTTATATAGCCAAAAATTATATTCTTATAGAAGTCGTATTATCGCTAATAAGGGTGCATTTGGGCACAATTTATAAGGATAATAACCTTATACCCTCCTTATAGTTGCTTTATTGTCCGCTTTGTTATATAATGACCAATAACAAGGTACTTCAACTTATAAGAAACATGTAGAAAGCGTTAATACGGGCGATCACCCTTATACGTATTATATTATTGTCCGATACAAGGGAGTTAAACTCCGTTTGCCCTTTTTGCCGTCATAAGTGATTTACATTTTCGCAACAGCTTGGAGAAGAAGTAGTAACGTCAGCCATTTTACTATCAAGTAAACGATAAGTCATTATTTTATGCATAGTTTATTTACCTGATTTAGTGCTCGTTTATAGTGAAAAGTGTATGGGAATTAAAATGCATGATAAAATGTGATACGCTGTGTGTTTTGGTATCAACTCGCCCTTGAATTTAAGCTGTTTTTGTGCTAAAAACGTCATTAATTATTTAGTCAAGTTATATACAGTGCTTTTAAAAGAACAACAGGATTCAAACATCGTCTATAAGGAGTCTATGAGAGTAAAGACTTTATAACGGCATCAATTGTTTCTTATGATATCGCCATTTTACATATCGTTAGGGTTCCTTTCACACTAACAAAATCGCACCTAGCTATTGTTATTCCCGTTTATTATATATAAAAATTATTTTTTTTCCACTGTAGTTGGGTTGGCCGAAAGAGACCTGTTTATAAGGATTTTAGCTCACTTTTGCGCACTAATTTTAAGTTTGAAATGTTATTAAAAATACGTGATTATCAAATTAATTGTTTTATTTTTTACTTTTCTTTAACCATCGCTCTCTCTTTCTGTAACCATCGCTCCTTTTCGACTTCTTCCACAGTTTTGAATCCCTTTTTAGGGTTTCGTACACAAAGGGTAAAACGGGACCATATTACTAAGACTTCGTTATCTGTCCGCCTGTCTGTCTATCTGTCTGTCTCCAGGCTGTATTTCAAGAAGCGCAATAGCTACAATTTTGAAATTGGTCGGGATTGTATGCATTTATTGCCATTATAACAACAAATACATAAAACAAAATAAAATTAATACATATGATATTTAAGGGGGCTCCTATACAGCAAACATGTTTTTTTCGCTTTTATTGCTTGTCAATAATGGTAACAGGTAGGCACCTGAAATTTTGTAAGGCCTAAAAACTTTAAAAAAAAATTGGCCTTTTTTTGTTCTATGAAAGTGCGGAACCCTTCGTGCACAGGTCCGACTCGCACTTGGCCGATCATTCCGCTCCGCAAGAAATTCACACAATCTGTTACGTTAAAATGGCGAATTTAGTTATGTAAAGCATTTTAATGTAACCTTAAAGAGAATAATATCTTTATAATCACTGTTTAAGGGAATGTGGATTGCTTTTATCCTTGTTAAGGTCATATAAAATGTTAGCATTCGTTTGTTGGATAGATGTCTTATTAAATGCCCCTATAAGTTAAAAGCATTATTAGTTACCTTGTGCATTACTTTTATAAGAATAATTGACCATATTATAAGCTTTTATATGTCTTTGAATATTATAAGGCTAAAAAGCAATGTAAATAGCCACTACAAGATGAACATATTTCGAAGCCTTATAGTTGCCGTATAAGAGTTATTAACGTTTACCCAACCAAATTATAAGAATAAAGGTAATATTAGCCAAATCTCCTAATAGTGTGCCATTATAAGTAACATTGGCATAATGAATGCTCTTTTATAACAAGTATAAGAGTTTAGACCTTATTGAGTTAATTTTATAAGGTTAGTTTGTTTGTTGGGCACATAATAAAGAAATAAAAAACCAAATCACCTCCAAATCGTTGAATGAAACCACTTTACTCCTTTATTATTTATCAAAAGAATATATAAAAAATATCTACTGCTTTGTTATATATACATAAGTTGATAACTTGGTTTTTTTACTTTTTTGAAATATGTAATTAAAAAGGTTTTTTCTCCTATTTCGCCCTATCATGGACGCGGCGAGCATCGTAACCGCCACCGTACAAGGCGCGCTGTTATGAATGTTATTTTAATGTCATTTACGTCGATATTACTGATAAACAATCGACCTGCTAATTTAGGGGATAGAGGGCCCTTAAACTCAAAAGGTTTTTCCGTTTTCAGTCTTCTAAGTCCGTGTTGTCGAAGAGCTGGATGGCCTCAACATTCACGTGATGGTGAAGTCTCTTTTCGTGGGCTTCGGCGTATCTTTTCATAACTGTAGAGACCATGTTCACATTGAGGTCCCGGTGTAGGTCTTCGTTTCTAATGTACCTAGTACCAGGGTGCATTTACAATGCCTCTAAGTACTTTATATTGAAATCTTTGAACTTAGTAATATGAAAAATATTTTATTTTATCCGATTTTTGGACCACAAAAAATATCAAACGGTAGTTAAGCCGTTTTAGAGGAATTTGGAAACAAATATTGCGACACATAATTATTAGGGTTTCTATAAAAGGACAAAAATACACGAACTCTCGTCGTTTCTAAATTACTGCTGAGTATCTAAGGATCACCGCTGTAAATTTTAGAGTGGCAAAATCGTCGACATCTTGACGTGTTGACGGCAGATCGGTCGAAAGTACCACATGTCGGGCGATCAATCATACTGGCAACACTGACGAGCAAAAAGAACAAATTGTGACTTCTTGATATGACAGATATTGATGCACAGGCTTTTTACATTCATCGTCATATAAACTTTAACCTTACATATACTAATAGTCTGCTTGTCTTTGTCCGGCACATTGGAAATGTTATATGCTAGATGACAACAGTGGACGTTGAATGCGTAAATGTCTTTATTAGTAAGGGTGAAGCCAAACGAGCGTAATTTGTGAGTTGTGAGTCGCATAATTTCTGCCGCGTAAATATCTTTTTATACAAATCATGACTCACAATTCACAAAATTACGCTCGTGTGAATCAAAGAGGACTTTTAAAATAAATAAAATAAAATAAAATCATTCATTTCAGGCCTCTGCGACCCATAAACCATTTGAAAATTTCGTTACATTATCATTATAGTCATTACTTTCGTTAGAATTACAATACAGAATTAAAATTTTAAAGTTATAATTATGTATAAGTTTAAATAAAATAATATGATAAAAATTTGTATAAAACTGAATGCAGATGAATTTCTGCCAACCAAAATTCTGCGACTCACAAGTCACAACTCACAAATTACGCTCGTTTGGCTTCACCCTAAGAGCTAGTTTATTCACGCGGGAGCGGTATATTTTTCTGGCATTAAAAGTATACTATATTTCCTCATAAGACACTCGCAACATCTAAAGAGCTGCGAGTGCGTTGCCGGCCTTTTAAGAGGGAATAGGGTAGGGGAGGGTAAGGAAGGGAATAGGGGAGGAAAGGGAACGGGATAATTGGGCCTCCGATAAACTCACTCACTCGGCGAAACACAACGCAAGCGCTGTTTCACGCCGGTTTTCTGTGAGCCCGTGGTATTTCTCCGGTGGAGCCGGCCCATTCGTGCCAAAGCATTTCTCTTCCACGTAATGTATGTAATTTTTTCATGTCGACTAATTTTTTGTGTAACTTTCTTCGTACGGATATTATGATTGTTGTTAGTATAACTTTTTTTTTAATTAGGCACCTGATAGGTCTGAGTCAGGGTGGGGCAAGCGCCCCAGCTTGCCCCAGTGTGGCCCATGGCATCTAGGTTTGAGCGTGAAGAGGTAACAGATAGACTGCAGACACTTTTTTACATTCATAATATTAGTATGGATTATTAGTATCAACGACACCGATATTAACATTCAATCTATCTACTGACTAACCTTACGTAATCGAATGTATTTCGCATTATTTTCTATTGATAGGATAATTGTAACTGTTCTCTGGCTGCAATTAAACTTATAAGATTTATGTTGTAAATAAATAGGAACTCCTTTTGTGGACTTTACATTCGCCGAGTCCTGCAGGGCTGCCGCATGAAAGCTTTTCACTGATAAATTTCACACCATGACACCGCTAATAAATAAATTAACGTCAATTCTTTTTTATATAAAATTAGGGGCAAAAGAGCAAACGGATCACCTGGTAGAAAGCAACCTGCGTCGCCTATGGACAGCACTAGCAACATCAGAAGTGTATCAAGTGCATTATCGGCCCTTTAAGAGGTAATATCGCTCTCTTCCTGAAGGTTTGCAGGTTGTAGTCCGGTTTTTTTATAAGATAAGGGAGCAAACGAGCAAACGTATGACCTGATGGAAAGCAATTAGCGTCGCCCATGGACACTCATAACAAGAGCTGCTGGTGCGTTGCTTTAAATACTGCAGGCGACAGTTCATTCCAGAGTTTTACTGTGCGTGGCACATTTTGTGTTGGGAAAATCGAAGAGATACCAACCCTAGTGACCAGTGCGATTAATTATTTCTTTATTTGTATAATTTTAGCTTCGATTCCGCGTTCACTTATCGCCGCAATTTGTTCAATGATATAAATGAGGATGTATTTTATGGTTTGTTCTCTTATAGTCCTGAGTAAGAAATATGTGTTATTAATTATTATATTTCGTATGACTACTAGAAACAAAGCAGTAAAGAAACATTTTTTAATAATATTATACAGTTATGTGCCGCAATCCGCCGTTTGCAGTTTTGGTTTGTAACAGTGCAATTTTTCATGACATTTTAATTTTGAAGCACATTTTAAATGATGACAAATTAAAGCCATACAAAATATTTGGATGCAGAAAAATATTGATACTTAAATAAAATAAAATACAACATTTTAATACTGACTCATGTAGTTCGAAGAGTTCGTTAAACTGAAAATATTTTCCTCTTAATATTTTCCTGACAGAGTAAATCTTTTATATAACATTTTGTATCCACTGAACCTGCCTTACAACCTGCAGGGTAACTTGAATTCTAAGCTAAAACATTAGGGTTTAAATTAGAACACCTGAAGTAGTGTCG
The DNA here is from genome assembly GCA_905333045.1 of Lysandra bellargus. Lineage (NCBI taxonomy): Eukaryota > Metazoa > Arthropoda > Insecta > Lepidoptera > Lycaenidae > Lysandra > Lysandra bellargus. Next base: position 3,440,155 of record HG995336.1, on the reverse strand, counting down.
GCAAAATAAAGTTTCCGATTATGGTAATGCGTTTAAAAGCTGTTAACTGAGACACTGAAATTATGTTGCTTTATATAATTATTGGGCTTCCTACAAGAAGTTTAATATTCAATTAAAATTCCTTGTTTGGTGTTATTGTGATTGTGAACGTTTCCTGGCTCGATTTGATAAGACAACTGGGTGACTAGCTATAGCCTAGTAACCACAGCTATTAAGAGTGAGAAAGTTTATCAGACTCCTTTTTTGTAATAATATGTGCTTCGGTTTTCTTAAAATCGAAGCCGGAAGCCGTTGAACGGATGACAGAAATAGAGTATTGTAGAATAGCATTGGACATTTAGATACAACATGTAACTAATTAGGTTTGGACCTCATCTGGCAGCACGGAATCGCCTTTTTCCGTCGCCCTTTCTCTTTCTGTCGCTTAGAACTGCCATTTGCTAGACTGAGACAGAAAACATAATGCGATAGCACGCGGCGGATACCTCGTGGCTATATCGCATTATGCTTTCTGTCTCGGTCTAGCAAATGGCAGTTCTAAGCGACAGAAAGAGAAAGGGCGACGGAAAAAGGCGATTCCGTGCTGCCAGATGAGGTCCAACCCTTACTAACCCTCCACTACCCTCTACGATGGGTTAAGAGGGCCATGCTAGCTATCAATCCATACTTCCATACTAATATTATCCATACTTCCATACTAATATTATAAATGCGAAAATGTGTCTGTCTGTCTGTTCGTCTGTTAGTCTGTCTGTCTGCTACCTCTTCACGCTCAAACCGCTGAACCAATTTTGCTGAAATTTGTCATGAAGATACTTTGAGTCCATGGAAAGGACATCTAAGGATAGTTTTTATCCCGGGAAAATGTACGGTTCCCGCGCGATAAACGAATTTTGGCGCAATGAAGTTGTGGGCGTCATCTAGTGATTATTATAATTTACAGCATGCAAAATATAAGTCAATTGTTATTATAGAATACTAGCTATTGCCCGCGACTTCGTCCGCGTTAGCACTTAGCATAGTAGATCACATCCCAAGTATTCTTTATTGTACAAAAATATTCAATGTACAGAATTGAGTTTCCTACGACTTTATTATATAAAGATGTTGCGCGCGGCTTCGCTTGCGTGATTTAGGAATTTCACGTAAACGTACATTTTTTTCGCAAAAAATAGCCTATGTCTCTTCACGTGGTCTATCCTTCATGTTTGCCAAATAACATAAAAATTGCTCCAGTAGTTCTTAAGATAATAAGCAATTTTATATAATTTCACCCGTTTTTTCCACATTTTCCTCTATTTCTTCGCTCGCTTCGCTTCGCTATTAGTCTTAGTGTGATAAAATATAGCCTATAGCCTTTCTCGGTAAATGGGCTATGTAACACTGAAAGAATTTTTCAAATCAGACTAGTAGTTCCTGAGATTAGCGCGTTCAAATAAGCCCTTTCATATAATTTCCCCCGTTTTTTCCACATTTTTCTCTATTTCTTCGCTTTTATTAGTTTTAGCGTGAAAAAATATAGCTTATAGCCTTTCTCTATCAATAGGCTATCTAACACTGAAATAATTTTTCAAATCAGATCAGTAGTTCCTGAGATTAGCGCGTTCAAATAAGCCCTTTCAAATAATTTCCCCCGTTTTTTCCACATTTTCCTCTATTTCTTCGCTCCTATTAGCCCAAGCGTGATAAAATATAGCTTATAGCCTTCCTCGATAAATGTGCTATTCAACACTAAAATAATTTTTCAAATCAGACCAGTAGTTCCTGAGATTAGCGCGTTCAAACAAACAAACAAACAAACAAACTCTGCAGAGTTATAATATTAGTATAGACTATAGATAGACGAATATGCCTTATACACGTTCGTGTATAAGGCATATTCGTCCATCGTTAGGTCCATCATGAATTAACTTCGAGAGGCCGCGTTATATTTAGAATTTCGAGTAATCGCTTATCAAAATATAAATTAAATTACGTAACTTGTGAAACTGCTTGGTGATATAGCAAGAAAAATCGCTCACTAGTCGAGATAGACCAAATAAATGGAACACTTAGCACTTTCATAACGCTAATACGTGGTTACACTACTAAGTTATGGCTAAGTAAAAACGATTAGCGAGGTTTGCTTTTAAGCGAAAACATGTCAGCTTAAGTGTTAAACGTAAACTATAGTTAGCGAGATGTAAAACAGGTAATGTCACTATTACTTTTTCCAATATCCTGCGAATTCTTTCGACATCTTTTAAACAATGTGTTTTCACTCTTCACGATAGCTACATTATGGTAATGGTTGTAAAGAACATTTTTTAGTGTTAGCTACTCGACTTTCTTGTAGCGTCACATTAACATTTATTTTTAAGGGGCCGGGCTACCCTCGAAATTCTCATACATACGTAATACCAAAATCATTTTCTCATACGAAAATATTTAATGTTTGAGTTATTTTTCAGCTTAAAATAGTAATTACCTAGGTTCCTGTACAAAAATTAACTTCATAATATTTAAACACTAAAAATAGAGTAAAACACTAAAAATATATAAATAAATAGTAAATTTACTACAAAATATTTAAATACTAAAAAATATTTTTTAGAGTTGAAATATTTTGAAGTTAATTTTTGTACAGGAACCTAGTAGTGTCGTGTGTACGGTAAATTATACGGCTTATAAAGATCAATCCTACCAAAGGAAATCTTTGCTGAACCAAAGATTTCCTTTGGTAGGATTGATCTTTATATCCCTAAGATGGGTTTACGATGTGGAGCCACCTGAATATTTCACGCAGGTGGGGGAGGGTTTTTTTTTTACCTTTAACAAGGTATGAGGTCAATAACTGCGTGGGATTTAGGTCGAGTTTGGTATCATTTACAATTGAATCGAATGTTTAAATGCCAATTTTGGAATAATATTTCGATAAAGGACGTACACACTGTTTTCTTGTACGCACACGACTATAGGTAATTACTATTTTAAGCTGAAAAATAACTCAAACATATTAAATATTTTCGTATGAGAAAATGATTTTGGTATTACGTATGTATGAGAATTTCGAGGGTAGGTAGCCCGGCCTCTTAAGTGATTTCAATAGGTATTCTTGTTACATGACCTACTAACAGACCGAATTCTTTATATTATTTTCCTCTCGATAACTGTAGCAAACTCGTCTCCCACTGTCAGACGACCTAAAAGTCTATACTTTAGGCCCTTTATAGGTGATATTATGTTAGATTTGTGTTCATTGTAAGAGTGACACTCAGCCATTTTGTTTATTTTTAATCAATAGAAAAACTAGATGGCGAATTCAATTTTTTAAATTAATCTATTTTTTTAATGAATAGGAAAATAGGATGCCGAATTCTTCATTTTTTAATTAACATTTTTTCTCTTTTTTTCACAGAGCATGCCGCCGCCCGCCTAAGGCATGAGCGTGCGCGGCGCGGGCGGGCAGCGCTGCCAGCTGATCCTGCAGCGCTGCCTCGCGATACACCTCACCAAGCCCGGCAGCGCGCCGGACGACTTCTGGATGTACGACTCCGGATATCTGCTGTTCCAGGTGCGTAGTTTGTTACACCTGTTAATTTCGATCAGATCAATAAACCTGTGAATTACGCGTATTTCATGGCACTGCACCTTAAGCGGAAAAGCAGGAGCACCGTTGGGGTTTTAGTGTGTATTTTCGGGCACGGCCCTCCGCCCCCAGGGAGTCCCACATACCCCGGTGGCCCTCCCCAGATGGCCGGGGATGCGTAAACGCATTTCCCCAACGCAAAAAAGGTCACGTGACCTGATGCTAGTTTACTATAATTCACTCATCTTTATATTTAGGTGTACGTTGTTCTTGTTTATAAAATTAGCTCTCTTTGTCTCAGTGACAAAGTTTAGTATTTTCTGGGTAATTTTCATTGAGTTTAAGCAGAAGCATTTTATACGGCTTAATACATAAAAAATGTTAAAGTAGATCTACCTGAATACGATGCGTTCCGCAGCCCAATGAAACGTCTTCATAAGTTTTTCGGGAATGTCATGCATCTGTAAGCATCTGATCAACATTCCCTTCAGACTTCATGCTAGTCAGTAATAATTCATTTCAAAACATGTGCATCTATGAATCACATGGAGTGATGACGTCACACGCCACAAGTCTGGATAATCAGGCGCTGCGACCGTAACAGCTGGGTTACATTACAGATCACATGCAGCTGTGTCTACAGAGTACAGACGTAAACTATAACAGGGCACAACTTCATTAATTTGTAATTAATTTTTTTAGTCAGTAGAGTAGTAGTTTAGTCAGAAGAGTGCTTAAGTACAGCTTCAATTTCATATTAAGTTAATAAATATTTGAACGACCAATCCACAGAATTGATATCCAGGCTAATTTCGACATTGAACTTAATAATTTTTGACACAACGCGCCCATAATTTATAAATATTATAGCGCTTGTGATGCTTTATGTCATATGTTTTTGATTCGTAATTTCGCTGTTGAAAGTTGTAACTATTGAATGCGAATAGCTTTGTCCACACTGTGCCTTTTTCTGTTCGTCAAAGGCATGTGAGGCATGCCCGCTAGTAACCACTCAATAATTGAATTAAAAATTAATTAACCATTGGTCAATCCACTTGATCGGGAATAGTTTAGACTGACCTCGATACACGAGTGCGCTAGTGTTGCATTATGCATTTATTTTCATCGAGAGAACTCAATAATTAATTCTAATGATACAATTTATGTTTGGTCCAAGTCAAAGCCTTATATTTTTTAATTTAATTGGCGTTAAAAGTTATTTACGGGCCCACCACTGTAATGGACTATGCAAAATTTTGATATGATACACAACTCGAGGTATAAAATTAAAGTCTAAACTGTCTTAAGGACCTGTGAGACACCAATGTGCAATAAAAAACGTGTAGATGTTCGTATATTATTGCCAATGATAGACTTCGATTGTAAACGCTGGAGACAGCTTCGCAATTATTGTTAACTAGATGACGCCCGCAACTCCGTTGCGCCAAATCTCGTTTATCGCGCGGAAACCGTGCATTTTTGGGACGAAAAGTGTCCTACGTACTTTCCCGGGACTCAAAGTATCTCCATGCCAAATTTCAGCTAAATCGGTTCAGCGCTTTGGGCGTGAAGAGGTAACAGACAGACAGATAGACAGACAGACACACTTTCGCATTTATAATATTAGTATGGAAGTATGGATAATATTAGTATGGAATGTTATCCATCATGACGCAATGTGTAAAGCGGCTATTACACAAAGATAAAGTTTTGACCGTTTTACCATAACTCACTTTTCATCCACGACATTCCAGTAATCTCAATAAGTAAATTCCAATACGATTCGCTAATCTTAACGCCTAACATAATTTATGTCGCGTCTAGACGTTGCAATTTGAAACCAACTGGTCAGTGGCGACAAAATTCACACATTACTGGCACCACTGAAAACAGAACTCTAATGTTCTAGCTTTAAGATTCTAATTAGTTTTTAGCACCTTGACCGTTCGAAACGAGAGCATTTAGATTAAACATGGGTGATATAATTTATGTAACAGATAGAGCTAGTTACTGTGATTCCAATTTCAAACTGTTGGAATTAAATTCACGCCATATATGGATCCCTATTTAATATAATAATTATGGTCCCATGACCATTCTTCTACACATGTACATGACCTCATACTACTAGAGATGGATATTTTAGTAACACAATAATGGAATTATGCTGTATAGTTCCTAGACTACAAACATGGATAGGACAATATAGTACCTTCTTTTCCGAGGGGATTTAGGCTAAAGCTTACAACACATTAGCAAATAATTACTAAGCCATCTCTTCAAATTAAGTATGAGTGTATGTTAACTTCAATGAATTTTATAATTTCTCTAGAAGTCCCAATAAGTGGGTTAACCCTCAATTCACTAGGTGAAATTTACTAACGTAATTACCTTCTATGAGTCCCTGGGACTCACATACTTTTAATGTATGTTTTTATGAAATAAAAAAAATTTCATCAACATTTTGTTTAACAATATTCTTAAGTACTTACTTTGTAAATTATTATAATTAATAACAAAACCAACCAAACTTCTGAGATCATCTTGAAAATTTAAGAAAAAGCACTTATCAGTCTTTTAAAACCATGATATTTTTAATGTTTCTCTAAACTAACAAATATTCTAAAAATTAAAAAGAACTAAAATAAAATAAACATAAATGTATGCTTCTATACACAGAAAAAAAAGTGCAGTGGGTTTCTATCACTATCTAAAAGCCACGTCGGCATATCTTTTTTGAGCAAGTAAAACATATCGGCTTCAGACATTTTGTGCACAGATGAGCAGTTTTTGTTCTCTTTTTATAGTGGCACAAGTAGTAATACTTTCCCTCCTAGCCAACTTGTTTCAGGGTGGCTCACATTTTCAGGAAAGTCATTTTTTCGTCCAAGTCTTCTTGAAGCCAGGCTTCCAGAATGGAATCTGCTCCATCGTCTCTTAGATTGATAAAGTCATGTTTTTTAGAGCTCTTTTATAATTGTACAACAGAAAAATAAAGCATACATAATTTAAATTATTGTAACGGTGAAAAATCAACATCTCTAAATTTTAATATATAAAAATAATCATAACGTAATTCACTAGTATGAGTCCCTGGGACTCACTTGGCGTAATAACTCACCAAATATGGTGTGTACGCACTCATCCTCTCGGCACCATGTCACCCGCGTCACTATACATGAAGGTGACGTGGGGGAAACTAGCTGCTAAAACTTTTGAATTATGGCCGTTTAAAATTTTGATGTGAGTCCCTGGGACTCAGGAAGTGAATTAAAGGTTATATCAAAGGGATATTATATTATTAAAATAATTTGGTAACATGATTTAAATGAAGATTATACTCACAATAATGTATCAATTTAGTCTTCGTTTGTTTTGAAGATTTCCTCCGTCTTAATGCTAGAAGATTCATAAAGTCTGTGACACAGTAGTGACTACCTAGCAATAATTTCATTTTGCAATTAAATTAAAAATAAAATAAAATCAGCAAACATTTTGTAAAATCAAAAAAACTACATTACAAAATTTTGGTCTATTTCTTCCTAGCCTTGCCTGCCTAGCCAAAGTATGCCAGGTATGTCATTGCAAAATATAATTATAAGCTATAATAATATATCATATTATACAAATAACAATAGCATGCCAGTCGCTAGCTCCATCGTGTATGAGAATCCTAAGTCGCAATTACACTGGCTCACGACGCTGGCACGGTGTAAACGCTACCGTGTAGAAAGTACAAGAGGTCAAATAAACCCTTTCCTTTATTTGTTTGTAAGAACAATTATTGTACGTAATTACAACATTAGTATTCCAAGTTGTAAATTAATGAGTACGGAAATAGAGAGTGCTATTTTTAATTTATTTTCAAAGCTAAACAACATAAGGCATATAATGACCACAGAGCGGTAGAAATGCGAAGGTATTGACAGATTTTAAGGACAACATTTTCTTTGACTTTTCTATAACTTTTCTTTCGTAGGAAGAAACACTTTGTATGGCAGTTTTACCCATATATAATTATGCCGTTTTTAAATTAAAACAAGTATTTCAGAGCTACGTAAACTGTAGGTAAATTAGCTAAGGTACACGAAATAATAGTCCAATAAAATTACACGTAAACGAAATTATGTCCTGCAAAAATACAATATTTCTATTTGTAAAAATTGAATGGAAAAGTTATTGATATAACAAATATTCTGCAGACCGTAACACAAAGGTCCCCAAAAGTTTGTCGTTTGTCTGATTTGGTCTGTCGTCGGCGTGTAATTTCCTTTGCAGACAGAATACGAGACTCAATTGTGTCTACTTTATTCTGATCGTGTATGAAATTTCGGTTTTGTACAGACAATAATGATAATTGAAATTATAATACGACTTTTTACAGCTTGCCCGCATAAAATTATTGATAAACTAATCTTGTGATTCCCTAATTGAACCTAAATATGGAATTTTCATCGACACCTCTTTTATTCTAAATTCAAAATTAGCTTGCTTTAAATTTCGAATAAATTCAAAATTAGAAATAAATTCAAAATTAAAACTAGTTAGTAGTAGTAACTTGGTTTACACTAAAGTAGCAGCAACGTTAACAATGCAAAAACCTTGCATCTCAGATAAAATAAAACAAGTACATTTCCCAATACAAGACATGTTTTCACTTATTTTGAAATTATTAATGAGGCGTGAGCCGTGATAATTCAATTAAACATTTAGTTTTAAAATAAATGAGGCAAATAGAAACTTCGTCCTTCAATTTGCGAACCTTTGACTTGTGTTCCAAGTTCTAATCTTATAAGTAACGTTTATAAAAAAGTTTAAATTTAAAATATTCCAACTTTTGAGCTGTATACGAAAGAAGGTAGGTAACTACCCTAACAGTGTGGATTATTTTGTTATTATTAGAAGAGAAATGATTGTCTTTTACTAATGAAGCTATCTACACTGTGCACACTGCACAGTGTAGATAGCTTCATTAGACACACAATATTTTGTAAATGAAACTGTCACGTTACTAACGTATCAGATAGGAACAAATCATTGTATAACTATAGTCTGTATACTTATTACTTAGTGTGTCTTTTCTATTAATAAGAGAGCATAAACCTTTATCCTATAATCACAAACCAGTATTGTAGTATTTTCCCTTTATAGCACCCACTTTTTCTACTGTGTTGGAATTTGAAACGTTTGCCCTTATCACAATTAGTTAAGTTCAACCCTACCTTAATATAGTAACTGAAATGTAACACCAGCAATACTGCATTAACTATTAACCTACAAAGAGCTACGTAACACAGAACCAGGTCATTCTCAAATCGGTTTCCTTCCGTCCCGTTTAGCTGCAGTATTCTTTGAGAACATCACCCATACTTGTTTATTGTGAAAACGAAATTTAGAGTCGAGCTTTCTTGAGCGTTTCCTGGCATAACTTTTGTTCTTTTAATGCACCTACTAAGAAATACTAAAATCGATTTAACACACACTTAGCTGTTTTATAAGAAATTTCGAGTTATGTATTCATTTTATATCTATAAAGAACTTACCTCAATTTCATGATTGTGCAAAAAAAAAAAACACGCAGAAACTGTGCATTTTCCAGAGATATTATAGCACTTATTGATTTGTATCAAATCGGTAGTAGCACCGTGACCAAAGGAAATTGGCAATATTATATATTATTATCATTCTGCTATAATATATAATATTGTAGATTGTATCCATACTAATATTATAAACGCGAAAGTGTGTCTGTCTGTCTATTACCTCTTCACACTTTAACCGCTGAACCGATTTTGATGGATATCTCCATAGATGCTTTGAGTCCTGGGAAAATAGATACTTTTTTATCCTGAAATAATGTACAGTTCTCGCGCATTAATCCTTCAGGCCCTGCGCGAGCACCGGTGATCGCGACAACAATAGAATACAATAGCAATTCCTGGAAATTCCGACTGAAGTATTAAACGAGTTTCTGAGCAATGGAACTTCAGGCATCTTCTGGATTTGTCATTTGTATAGATTATAAAAATGTCACGTTACCCCGTCGATCGTGGGAAAACGAGACACAATAGATATTCTATTGTGTCTCGTTCACCGGAGAGCGTATGGGGCTTGATGAATTACTGAAAATATTGCTTATATAGAGTAGAGACATTTTGAAGTACCGTAGTGTTAATAATTATTTAATTTATTATGCTTACTACTTAATTTTACGACTACCAAAAACTACCTGCAAACAAAAATATGCATTTGATATTCCACGTGAAAAACTTAATGAATTATGGAAATTTTAATGAACACGGAAACGAAGTACGAAGATTAAGGCCATGAAAATTATTCGAATATCTTATGTTAATGTTATGTAGTTTATTACCATTTACTGAATACTATTTGCGTACGAATATGTTACTGGTGAGTAATTGTCGTAATAATTATATTGTGGTGTAATACGTGGTAATCAAATTACATACGTTATTATCTTTTTCCCGATTAATTTACACTCACAATAACCTCTTTCTTTCTTTTTCTTCTTTTTTGGCAACTTGACACAAAGGATGTGTATGTTGTGCCACAGACAAGGTAAAAAGGTAAGGAATATGGCGGGAAACCCATATTCCTCCTATTATAATTTTCATCATCGTTTTCATGTATCGTCAAGTAAAAGTCAATACAGTCAAGGAGTCAAGTCGGTCGATTCAGTAAAGTGGTAGACGCTTTACTGAAACTTTCAATGGAGTTTTGGAGGGAACACAAAATAGCACGTTTCTGGATATTACATCACTTTCCTACACTTGTGCATGAACACGAATATCTAATGGTCAATATTCTACCAATATTACACATTAAAAACCCAGCTAACACAATTTTTAGGAAAATAATACAAAAACACAACAGCACTCTTTCACATGCCCGCCAAAACTCCCCACAATAACCTCTTCTTTTTTTTCTTTTTCTTCTTTTTTGGCAACTTGACACAAAGGATGTGTATGTTGTGCCACAGACAAGGTAAAAAGGTAAGGAATATGGCGGGAAAACCATATTCCTCCTATTATAATTTTCATCATCGTTTTCATGTATCGTCAGGTCTAAAGTCTAGTCAAAGTCTAAGTAAAAGTCAATACAGTCAAGGAGTCAAGTCGGTCGATTCAGTAAAGTGGTAGACGCTTTACTGAAACTTTCGATGGAGTTTTGGAGGGAACACAAAATAGCACGTTTCTGGATATTACATCACTTTCCTACACTTGTGCATGAACACGAATATATAATGGTTAATATTCTACCAATATTACACATTAAAAACCCAGCTAACACAATTTTAGGAAAATAATACAAAAACACAACAGCACTCTTTCACATGCCCGCCAAAAACTCCCACAATAACCTCACAATAACATTTCACAACAATAACTTCTTCTTCTTCTTCTTTTAAAATATGGCTCCTTGGTGAATCGCCAATGTCAGAGTGGGTTGACGAATACTCTGCCTTATGAGAGGTTTTGTGGGAAAACAAGGGTACGGTAATTATGAAACGCGTACGGTGCCTGTTGAAAATTCCTTAACCTAAAACAAACACAAACATATAACAATGACTGCCGTCACATTGACATAAAAATGGCACCTCGCAGATTATATTTTTTTAATAAATTTACTTGCCATAGACACAGTATGAAGTCCGGTCTGTGTTCGGTCTGTAGTCCGGTCCGGAGTACAGAACACCGAACACTTGTGAACAAGCTTTACTTACACGTACCACGTACCCGCCGCGGCTCCAGGAGCCGCGCGACGCTAGACGGGGTTACTTTTATTTGTCTCCAGGAGCCGCGCGACGCTCAAGAGGATAACGTACGAATGCTTCATCGTAACTCGTAATGGAATTAACAGATATATGCGAATCCATCATCTAATGTCTATACATATTATAAAACAAAGTCGCTTTATTCCCTCATGTCCCTTTGTTCCCTTTAATCTTTAAAACTACGCAACGGATTTTGATGATTCTTTCAGTGTTAGATAGCCCATTTATCGAGAAAAGCTATAGACTATGTTTTATCACGCTAAGACTAATAAGAGCGAAGAAATAGAGGAAAATGTGGAAAAAACGGTGAAAATTATTTGAAAGGGCTAACTTGAACGCACTAATCTCAGGAACTATAATTGGTCCGATTTGAAAAATTCTTTCAGTGTTAGTCCATTCATTGAGGAAGGCTATAGGTTTTATTTTATCACGCTAAGACTAATAGGAAAATGTGGAAAATAAAGAGAAAATTATTTGAAAGGGCTTATCTCGCGAACTACTAGAGCAATTTTATGTTATTTGGTAGAGATAAGAAGTAGACCACGTGAAGGATCATAGGTTATCGATTTTAATCATTTTTTCAGTTTGTGGTTATAAAATATATAATACCCGTGCGACGCCGGGGCGGGTCGCTAGTTACTAAATATATTATAACTACGAAGGTGTCTCTGTTTGTCTGTTCTTTCTTCACGTTTTGACACATGACTTGGTTTTGTTGGTTATAGAAACAATTTGAGCCCCTGAAAAGGATATGAAATAGTTTTTATTAGGGAAAATTGTGTGCGCTATGTTCTTATCATTAATTTCTCTGCAGGTTCCAAGACAGCTTTACCTTATCCCTCGGGCTTCCTAAGATCATATCAAAGGGTTTTCGTGGTTGGACACCGCTGTCGATCCTGGCGACACAGGAGGTACAGCGGTGGCAATGTGTGATAGCCTAAAGCTCGCTTAAGAAAAAAAAAACGAAGCAGCGTTTTTGTGATATTAAAAAACTAGATGACGTCCTCGCCAAAATTTGTTTATCGTGCGGGAATCGTAATTTTTTCTGCGACAAAAAGTATCCTATGTCCCAAACAGATAGACAGACAGATAGATAGACAGATATCACTTTCGCATTTATAATATTCGTATGGATGTACTATCAGATAAGTTGATTCCTAGGGGGATTATCTGATCCCCCTAGGAATCAACCCAGGGGACCTACCTAGAATGTAGATTGGTCGTGTTACGTCAAATCCAGGCCACAAATAACATTGAATTGACATAATCCGACCAAATGACGTTGGTCTGTCATCAATTTCCTCGATGGTACATATGTACGTAAGCTGACATAAGGATTAAGAGTATCATCCTTGAAGTAAACTCACGTAATTCACACACTTTCCATTTCATTGACAAAAGCTATAATGAATCGTAATCTCGCATTGTTGATTTGTCACAGTCCGGTGGTACTTATGTTCTATTGTTGTAGCCAGTGCTAGTTTCCATTAAACTGTGGGAATAGCCCTAAGAGATATAAAGATTTATCTGAAAGTATTAAGACTGGATGCATTTAGTATTGTGTAATAGGTGTGTGGTCATAAATTGAGAACGTAGATTGGGTCTTTCCTAAAAAACCTTAATTGCTTGGCACTATTTCGTTTAGTTTTAATGTTGTTCGAGTCTATACGCTTATTAATAAAAGTTATCCCGCACAAGAATATGCCTTTGTGGGTGTGGCCCTATGAAAAATTTATGAAACCAATATTTTCTTGCTATAATTTGAGTGCCAAATATATTATTTTAACGACGCAGGCATCTTCGAATGTCATCATATCACTGTTTTTTTTTAATTGTATAGTTTTGAAGAAGGTAATAAACAGGAAAAGTATGGTGTCAAAAACATTTTATGCTGCTTAGATATATAAATTATTCATTAACATGTAAGATGTGTTTATGATACAATAATAGTTGAGCAAAAAATTAATGTATTTTTTCAGATGAAATCATTCTACGGAAAATATTTGCGATTCGTCTCACTTCACAGCACCGTACACTTCCTTACAGCTTCATTAGCAATATTAGCATTATTGACTAGACATAACAGACGAAATACAATAACTTATAAAGCCTTATTAATTAGCGGAGAAAAACCAAGGACTAAGCCGCGTTTAGGAAAAACGATGGCTTAGCTTAAATTTAGTGAAAATTTTGACATAAGCTCAATATTTTCATTTTTCAAATTCTTCATTAAATTGAATCATTAAATTTCTCGGAGTGCGGGCGTTTCTTTTCTGTCTCTTTGTTCCATTTCCAATATTTTTAATCTATTCAACAATGGCCAATCAAAATTCCCCAGAAACCGGGGCTCTATTTTCCGCTGGGTTTAAGCCATTTGAAGGACAGTGACAGTCACAAAAATCAGCGGGGCTACAGTGGTCGCTTTGGATAATCATTATAATATAAATCATAATATGTTTCATTTTTTTATATCGCAAAATGGTCACTCTGCTTGCAATCATATCTAGTAATTCGTACTAATTTGACATTCGTCAGTTTGATAGTTTTTACAATTCTTTTACTGAATTGATTGAGGGGAATTGCTAAATGTGATAATTTTAGCCCCGCAGTTAGTTCTATCTTCCTTTATTGATATGTATAGAGGTATATATTAAGTATATCAAATCTCTTCGGTGACCAGATTATATCATTCTTTTTAAACAAGTAGGTAGTTAACATAATGTATATAAGACACAATAAATTACCAAATGGAAACGCTTCCTTGCGCCAAATTATTTTCCACCGTGATCAGCGATTAGCGTGTAATTAGTTATGGTCGTCTTCGTTATGTCAGCGTGCGCCCGCGCCGGCGGCCGATGGTCTAACAATTAGTGGTTTAAGTTTAAGGGCTACATGGTGACAGGTGACAAGCGCAAGCGGATAACGTAGGAACCTCTACGCCGTAGAGGTTGCGGAGAGCTAATTTTAAAAGCAATAGATAATATTAATTTTATTATGCTTGTGAGTTTTAATGTTCTACTTTATCATCTTATCATTTGTGAATTGTTAGTTGTTTAAGTTTAGGACTATGTTTATACTATACTCTATAGATATGTAGTTTTTACTCCTTTGTAATTCAGCATTTTTTTAATATATTGAATCGCATACTGTTTTAAATAGCTTCAAACCAAATTAGTTCCACTTCAAAAAGCCTATAATTTTCACATAGTAAAAAATGTTCAATATTCCATCTAGAGCCTAAGAAAAAGCGAATTTATGTTACGCTATCGCTTCTAACATGTTCGCCGCCTTACACCAGGCCCTTAATCTCGATACTTTATTACATTAGATAAATTTTTGTGTCCAACACTTAACTCTTTAATTTTATCTAATCACAACTATTACATAGGGCTATCGGCTTGACAAACATAATAGAGTTATGAGTTATGGCTCTATTAATTTTTAAGAGCTGTAACGAATGCGATAAACATAACACCAGCCTATAGAGATGTCTTGATTTCCCTTGACAGTTTAGTTTAGGGTCAGTTCATAACGAAATGAAAAGATATGAGGTGCAAGCGCTTGATAATATCGCTGCCTTGAGTTTGAATTTGAATACGCCTTCGTAGTCCAGTGGTTTAAAGCGCTCTTGAGTGTTCGATTCCTGCGTTGGAAAAATGCTAAAAATGTACTTATGACGTCTGCTTATGTGCAAGTTTTGAAAATCTGCATACTATACTCACATATAGGTTAGATTTAAACGATCGACTTCACACTTGACGCCTGACATAATATCTGGGATCTATAGATCTATAGAAAACACATAACTATTGGTATGATCGATGGCATCTAGTTATGACACGGCGTGCTTACGTAATAGCCCTTCTATGGTGTTTAATTGGATTGTTAACGCTGGAACACTTTCAATTTCAATTCATCAGTTAAACTTCGGTCAGCTGTGAAAAATCTGGTTATGTATATGTTATTATTTTGACAGCAAATTTTAATTATGTCTCTATGTAATAAAGGTTAATTTAATACATAATCTACATATCATAGATAATAATATAAATTCGCAAATGTGTCTGTCAGTTCTTAACCGCTGAAACGATTTTGAAAATGTTGGTAGAGATCAACTACGATAATATGGCGCGCCTCTCCAAAATTCAAAACGTTTGAAATGCGTTGTCAAAACGTTTGAAGTTCGTTGTCTTGCGCGGTAGGCTAGTTATGATTAGTTGACCTTATTTATGCAAAATGAGTCCAATCCACACCATTGCCAAAATTGAGTTAATAATGCAGAAGTATTCCAAAATGGACCTTTTATCGACCCTATGAAGATCATGCAAATCTAACAATTTTGGCAGAACAAAACATTTTCACAACAAAGTTACCAAATAATAAATTAATGAGTATTGTTTTTTTTAAAAGATCCAAGCTGCAGAGTCCCTTGATTTTTTTTTTTTAATTAGGCAAGTAGAATCATTCGGCTTGGTTCTCGTTCGCATATTAAAAAAAAGGCTTACTTCTCAATATTTTACAAAGACTCACGTCAGTCACGTGGCTGGTTTTTTGTTGATATAAAGGCGACGGGTCATTGTGACCCAGGCCCGACACGACACAAAATTACTCCTGCGTAACTGGCCTGGTTTTATTGAAACCAGAGTAGTTTTGTATATTGCGCACACACTTGGGCACTATAAAATTACTCTTGCTTAACTGGTCGTGGTTATTGCGCACACACGAAAGTTATAACACGATCGTATAGAGGGGAAAAATCCAGGAAGAACAAGCCGAAGAACCCCATATCCAGGACAAACAGTTGCCGAGTTACAAACATTCAAACTTTGACATTGACAGCTTGGCAACTGTCAAATGTCTTACAAAGGTAGCCATAACTCCGCTCCCAATAGGCGTAGAGGAACGGGCCGAAAATTGAGCTTTTATGGTTTAAAGGTAGTCGAAGAAGAAGAGTAGTCTAGAAACCTAGGACCCAAACTAGGGGTACCTACTACCTAGTTCACCTACCATACCATACCATTCAAAATCTATTTGTTTAGTAGTACTTGAGTCTTGAACCTAATAAAATTCTGAAAAGTAATTAAATGTTAATAAATTTTGCCTGATATGAAAATGCGCGTTAAAAGCGATCATCCCATAATACGACATAATTTAAGCGCCGCGCCGTATGTTAATTATAACGTACTTTACACTGATATTATACACTGTCACGGTAATACTGAACTATTTTATGTATTACATTGTTATAGTATACTACTAGCGACCCGCCCCGGCGTCGCACGGGTATAAAATATATGTAGCCACTGAAAAAATGATTAAAATCGATAACCTATGATCCTTCACGTGGTCTACTTCTTTTGACAGGAATTTATCTACCTACTAGACGTTCCGCACGGCTTCACCAGCATAAATTAGATATTTTACAGACAAATTAGTTCACAAAAATAGCCTATGATCCTTCACGTGGTCTACTTCTTATCTTTGCCAAATAACATAAAAATTGCTCCAGTAGTTCGCGAGATAAGCCCTTTCAAATAATTTCCCCCGTTTTTTCCACATTCTCCTATTAGTCTTAGCTTGATAAAAATATATAGCCTATATAGCCTTCCTCAATAAATGGGCTATCTACTGAAAGACACTGACACTGAAAGAATTTTTCAAATAGGACCAGTAGTTCCTGAGATTAGCGCGTTCAAGTTAGCACTTTCAAATAATTTTCCCCGTTTTTTCCACATTTTCCTCTATTTCTTCGCTCCTATTAGTCTTAGCGTGATAACATATAGCCTATAGCCTTCCTCGATAAATGGGCTATCTAACACTGAAAGAATCATCAAAATCCGTTGCGTAGTTTTAAAGATTAAAGGGAACAAAGGGACATGAGGGAAAAAAGCGACTTTGTTTTATAATAATACTAGCTGTCCCGGCAAACGTTGCTTTGCCAATTGCCATAATATATTTGCCATATTATTTTATTGCAGTGACTAAATAAATAAGTCACCATGGCAACGTCGATCGCTATCCCGTCGAACAAACAATGGTCGCCGTCAGTCTCAGGTTGTAATAATTTACTATTATTTATTCAACAAATGCACTTATCAATATATAAAGTACCGAGTAGCCGATTCTCAGACCTACTGAATATGCATATAAAATTTGGTAAAAATCAGTAAAGCCGTTTCGGAGGAGTTCGTGGACTAACATTGTGACACGAGAATTTTATATATAAGATGTATCTAAGATTATACAATGATTGTAACGTCACTAACCAAATATGTAGTAAAAACTCGAGTAATATCAATATTATCACAAACAGCTCATTTTGAGATTCCAAATTTAGTTTCAGCAACTTTATAAATTCATCGTAATAGTTTACATTAAAGTTTTTGTATAGTGTTGATTATCCGGCTAGAAGGACCATAATGACTCACAATGGAAAATAGCAATGCTTAAATTAAATTAGAGTTTTTGCTTCCCAAAAACCGCAATGACAATACCAAATTGGATAATCAAATAATATTAGAATACGCAAAGAAAAAAAAAGCTATTTGTTAAAAAATCGTGGGAACGACGGAGTAATCGCGCGCCGTGCATTGTGCGCTTGACTTTGAAAAGTTAAATTGAAAACGTGGCAGAATTATTTCTGGATTTGCCTCAATTTCTATTCGATTTGTATAATTTCTTATGGGAAATTTCGTAGAAAGCAGGAAACTTCAACAGAAAACTTTAATGCAATTTGATATCTACATCTTTACCTAGAATATAACAAGCTAGCTCCTAAAGTCTAATCTTTTTCAGTAGACACGACATGAACGCCAGTATAAATGATCAGTAACAATAGCGATGTCGATTTGTTGACTTTTTGAACTTAGCCAATCAAAACGCTAGAGAATATCTATACTAATATTATATCTATACTAATATTATAATTGGGAAGAGTTTGTTTGTTTGTTTGTTTGAACGCGCTAATCTCAGGAACTACTGGTCAGATTTGAAAAATTCTTTCAGTGTTAGATGGCCCATTTACCGGGAAAGGCTATAAGCTATATTTTATCACGCTAAGATTAATAAGAGCGAAAAAATAGAGGAAAATGTGGAAAAACGGGGGAAATTATTCGAAAGGGCTTATCTCACGAACTACTGGAGCAATTTATCTGTTATTTGGCAAAGATAAGAAGTAGACCACGTGAAGGATCATAGGCTATTTTTGTGAACTAATTTGTCTGTAAAATATCTAATTTATGCGGGCGAAGCCGTGCGGAACGTCTAGTAGGTAGATAAATTCCTGTCAAAAAACACCAGAAATTGGGCATAGAATATAGTTCCTACAGGTCTCACCTCAATGAGGATGTTTGCCGTAGGGTCTATCGTGTCAAATATGCACATTATTATCATGACATATTATGACAGCAGTTTGACACGACCCTAAGGCTACATTGTGGCACCTGGTGGCAAATAGAATTTCAAACATCCTTTTTCTCTCCGCCATCCATGAATCTCGGTTCGGATCGGACGTAGCGCGAAACTCAGACTCATCAATAGCAAGACGTAATATTGTTACAACCATTAAACCATGTCCTTCCGCATATAAAAAGTCGTGATTATAGCGGTTAAAGCTATAACCTGTTACGTGTCATCGTGCCATTGTGGGCCACTTTGTTCTACAGCACCGTGTTACGTGCTAAAGGTCAAATTTGATGATACCATTATAGTCGGCGATTAGCTTAGATAATAACGAAAGGTGCTTCGCGATTTTCACTCGTTTACTACTAATTAAATTATATTAATTAATTGTTCATTAAGAGAATCGCGTGTTTTGCTTTGAGAGCTCAAAACTGGTTTCGAAATCTCTTGTTCTTTTAAGACAGATACAACTTTTGTTCTTTCAAGTATAGCTCCACACCGATTTAGATGTTGGTAGCTGGTCTTTTTACTAAGTCCGCTATGTATAAGTAATTTTAATACCTACTGCCAAAGTGTATCGTAGATTTCGATCGATTGAATATAGTCTACCGTCAACTTTGTTATTGCCGAAATCAAAGCCTAACTTAAGACCCAAAGAAGGCCAAGGTCTAAACTAAGACTGTTTTATCAATCAAGTAATGATTGAAAGTTGATTTGAAATTAATGAGTTCAGTGGTTTTAATCAACGTCGATCATAAATAGATACATCAAACTTTGAATAACTTAAAGACCACGAACATAATGAAAACTTCCAACAAAATAGTTTCAATAACGAAAATATAATATTTTGAGTCGGCAAAAAGGAAACTGCAATTTAAAATTTATGACCCCAACTTCTAGTTTCTGCGGTTCTTAAGATTACTTGATCTTTTCAATGTGACATTGATGGTTAACTTGTTTGATGAAGCTCAAAAACCTTAAAACTAACTACTAGTCTGTTAAACTTTGCTACCTAAGTACTTTACCAAATAATTTGCGAATCTTTTCCCTCCTGAATCAGTTAGAGATTCTAGTCTCCATAATATTTAAATAGTTGAGGTGTTACAAACCTGATGATTCTTTATCAATCAAATCTAATACGATAATAGTAGTGTTTCCCCGCGATTAGCACCTGTATAATTATCTCGATGTTTTTGTGTAATGACAAAAACAATTACGGAACCAGCGCTTTGTAACAAAAAAACTGGTAATGAGCAACGAGCAAAAAGTGTCTAATGTTTTACACGCGTTAAATTTTGTTTGGTGTTTTATTTGTGATGTTCAATACGGATTTCCGTCATAACAGGAAATAGGGTTTTTCTAGCAAATAGAAAATTTTCCTTCTCATCGTAGAGTCGCATTTTCTTATAAAAGCTAGGTATAATTTTATGCCCTTTTTTCCGGGTTATAAACAAAGGCTTCTATTTAAACCTCAGTTTAAATAGAAATCTTTGGTTTTTCGTAGAAGATTTCATATTATACCTGTTGTGTGTAGTATTAATTATTACCTTTACCTTACCAGAAGCCTAACTGGGCACTGCAAGCTCAACAAACACCTAAACAGAGTGGGTATTTGTAGCATAATGACTTGCAGATTCTGTGCGGAGGATGAAACACCTATTCATCTTCTCCTCGACTGTTCTGCTGGTCTACTACAGAGCAGGAACAGGCACTTTGATCGCCACGAATACTCATCTACAGTGGAAATTCGTGGCACCAGCCCCAACCATATCGTTCAGTTTATGAGCAGTATTGGGTTGAGGATGATTCTCTAGTGAGAAGGAGTCACAATAGATCCTCATGGGTCGCAGAGACGTCAGGGCTATAGCGACCTGCCTTCTTTAAAAAAAAGTATTAATTATCTCTTGTATCAAGATACTTAAAACTTAAAAATCCATTATAAACTATAAGATAATTTTCACCAACTTTGAAAAAATAAGGGGCTCTATTTCACAGCTAATGTGTGGAATTTGTGCAATTACTGTAATTATTATAACTACCATATTTTATCTACTGATTATTTTCAAAGTAAGACAAGTTTGTTTCATATTGTATTGTTTGAAGCCTGAAAAATACAAATATCTTTTATATATATTTTAATCACCACACTAAATCTCTTCGTCCAGGCTTCGCAATAATAAATTAGAGAGCTAAAAGCGAGTTTAATTTATTGATTTAATACAAGTCTCACATAGGAATAGACCTACCGCAACAACGGATTCACACGAGGTTGCCAGGTTATGAGAAAACCCGACAATGGTTATTACAACCGTACAATACTATTGCGGTTTTTTATCGGTTACTTAAACGGTTTATTTTGTCTTTTGTTCGTGTTTAAGATGGTTTTAGATAAGGTATAAAACGCTTAAGGGCTTAGGCTATTATAGTATTTGGTAATTGCGATATTATACATATTATTACATGTGTACCTAGTTTGTGAAGGTCTTCGACATGAGTTTATTTGTCAATTTTATTAACTTTCTTTCTCTCTTTTACAGGTATGAAACTTCTCATCATTTTATCCCATCACATTCAAAACTCTACATCTAGAAGTAAGTTAAAAAAGTTGCTTAATGAAAATTATTATTCTTTATAATAACTTTATCTCTTTCCTATATTAATTAATAATACAGTTTTAGCAGCGCGAATTTTTTTTGGCAATGTTAATATATAATGATCACGTAATAAAGTATAATTGATAAATATAATTTAATGGCTGTGGAGATTGACAATGGCGCCACAACGACCTTTCTTCATGACTCACTCAGCAAGGACGTGGCCATATCAGTTTTGAGAGCAAAAATACAACATAGCAAGCAAGCGAAAAGTAACCGAATTTTGATAGAAATAAAGTCTAAATTGCGTTTACACAGCGTAATGCAATGAACTTTTAGATGAGCTACCAAAGCTCGTATGTTTTTAAGATTCGCGTTAAGAGCCTTATATTCCAAATTACAACGAAAGTCAGGACGATGGTGTAACATTATAGGAATACTCCGGATATCCTGTAAACCACTGGAGAAACCGCTATATTCCGGTCTTTTTTTTAAGTAGCTTAGGCAGCTATAGACAACATTTCAAGGCGTGGTATACAAAGACTACAAGTGTCACAAAATGTTGGCTGAGCAAGAAAAGCCAGGAGAAAAGGCCGGAATTCGAAAACCTTTGAGAGCTTGGGAAATCTTTAACTTCTATTGCTTGATCGCCTTACCCCACACATATAATTAATTTTCCTGGTCCATCGTAAAGGAATCTGCCATTACGTGTCTTCAAGGAATTAAGAGCAAATTACACGGTAGTCATAGGGTCACACTCACAGTACACCTTTTAATGCCGTATAAACTTACTTTCCGCTTGCACAACAAATGATAGGGGAACCAGATTTCTCATAATGATATAAAATTGAATAGATTTCTTCAATTAAAAAAAGAAAGTAAACTGTAATGGCGGGTTAAGTCATCTTAGTCCTCAGGGGTGTTTAGAGCAGTTTGCATCTGATAGAGTTGCGGTGGGTTGATCGTGCACGGAACTTAGCCTAAGCGAGGTGTGGAGCACCATGGGGTTTTGGAAGGCAGATGTCCCCAATCATCCGGGGATGCGCAAAGCATTTCTCCATGAAGAAAAGGATCAGTTCACATCGAAACGAATGGAGACGAGGCGTAAATTAGCGATGCATAGCAATAGAAAATTAAAATATCATAGGACATTTTAATTTTTACGACCATTTTAGTCTATTATGTTTTATTTTGCATCATCGCAACTTATTTCGTTGTGGACCCGTAAAATAAGCACACTTCAAACAAATGGCAATCAGATTTTCATTAAAAAATCAAGGTAGGAAGTCGCTTAATTAGCTGATGTATCCTTGTCATTAAGTGACAAGGATAAAGCCATGTTTTTAGAAACTATTAAACTGATACTTATTTACTAAACACATAATATGACACTCTTCCTGAATTACTGAGGCCCTATTCCACCTCTAAAGTATTCTTTATTTAGTAGCATTTGTTATTCAAAACTTTAAGGTGTTAAAAATGATTTTAGGTTTCTTATGCTCATTTCTGATCATGCCAAATCTTATCTTTAAACGAGCAATTATTGTATATATGATATATAATTGAAATCTCGGAATCGGATCCAACTATTTTCATGAAATTTAGTATATAGGGGGTTTCGGGGGCGATAAATCGATCTAGCTAGGAATCATTTTTAGAAAATGTCATTTTATTCGTGTACCGAGCAAAGCTCGGTCAAATAGCTAGTCTCAATATTACAAGTAAAAAAAAATATCTAATACTAACATTACTTAGTATTAGACTATTATTTGCTATTTACTAATAAACTGTATCTATAGTTGTGAATGAAATGTGAGACAGTATAACAGTAATGCATCAAACTGAACTAGAAGACAGGTACTTTATTAATCGCCTACGTCATAATGCGGCGAGGACAGATAGAAAGCGCGGCAAGTCACGAAGCCTCGGGAAAACACAATGAACTGCACATAATTGCACAGTTGCACAGGTAATTGCACAGTCGCCCAGTGTGCAGCACAGATTGCACACAATCTGGTGAACTGTGACTTCATTACCGGTAAATACCGAGGACGGTGCTCAAATTTCTGGTGATCATTTCTGATTTGTGATTTGGAGCAGGGAAAAGCGTTCGGTGAATCGCCAGTTACGATTGAGATTCTGCTAATCAATAGGGGTTGAGATGGTAGGTTATTTCTGCATAATTAACATTTATACCGGTATATTTGATGATCAATATCGATTGTACGCTTTTAATTCATTATTATTGTCTTCAGGAAAACAAAACAGCTCTAACAATATTTATAAATCGCGTGCGGCGTGATCAACTTAGAAATGCACAAATATGGAGATTTTAAGGACAAGATAAATTTAAGTTCAATTTTATGTTCAACTCAAATTAGCCGCAACGGGGTGGGTCACAACTCACATGTGACATATTCCATACTTTTCCCTATCGCGCACACTCTTAATTATCACACAATCTTTGGAAAATATTCTGCGCTGCGTTCATAGTGTGTGCGTAAATCAGCGTAATTAATGTATATTGGAAGTACCCGGATTCATTCACAATATTATGAGGTGTTGCGTGGATCTCATCGTTACAATTCTGCCGCGGGGGAGACGGAAAGGTTAAGTAAAAGTTCCCGTCACACGTGCTTTATATAACGATGCATTGTGAGTTGGTGTGATACTGCAGGTGGTTTTCACTCACTGGAGTTAAGTCTGTATACGAAATTTTGCCGATGAATACGAAATTGCAAAGGTTCGCTACAGAAATATTTGACGACCTCCGTGGCGCAGTGGTGAGCGCGTCGGTAGCTCAGGCCGGAGGTCGCGGGTTCGAGTCCCGCCGACGGAACAAAAAAGTTTATGAAGTCCCTGGGTCGTGGATGTGTATTAAATATGTGTATCGTATAGTAAAAATCTTAAATATATGTATAGTATAAAAGTATTAAATATATTTCGGTTGTCTGGTACCTGTAACACAAGTCCTTCAGGTACTTAGCACGGGACCAGACTGACGTGGTGTGAAGCGTCCATAGATATATTATTAGGTTTTTTCTCCTTATTAGACTTAAAAAAATATATATTAATTATTAGATTTAAAATATATTTAAGCGCGGAAAGCCGACTTGAACCTTGCGGCGAGTAATATAATGTGAGATTTAGGTTGTTTTAAATCGTGTTTTTTGACACAATTTGTTTTTTTCTTTTTTCTCGAATTGGATAGAATTTTATCTGTAGATTATTTCTGTTGTTTTCTTTTTATGAATTACAGCTCCAAGTTGTTGAAATTAACAGCAATTCTTTGCCCATTTTCTCTAAAATCTTGCCGAGTTACATTTTTTTTTTCAACTATTTCATATTAAAGTGGTAAAAAGTAATTCCAACATTTTATAGACGACTTTCTCAACAGTACATTGTATTTTTTTCATACCGTTAAGACCTCAATACAATCTATAAACAGGTGATATTCTAAACCTTTTACAGCAAAAATCACAAAACTGTCGCGGGTTTGAGTTGGATTATTTAAAAATAATTAAAAAATTAAAAATCTAGCTCCAACATTAGATTATAATTGAAATGATCTTACATGTTGTGCATTAAAATTTATATAAATATTGTATTTTAACTGTTAAATCACATCTGTTAAATCAGCGAAATCGGCAAATTTCGTATACGGACCCTTAAATCAGATCTTACTCCTTTTCCGATTGACGTTGATTGATACTTTTGAGATTAGTTTATAGTTATTTGCTGTACCAAAACTGCATCAAAACCATATCGAATAATCTTGGACTAAAATAGCAGAATCAGTGTACATAGGATTCAATGGAAGGATAAGACTGGATTCTAATTAATAATCAAGATGTTTACAGACAGATGACTTGTTAGATAATATGATAGAAATATAAGCTGATATCGATTCTTTTTTCTTTCAATAAAGCCAATCCTAAGGAACTGTACCCTTACAATAATTTATTCTTAATTATTCTTAAGTCTTATGAAAATCCTTAGGCTAAAACGTTGAGTAAGCATTATAATCAGAGACGTAAAATAGAGTCATAAAATTGTGTGAGCTATCACAATTCGTTGTGCATTAAACTCCGCAATTAAGACATGCATATTGCATAATGCATTTTGTATAATTGATTCAGTTCCAGAGTTTATGCTAAATGGGGCTGGTTACTGGTAGCGTTTCCCCTTGATAAAGCACCCCTTAAATTAAACTTAGGAGTCATTTTTTAAGCCGACGTACGCGATAAATTATTTTTTTTAAACACAAGAATAGGTACATAATCACAAAATATATATTGCAATTAATAAATTGTTTGTTTTGTTGAGTGACAGTGACAGATATAGTTATCTACCTTACTGTATAAAATATAAACGAGTGTGCGTGCTCGGTTCTGTTATTATTCATTTTTTATACCTTAACTAGATGACGCCCGCAACTTCGTTGCGCCAAAACTCGTTTATCGCGCGGGTACCGTACATTTTTCCCGGATAAAAAGTATCCTTGTATGTCCTTTCCCGGGACTCAAAATATCTTCATGCCAAATTTCAGCAAAATCTGTTCAGCGGTTTGAACGTAAAGAGGTAACAGACAGACAGACAGACGGACAGACAGACATACACACCATCGCATTTATAATATTAGTATGGATATGGATAATTAATATTAAAATTTTAATAAAATAAATACATAATTATTAATAATAATTAAAATTTAATAAAATAAAAATTGGTGAAAAAATGTGTTTTTTGTACGAGAGTCCTATACAAAAAACACATTTTTTACCAATTTTTGCTCTATAATGGTACGGAACCCTTCGTGCGCGAGTCCAACTCGCACTTGGCCGATTTTTCTATTTCCTTGGATGCAGGCGACTCCTTAAGAGCCCGGGTTACCCTCGAAATTCTCATACATACGTAATACCAAAATCATTTCCTCATACGAAAATATTTAACATGTTTGAGTTATTTTTCGGCTTAAAATAGTAATTACCTAGGTTCCTGTACAAAAATTAACTTCAAAATATTTAAACACAAAAATAAAAATTTTTGTGTATATTTTTTTTTACTTAATTTACTACTAAGTATTTAAGGGTCGTTCTATTTTTTCGGTCCCATTTGGTCATTTTTGTAGAATCTTTTTTTCTTTTTAAGATATTACGACAAACTTTTGTATTTAGGCTTGTGTACGTATACTTACTCTGATCCCTGAATTGCCATAATCTGCTATTTATATTTATCATATAAATAGATGGATGGTAATGATGCAACAGACGGAAATGAAAATCGATAAGATGGAAATTTAAAGGATTGGATGGAAATGAAAAATAGTTATATGAAAGCGAAAAAAATTAAGGAATTTCATGTTAGATAAACAGAATACTTATTATTGTTTTATTTTTATGAGTGATAAGACCTGTGTTAGTTATTAAAATCTCCTCTACTAAAAAATTAACAAAAATATAAGACTTTTGTTAAAAAGTAAGACATTATTATTTTGTTTAAAAAAATGTAACCAATCTTTAGTTCTACTATATAATCGTATACAATCAACATTCTTTACCGTACTTTACCTCGCTATTAACTTACTAGAGTTTTTAAGGAAAACACTATTTTAAGAAATAGTTTCACAAATCGCAGTTCTATGCAATTTAGCGCCGACTAGTTTAGTAAACTTTAGTAAACTCTTGAAAATAATATCCCAATTTGTTACACACCACTTTATAAATTAACAGGCATTAGATATACTGATGTTTAGCAACAAAAATATGTATTATGTTCCTAACTAATAAAGTCTTAAATTCTTAAAAAACAGTTTAAAATTTTAAATATTATGTTTAATAACTTAATTATGAAGTACTAGCTAGATTAGTACTACATGGATAGGTACTTATTAAAAGGAAAATATACAAGGTTATCCGTGTGTTACTAAAATACTAGTTATTTGAAAATAATCACATATTTAGTTTCATTATGAGATTAACATGAATAATACTATTCCATATATAGCCTTTATCATAATGTATTAAAAAATCACTAGCAACAAAAGTCATTCAAATAGGCAATGGATGGTAATGAAGGCTTACCCGTGACAAAACGAGAATTTGCAACTAAAAATTAAATTTTTTCCGAGAAACAATGCGCGCATCTTATCTCGCCTATAATGTATGGCAGACGTGGGCGCGGGGGTTGCGAAACATGTTTGCACGTGGATCTACAGATGCAGATTTGGTCAAAAACATAAAAACCATTTGCTCGGAACGATATGAAAAATTTCGCGTGACAAAATTAAAACCTGCGTTCTCTCAATGTTGCACACGCACGAGTTCATTATTATGTTTAAAATGGTTAATATGAGTATTTAAGCTAATGTTCCAGTACAAAACATGATAAGATTAATTACGAAAACTCTAAGAAAATTGTATTTAAGCTAAGCAATCTGGGAACGTACGGGCGTGGGTAATAAAATTTTGGCTATTTGATGTTAAATATCTTTTTGATTAATTATCTTACGGAAATACACAATACGTGGCAAAGTAGAACACTATAGACTTAACATTTTAAAAGTATTTGATCGAAGGAATTTATTTCGTCAATATCAAATTTTGACTTTGAAAGCAAATAGGACCGAAAAAATAGAACGACCCTTAAACACTAAAAAATAGAGTAAAACACTAAAAAATATATAAATAAATAGTAAATTTACTACAAAATATTTAAATACTAAAAAATATTTTTTAGACTATAAATATTTTGTAGTAAATTTACTATTTATTTATATATTTTTTAGTGTTTTACTCTATTTTTTAGTGTTGAAATATTTTAGTAGTAAATTTAGTAAAAAAAAATATACACGAGAAAAAAAATTTTTGTGTTTAAATATTTTGAAGTTAATTTTTGTACAGGAACCTAGGTAATTACTATTTTAAACTGAAAAATAACTCAAACATGTTAAATATTTTCGTATGAGAAAATGATTTTGGTATTACGTATGTATGAGAATTTCGAGGGTAGCCCGGGCTCTTAAGTCTTTCATCTTTAAATATCTAATTTGTTTAGGTTAGGTTTCGTTAGTTTAATCAAAGATAATATTTTCAACACTAGTATTTATGTGGATTCTTATAACAAAATATTATGATGTCCAATATTTTTTTAAATGCTCCCAAATTCTAGTTATGAGCTGCATCCCGGTATTGTCATTGTGGAATGTACAATAATTTGCCCATAGCCTGCATACTGCGAGGGTCGGTATTAAATGTAGGGTCATGATATTTATGCACTGCACATTATTTAGCTCGGGTTTCATTTGTTTTTTATGTCGGTCAAAATAGAATTAAAAGGGCCATCCATACTTCCATAATATTGACAAAAGTGTACCTATTTACAACGTCTTTACTCTAATTAAACTGCTGCATAGACTTGATTGTATTGAATTTTGAGACCCAGAAAAGCCGAAGGCGAGATTACCCCAGAAAATATGAGGGTCTCTATTAAGCATGTGGTAGATCTTATCTCTTTTGTTCTTATAAGCTATAATAGCACCTAAAAGGTTGTCGGAAAAAAGGCTTTAGAATAAGCTGTGTGGTCTCTACCTTATAGAGTTATAGGCCATTACCAGCTCACTCCGTCGTGGTTTATTTGCAATATCAGACCTATCCCACTTTTAATCGCACTGTCAAACTTGAAAGCTTTTAGCGAAGGGTTTAACTCCTTTTTTATATTGTAATAAATCCTGTTTGTTCCCTTTTATAACTTGACTAGCGGTCGCCCGCGGCTCCGCCCGCGTGAAAAATGATTTTCCCTGTTTTCCTCGTTTCCTATTGAAGTTTTTCTGAATTTTTTTTCTATAAGCCTCACGGAGGCCGAGACCTTTCCAACGAATGCAAAACTGTGGAAATCGGTTCGTGCGTTCTGGAGTTATAGCGTCAGGAAGGAAAACCCGACTTATTTTTATATATTAGATTAATGTGTCTAGAATAGAGTAGGAGGAGACATTGCTACTAATATTACGAATAGTTATGTCTACAATCTGACTGTCTGCTCATTCACACTCAACTTTTTAATAAAATTATGTTTATAAAGATACTTTGAGTTTCAGGATAAGACATAGAATAATGTTTATCCTGGAAAAATGTATGATTTTAGAGCGAAGCTCATGAAACGAATTTGCAAGCGAACGAAATACCAAGGAACATCTTATCTTACCCTTTAACACCTTCACTGCGGCAAGTAAAGCCCGCCGCTGCACCAGACGAAATAAACGAAGGTTTACTTCGTCTGGTGCAGCGGCGGGCCAAAGTGTGCCCCAATGATTTTTCCGCCAGTGCGGGGTGGCCTTTCTCGACCCACCAGCACAAGGTTAGATTAAATTACTATAACTTTGTGAAAACATAATGTAGGTGTACAGTTTTTGGACTGTTGGAATAACCTTGATTTGATTCGCCCCGGGATCTGCCAAACAGGAAATGAGAAATAAACCAGGGAAAGTGGCGGGCCGATATTGACCCGAACCGCACTAGAAAGTATTTTTAGCAGAGATGGGAAAGACAAAAATAAGGGGATATTGAAAATATATATTGTTATTAATATATTTAAATTCCTGTCTTTAAAACACAAAGCCCGTTTTTGTTTGCACATTCTGCAGTATGTTTCATTTTTTTTAAATTTCTTTTTTGATTCGACACTCCTCATGGTTTCTCCCAGTTTTTCATATCACCCTGCACAATTTCGCCGTTTAACGCTCATCTCAAGGACATGATTTTTTGTTTCCTGCTATCGTGCGTTGTTAATTTTATAAAATGAATAATTATTGTATTTTAAAAAGATAAAACCGACTTCAAAATCGTACGTAATTGGGAATCAAAATTACCTATTTTAAACACTACTGAACCGATTTTAATGAAAGTATTCCCGAAGTTTAATAGTACCCAGTACAAAAAAAGAATTACTTTAATCGGACTAGTAGTTCCGAAGATGTGCGAACACAAACATAAAAACATACATGAATATGTATGTTACTTTAGAAATTTGTCACATTTGTTCAGATGCTGATAATATAGAGTAAAACACATCAAAACTAGGCAGTCCTGAAAATAATACATACAATATACAGGTTGAATTGACAACCATTTTTTGAAGTCGGTTAAAAAACGCGACGTACGTCAGCTACGACTTACGATAGATTGCACATCACTAACTGGCGAGGCGGACGCTCGGTGCGGTATCGGGTCGCCAACCGCCTGCTTGTACGGCGGGCCGCAATAGGCCCACTGCCGCACTGAGTTGATTTTTGACACCTCCAGTGCGTGGTGGGCCGATAACGACCTGCCATAATTTTTTATAGGAAAGACCTATAATTTTAAACACAATCTCAAATATATATTTGCCTCTGTCGTACCTTTACAAACACCTGAGATAATCGTTCCGCACCGAGTGAGAGAACATAGTTTTCTTCGTCCGCACCA
Organism: Lysandra bellargus; assembly: GCA_905333045.1. NCBI lineage: Eukaryota > Metazoa > Arthropoda > Insecta > Lepidoptera > Lycaenidae > Lysandra > Lysandra bellargus. The sequence continues at coordinate 3,409,336 of HG995336.1, read as the reverse complement.
GCTGAAATTCCACGGCGGGCCGATTTCGGCCCGCCCCGCAGTGAAGATGTTAATTACTAAAAAGATCTTTTATACTTCATTATTATTTAGTACGCACAATTTACATTTAGATTAAAAACAATAATTAATTATCACAGGACTTAGAACAGTGGTAGATAAAGTTCACGTGTATGCAGCTTATGGAAATGTGGTAATACCTTAAAATAACAACGAGCCAAGCTCAGGTGCCGTCTTGTCATCTAGTGCTCCTTTGATTACAGTCCTTTGTTGCAACTTTGATGCGAAATACGTATACTAGAGGTGAAGATTACTCAGCTACGTCGTGGTACACTACAGTTTTGTGTGACTTCTTAACCGACTTCCAAAAAGGAAGAAGATGTAATTCGTCTGTAGATGTTATTTAATCGTCACTAGAGTTATACGTCAGCATCTACAAGTTAGCTCATGATAAACCAATAGGTTATTACGAACCTCTAAAGTCTAGATAATATAAAGAAACCCATGATCGATTTGTTCATTCTATACAACTATCCCAGTCAGAATGACAACCCGTAGACAATTCTAAAAGTGTTAATTTATTTCCAATTTCGATATCTTTTCCATTGTATTTATTATTCCAATCATGGTAACAATCATAGAGGCTACGAATAACAAAACTAAGAGGACTTATTTTAGTGATTGTACTAATGCAACTTGTTAATGTCAAAGGATTAGTAAGGTACAGTCGCGTGCAGTGTAATCTGCATCCATCACCAGCTGTATCGTTAACGACATGGAGTTTATCGTTTACGATCGATCGTCTGGCCGCGATTGTACTGTCTAAAACTATTTATTTATCTCTTAGTAAAGAAGAATGTAGAAAATAAATAGATTTTTAGTTCATAGTAAATAAATAATTTTGTATAACACTATATAGTATAATCTCGTTGCGCTATTTCTACGTTTTACTTGTACCTGTGTGTGACGTTGTTGTTTTACTTTATAACATTGGTAAAAAGTAGTACAATACTCAGAGTAAAAATAATTCAGAAATATTGTATTTTATTAATGTTCAACATGTATATATTATTCTGCTGCATAATCAATGAAATAATAAAATAGGCTTAAAAACTGCTGGGCCGATTTTAAAAATTCTTTCACCATTCGAAAGCTACATTATCCACGAGTAACATAGGCTACATTTTATTTTGGAAAAAATAGGTTTTCGTAAGATATTTGGGTTTTTCGGACACAAGGTGTAAGCCGAACATATAACCTCCTCGTTTTTTGGAAGTCGGTTAAAAAATCAACCAGAAAAGTTACTTATTTTGCGTACGCTGCCTAAACTATAAAAGATAGAATCATAAAATATTCTAATTAGTTGTAGATTTTATAAATATCTACAAAAAAGTCCGCGACACACTATGCCTATCTATGTTAAGTGAGGCACAACAACCGTTTTTTTTATTTAAAAAATCTTTTTGGACTACATTTAAACGCGTTTATTTTACTCATGCTATTAATCTTTATCAAAATATATTATTTCATCACTAAACACAGTTTATGTATATGTTACCGGAAATGTATGTAATGCGTCATTGTATACAATTCCTAGGAAATGTATACAATTCCTAAAATCGTACGGATATGTGTAAAATTAATGATATTAGACACATTTCTTAGGAAATCTATACATTTCCTAAATAGTAATAGGAAATGTAATTTACAAGAAATTTACATTTGAAATTTTCGTAATCTTGAGATACGGTCATCTGTTTTCTGGTGTTTATGTGTTAGTGTATCCGCTGCCGGCGCGCGGCGCTGTATCAAGCGCATCATTTTTATTTCATTTCATTATTAATGAAAAGACTTAACAGAAGGTCTACTTAACCACGGATACCGAAGCGGGGGGACGGGGGGGCACAGCCCCCCCTATGCTCAAAAGGGGGGCTCGAGGGGCGCAGCCCCCCGCCAAAACAAAAACACAATCCAGAAAGTCCAAAAGTAGGTTATGTTAGGTTAGAACTTAGACCACAACACAGAGGGAGCCGAGCGAGCGCAGCGAGCGTGCTGCGGCAGCAGCCGGCGACCGTTTCAAAAGAAAAGGGGGCTCGGGGGGCGCAGCCCCCCGCCAAAACAAAAACAAACACAATCCAGAAAATCCAAAAGTAGGTTAGGTTAGTTCTTTATACATTTCCTAATACGATACTGGAATTGTATACAATTCCTAGGATATTGTTTAAAAAATGATATTAAATCATTTTTTAAACAATATTTTATAGGTACATTTCCTAAACAGTTCCGGAATTGTATAAATTTCCTAGGATTTGTATATAATTCCTGGATTTCATACATTTCCGGTAACATATATAATATTTGGTCTTTGAATGACTAAAATTAGACGTTTGGTTTTGAAGTTATGGCGAAATTAAAATATTACGATTTCTACTGCACGGCCCGTTGCTAAGTGGGCGTCATCAAGGCAGGGGTGCGCGTGCGAGAGGGTAGTTTAGATATAATAATATTATAGCTAATAGCTATGTCCACAATGTGCACTTTCATCTTCAATTTTCGTCATCTTCTTTCATTCAGTTGTCCTATTGGCGCATTCAATTATTTTCTTAAATATTTGAAAATGCCTAAGAGAGGCAGGTCGGACGACCATGGCGCCATACTTATATTATTTTAGTCACTTCAATAAAATAATATGGGCAAAACAACGTTTGCCGGGACAGCTAGTAATATGTATAGATGCTATTCTTAACACCTTTCTGCTGTCGCTTGTCTGTCTTTTATAATACGATAAGTTGCTCGTTGGACACGTGCTAGGTTTAATTAATTTGGACCCTAACAAAGGCGAAGGGCGGGAAAATGAACAACGTCACTCAACTACAGCCCTTTTAAACAATTACGAGAAACGTTTGAAGTTTAAAAACGCGTTTAGTGTTGTGTTTATCAACTTTTAATTTAGTTGAATCGATAGTTTATAAGGAAGTCCGGTGAATTCAACAAATTTGAATTTAATCATTAGAAAAGGCTTTTTTTGTGTTTTTTTTTAACAGGATGTATTATATTTTTTTATCTGTGTGACTATAAATATTATTCTGTACTATGATACATTATTATTATGAGCAGCCATTTACGGGGATATAATACAACATATTATACAATTAATTAATTTTTACTTTACTTACCAACTTTCTTTTAATTTCTGGGTACTTTTAACTAAGATATGAAAAGTACTTGACTTTCATACATAAAACTATGCTTAATGTAACTTATCGTACAGGATATTATGTAGCAGTAAAAACATGCGAGAGTTACATTTAAAATAATGAGATAAAAATAAATTTTACTAGTAACTGAATTCAAGCCCGAATCTGTCCGTCTTTTGTAGGTACCGATCTGTTTTCCCTTTCAATGTCCCTAGTATTTATGTTCAATCGGGTGTGACCCCTACGTCACAGAATACAATATTGAACTCAGATTTCAACTTAAACTAGACAGCAGAGGCAATTTAGAGAATCGCCAATTTTGATAATGTTGAATGGATCCAATTTTGTTTTATTCGCAGTCATTTATGTGAAAGATATTTAATGATTATAGAGAAGAACCTTCCATTGAGTTCAGTTCTTTTTAACCCGAAATGTGCGGTTCCCGTGCGACAAACGGATTTTAGCGCAAAGGAGTCGCGGGCGTCTTCTAGGTACCACAATAATATCGCGCAACATAATGATATGAAAAATATTTTGTATAATATTTTGTATAAAATTAAATAAAAAGTGCAGCCTTTTTTCTTTGAAGCAATTAATATTATCTCCAATGTTTACCCACGCTAAACTTTTTAACGAAACCGAAGTTGACAGTGTGATAAGCGAATAAGTTTGCGAAGTTTTATTTTCACTTCAACATACTTTCATTATGTTTATTTGTTTTTAATTGAAGCTAATTAAAAAAATAAAACGTATATTATTTTATATCAAGTACGTTTCACTCGTTTATATTTAAATATTAATGCATACAGGAAATGGTGTCTGAGAATATTTTTGATAAACAGCAAGTCTCAATTCGTGATTCTTACAAAGAAAGACCATTTAATAATTATTTGTGTATTTTAGATTGATAATAATAAACATTTTTTGCTCCTGTATGCAGTATGGTTAGGGGCCAATCTTTGAAGACCTAGGAAATGAAATCAGCAAAGGAAAAAACAATATATTTTTTTAGTATGTAGCAACAATAATAATATTATAATGGCTAGAATATACTGACTCTGCTACAATCTGTCGTAAGTATCTAAAATAAACAAAAATTATACATTATTAATTTATTATTGACAAAGATTGCCTGTAAAGTGATACATAAATCAATTTTAAATAAACAAAGGTTTGATTTTGCAATGGATACTTTGTAGCGTGTACTAAGTAGCGCTAGTCCGGTTTTTGACCTGGATAAGTATTCCATTCATCTCAGTCTAGGTTCTCAAAAGGATAGGGTTACAGTTCTCAAGGATAGCGAGCTTCGAGTTGTACCGACTGTAGACTTATAATAATGTACAATATATGCTAATATAATATGTACATTTTACGCTAATATAATATGTACATTTTACTAACTGAATTCGACTCTTCTCCTTATAACTTTTCTATTTGATACTAGATAGTTTTGTGTGGCCCCTTTCAAAGTTACATAACATTTTATGCAATTTATAATATTATTATGATTTTTTTCGTTACAATTTAGTCTCTATAGTCCCTATTTTCTCATTTTTACACGGCAAAGCCAAAGTTTTGTGTTATGATTTTGGTAGTCTATATATTATGTACTTATTTATGTTTGTTCCTTCATAATCAGCTAAACTACTGGTCTTATTTTAACGCCGTCAATAGATTAATTATGTCGCGAGTGACATAGGCTGATTTTTATTTAAATTTTGTATTTTAGAATAAGTCGGGTAAAAGTTTTCAAACTTATTAGTTGTTTAAAAAGGTAATATTGTTATCTTTTCTCTTATGAGTTATAATTTAATATAACAAATAGAAGATAGATGAAACTATAAACACCAGAAAGACCAGTCTAGTTAAGAGCTATTAATTGACAAGAACTCATTCAATCATCTCTCCCACCTGTAATAAATTATGTTTTAAACGGCTCGTTCCAAAACTGCTAGAATACTTTCGCTGTTTTATCTTTGAACACGGTCAACATTGGTATATCTTCACTAATATTATAAAGCTGAAGAGTTTTCGTGTTTGTTTAAACGCACTATAATCTCAGGAACTACTGTGTCGAATTGAAAAAATCTGTTTTGTGTTCCATAGTCCATTTATCGAGGAAAGTTTTAGTACATTATAGAACATGATCCCTTTATTCAAAGTTAGCTTTTTTATGTTGGCAACAATGTTTGATCAAATAACACTGTCAAATTACATGAAAAGTACCTCCTTATTTGTGAACTTTTCATTTCTTGAGCATTTCTTTAGGCGTCAGTTCCATTTTCTTTTTAAGGGGTAATTATAGTACGTAGGTTCCTCATCTGCTTATGAAGTATTTCTCGGATGGGAGTCTTATTATTGTGAGTTCTGTGAACAATTTAGGAGACGTCGGGTCAAAGAATGTTAATTTTAACGAAATATCAAATATAATTTCGGTAAAAACAATAATTCATGGATGAGTAACGGGACGGAAAAGCGGTTACCCGACTACTGGTTTGGCGGGAATGAAAGTGACTTATTATAGTAAGCTGTTGTTATTTTATGCAAAACTGTATGTATTTAGCATTGTTGTTATAGTTATATTTAACTGGTACATGTATTACTGCAATGTTTTCACGCTAAAGGCAGTACCAGTGTCACAGTATAGCAATATAACACTAGGGATATTGCTATACTATGCTTTTTGTGTACACAGTACATAAAAAGTTTTGTTTGACGTTTGACAAGGTTTCTGTCAATATTCTGATTTCTGATACGACGTGTGCAACATGTTGGATTTTGGTCGATTTATTTACTTACTGTATATGCTAGTAGCGCCCTCTGCTCTGACCTTTGCGTAATATTCCGCGTTATTCGAAGCAAGGTTAGTTTAACTGTTAAGTTTCCTAAATGTCAATAAAAAATATGCTAGTGTTAGTTTTCTTTTCGGTCACATGCAAAATGATACATTGACACACGGATTTAAAAAAAATACGGATGGAGCATTACACTATTTATAAAGAGGTGAGGCATGCAAGGTACGACAATTTCGTCACAATTTCGTTTATTGTACACGTGACCGACACTCACACACGCAACTAGGTACTACAACCCGCTGTGACGGCGCCAATGACACGCACACATCCTACACGGGCGGCCATTACTGTGCTTCACTCGGGATTAGACAAGGTCACATCCGTATATTTTTTTTTAAATCCGTGCATTGACAGGACAAATGGACAATACAGCATTCCGTCCTTCAAGTTTTACACATCTAGTCTCACTTTTTTGCTGTAAGTAACTAGAAGCTTACAAGAAACACCTATAGTGCAGCGCCCAGAGGTTTTAACCTCCGCAAATTGTAATAGTGAATGGATTTTTGTTTTTGAGGTGTCATTTTCTTTTTTACACTATAACTTGCAAAGTTTACCAAAAACTTTTTGTGCTATTAATTTTTTAGTTACTTAATTAAAAATTAATATTTCACCATATAAAACCGGTCCAGAAAAAAAAATCTTGTTCCCGTTATTTAATGACTCTTATCCGATTGTTTACGTTGAAAATTAACCAAATACACAATTTTTAAAAAAGAAAGTTTGCTTTGCTACGCTAAATATAATTTTAGAGATTAACGCTCGTCGTAACCAAGATAAAAGGGTTTGGGTGGATTTAAGAGTTGTAACGAAAAGTGTGTTTAACTTACTTGTTGTGCGTATTTAATTTTTAGAGAAATGATAACCGAAAACATTTTTCTATATTTGTTGAGATTTTATTTAAGTGAGAGCTAAAACATTTAATGCATTGACAAATGAAAGACTTTTTCTAGTTTTTGAAATATATTTAAACTTCCTACTTAAAGCCAGAAAGAAATTGGGTGCTACAAATCTCACGTACATACTAAAGACGCGTGGTGCGACCTATGTTTGGAAAATGCTTACCTGAATACAAAAAATATCAGTTCTTAACCTAATTTGTATTAATGAAAAAAATTAAATAAAAAATAAATTTTATTCTGTAAAAACCTAACCAAAAGAAATAAAATACAGATTTTCTTCGAAATATCCGTGAAAAGTTTGTGCTACATTTTCAGAAAATTTAATAAAGTAAGAGCTAAAAAGTTATACACATTAAGAAATAGAAGGCTTTATTAAACCTAAAAAATAATTTTAAACTTCCTATTTAACACCAAAGAAAAAAAGGGACGCCATTTACCTGGCGAGGCACACAACAAGCTCATTTGGAGGTATGCTCATCTTCATACAAAAATATTAATTTTAAATCTAAATTATATATTTTTTTCAACTTATTTATAATATAAGCAACGATACAAATAAAAAAAATATAATATATTTTATTATTTTGCTATATATTTAAAAGAAAGAAATATGCAAATTTTGTACAAAATTTTACAGTCTATTTAATTTACTTGAAGTGGAAGAGAATAATTTAAAAATCAAAAGCACAACTTTTCAATACGTAAACTTTATTATTTATGTTATCAGCTACACATTCCTTTTTTTCTTTTCAATTTTCATCGACTATTGCAAAAATCGGAGGTTTGCACGATTTTTACGCTCTGGGAACTCCACTTCTACACCAAAACATGAATCATTTTTGTCGGATTAAACCTAAACGTAACTTGAGAAGGGTCCCCAGATGCATTTAGTTTCGGTAGTCTGCGTTTGAAACATGGCGAGGCTTGTCAAAAGCAGAACCATTATAAATTGACCACTCGCTCCATAAGTACTCGGTCAGTGTCACTGAGGGCATTCTAATTCGAAGACGCGAGTGGATGATTTCACCCCACTTGGGTAACTAACAATTTCAAAATTGTCTTTTTTGCATGAAGGCTTTATGACCGTGAAAATGATTTAAAATGATGAATGGATTCTGTGTATACTGTATAGCTAGATATATAATTAGCTAGATGATGAAGTTGGGTTTGCTTAAATTATTAAAGGGTAAAAATGAGTGATTGCTCTTGTGTTAAAAAAATCTTATTTATCCACTTCATCTACTAAACTTTTTATTCCTGGTGTAATATTTCACGCTCTCTATTAATAGCCTCTCATTTCAAATTTATTCTTGCTTATGAAGTCTGCAGGATAGCGATTTATTCCGAAATTTGCCACCTTTACTAATTTTCTGATTGAGTTTACAGAGTAATTGAAATATGTGAACTTTCCTTTTCTGTGGCATACTATGTTAAACTGCCTGCTTCCTTAAAAATAATAATCTATATGATTAACTAGTTGACCTAATAAACTTCGTGACACTTCCTTCCTAATATAAACCTTTTCTGGAATTCCACGAATATTTCAAGACTAATTTGTAAAATCGGTTCCGGCGTTCTCGAGTTTTATCGAGAGTGGTAAAATTGATAACTCATATTGTTTATTTATACATAATAGATGATACCCGCAACTCCGTTGCACCAAAATTCGTTTATCGCGCGGGAGCCGTACATTTTTCCGGGATTAAATGTTAAAAATCCTTTCCCAGAACTCAAAGTATCTCCATGCCAAATTTCAGCTAAATCGGCCCAGCGGTTTGAGTGTGAAGAGGTAACAGACAGACAGACAGACACACTTTCGCATTTATAATATTAGTATGGATATGGATTATAGATAAAAATAATGATGTAAACTTTTACTCTGTACTGTATACTGTGTTTTGTTATTATTGACTTTAAGAAAACTGAAACCTTTTAGCGCAGTCAGATAAAAAATCACTGTGTACGCGTTAAGTGTACTACGCAGCTTCTTCACTCTTCAGCTCTCACTGGATATTTCTTTGAAGTTACGATGACAGCGTAATTAGTACTTACTTTGCACGTTAATGTAACAACTTTGTGCACAGGGGACTCGTTATCGTCGTAATCAAGTCGTTGAGACAATATTGTACGTGTGAAGCCAGAAGCCTGGTTTTTAGTCAAGATTCATTCGACAATTTTGACGGTTTTCGAGATAAAAAAAAACGGACAGGACAAAATGCGACACTAAGTACAATATTTGAGGTTTTTGACTGCAGTAATAATATCTAGTAGCTATTTGACCGAGATTTGCTCGGTATTCGATAAAACACGAATCAAATGACATTTTCTAAAAATGATTCCTAGCTAGATCGATTTATCAAACGAGCAAACGGGTCACCTGATGTAAAGCAACTTCCGTCGCCCATGGACACTCGCAGCATCAGAAGAGCTGCAGGTGCGTTGCCGGCCTTTTAAGGGGTAATAGGGGAGGGTAGGGAAGGAAATAGGGAAGGGTAGGGAAGGGAATAGAGTAGGGGATTGGGCCTCCGGTAAACTCACTCACTCGACGAAACACAGCGCAAGCGCTGTTTCACGCCGGTTTTCTTCGCCCTTTCGTTTTACAAAGTTCTAAATGAAATAACTTAAATTACGTAATAGTTAATAGTTATACTCTATATCGATCTTAAATGTTTTGTTTGTTGCCAAACTCTTTTGACTCTACTGGACTCGACTCGGGACGGGTAGTCTGACAATTGGGCGTAATCTAATATCTCATACGTCTTTCGACGAACTTTTATAGAACTGGTAGTCTGAGAATTTCGCAAAATTTAACTGTCAAAGCCGAAATAACGTTTACGGCAAAACATTGCTTTGTCAGCCAGATATTTTTGTTATTATCAAAAGTTCCTGCATACTACTCAGGCATACTTGAAGAAAATGTGGAGTAAACCACTTATACGCCAACTCAGTGTAGGTAGTTCTTTTTCGCAATCCTAATAAATTAATTTAATTTTTTCGTTTGAATCGGAGACAAGCAAGAGACGTAAACTCATATTTTAGATAGTGTATTATTTGAAACACCATAACTTTAACAATAGAGGTACTTATACTACATATCGACTTTTACAAAAATAGCATCATAAGTCAATGTTCAGTCACCCAAACACGAAAGTATTCTGGCGGGCAGCCAGCGCCGGTAAAACTCATTGATCAATTGAACGTAATAAAACTGCTACATTACACTTTTTACAATCAAAGAAAATATATTTTCTGTACACTATGCAATTCTTTTCATGTATGTTTTTGTTTTTCTTTTCATCCGACGAGAAACGGAAAGTCCTCAAGTCGCATTTTTCTCTATTTTAAGTGTTTTGCTACTTCTTCTTGAAAATGTAAATTCGGTAGAAATAATTTTTGCAAGTGAAAATAAATAATTAAATAGTACATTACGTACCTAGGGTAGAAAAATAAGAAATCTCGGCTTCGCCTTGGCCAACGATTACATGTGATCTGAGATATTCCTTATCTAAATAATTTATTTTAGTCTTAACAAAGAGAAAGAAAAAGAATAACTTATCTATGTGGCATTTGTCAAATGATTTTTCAACGTATAGGAGGAAGACTACAACATGAATTTGTCTTATTTTCCCTAAGTTTTTCTTTATCTTCTTCACTTAACAAGTTTCCTGCCTTGTTTTTGTAACTAAGACCCACAGTCTCGTCTCATATTATGCTCCTGATCCACGTTAGCACGTCCCCGGCAAGTTGGGGTGTGGATAACTCAATCAGCCGCAGACGAGCTCGTGTTGCTCGCCGCTCGCCGATCGATACACGTCTTAACTACCGTAATGAACCCGCAGGATACTCTGCTAAGATCTAACTTAATCTAAGACAACAAACCTGCATTATGTACAAACGTATTGAACAATGAAAACCTCAAGATGGAGGTTTTAAGGTGATGGAAACAATAAGCTAATGACATTTTTATCCAGGCTGTAACAAAAAGTGTACATTAGGTTGTGTATGAGTCCCCTATAATGAGTTCACTGTTATGGCGCATTTTCACTGGTCGATAGGGCCCGCATGCGGGGTGCGGGAGATTTCTGAAACGCATGCCTCGACCAATCAAAATGCGCCATTATAGTTTGTTCGTTTTATGATGATATGCGCGACACATTATAATTGACAATAGTAGGGAAGTTACCTAAAAAAATTAATCGAATAATTTAAAAATATCGAATCACCTCGTAAAGGAATTGCAATCGAAATTATCGATTTCGTACTGATGTTTCAGAGTGACGCCGGCGATTTAAGATGGCCGCCCTTTTTTATCGATTTGATTTCGATTCAACTGTGTCAATCTCTATTGACATAAGTTCCGTTTCGTGCATCTGACATTTTTCAAATATTTTCGTAACAATAATTTTATACTCCTATTTCAAAGTTAATATTTATAACTTTATATCAATAAGTTAGCATTTAGCAACTTTTCATTTTTATTCATTTACAATTACAGGAAACATTTATTTTTGTATATGGAATGTAATTTATTACATTCTGATTTTTTTTTGTTTTCTTGTAAAAAAAATCCGTAGCAAGGAATATGAGAACTGTCATATCATCTTAGAACGAACAAACTATAGTTGTCATAGACTCCCCGCATGCTGTATACCGCACGAGTTAACGACTAATGAAAATGCGCCCTTAAAGTGGTAGCGCTGAAAGAGAACTTTTAAATGGGCAAATTCTTGCCCGTAGGGAAATCGTCAAATTGCTTTTTTGGCGCCTCTACTTTCACAAATCACAGTGAACTTTATATTATAAGGGGCACATACATACTCTACAATATATTATCAATTTGTTTTGTTATACCTTGTTGAGTAAAAAAATAATTAATTTGCAAAAATGATTTCACTAAACGATTTCTATATTTTCGTGGGGTAATCTTTATCGATTCAAATGTTTATTCTTATCCATTTAGTTGATTAATTTAATTTATATACTGGCATAAAATTGTTTTAGTAAGGATTACGTTTAGCGAATTTGCAAATTACTTCCGTGGTATAAATTCAATGTAGATTGTGGATGATGATTGAATTCGCTAAAGTACTATAAACAACAAGATTAAATAGGACTTACGTAAATTATTATTGTGTGATGACGCTATAAAGTGCGGAGGATCATAAAATTAAACTTTTATTACAATTACCTAAGTAGTTTGTAATAATAAAGGTGAACGCAAATAAGGAAGCAAAATCTCGGAGATCGAACTTTGGTCCTCCGAACCGACGTAGGTAGGTTGTTTGGTCGGCTTGATATATCAAGTATGTGTACCAGGCATAACCCGACTAGATTACGTAGCTTATATTAATTATTATAAGTATACTTAAATTCTGATGTTACATTTTGAAAGCAGATCAAGGATCAAAATCTCGTTGCTTGCATCATAACTATCAATAATCATAAATCATAATAATCCATACTAATCCATACTAATATTATAAATGCGAAAGTGTGTCTGTCTGTCTGTCTGTCTGTTACTTCTTCACGCCCGAACCGCTGAACCGATTTGGCTGGGTATGGAAATACTTTGAGTCCCGGGAAAGGACATAGGATACTTTTTATCCCGGAAAAATGTACGGTTCCCGCGCGATAAACGAATTTTGGTGCAACGGAGTTGCGGGTGTCATCTAGTGTTATTTATCACGCGACTAATAGTAGCGAGGAAATAGAGGAAAATGTGGAAAAAACGGGGAAAATTATTTCAAAGGGCTAACTTGAACGCGCTAATCTCAGGAACTACTGGTCCGATTTGATAAATTCTTTCAGTGTTATATTTTATCACGCTAAGAATAATAGGAGAATGTGGAAAAAACGGGAGAAATTATTTGAAAGAGCTTATCTCGCGAACTACTGGAGCAATTTTTATGTTATTTGGCACAAATAAGAAGTAGACCACGTGAAGGATCATAGGTTAGATTTTAATCATTTTTTCAGTGGGTATATATTTTATTCCCGTGCGACGCCGGGGCGGTATATAGTATATCTTTCTTATACAAAAATTCTCGTGTCACAATGTTAGTCAGCGAACTCCTCCGAAACGGCTTTACTAATTTTTACCAAATTTTATATGCATATTCAGTAGGTCTGAGTCACCGGCTACACGATCAATTTTTCATCATTCTGATTTGATGGTTATAAAAAGTTCATATTAAAAATACGATCAATCCATCAATCCGTGGCGTGCACGATCAAATTTTTGTCAATCCGTACCAGATTGATGGATCAGATTGATGAAAAATTGACCGTGTAGCCGGTGACTGAGAATCGGCTACACGGTACTTTATATATTGATAAGTGCATTTGTTGAATAAATAATAGTAAATAATTACAACCTGAGACTGACGGCGACCATTGTTTGTGCGACGGGATAGCGATCGACGTTGCCATGGCGACATACTTATTTAGTCACTTCAATAAAATAATATGGGCGAAATACTTTATATTATGGCAAAGCAACGTTTGCCGGGACAGCTAGTTATATATATAAAACTCAAAGGTGACTGACTGACATGGTGATCTATCAACACACAGCCCAAACCACTGGACGGATCGGGCTGAAATTTGGCATGCAGGTAGATTTTATGACGTAGTAGGCATCCGCTAAGAAAGGATTTTGATAAATTCCAACCCCAAGGGGTAAAAATAGGGGATGAAAGTTTGTATATATAATAAAACTTCTAAACGTGAGCGAAACCGCGGGCAAAAGCTGGTATTAGATAAAACAACAATAATGATTATAAAAGTAATATACGTAATCGTAAACAATTTTAGTGAACTTCGGTCACCTATTTACTCAATCAATTTAATTGAAAAATTTACGCTCCGCATAGGCACTTTAAATATATTAGAATTTATTAGGTCAACAAAATATTAGATCCACAATATTAATCTACACAGTAGACCTTATTCAAGCTTGGCTTTAATATTAAAGCTTATTATTATGCTCATATTATGAGCACACACACACACACATTAGTGTTGTCAGATAACATGCAGTAGCGAAAAGAGCGCACGTACTTGAGGCATGACAATAATAAGATCGCAATGAAAAATATTTGTATTTTTTTTCAATTTTCGTACTGTTGAGTTTCAACTTCTAAGTAAGCGTTAAACTGATTTATGTTCATCTAGTTACTCTACTGTGTAATTTGTATACTGTGTTAGAAGCACATTAGTAGCCCAGATGGGACGCATCACCCAATCATATTTAACAAGAAACATCTAAACAAACTAACAACAACAGTTTCAAAATTTCGTATTGTTATTGGCATAATATCACTGACCAAATCATGAGTTACGGCTGTAGTGTAATAATAAGGTAGCTGGGTGATTTCGAAATAGTCTGGTATCCGAAATATTGCACAAACAATATTATTATATTTACATTGTGACAAAGAATCAACAGTAAAACGCGAAACGTGATAAACCATAAGAGATTATGAGTAAGGACAAAGATTGTTGTTTATTTTCCCTTCAAAAATAATTAATTAATAAATTATAAAAGTGTGAACCCTACTACAAAAAATACAGACTTGAAAAATAGCCTACTGTCTATTGTCACCTGATTTGTTAAAATCAGGCCCCTTAGACAAAGTAACTTTCGTTAAAAATGATTACGAAATTCGTTATCAAAATGTATGCGGTTTGACATAGTACGTCATCGCTAAATGACATTTCGCTTGCGAAGACTAATATCAAATCCCATACATTTTGATAACGAATTTCGTCATCTTTTTTAACGAAAACTACTTTGTCTAAGGGGCCTGGAGTATTTTAGCCGCTACGAGGACAAATACATACACTTCCAAAATCATTACCTTGCTTTGCTTTTTTGAATTTTGCTTTGCTTTAAAAAAAGGAAGATTAGACTTATAGAAAAAAAATCTCAAAAGTCAGGTTAGCTAAACCATCGGTACAGAGACACGCGAGTTACGTGTTATCGTTCATGAAAAGTATCCAGAACTCCATTTCCGACCCGTTGACGGGGCAATATTGATTAAGGCACTGATTGGACCAATAACACGGAGCTATTGCAAACTCATTCCACTACATTTCATACAACCGCTAAGTTGTTAAACTTTGAATGAAAATTGATTTCCTTTGTTCCTACTCGTTTTATGACTTTTATATTCACTTCACACAATAATATTAAGACTAAAACTACATAAATTATTTAAGCATCTTAGGTTGTTATTGCGTTTCGTCAAAAAAAAAATAAGAATTTCTACCAATAGTCTGATGACTGATATACTTATTGTAATTGCAAAATCTAAGCTTACATTGTAATTTGTAAATCAAATTGAAAATAAAGTCGTCCATATTCAAAGAAGACAGTAAGTTTCAACAAATTGCGGTAAATAAAACGCCATCGCGACCATCGCATAAATTAATCAAGATAACAATGCAGAACTCGTTTTCGTAGCTTCAACTTTTCAAGTTTTCAAATAGAATTCAGCGAAAGGTTAAAGACCCCTGCATTTAAAGTTTCAAAGAAATGTTTTAAGTATATGAATTTGACGTAAACGAGGAATTTTATCTTTTGGAGACTTTTATTTTATTCTGAAGAATATTATTCAACTTTTATTGTACTCCAGTATATAATATTTCAAGGAACAATTAATGTTAACTAATCTGTGCTAATGTTTCATAATCACTACTATAAATAGTCTCTCATAGGTACGATTACGGTTTAAATATAGCTCACAAAGGTCAATATTTTGGAATTTGGTAACCAAGAGAGAAATCTCAGAGGCTTTTGAATCAGCTGTAGTGTTTGAAGAGACTCAAATATTCAATTAAAAAGCTAGACGTGTGGTTGAATGTCGTTGTTCAGTCAAAGTGCTAGCTGTTTGATTGAACAGCTAATTTAACCAGTTGGCTGCGACATATTATATAAATAAAAATGAATTTTCAATTTTGTTAGTCTCGCGGAAAATCGAACAGGGCTGAAATGATTTGGCTAATTTTATATTTGGCTAGTGTTTATAATACTTATTCTAATATTCAGTACAATATTAAGAAATCGAGTATTGCCTAAAATTATAATAAACTCCATTTTCAGCTGTACTTTTCTCAGCTTTTAGGATTCCGGAGAATACACATAATACAGTGGTTTAATTATGTACTACTGCTCGTAAAGAGCACAATAGCAATTTGTTGAAGAAGTAATAAACGACTTTTCGGCTTTTCTCGGCACACCCTTATTGGTCACATTAAGAGACGCTCGTTCAATTGGTACCGCTGCGCTGTATAAATTATCACCTTTCTGTACATATTAGCTAGAAAAGGGGAAATTGTAAACTCGAGAGAATTTGAATAAATAAAATATTTTTTACTAGATGACGCCCACAACTTCGTTACACCAAAATTTGTTAATCGCGCGGGAACCTCACATTTTTCGGGATGAAGTTATCCTATGTCCTTTCCCGGGACTCAAAGTATCTCCATACCGAATTTTAGCAAAATCGGTTCAGCGGTTTGTGTGTGAAGTAGTAAAAGACAGACACACTTTCGCAATTTATAACATTGGAATTGTGCACACAAGACAAAGATACATAAGTGTCAAAATTTATAGGCATCAGGTAGCAATCTTCAGGATAATAATTATGTATGTATGATCACGTAAGTGTATTCTTACGTATTAAAAGAGGTCTTAAAGGTATTTTACATTTTTGGCATGGTAATGTTAGATGTGCTTTTATTGCTGCTATATAACTAAAACAATAAAATCAAGTGGAGCCCAACTAACAAGTATTCCTTCAGCGCTTGTCCTTCTCGCACTTAGATAGTTTTTCACAGTCACATCTACAAACCGGAAGAGACATGTCCTTTATTCTCTCGGAGTCATAAAATGACTAAACGTGAACCCTTCACTATCGTGCCTTTCACATTAGCAGGTAATATAACATAATGTATTACGAAAGAACAATAACATGTGATAGAACAATGCGCTGTCACCCTGTACCACGTACGTGAGGCTGCGTGATACACACGGTCTTCTCGAGCGGAGAGCTTCTATGCCGAAAAGTTGCACGACCCATCTTTGATGATATTCCAACCAAATATCCATACTAATATTATAAATATAAAGTGTGTCTGTCTTTCTATCTCTTTGTTGCCCAAGACGCCTAAACCGCAGAACTGATTTTGCTAAAATTTGGTATCCAGGGCATACTTTTATTTCAAGGAAGGACATTTTTATCTCGGAAAAATGTACGGTGTAATTTTGGCGCAATGCAGTTGATGGCGTCATCCAATAATAAAATAAGTATTTTTTATTATTTTATTATAATTTATTATTAATAGTAATTAATAATAAATTATAATGGTAGGGAGGAGAAAGAAACAAGAATGACACTCAAAGTTCACTCAAAGAATAATCCAAAAGAGGATGTAGAATGCGTGAGCTGCAACCTAAGCAATTTCTTCAGAAATATATTCAGGATGCCCAGAAGGTAAAAATAATAAAAATTCCCCGCTCCTAGGGGGGGGGGGGGGAGCCGGAGGGTTTCTTATGTGGAAAAGTAGATTTAAAATTTTTAGAAAAATAGATTTGGATGGTTATTATGTATTTATTATCATGCCAGGGTTATTATGCCTGTTTAAAAGTAAAGTTTTGCAAGTTTTTTGAAAAACCCATTGATGGCATTTACGCTAAACTTTAATTGCCACTCTGTAACGTGTTATTTATCTTTTCACCAGCCGGAAGCAATAAGCGGCAATCTTCTTGCCGAAAGTGTAAATGAGATTTGTCACGACACACGTGGGTGTCGACTTGAAAAATGTTATTCGTCATAGTTGTTACCTGTCAACTTCACAACTACCGTTGACAGCTTAAATCTTAACATCGTTTAATTATCATACCTAACCGCAAGAATCGTCCGGCAAGTTAAACGAGAAAATTGTTTTAGACTGTCATAACATTATGATATAAGGCAGGCATAATGATTCTTATGTTGTAATGAGATAATAAAGTAAAATTACGCGAATATTTAGACGTTAAACTCGTAATAGAGCTCCAGGATACGAATACTCAACACGTGCCTTAGCATTTATTAAAAAACTCCGCGGTCGTTACGGAGAATTATTGTGTTTATTACATTACGGTGAAAGGAACCCGGGGCGGTTTCACCACCGGCAAATTAATACGTCCAATATTATTAGACAATATATTTTAAAGTTATTCAATAATTTTCACTGGAGTAAAGACTTAATAGTGCGTTCCCACAGCGTAGCCCCGAGCTTCGCGAGTAATTATACGATTGTTCGGCGTCCGCGGCGCTTGTATGCTCATTAGAAATTCACAATTCGTTTCACAACTGGCATTTGACCCCAGGAGCACCTGTGCGTGAATTATATCAGTAGGAAACACTCGGACCAATTACGGAGATATTATATAGAGTCGATAAGATTTTATCGATAAGGCGAGGTTAAGTTTTCATAAGTAACAATATAACGGTAACACCGTTTATTGAGGGAGTTATCGGCGAAGTAATTTTATGCGCAATTGAAAGCCGGCCGTTCGTTTGTTCGGCCTGGAATGGCGCTGTAAATAAACGTAATTATTATTATTTATGTTTTCATTTATTTACTGTTTATAGATATCACTCTAAGAAGTAGACTATATATTGTCCAGAATAGCGTCAATTAGGGTACTGATTTACAATAATAAATTAATAATAGAAACTTAAACAATAGGCATTCTCAGGCAAATAAACTTCGAACCAACTTTTAGGTATAATACCTAATGGGAATGAAAAAATAATGATTTCTTTTTTTTCATTCTTATGCCTATGCTATGATCCCACCTCAAGGGCTTTGACCCCGATCTACTCGCATGTTAATTTGAGATTTGTTGTCATTATGATCCATAATACATAATATTATCAGATGCAGTTGTGCAATATGTACCGGACGTCATAATGTTCTATATCCTTTTCGTTTATAGCAAATACTGATATAACCTTATCAATTTCATAATGGCGCATTAAGACTATATTTTTGGAGCGTTCTACTATATAAGTAGAGAAACTGATAATAATATATCGGGTAAATACTTCGCAATGCCGACTTGTTCGAGTCCATTCACAGTCCCATTCAGTTTCACTCTTGTTTATAGTTTCTACTATAACGTTTCTACGTTATAGGCGTGTATGTTAAGTATTTTACTGCAAGGCCATAATTTTCTCTCATTCTCCAAACAAGCCCTCTGTGGTTGTAAAGTTTCAGTGAATAATTCATAAAGGGTACATAGTCAAGTTGCATTCAATAATAATAATAATAATAATAATAATAAACATTTATTCAGTACAAACACATTACACCACATTACAATAAACATTTCACAAAAAAGACAATAAGCATAAAATAAAAAACAAAAATATGGGTATAGATAGCAAATTACAATGCAGTGTAATGCGAATTCCACCGAAAAGGACCCCACTCAGGTGATGATCACAGTATACACCGCGATCCCTGGTGTTCTGTGGGGCCTTGTTGCCAATCGCCCGACAGATGCACACTGGCGCCAGCGCAAAGTGAACAATAAGATAGTAAAAAAAAAAAAAACTTTATAAATACTTACATTATAAAAATTCGATTTACATTCGATGAGACAGCGAAGCTAAAATAAAAAATTTGCGTGTAGATTTTACATAACGCGTCGCTGTCTTACGTCCCTAGGATTTAAATCGAAAATCGAATTGAATAATCGATATTTTTGGAACCAATTTGGAAGATGCAATAGTTGTGTAAACTTGCCAACCACACTTTCCTTCGAAAACTCAACACCAAAGCTTGCCTCCTTTGAACCTGTATGTATTTTAACTATAACTAAAAATAACTTTTATAACTTCAATTCAAGTACTTACGTATAAATTTTGAACTCTAGATGACGCCCGCAACTCTGTTGCGCCAAAATTGATTTATCGCACGGGTAATTTTTCGGGATTAAAATATCCCATGTCCTTTGCCCGGACTCAAAGCAAACAGCAACTATTACTTTCTGCAGTATGAGTGTGTAGATTTATCAGACATATAACAATAAATAATATAAAATAAAATAAAATATCTTTTTATTCAAAATAGGTATCATGATACTCTTTTTGAAAGTCGAACGAAGAAACTACGTTGCCTACCACCGGTTCGGGAACTACCCACTTTCGCATTTATAATATCAAGTATGGATGTAATTTATATCTATCTTCTATATCTATACTTATTATAAAACAAAGTCGCTTTTCCCTCATGTCCCTTTGTTCCCTTTAATCTTTAAAACTACGCAACGGATTTTGATGATTCTTTCAGTGTTAGATAGCCCATTTATCGAGGAAGGTTATAGGCTATATTTTATCACGCTAAGACTAAAAGGAGCAAAGAAATAGAGAAAATTTGTGGACAAAACGGGGAAAATTATTTGAAAGGGCTTACTTGAACGCGCTAATCTCAGGAACTACTGGTCCGATTTGAAAATTTCTTTCAGTGTTAGATAGCCCATTTATTGAGGAAGGCTATATTTTATCACGATAAGAATAATAAGAGAATATGGAAAACATGGGGGGAAATTATTTGAAAGGGCTTATCTCGCGAACTACTGGAGCAATTTTTATGTTATTTGGCACAGATAAGAAGTAGACCACGTGAAGGATCATATCATTTATACCCGTGCGACGCCGGGGCGGGTCGCTAGTATAATATGAATCGAAGTTACATTAAACATGTGTGATGTATGTAACATTATCTCCGCTTCATATTACATTTCACCGGATGCCCTAGCTATGGGCTTATAGAATTATGACAGGCCGACACGTAATAGGCAGATACGGAAGCTGTGTCGATCATCGTTATGTCTCTATCAAATGTTACGTATATAGTAGAGTAAGAAACACTAGCTCGTTAGAGTAACAACGTGTTTAAGAGATAAGGCGGTTTGAAAATAGAGACCTTTTAAGGCTTTCAAATTGGTTGTTAGATCCGAATTATGTTTTTTGTTGTGATAGGGCCCCGATTCACATACATTGATCGCTTTGATAGCTTGTTAACACAATCGATACTACATTCGAAATACAAGAATAAGACCCCAGGTCCTTATTTGTTTTGTATATTCGACTTCGATAATGAGATGATATTACATAGGTAGGTACTCATTATTAAAAGATAATAATTTGTTGGAAGAGCTGTGCGACCTGCAAATGACATAGGTACTTGGTTTTGTACTAGTATAATTTGTTTTCAATTTTCATGTAACCATCTTCGTGAACAATTACGGCAAAGCAAATAATATAAAACATAACTATGATTAAAACAATATTATAATCGACTGAAATTTTAATTCTAACAATGCGTGTTATTAAGTAAATTAAGGAAGTATTTATCTTTTACATTTTCCATAACATAGAAAAAAACGGGTAATTTTCAAAACTCAATATGGAAATTTTGCATTGACGCATTCATCTGTGCACAGTCAGTATAGTCACTGATACGATAGATACGTATATCAATTACCAATGCTAATGATAATAATAATTAAAGCCGAAAAAATACAAATGAAAAAGTCTTTAAGGTTGCTTTCCGAAGCACGCGGCACGCGACCGCAACCAACAATCATTCAAAATTCAAATCAAATGTCACTATGAATTGGACTATAGGTTTAGTTTTCTACTGACATTAGTTTAGCGACTAATACCGCCGCTGCTTTGTAGTGGCGTAGAGCAAAATGAATCCTATAGCCCATTTCATAAAGTAGCATTTCATAATATTTTTTTTGGTCAATTCATCGGATAGCCACCTTAAAGCTGCGCGTCCACCGGGTTGGAATCGGAGCGTACGAATTGGACGGAGCGTCGTCACATAATATAAATCAAATACAAAGCAACAAATCCATCCGCTGCGTACGCTCCGATTTCGATCCGGTGGACGCGCACCGTTATCCATTGCATAAAGTTTCTATTGGTGCAAAATAACTACGAACAGTAGAGGTATCAGGAACCCATATCGGCTGTTAGTTGTTACGTTGACTTTCGCCTGCCAGCGTTGAAATATTGGCGACGAGAGAATGCGCCTGCGCATGGCGCTTCCTGCGTTTATGTAAAGCTTATCTGTGACTTATATTCTCAATGGTTGCCAGCAAATTCGTTTTAGCAGCTAAGTTACTTTGTCGCGCTGTATTTGTGATAAGAACTAATAATAAATAAATGTGATAAGAACTAAGAAGTTAATATGAGTAACTTGATGACGCCCGCAACTCCGTTGCGCCAAAATTCGTTCATCGCGCGAGAACCGTACATTTTTTCGGGATAAAAAGTATTCTATGTCCTTTCCCGGGACTCAAAGTATCTCGAATTTCAGCAAAATCGGTTCAACGGTTTGGGCGTGAAGAGGTAACAGACAGACAGACAGACGCACTTTCGCATTTAGTAAGTATGGATTTATCCGGACACAAAGGATAGTTAAAATCGGTGTAGCGATTTAAACGTAAAAAATTGTTAAATAGACACACCGTATGAAGTGAATTACGATATTAGATTTATAATATGATGTAATATACTTAAGCTAAAACTTAGTCACCAAGTGGAAAATAACACGCTCTATTTGTAGTATTTAATATTATTTATTAAACTTATTAGAATCCTCATAAGAAATGTTAAATCTGTCTTATTTTACAAGAATGTATTGCGATGTACAAGAATCTCGGAATTCACGAAAGAACGTCACGACAAGATCCAAAAATTGCATGAACTTCGTGAGAAATGTAGCTGCAATCCGGACATAACATAACTCAGACTCAATGTCGGCGAATTTGTATAATGTTTAATATATTATAATACAATGTCATGAATAATATCATGTAAAAACACAATTTTGTCATTTACCTGTCGATAATTAAGTTATATATTGCTGAATAAGCAGCTATGTGTTTAGCTTAGACGAACTTTTTAATAAGAATGATATTGTTGAATTCCAAACAAATATATAAACATTTTTAAAGGCTCTAATATTATCCTGTATCCTGTATAGATAATATGTGAATTTAATTTTTGCTTTATTATTAAGACCGCCCGTCGGTTGCTAATAACTAATAAGCAATAACTAAATCTTTAAGCCTCGTTATTACATACAGTAGCCGAGTCTACTTAATGTAATTGTATACAGATAATTAATTTTATGAGTCATTTTGTTAATAAACATGAGAACAGTAATACTCGAGTAACAAAAATTACAAACGACCTTGAGGACCACCTGATTTTCAAGCTGAGTGTTGTAATGTGTCATAGCATGTCATAACTGTGAGTATTTACTCACTACCTACACAGAACACATGTTAGAAGGAGGGTTGGTTTATCGAGAGTATAATATTATGTGTTTGTGTAAGTATGTGTCATGTGTAATAGGGAATATTACGCAAAGGTAGGCAGGGGGCTCTACTAGCACATAAAGTAAATAATCCGACCAAAATCTGACATGTCGCACACGGCACACGGCAAACAGAATATTGAAAACGTAAACAAAACTTTTTGTTTGTCGTCCATGCTGGTGCAGTCTCTAGAAGTCTAGAGTCTAGACTCTAGAGCAGGCGTCACCAAATGGCGGACCGCGGTCCGCATCCGGATCGCCGACTCATTGTGTGCGGACCAAGTATGTTCGAAGATGAACTTCGTTAAAAATATTTTCGGTCTCGACATGCTGATGAATTAGGTAAGTACCAACAAAAATTGACACTTTTCTCATTCAAATTTCAATTCAAATGCAACGCCAACATCGTCATTTTTGTTTTTTGGATACGGTCAGAATGCGCCGCGGGAATGACTCACGTTCGCTGTTGACTGCGCTATAACGCATGCTCTTGACGAACAGAAAAAGGTACAGTGTGGACAAAGCTATTGTATGGCTCGCTCTGCAGCATGAACGTTACATTGTGTATCTTAAATCTTACAGTTGTGTTATTAAAATTACCGTTTTTTACTTGTTTTATAAGTCAACAAGTTATAACCGACGCATAGTTCACCGTACTGACAAAATTAAGATTTATTAAAAGAGTCAATAGTCGAATTGAATCTGTGCTCTATCAGATGCGAAGCACATAAATTTCAATCTAACTAGCTGTTAGTTAAGCAAACATTTTAGTTCAATTTGAACCAATAGGAGTAATAGGATATGATGAAACGAGAACAGCACATTCTGGACAATCACGGTCTATACTCCAGGTCAGGCATCTTCACTTTTAAACCACTGAACAAATTGGGATGCAATTTGGTATGAATATACTTCGAGTCCCGGAAAAGTCCATATGGTGGTTATTACTTATTGTGACCAAAGAATGTACGGTTCCCTGAAGATAATTGATTTCCTGACCAACAAAAATTCTCAGGAATACTCCAAGTGCAAAAAGGAAGCAACTCAAAAAAAACAAAATTTTAAAATAAAAAGTAATCAAAGAGATTGTATTAGGAGGAGGAATGAAGTAATTTATGAGACAATAAAATTAAATTCTCAATACTAATTAAGCGTGTACACTAGGAAATATGAGATTCTGTCAGCCATATTGTTTTCTCTACATTGTCTACGTCATGGTTGACGTCATTCCCGTGTGAGTTTATTCCCAGAGAAAAATATGCAATTTCTTCGTTCAGTGTACCGATAATTTTTTGCAAAGCCCATGGTAATTTTAATAGGATTACGAAGATTATTAAAAACACGAGTTGATGAAGTGGGTAAATAACATTTTACAACATAATACTTTAATAGCAATTACTCATTTTTTTCCCCTATAATTTGAACAAACCTTGTAACTTACCTACTTATTTTAATTTCAAATCATTTTCACGGTTCTAAAGCTTTCATTTATGCAATAAAATTACAGTTTTCAAATTGTTAGTTACTTAATACACTGCTGGTCATACATGGCCACATATTACATACACAATAACTTAATCCACTCATGTTTTCAATTATGAAGATACTGACAGATAGTGGACGTTATCTGGTAGGGTTATGTCAATTCAATGATAGTCATTATCAGCTGTCTGTAATTATAATACATAATATAATGAATAGAGTACAGACACGCAGTGCGACTTTTTGCTTTTCACTTATATTACAATGACTATATTCCCATAACCCGCTTTTCTAATATAACGTGATAAAGGCCGCTTAAGTGTTACTGAGTAGAAACAGCGAAATTTTCATTTTAACACCAATTTTGAAATGTTTTTTTTTTTTTGTTAAAAAAAGGAGAAACCCTGGATGAAAATAAGACAAAATTAGAATAAAGATTTCTTAAAAACAACAAATATTTTAGATATTATATAGAAGCAGTGTAATATTATCAGTTTCAAAATACGCTTGCCTAATTTGATACCAATATAACGTTGTTAAACTAATAACTTACATGTGTATCTCATTATAACTACTACAGTCAGGAAATTAGAATATTATGTTATGATTAATAGAGTTAAATGGAAAAAGAGCGGAAATCAACACGTTGGCATAATTTATCATTCATGTGAACACTTATAATCACTTTCATTTTAATTATTTAAATTGCAATTTATGACTTACGTTGCTGTGCTATGGTCGCGGTTGTATTTCCGCTACTGTCTGGAGTTTGAACATTTATATTATTTTAATAATTATAATTATTATAACCGATAAAGAAAATACAACAGCTCTATATAATAATTAATGTTTATTAGGTGCCTTGTAATCAAGTTAAATAGTTGCAAAGTAGTACACCGGACTTAGAACCTTTCGACTCTTATTATAATCAAGGTATTAGGTACAGTTGAAGATAGGTCAGTGTTCTAATTATTCACAATCATTTACTTTGGCTAGTAAAGATGTTACAATCATAATTAGTCTAAAAAATGTGCGAAAGTGTGTCTGTCTGTCTGATCTCACCCAAACCGCTGAACCGATTTTCGGGTTCCGGGAAAACACTATAGGACACTTTTCTTCCTTGCGTAAGATTCTTTCAGTTAAATCAAATGTTTAAAATCTTTAAATATCTGGTCGTTTACTTTACAACTGATCTGTGACTGTATATCAGACACATATAACTTTCGGTGTGAATGTATCAATTTCATCTCGATGATAATCTAAGCCATTTTTTAACAACAACGCAAAAAATTATGTGAATGACCTTCCGAACACAGGTTCTCAAGTGTATGTAGAGTGACATCATCAAATCAGGTTATATGACATCAGGCTATTACTTGTGTTTGTAGGAAAACAACAGTTTTAGCAATAAAACGTGTTCTTGGAATACCTGTTGGCTTGTCTGGCCATATTATAACTTTAAAGTTACAGTTACTGACAGATTTTAGAGACAAAATTACAGATTTTCTATGTCTCTTATTTCGTAGAAAGAAAACTTTTCTATGTTAGCCACGCCAGGTCGAGTATCTTTCGTATTTTCATCACAGAAAAACTTGTAGCTATCAAAATTTGGTTGAAAATCTTTAATTTTTAAGCTGTGATCTTAAGAAACTGGGACTGATTTTAAGTTTTAAACCTTAATCAGTTCTATCTCCGTAAGTTTTGCTAAGCTTTAACAGTTTGGCAAACTGAATCAGCTTTCGATATCGTTGGAAGTTCCGAAAAGTTCAACTTACAAGCTATTTCTGAGCAAACTACGTCGGATCGCATAAAATACAAGGCGTATATCTTTGTAAATTAGCACAAGTTTGAATTTTTTACTACCGAAGGCCCCATATTCTGTTACCGAATCGTGTTCATCAGTTTTTTGCTGAAATATAAGCCGCTAATACAAATATTAAATATCATCAATAACTAACAAACGTATCGTTATGTGAATTTAATGAGGCCATTTTTGATTCTCAGAAATTAGTATCAAATGTTTCTGACGAGCTGTATCTAATTTTGTTTCCATGGTCAAGTGTCGAAAGAGCGAAGGCCCTATTCCAGCAAAAGACCTTTTTGACTATAATTAGGGTAGTAAGTAGTATATACTCCTTAAGTTTTGGTAAGAAAACCTTGGCCGGCGTGGGCGCGTAATTTTGTGTCTACTTATATATCTTAATTTTCATTACTTTGAAGTACCGGGAAAGGACTTAGATAGTTATAGAGATCATATTCAACAAAAATATGATTTATTTCAAATTCCATCCAGCTAAATTCGTTTTCGTACACAGACAGTTTAGCCTGGAATGTATGGGCCATTTAGATCTAGTTTACGCGGGTGGCTGATGAAAAACGGTTATTGGGATGCGCTGTGACGTCGCATCGTGAATAATGGACATTAGGACATCCCATGAAAAACGGCTATGGACGCATCACTTCGGCACTATGAACGATATTTAGGTCCAACGGCATAAAATCGCCATTCGGTTTCAGCCTGAAAACAGCTAAATCAATGGACTAGTCCTCGTACATCGGTTGTGTAACTCTACGAGTTTTGTTTATGAGTAGCGGCGATCGCTTATCATCAGGCAATCGCCCATTCTTTTTTCTGGTATTTTCCCAAAAAAAGCAAGAAGAATAGGCAATAGCATATGCTTAGAACTTGAGGAGTAGCAAGCCTTGACGACTCCACATCTTTATTGATCGGACCAAACGATCTCTTAATGGTGCATCAAGCGATTGGGTGCCTCAAAAACATAAATATAGTGCGACCGGGTGACGGTCGTGTTGTAATTATCAGATAAGTGCGGTGTCGTAAGCAAATGCCACGGGCGGGTCAAGGAAGCGCCTCTCGTGCAGCTGAACTTTACTGTAACGCGAGGAAAAGTTCCTCCTTCTTGACATGATCCGGGTGGCGTATTGCCAAACTGTATACTGACCCAGACCGGGGTTGCTCTGAGTTCGATCGCAGTTTGCCTTTATAGTTGAAGAGCAAACTGTATACCTATTCAGAGCGTGTCTGAATCGAAATACATTTTGCTTAAAATACTTGAGCAAAATACATACGAGTCTAGACGTCCATACTTTTCGGCGTCTGGTGTAGTATGTAATATATTAATAAAAATCAGCCGAATGCAAAGAAACATTGAAAAAGATTGATGGTTAATGTGGTAGTTGTAGTTGATTAATGATTACATTTACTTTAATTATGATTATACATGATTACGCAAATTTATGTATTAAAGACACTTTATTTTTCAATATCGACCCCTTTCTGTGACCCCTTTAGTAAGAAATGCAGTAAAAGCCAAAATTCGATGTTACAATACAGGCAAAAAACAAAAATAGTAATTATGACATTTTTCTGTTCTTGATTCATTAATTTATTTGTTTGTTGTTGATTGAAGGAACCCTTTATTATTTTCAGTGAACATCGATTACAAATAGGTACAATTTATTGTGTCAGTCAGTACATCTTTCTTTTGAAAAATCAATAAATACTGTCATTGGAAACACTTACATTTTTTTTAACAGCCTGTACCTATAATTGTTACAGTTCAAATTTTTACAGTTCAATTTTTTCAAAATACTTACTCGTACAACGGGTTTTCTTTCGTTATAACCCAAAATAATTTACAATAGGTATGTTTTAGGGAAAGTTGTTCAGTTTCATGGATAGGTATAACAACCACACACAACAACATAACAAAAATATACGGGAAATTATTAAACACATTATATAGGTAGTTCCAGATATTCGCATGTCACAGTTTGCTTTACATACAAGCGAGCAAAGTGCATACCTACTCAGATTGGTCTGAGCTCGTATATACTTTGCTCCAAATTTCAATGAGCGCGACGTAGTTCAGTACAGACTATGGGCGTCTGGGTCGGTATACAGTTTGGCAATACGCATCCGGGTGATGCTGACAAGAAATTAAATAGATTTCAGAATTTTCAGATAATGTAAGGCCTTTGCCTGTGTAGCAGCTAAAATCTTGTACAAATAGTGGTTGCGCGATAAAACGGCCCTAATAAAAGGTTTTGTTTAAACTGCATTCGATACTAATTATGGAATTTAAAAGTGTATGGGATATTTTGATTTTTGACATAACATCGCATCGCAAGCGCCGACAGCGAGGCGTTACGACAAATTCCATAAATTTTTCATTTGTTAACTAGCTTTTGAAACTAACAACATAACCATAGGCTCTGATATACGATATGAGTATTTGTATAACATCACCAGTTAGAACCAATTGAAAATTCCAAAAATTTCCAACGTCGCGACACTACGTGCCAAAATTCTTTAAACTTTTCCTCGGAATCCATTTCGAGTAATTAGGTAGAAAAAGTGCTTAATGAGGCATGAGGTATGGAAATCCTTTTAAACGGGGAACCCCTCCAGCCAATTCCCTTACACGTTGGCTCCGAGCCAAGCCATACTCCTTTTAACTAGCAATTTACTTACTTTGCCGCAGGATTATTGGCTAAGCGAGACCTCGGATGGGATGACTCAAGTTATTTGGCTAAGATATACTTATTGATGTGTCTTAATAGCTCCTGAATATAAAGAACCTTATATCAAAGGTTATTTAAAATAATCTAACCAATGTTTCGCTGGCGAAAACTAGGTGAGGATTTCGTGTTTCGTATTTAAAGACTATGTTTGTTATGTCTTCAAAAGGGGAAAATCTAAGATTCTTTTAACTTAAAAATTTAAAATTTAACATTATGAATTATTAATACCTATTTAGTACAATCAGGCTATTGCTTCAGAATTATTGAAACTGTCTCAAAGAATGTGGAACCATTCGCGCTTAACACTTTGTTCAGCTAATCTAGTCAATTATCTTAATTAATGTATTGCCAAAGCCTATTCTATTGAGTGCGTAATTTATCGAAACGTTTACAAGCTAATGCAGGTTGGATTTATAATAAATTGTAAATCTGAACCGAATCCCACGCTCCCTAGCTAGATATTCATTAAGTATTTAGTTTAGAAAGGGTTGACCTTCCATACAAACTAATTACTCAGGTAGGTACTTTTAAGCCAAAATCTACAGGCTATGTTACAAATTGCGAAATAGGGCGACTTCATCTTAAATTGTCATGTTGTTATTCCAAAAGCAGATTACAGGAGGTGTATCACCAAAATTACAGTACAAACCTATTCCGAAGTAAATTTTGGTGTATCTGTGGGCTCACGGCTTCTGAAGCTTGCTTTTGGAATTGCTGCAGCTTCTGAGCTTGCTTTAAAAAGCTTCGTTCCAATAATAATTGATAACGTCAATACATACAGGTGTAAGTTTGAAACACCTAAAATTATATTTTAATAATAATAATATAATAATAATAATTTTGCCCATTCGGTTGCTTTTCACAGCCGGTACGAGCGTACTGGAATATTGCTTGTAACGCAAACGTACAAATTATTTGTACGCATGCTCTTGGTTATTAGGTAATCATAGTACCTAATTACTAAAGTTTTTAAACGATCTACAAAAGTTTTGAGTTTAATATTATAAACGTTACATTCCTTAAACAGAATCGGTCATAAAACCGCTCCTTTAAAACGATTTTAGCCGCCACTACTCGATATAACCAGATCAACGGGTATGGTAAATACACGAAATATTAAATACATTTGACTAATATTTAACATCACCAGTAAGGATTCTACTCTAGTATCATCAGTACAGGTTTTGTCCTGATGTAATGGAAAAAATTTACATCTGTACACCCGAAAAAATGTTGTCAGGGAAGCTAATAAAATTGTACAGTATAGAGGTACCTACGTAAAACCATAGGATTAGAATTTTTGTACAGAAGCCTTGAACAAAAAAACAACCTCAAAACTATGAAATGGAAAAACCATGAATGTGACTATTTTGTCTAATTCACGCGCAAATAATATTTTTACATTTTAAAAACATTACGGTACATGAAGTTTTGTAAAACGTAGTGATTATATTATTCTCTTTGAAGTTTTGAGGATAATGAAAACTGGCGGAACCCAATGAATAAGGAAACAGAACCTACATTAATGGCGGAACCACAGCAAAGTATTCGATTTTCAAATTTTGACACTGACGTTTGTTTTTTTTCAGAGTTTTCTGGCGGCGAACGCGAAGTGCTGGTGGGCTGGCGCGCTCGCGGCCGCGACGGCGGAGCTGCGGTACGCGGGCTACGTGTCCCCCGGCGTGCTGCTGGTGGCCGGAGCCCCGCGCGCGCTGGAGACGGTCCGGGGGGCCTACTCCCGCTCCGTCCTGAAACCTCCTCCGACTTACCTCATTTGTGGCCTTGGTGAGTTTTTATTTTTATTTTTTAAGCGCGCCGTATTAAAGGCTTAAGATTTTTATGCATTTTTTTAAATGAAGCAATATTGAGATCTTATTACTTACTCATTCGTAATGCCTAGTAAGGTAAATGACTAGTAGATTGGACAGTACCAGTCATTGGAAAAAGCACAAAAACACAATATTTATTAATGTTGCTTTAAAAAATTCCTGTTTTTAAAGTAAAAGAACACCTGTTTTTAAATAAAAACAGTCAGTTTTTTAAGCAAAATTAATAAATATGGCGTTTTTGTGCTTTTTCCAATGACTAGACGTACTGTCCAATCTACTAGTATCCTAAGATCCCACCGTAAAATCCTGCATGAATCGTTTTTTTCGATCAAATATATTTTAAAATAATCTTTAGAACGTATAGAATGGATTAATGTTGGGTTGCATTGTCAAAAGTAGCCGCAAGTACCTCTAATTAAGTTTGATGTTCATGAGATAAATGCATAAATTTGCATGTATATTTTTTTTCATTAAATTTTAATATAAATTGTTCTTATGTTTGTGCACGCATATCTCCGGAACTACAAGTCCGATCTAAATGATTCTTTTTTTATTATACTAGGTATTGTTCAACTTAGGGAATACTGCAAGTTTCATCAAAATCGGTCCAGTAGTTTTTGAGATAGGGAATTTTAATTCTCAATTACGTACAATTTTGAAGTCGGTTTTATCTTTTTAAAATACAGTTATAAAAAGATGCAACCGACTTCAAATTTTTGTACGTAATTAAGAATTGAAATTCCCTATCTCAAAAACTACTGAATCGATTTTGATGAAACTTGCAGTATTCCCTAAGTTGAGCAATATCTAGTACAATAAAAAAATAATCACTAAAATCGGACTTGTGCTTCCGGAGATATGCGTGCACAAACATAAAAATATACATACATACATACATACATACACTTTTGAAATTTGGCACATTTGTTCAGAAGCTGTCATAGATTAACATATACAAAAACTGGGCAGTTCTGGAAATGGGCGTACATACATACGCGTCGAATTGATAACCTCCTTTTTTTGAAGTCGGTTAAAAATGCATAAAACTTTAATTCTGTATCAAAATTATTAAAAAAATCGATGCTTCATTTTTGATGAAGTACTATGTCTGTTTACGGGCTGGCAACCCTAGGTTGCGGCCGACTTAGAGCTGGCAACCATTTATACCTTATTTTGTCTCGTCATTTTCTTTCAAATGATGTAAAATTTATTGAAAAAAAAATACATGCAAATTTATGCATTCTCATGAACATTGAACTTAATTAGAGGTACTTGCGGCCACTTTTGACAAGGCAACCCAACATTAATCCATTCTATACGTTCTAAAGATTATTTTAAAATATATTTGATCGAAAAAAACGATTCATGCAGGATTTTACGGTGGGATCCAAGATTATAGTCATTTACCCTATTAATAATTTTTTTACGAGCACATAGTCATCGTTTGAAATAGAAACGCGAGTTGATTGAATTTCGTTTAATATGTACCTATGTATTCATAAGTTTGTATTTGAGTCAATAACATAAGCATAAGTTTTGCATGTTTTATTTAAATAAGTTTCAAAATTAGTTTCATACCAATTATACGTATCCGGTAAAACTGGTATAGCACACTCTCAGAAGGTTTTAACGAGGTAGAAACAAGATCTTTATTTGTATGTTATTTTTAAAGAACTAATATTCTTGTTCTATGTTTACAAGTTCAATATTTAAAGTTGCTTATATACTAAAAAACAGTTCAATACCAATTTAGACACATTTACCACACCTTAAGTCTTAATTTCGTGTTTCACCAACGCTAGTTAGTGCTAATCGTTTGTTTAAATATCACGCTTTCTCTTTTATTAATACGAAGAACAAGAGGGATATCGTGTTTAATGAACGATAAAGTCTAATTTTCCGTTTTCTTCTACTTACCATATTTAAAACTGAACTACCAATTCCATATTTTATACTCGTGTATTTAGCGCTGTATTTTTCTATTACTATGTATATACACTACGTAACATAGTATGAGTTTTTCGTATATGAAGGGATAAACCAGTACTCGTAATAATTCATTTAATGTCACTTATTACCAAGATTTGTTGGTCGACTAATCATAACTAACCGACCGCGCAAGACAACGCAATACAAACGTTATCGCGCGCGCCATGTTATCGTAGTTTATGTCTACCATCGGGAAATTGATTCCTAGGCAGTTGGCAGACTCAAGTCATTTAGTCGGATCTTGTCATCAAATGTATTGTGATTTGTGGCTGGGTTTGACATAACGCGACCAAATTACGCAGGTCCCCCATATGCCTATGAATCAACTTCTCTGATAGTACAATAATAATAATTTTCTTCATTTCCCGTACGAACTCGTAAGTAGGCTTTTCCTTGTTTGTAATTTTCGCGTAATATTGTTAACTAATAAATCTTACGATAATTATTATAAGATTTCCGCAAATAGCGTTATTGTTAACTTATGTGACACGTTTGCGTAAGAAAATTAATTTATTGTTGGGTTATATCATTACTATCTAAAGTAGGAGTTTATTGCCTTATTATTGTAGTAGCTATTGCCACCTTCACGGTAGTACCAGAGTAGACAGAATTATAGAGTATGTCGACTTAGAACTGATATTGAAATTTTTAAATTTGACGTATTTTGACGAAAATCGTCGCTAGGCTTGTTAACTTGTTACCTACGTTAATTTAAAACAATGACATATTCGCTGCACGTGTTCCTCTTTGGTCGTATTGTTGTTTGTGTTTTGGCACATGCGCGAGGCACATTTCGTAATCCTAGTGAAACCCGACGAATTTGACAGATATTGAAACCTGTCCGTTTCTTTGCAGTCGAACTACTGGTAGTTATGTCTATTGTGGTACCTTAGACGGTAGATGCCCAACATCGTACTATATTATATTGTTTCAAACTCCAAAGTAAACTGAGGACAGCCTCAAACCTTTCTGTGTCGAAGGTACCTAATTAAAACAAACAAAAAAAGAATAATAAAAGTATTTAATATGCATTACCTGCTACTTGCTATCAAAGGATCCTATCTAAGATCTGTATAAGGGTGAATTTCCCAAATGGCTTTTAATTTTGTCTTCGTTGACATTAGTTTAAAAAAAAGGAAATATTATTGTAAAATATTTGTTTTAGTATTCAATGGGTAGCTATAGGATTGTGGCTAAAATTTAATATGCCTAGCACTATTACAAAGGTAGAAATAAATAACTTAAAAATCTATTTTTATCAAATCGGTGTTGTCCCTCTACTTTTTTTACAAACAAAAACGCTTATATACTAACAAATATGAATAAGTTAAGAGTATAACTTATATTATTTCATAGAATATTAGTTCATCTATTATTATAGACCATTTTTAATTATATAATTAACGATTATAGTTACTTAGAGACACAAATGTACTTGTCCTGAGAATTTTTCTCATATCGCTGGATAAAAGTAATTTAAGCATTACTTTTCATCGACGAGTCAGACGGTCTCCCCACCCCAATTTTAATTTACTCCTTAGTGTTTGCTTCCACGCAGTGAAGACCGAAACGACCCGAACGACAAACAGACAGACCGACCGAAATCCGGTGCCGAGCTCGATCCCGGGTTCGAGATCGCATGCGGATAGCATAGGAACACACCTAAATCATGACCGCGACCGCGACATTGTCGTAGAGAGCTCTACCAATTACTTTGACATTAGAACATACACGCGTATGTCGCCCCAACCAGACTCGGAAGGGGAGAGGGACGGCCCTCTTTTATACAATAACATTAATAACTTGAGCTCATCTACCGCGATAACTCGTACGCAGCTAGTTTGTGCTACCGCGCGCGAGCAGCCTCACTCGTCAGAGAGTGAGTAAGGGGTCGGACCCCTTAAGAACAGGGGGGATCCGTGTCCCCACGTCAGATGAAAACAGCTTATTTTCGTAGCTCTCCCCAATATTGCCCGATTAGAATGTCACACGTGTGACTTTAGGGGAGGGGGCCAGGCCCCCTCATTGTTTATCTCCAAACCAACTAGCAACAGACTAGTTATAGCCACGATTAAACTACCATGGTCTTAACCAGACCAGTAGCTTAGACCCTTTCGAAAAAAAAAAAAAAAAAAAAAAAAGCAGTGAAGACGGACTTAGAACATCATAAGTACGCCAGTAAAATGCTCTCGGACAATAATTTTATAATATCGGTGATTGAATTTTTTTATGTAATGAATAGTTTTAAAATTGTTGTTTGGTTCTAATGAATGTAGTAAGTGATTAAGTTTCATTGTCTGTAACCAAATTTATCTTAGATATCATGCATTTTTATTAATTTCCTAAAAAGTGTGTTTTTTCTCACGTCGCTGCTCTCATATCGGTGTGATCGGTGGTTATTTTAACCACCGATATGATAATTTACACCGAAATTATAAGAAAATACCAATCGGTGTCTTAAATCTAATATCGGTGTTTGGAATCATGACCAACGCACAGTTTTGTCACATCGGTGGATTGATTTATCATATCGGTTGATAATTTTACCATATCGGTGAATTGTTTTATCATATCGGTTGATCTAGTGGCATTTCGTTAAAACAAAGAAATTACAAATTCGCAAGATTGTAAAAATGTATGGATGTAAGGATATATTGGACAATTTTATGTTTTTACCTATAAGAGATTTTTTAACCGACTTCAAAAAAGGAGGTTATCAATTTGACGCGTATGTACGTATGTTTTATGTTTGTGTTCGGATATCTCTGGAAGTACCTTTCCAATTTTAGTAATTCTTTTTTGTTGTACTAGATATTGTTCAACTTAGGGAATAGTGCAAGTTTCATCAAAATCGGTTCAGTAGTTTTGGAGATAGGGAATTTTAATTCTCAATTACGTACAATATTGAAGTCGGTTTTATCTTCTTAAAATACAGTTATTTCACTATAGTTCACTTTAATAAAGACAACGATGATAAATTTTATTTTATTTTTTTATTCTAAGTTCCTATTATCAATGTCCAGTGCACATTTTTAAATATTTTAATTTAATGTTAAGAACTCTATTCTTCATCGAAATAAATACCAAAATATAATATTATTATGAAGATAATATTATCATATCGCTGGATTAGTATGTCATTTCGGTGGTTAAACTTATCACTTCGGTGCACAGACATAAAAATCGGTGCCTGTTTATCATGTCGGTGGAAACCAAAATTCAAACTGAATTTTCTCCTTAGTATTAAATGATACGTTAATGATATTAAATTTGGGTACATTTTGTGTCCTAAAGAATACATAAAACCTGAAAAGTATATAAAATATGTATAAATAAAAAAGTTCACCGATATGATATAAAAAAAGGCATTTGTTGAAATTCACCCATAAGATTGCACTATTCGTACCATACTCTACAATTTAGTTACTGCTACTACCTCTCCATTTTTCTCTACTTACTTTAAAGCTACTCTATGTCTCTTTCGTAACAACTATCTATCTTTAGAGTATAACAGCAATTTAAAAAATCCGTTAAGCCTCCGTGGGCTGTCGGTATTCTCACGATTGTTGGTCCCACGCGAGGCGCAAGGCCTTGCAAGGACGCCTATTGTACACTGTACGTGTAATAGTGGAAACGGAATGTAATAACTGTTTGTTCTTACCGAAACTAGGATATTGGATAGATTGAGGATTCGGACTTTTAAGTTGTCTATACTGTAAACGGCGGCGAAACATGGTGGTAGCGGTCATTGACTCCCTGTGAAAAACTTGTCATTTGCTATTACGAAGCCGCGATTGACAACATCTGACACTTCTTTGTCAATCGCGATTCGCGGTTTATATAGAAAATGACAAGTTTTTGACAGAGAGTCAATGACCGCGACCGCCGTGTTTCGCCGAGTACAGTATAGAATAAGTTTTTCGTGTGTTTTTCTTTGAAACGCTTCAGCACGATACAGGCCAGCTTGTCGGCGGGCAGAGGTGGTAGAGGTATCATTATAATTTACGTCTTGGTCATTAGAGTGATACTAGTACTACTGTATGTGTTGGTGCTTACATAGTACTCAGGTGTTAAGTTTTATTTTATAAATATTATTTTAGGCACGGCAAATAAATAAAATAAAATAAAATAAAAATTGTTTTATTTCCGAATAGATTTGCAACAAATACTTTCAGAACGTTGATACTACTGGTGCCTACCACCGGTTCGGGAACTAACCCGGCGAGAAGAACCGGCGTAAGA
Source organism: Lysandra bellargus (assembly GCA_905333045.1). Classification (NCBI taxonomy): domain Eukaryota; kingdom Metazoa; phylum Arthropoda; class Insecta; order Lepidoptera; family Lycaenidae; genus Lysandra; species Lysandra bellargus. The sequence goes on along the minus strand of HG995336.1, from coordinate 3,371,909 downwards.
AACTCGCACGGGGTCCCACTTTTTACCAAAAAGTGAGAAAAAAATATTAATAGAATCAACTTTTCTTTTGGAAAAGTGAAAAATACTGCATAACTTGTCTCACAGTAATCAAAAATAAACTTCCGCCCTACGAATAAATATAATATTATGTAGTGCAATTGTGAAAGTGATGATTTTGTCAAATGTCCGTATTATGTGTCTTGTGGTTTTCCGCCGTACAGTCGCCGACAACGACGTACTACATTTCACTATTATTACTATAGTAATAAGATTTAAAATAACATACGCTGATTTCCTCGACTGTATAATGTACATACCCGTGGGAGTCGCGGTGTGGTCGCTAAAGTAACACTTTTACTTCATATTAGATAACTTCCGATTATTCTCATATTTCATGAGTATGGCCATAATAATCATATTTTTATAGCATCAATTGAATATTTTATATTTTTTTACATCAAGACATTATGTAAAATAGTTTCTGACGTAAAAAGTTTTCATTTATGTTATTTTTATGGTTTTGATATCCTAAAACACGGAGGCTTCTTCTTAATAGGCATAAAAATGTTATAGAAATTTCGCACTACTGCTGGTTAGAAAGAAGATACTTTGTATCCTTCATCCCTTTTTAGATTTCTTTACGAAGGAAGCGGTTGTCAATAAAAATAAAATGTTACCTCATGATACATAAAACAATCAGTAATTATTATAATATCTCTGAAACAGAAAAAATTAAGCAAAAATGAGTTGAATAAAACTGTAACTACGCATGCTTTAATATATATATATATATATATATATATATATATATATATTAAATAATAATAAAAAATATTTATAAATATATATACATATATATATATATATATATATATATATATATATGTCTCACGCGAAGACTATTCTTCGTCGCATTTACAAAAATGTTCGTCCCTTTTTTTGTAAATCCGATATAACTACAACATTGTCGAGTAAGGGATAAAACTGTCGTGTTGTTGCCTCGAAATGCACAAAATGACAACGCATTGTGCAACTTGGTGCATAAATCCAGGATACTCCTCAAGACCCCACCGACAACTCCGGAAAACTTTCAGGATGGCAACTTGACAATAATTCATTTTGTCATGTTGGCGTTGCACGATTTATTATGTTTTAATCGAATATTTTAACCGACTACAAATAAGCGGGGGAAGAATTATTATGATTTTGACTTATGCATGTGACTATAGAAGTTCATCTGCTTGAACACATAGCTTCTAAACTATTTATCAGACAAATAATGTATCGTTGGAAACCTCTTCGTCTTCTGCTGGTTGCTGCTGGCGATGAACCGCATAATACGCGGTATACAAAAAATCCATCCATATCCATACTAATTATATTATATTATAAATATCCATACTTATATTATACATGCGAAAGTGTGTCTGTCTGTCTGTCTGTCTGTCTGTCTGTCTGTCTGTCTGTTACCTCTTCACGCCCAAACCGCTAAACCGATTTCGCTGAAATTTGGCATGGAGATACTTTGAGTCCCGGACTTCCAGGAAAGGACATAGGATGAATGTACATACGGTTCACGCGTCAACGAATTTTGGTGCAAAAAGGTATACAGTAAGTAGACCTAAAATGATAATATCTACATTATCCTAAGCTTTTCCTTTTAAGTTCGTTTATGGCTGAACATCACCCCTAGGTATTGCAATAAATAATTCCGATAAGAATGCATATAAACAACTGTTTTGCTCGAAATGGTCACAAATAAAACGATTGTGATCATATCGACGGACCGACCACGTAAAAATGTTGTTTTACTTTTTTTGATTTTTTTGCAAATCATAGCTGATTGTATATGGCCAATCTCCATTCGTCCAATATGAAGAATTAAATGACGCTAGCAACTCCGTTGCGCTAAAATTCGTTTATCGCGCAGGAACCGTACATTATTCCGGGATAAAAACTGTCCTATGACTTTTCTCAGGACTCAAAGTATCTCCATGCCAAATTTCAGCAAAATCGGTTCATCGGTTTGGGCGTGAAGAGGTAACAGACAGACAGACAGACAGACACACTTTCGCATCTATAATATTAGTATGGAAGTATGGATTAATGTAGACAATTACGAACTTGTATTGTCAATGTTAGCATAATTTGAAGCATTTGTAAATATGAGATAAAAGTAACCTACGTACTTTCCCGGGACGCAAATTCTCTCCATACCAAAATTCATCAAAATCAGTTCAATGCTTTGGGCGTAAAGACTTTTATAGGTTTATTTGTATTTATAATATTAGTGTGGATGCTTTAAAACTACGCTAACGTCGAATACACCTAATCCTCACCACATAATTACTAATAACTAATAACAATATTTTATTACCCTTACATCACAGTCAATCACATTTTAACCAGAAATTCATGAGGTCAATATCACAATTAAGTTTTTGGTAAGTAGGTAAATTCCATTATTTAGCAATATTTTTACTCAATCAGTAATCCAATGCTTGAGTCGTAATACTCAATAATGGCCTTTTTAATGACGCTATAATGACTTAAAAGCAATATAAATAAGACTAAAATTAGCTGAGAATGAAGTAAATGCAGACCGTATTCTATACTGCGCCAAAAGTAATAGGTAACAATTAGTGAAATTTTAAATTGAGATAAGATTAGGTGAACTAATACTGTCGTAATATATGGTTCTGATACTAGCATATTATGTATGGTAGAATTTGTAGAGTCTTAAAAAAAGGTTAAAAAAATCCGGAAAAGCTTCAATTAACTATAAAAAACGCGGCGACTGCATGACAACCAGCTCCCTCACCGCGAGCATTCACATGTAATGTAACATTTTAGATTCGACTTTGAGCATTAGTCATTACTCATTTCATTACAATACTACCACACTGACTGAGGCGCATTCGCGTGTAATTAACATTCGACTTTCAGCATTCCCTAGCTAGTTGATGTTACAAGTTGTATCAAGATATTACACCTGTATTACAAGGTGCGCATTGTAATGCTCGACTCTCCTCCCTCGTGATGTAATGGTCGAATCTGTCGTTACTCGTTACATTACAAGCGAATGCTCCGGTGAGGGAACACCTGTACGAGATAAAGGGAACAAATTAATATCAATTAATTATATTATCAAAGCACTTACGCCGCAATTTTGTTAGCTTAGAAATTCGCGAGAAAACCGTGCATGTAAGCTTAAAGGGGTACCTGATAAAATCAAAATACTTTTGCATATTTTATAATATTGGGTAGGCACCGGTAAAGGACATGAAAATGTACTAGCGGTGCCTACCTGGTAAAGGACATGAAAATGTACAAGGAAAGTACATTATATCAGGCGATGACGCTATTTATCACGTTAATGGTCTACCAGTACCAGTGCCCAGAAATACCTGGACGTTATGAAACGCAACGCATTCGTTTCTGTGAATTTATTGAAATCTGATAAACGAAATATCATCCGTAGTTGTGCAATTGCGAGCTTTCTGGTGCTAATGCTAAATTCTGAAGGCTGTCGGAAGGCGTGAGCTTACGGCTTTGCGATCGATCGTTTCGATCTATCGAATGTAGACGGCCCGAAATGACGCTGTCAGCAGCAGAATAATGTCAACATACCTACTAAGTAACTTGAGATTCAGCTGATGTCCCACCGCTTTTTGAAAATGTAGAATATTTACAAGTATGATATCGGATACGACTAATTTGCTTTAAAATTTTACATTTTAGTATGAATTTACGTGACGTGTCTCTTGGTTCGGGATACAGTCTTGCCTATTATTGCCCTTCTTCACATTGGGCCATAATTTAAAATCCTGATTGCCAACTAGCTTAGATGGCTATGTCTGCACAATCGACGCAGACCGTTTTTAAATTATAGCAAATCTACACGTTCCTCCGTCCGTCCTCCTCCTCCGTCTCCTCTATTTGTCTATAATTGGCTAACGTGGTGATCTAGAGACTATCAGTGCCGCCACTTATAAATTTAATGTAGGCCACTTTACTTCGGCACCCTATGTACAAAATCCTGCCCCGTAGGACGCTGCCGCCCCTAGGCCACAGCCTATTTATAAATCCGCTCTGGATTCCGCCCTATGTGTATATTATGTATGTACATAAGGTACATTTCTAAAGATACTCAAGTAGCGTAAGTGTAAATAGAGTAATGTCGCAAGTCCAATTGTCCTTCGGTTTCGAAAATGTATTAAAGGCGTCAATATACTTGTCACAGCGGTTGCTAAACCTCGCCTACATTACTCGATATTCGATGAAGACTTGTTATCAGTATGCATAGAACAGCGGGGCACCAAACAGGTACTACTATTGTAAATAACTTCGGCTTAACTCAACAGCTCGCTATATTAATAGCTTGCATTGCGGATATTAGGAGTCTTTGAATATCTCTATTTTCGCCTGGCGCCTAGATTAAAAAGATAAATGACCGCTGGGGACACTTATTTCACTATAGCCATGGCCCATGCCTGATGGTCTGATCGTGGAAATGAAAATCTTTGTCGATCAAAAATAGATGTGCCATTTTTTTCTGAAACAAAGACTGCTGATTCCAGCTAAGTAATGCTTACTTGCTAACCGAAAAGTGACACAACATCATGGACATTATCTTCCTATGCCGGGGTCAGCACCTAACCATTGTAACCATTACGCTGACTGCTGATACTTACCTACTTGCCAATTCAACTGGTTAAAAGGCACGCCAGATTTTCTTTTTCATTTTGCAACAACATTAAAACAATATATTACCTATCGGTGTAATTGGTGTCCATCTAAACTGGACCTTTAGCTTCGGGTGTTAGAATTCAAAATCGCACGGACACAACACGTCCGTATTGTTGATTTGCTTCTGATGCTGGTGCCGATAAGTATCATCCATTCTTACAAAACAATGATATTATATGACATATCGCGGATAGATCGGCGCGGGCGACAGCGCACCCCCGGGCCCGCCACTCGAATAAACATCGATTCTGTATCGTAATCGAATCGGTTACGTCGCGATTTGCCAATCGTAATTTATGGTCGTGACCTCTGAAGCAATTAGGATATTTAATTGTCTTTAATCGACGGGCGATTAGAGAGTTTTCATTAATCATGCCATCGATGATTTTCCTATCAAACTTTTGAGCAATATCGAATTTCTCACAATGTGATTGTATGAAAGTTCACTAGCGACTGAAGATAAGATTAATAATAGTATGCAAATTGCCTTTCGATCATTAATGAGTTAAAACAATCGACTACTCCAGAACACTTTCATTGAATAATCTAGATTACTCTTGATGATAATCGTTAGGTTGTACAATAATAGTATGTACTCGAAGATCAGAATTCAGGATACCTAGAATAGAAAAAATATCCTCCTTTTTTAAAGTCACTTAAAATTAAAAAACAATCAACCAGACGTAACCGAGAACTGAACATTAAACGCTATGCAAATGAAAATTTCCTTATCACTTTCTTCGATTCCGTAACAGTTATGTTCCGAGTCTGTTGGTGTCAGTACTGTCAGCCGGGAGACAGGCGCGCAAATCACGGTAAACACAAATGCCTGCTTTGTGGCTGCTCTGTGGCTGCTGTTATTTGAAGCGTGCTAAGTGTCTCACCCGACAGTCGTGATTCGAGTTCTTCAAAGGCATATCTGTATGTTATATCTTTGGTGTTTTATTAAGTTTTGAATAAAATGTTTAGTTTGACCCAGCATAAAATTTTGTAGGTAGTCATAATGAATATATTATAAATTAATGACGATAGTTCAGTTTTAAAGCACAAGTTCTTCTTCTTTCAAAAACTTTGGTAGCATAGCAGACCAATTGAAACTTCAAATGACTTGTGTTATTCTATTGGTTTAAAATATGACTTCCTATAAAATTCCCTTCCTACGTACTTATTTAGTACGTACCTACTAAGTACCTACTAAACTTGTAAAGTCGTACTAAGCAAAACTCATCCAATTCAAAAATAAATAATATTTTTCCTGCACATTTGTAGAGACGTTACAAATCAATCATATTATCACTATTATTAAATTTTAGCTATTGTTAGTAGATTACTAAATATTTGCCAACTCAAGCAATTAGTGTCAAATTGTCAATTGACAGCTACTTGACAGGGATTAATATTTTGCAAATCACCAAAATAGACGGAACATAGTGTTTATTGATTTCATAACTTATCCATAACGTAACATCAATATACACATACAGTAGCGTAACTCTAGGGTGTCCTCGTAATCGTACAACACAGAGACATGTAATACACGCGATTTTGCTGCCTTCTGCTCTCTAAAGCCGTGGTCCAGTTGCCGTTTATTGCCATGAATGGTAATTTGTTGTCCCTTTTTCAAACCATATAATACTAGCTATTTGACCGAGCTTTGCTCGGTATTCGATAAAACTCGAATAAAATGACATTTTCTTAAAATGATTCCTAGCTAGATCGATTTATCGCCCCCGAAACCCCCTATATACAAAATTTCATGAAAATCGTTGGAGCCGATTCCGAGATTCCAATTATATATTTATATATATACAAGAATTGCTCGTTTAAATATATAAGATAAGATAATGTCAATGAAAGAAAAGTTTTTACAATGTGAAACGGAGGGTCAAGTTATTATGAAATCACGCTTATGTTGGCTCGGGTCTTGGTGGTTTAGCATAAAGAAGCAGGTGTACTGTATATTTTTATACTGTGGTATTATGTAGTATGACAAATCGGTTATTAAATACCTGCCACAAATTGTGTTAGACTCATCAATCACTAATCAGTATTTCACTAATCAGTATTGCACATTCGTGACGTCAAACGTGTTTATTTAATAAGTGAAATGAAATTGTTTTACTTGTCGGTTAAAAATTAAAATTTATCATCATCCATCATTAATTATTATGACAACAAGCGCTTATAATTAATAGAAATAATTAGTTTGGCCTTTATAAAATTTACCAATAATATGTTGTATCTAATACATGTATGTTTGAATTTATGTAATGGAAACCACTATGAAATTGCATGTATCGGTGGCCGGATATTAAATGACCACCAAACGAACGCATTTCATTCCCAGATGATTCCCAGGTGAGATTAATATTGGATTCCCACACAACTGACAGGTACATTTTAATATTAAGTAAACTATGTAATTTTAAATAGTAACATTTTTGCACAAAAACTGTTTTGGGCAAGTTCTGCCGAATATCTGAGATCATAGCTTTGGCTGTTTGTCTGTCTGTTACCTCTTCACGCCCAAACCGCTTCACCGATTTGACGACCTCTATGGCTCAGTCGGTAAGCCGATGTCCAAGTCGAAACAAAAAGTTCCTTGGTCATGTTAAAAGTTCTTCTTTCCACGGGATCAGACTGACGTGAGATGTCTATAACAACTTTATATTGAAATAGCACTTTGCTCATTTGCGTAAGCACATTATCTCAATATAGTTTAACAATAACATAATTTAGACAATAATTTATCAGATTTGATCGGATGTTTGTTTCACAATTTTATGACGAGTGTTGCAAAAATTAAACGAAGCGTAGGTATTGCACCGATATCGACAATTACATCACTATTGTCAATATTTTACTGGGCATCATAAAGGTATAAGTTGGAAGCCGGCTACATGAAGCGGCAGCAGACGACGCGCGACATGTCGTCGCGACACTACTGGTTTCTATGTATTTTCTATGAAATACTCTCCGCAGTTAGCGACAAGGAATACATAGAAACCAGTAGTGTCGCGATAACACGTCGCGTCGTCTGGCGCCGCTTCATGTCGCCAGCTGCCAATCGGCACCTTAATTTAGTGACGTGCCTTAATCTTACCGATATTTCCGTTGCGAAATTTTAATTAATTCGTTGGAAATTGCGCATGATGCTCTTTCATTAGTCTAATAGCAAAGTTCCTAAACGCTGCCTCAAGTGAAGGACTCACTTAATATCACTTATCTCAATGCTCCCACTGTCTAGCATTAACTTATGTATCTTTTAATTTAAAAAGCGTTTGAGTAGATACCGTATCAACGCTTAAGCTGACTGATAGATTATAAAGATGATTATGGTTTTTGCTTTATATTAGTAAAAACCATGCAGCGGGGCTAAAATGGTTACTTTGGAGAATCATAATATTATTATCATTTCTTTTAAATCGCAAAATGGTCACTCTGTTTGCAATTCATGTCTAGTGATTCGTACTAATTTCACATTCGTCAGGTTGATAGTTTTGACAATTCATTTGCTGAATTGATTGAGAGGAATTGCTAAATGTGACCATTTTAGCACCGCAGGACATTGCCGTGTGAACCTAGCCTTACGAGTAACACGCAAAATATTTAAAACTGACTGTCTACCACGATTTTCTTCGATATTATAATATTGCTCTAATATGTTCCGCAGACAGATAATATGATGCCGTAGATGAGATAACTGAACAGATATAGCACGTCATATTATGTAGCGAAAGTCATCGTAATGAGTTACACCTCGGGCGAAACAGCGTCAAAATTGCCTTCCATTTGACACACTCAATCGGCATTATTTACCGCATTAGAGAATGAAACATTGATGATAGAAAGTCTAATACTACTTATCGTCTAGCTAGGTGTAGATAAATCTATAGCATTTGGCTAAGGCATTTTGACAAATACTTCATTAAAAGCGACCTAATTTCTGTATTCGAAGGTACAACTTGTTGCCATTAAAATATGATAATTTATATCAAGGACGAAAATATAAACATGTTAACACACTTAAAAATCTGCCGCAGACACAAAGTTAGACTGTGAAAACATTGTCCTTTACATTTAACTTCTTAATAAAATTGCCAATTTATTTCGTAGCTCCAATTACATTAGAGGTTACATATTAGTTTAAATAAAATATCCGTCTTATCATTTACATAATCGTACGAGCCGATCCGACATGTCGTGCGGTGTAAAAGTCGTTATCAGTACAATAGTGTTGGCGAGCGTCGCGAGATCGTTGTCGATAATATCGTACTGACAAGCAAATTAGTCGATGCTTTTGTCTCGCTCTGACATATTAGCGTGATAGGTGATCGAAAAAGTCTAGATACGAGACCGGTCCCGGTTCAATTAGCCGGCTCATTTGATTGTATGAATGAAATTACACAGTGATACGTGATTGGGTAACGGCCCAATGTGAGTTAACTAGCGAAACTTTCTTTAATCGACTACACATTGTTAAAAAGATTGTTTTGATTGAAGATTAAAACTTTCACGATACCTACACAATGAAGTATAAATAATTGTTGTACTTTAATTAATTGCGTCTGACGTTATATTAATTAGCTTAGGAAATGACATTGTGAAGTATTCGTTCGAATACTCTACTCTACGATATAATATATTAGTTGCCCCTATGCTTAAACATTATAATACATATAACATAGATGAACAAATATTTTAACAGATTAAAAATACAAAAAGTTTGTCAATCAACACACATAAGTGAAAAGAAATAACAAAAGCACAATAATTATCACCAAGTTTCGCACCACTAGTAGCAAGAAAGTATGAAATTATCTTACACCTATATTTAGACATGTTTTAATTATGGAAGATGATCATTATGACCTTATATGTCATGTTTTATGGCAGATCACCAAATAACGGGCTATTGTGAGGGCTCTCGTTAAATACACTTTTATATTGTTTAATGATGGACCGACCGGTTAAACTTGATACTTCAAAATTCAGGTTTACTTTCTGTTTCGTTTCTTTGAAAATCTTTCGCCATTTACACTACATAAGAAGGTGCGAAGTGCGAACTTCTACGATATTTCAAATTTCTCAATTTATTTTTAATATGTCAAAGATAAGCGACAGTTAAACGTGAGGTAAGAGAACATCATCTCAACAACCGGAAAAAACATCTAAGTTTCACTGTTAATAGGTTGTTTAATTACTTTTTTAATTATATTTTTATTTTAAAGATAAACTAAGATGTAATGGCCTCTTAATCGTTGCTTTAAAAAGGCCACTTCATTACCATTATAATTTAAACTAACAATCTAAACCTTAACAGAACAAAATACTTACTAACGCCTCCGCAGTCCGCACCTATAGTCCTTTTTCAAGATTTATAGCATTTTCATACCAAATTTCATTAAGTTTAGAGGCTTAGGCGCTATATTAAAAATTTTTTACTTTTTGACGTAATACTATAGGACCCTCAGAAATGTTACAAATCTGGTAATGAGATATACATATCTTCATAGCCTTATCTAGGTTTGAGAAGAACTAGAAACACGATTAATGTATTTTCCTCGATACATTTAATTTTCGAAATGACCTCTTAAAAATACGAAATTTGAAGATTATTTTTAAACGAAAATAGATGTATTGTAGGAAATTAGTCTAATTTATAGACATCTTTGCAACTCAAAATCGTATAGAAGCATTTTGCTTAAGGCCGTCCCCCGAGCAAACGACCTTGGCCATACATTTGCCGCGTTGCCGAGATCGCACCAAAACTCTATTTTTTTTACTTATCTTACTTCAAAATTGTCCTAAAAAAAATTAAAACAGGGAATATGTAGTTTATGATATTGTCGAACTATTGGCGTGTGTTTCAAATAAAAATAATTTGTAAATCCTAAGGAGATGCTGAATGTATGCTTGAATTTCAATAAATTGGTTTTATTTTGGAAGCTGATATCGTAAGTATAATAAACAAAAATAGAAAATTTAAAACGGGGAAAGGAATGTTCATTTTTGCTGTATTTTTATTATAACTTTGTAGCTTTCAAATTATGAGTTTATAAGCCCCTAAATACGGTAAATTACGGAATCTCCGTAGGGAATGCCCTTAAGCGGGAAGTGGTAACAAACACACTTTCGCATTTATAATATAAAATATATAGCATCGGTGGTTACCATACACATCTAATGATATTGTCGGTGAAATCGGTGCGGTCGCGGACATAATACATGTTACATATATTGTGTATGCATGTCTATTTATTAAGCTCTTTCCCGGAAAGATATCTTATTAGCGGAGTAACTTTATCGGCCGCTTTCCCTATATTATTACCGCTTTTCTCGCCCTTCTATTTGAATGTTGGTACTACATTCATAGTAATTAGAAGTCACGTTTGTGACTGAATTGTCGATTTTGACGTATCATCTCTATTAATTATGGATACTTTTTGCAAAAAAATGAAATATTTTTACTATGACGTGATCACGTTTTAGGTTTTAATTTGATACGTAGTGTATTTAATGAAGTATAATAAGATAGGAATTTTTTTGTAAACTTTATTCTTTTCTGGAATAAAATAAAAAGTTGACTCATACAGAATTGTACCGTTTGACATTCAAATGATAACGATTAACGGTAGTGAGGTGAAACGATCTTGATCTTTATCGACGGATCGATATTTACAATGTGAATGTGAAATTGAATAGAGTAAAAAGGTTAAATCGATATCGATAAATAAATATTCCGAGTTGTAAATCACAAGATTTACGTTTCGTTTGGCAAAATTGTGGCGACATTTAATGTAGGTTCTGATACTCATACAGCAGCCTTATTCCCGAAACTGATATCAATCTGATATCAGATTTTTGACACTTTAGACATGTAAAATAGAGACACCTAAAATAGCTCTATTTTAGATGTCTAAAGTGTCAAAAATCTGATATCAGATTGATATATCACTTTCGGGAATAAGGCTGCAGTACATTCTTGTAAAGGCGCGATTCCACGGTGCACGGAGAGACTACGCACGGAGAGGCTACGCACGTGCGTCAAGCTTCCCTTTGCAAGAAAATATATGTGACTGTGCATGGGTGTATGGGAGGGCAGGGGGGGGGGCAGGGAAGGGTAGCTACAATAATTATTTAATAAATAATTATCTCCTATTTTGCCCTATCAAGGACGCGGCGAGCGTCGTAACCGCCACTGTACAAGTTATTGTTATTTTAATGTCCTTTACGTCGATTCAACTAGCTGAAATCCTGGTTACGCCCATGACTGTATCCACTGCAACCCATGGACACGCTACGTACGAATTGACTCACGCAGCTTGCTCGAATATGGTGCACACGTAGCTCAACGCTGGCCACGCTACGCATGCTGTGCACGGGATACACGGAAGCTGAGAATTGTGTACATAGTCGTGAATAACGTGTTTGTATAGCGTGTGCTGCAGTGGAAACGTTGACCCACGTAGTCCAATAAATAAATTCGTGCACCGGCATGGCCGTGCACAGCGTGCGCCGCGGTGGATCCGCACCTTTAGAGGGTTTTAAAATATGTCATTTGTTGATTTTTAAAAGAACAGACAAATAAGTCAAATAAGTAATTTATATTTTTGCCATTTCTTTACATGAGTAGCAAGCCATTTTTCTAAATATAAAATAAGGGGACAAACGAGCAAACGGGTCACCTGATGGAAAGCAACTACCGTCGCCCATGGACACTCGCAACATTAGAAGAGCTGTAGATGCGTTGCCGGCCTTTGTAGGTCGTATAATAGGTCCGGAAATACTGCTGATGACATTTTGTTCCAGAGTTTTACAGTATGTGGCAGAAAGTTACGCGAAAACGCACGGTGGAAGAAGCTGCCACAGCTGCCACTCATCAAGTTAATGAGGATCATCCTCATCACCTTGATGATATTTATCGTGTGGATCGATGGCGAAAAATTGCAGGAGGTTTGATTCCGAACACTTCCTCAGAGCACTCCTCGTGATATAGCCGATGGACGATGCAGAGTGAAGCTACATCTCGGCGTAATTCCAAGGGGTCCAGCCTGTTTGAAACATTATAGCAGTAAACAATTCGCCCCTGCCCAGAGATGAGAACAGTATTCCGTATGAGGCCGAACCTGCGCCTTGTAGAGTTATAGAACGCAGAACGGTCCTGATAGAATATGTTCACCAAACCTAATACTGACTTTTAAATATTCGCAACCTGGAATGTTTTACAAATCCTTGAAGGAATTTTGGTCACAAACACTTTACACACTTGTTTTAATCCGTTACTAAACGTTGACCCAACTTCGTTGGAGGCATACGGCACGGTATTACATAAAATTTACGACTGTCACCATCTTCACTATCATTATAGTAACAGGTAAATAAGGCGGCAGGAAGCTTACTACTTGGTAATATTTTTATGTTGTACCCCAATTACTATTTGGTACTTAGTAACACATAAGCGTCGTTCTTTCTTCGTTTTAAAGAAACTTCAACCATTTTGATTTTTTTTTTCGTTCATTTTCCTCTTTGATCAAGCATCTTCCATTCCAAGAGAGTAAGCGACGAAATAAGACTCGTCTGAAAACAAAATAAACATTAGTGCCGAATGAAAGAAGCATTCAGAGGAATGAAAATATTTTACCTCTGATACCAGCTTAGTCCTTCAAGCCCCATAAGAGCACCGGTGATCGCGACAACAACAGAATACAATAGCATTTCCAAGAATCCCCGATCGAAGGATTAATTGCTGTTTCGTAGTCTAATGCGGTTTAGTACATGGTGGTACAATGTCCTATATCTCACGTTCGCGTTTTTATTCAAATTAGAAGTTACATCCTAAAGAAACTTTACATACGAGTAGCAAAACTAAATATCTAGTCCAACATTTCTAATAATTGTTTTCTTTCATGTTTAAGCTATTTACTTAACCAGATGCGTCGCTACCTGTGACATAACTAATTATTTACTACAGGTATACTGTATACAGTATCACAATTTCAATCTGATAACTGATAACTTTCTGTTATTGTTGTTTTTTCTCATCATTATAACTTGAGAGGAGATGAAAATGTTGTTTTAAATTAATCTGATTATACTAATTGCTATAATCATTGAGCTTCCGTTGAAAGGTGTGTGAATGAACCATGTCATTATTTTAAAAATCTGTATTCGTAGTAAAGGGATTTTTTTTCACGTATACAGTATACTAAAAGCTCCAACTTAGCTAGATTTAATGAAAATTTACTCAAGGGGAATTGGCTGCTTTTCTCTATTGGAGATCCTCCATAGTATATCTAGTAATTTAGTATTGACGTTTGTTCAAACTTTTACGTTGGTAAATTGCCGATTTATTTTTGATTGGTCTCATCAATCTGATCCAACAATCCGGTAAAGATTGACGAAAATTTGATCGTCTAACCCACGGATTGATGGATTGATCGTATTTTTAATATGAACTTTTTATAACCATCAATATTCCGTCAATCAGATTGATGGATCAGATTGATGAAAATTTGACCGTGTAACCTGTGACTTGCAGTTAGTAGAGAAAGGATTTCATATTATGTCGATATAGCTTAGACCAGCCTTGTACAGCTGTATGTGTGTATATTTCATAATATACCTCGTAACTAGTACTATCAAAGACAAAACGCACTGTCGCAAGAGTCGCGAAAAATTCGTGAGGCACATTGCGACAAGATGACAAAGCTGAGGTCGACCTTTCTAGCCGTATCATTGTCGTCACTCGTCACTTCGTTCACACGACAATCTGGTACACAAAAGTTATTGTGTTGACATAATCAGACATTGAGTTGTAGAACTATCGCTGTGAATTAGCACCAACATTGTTATACATAAGTTCGTTTGGCGAATTTTAAGGGGTCAATATGTGCATAAAGAAATATGGACTTCTTCACGTTGGACAATTATGAGCAATAATTATTATGATTGTCACCATGATTGCGCAGCCGTCTACAAAGCACTCATAAAACCGCCGACAAAATATAGCCCCTCTACACGTTTGTGGTCACATCACATTGTCCGTCATAGGCCAGCGTTGAGAGGATGTATAAAACTTAAGTGTTTGCGGAGCTTCACGCTTTTAAAGTTTAAAGCTCTACCTTACGAATAATAAAAACTATAGATTTTATTATTCGTAGGCTCTACCACACTTTTTAACTTAACATAATATAAAAATTATGAATATGAATGAATATAATAATATAAAAATTATAAAAATTCAAATAATTACATAATTAAAAAAAATTATGCATTATCATGACTGTCGTCCCCAATTACAGCTAAAATAATTTATGAACAATTTTGACCTAATGAGAACGTGTAAGTTGCCACAATTTCATTACCTCCATCATTGTGTTGAAAATTGCAACAAATGCAATTGCAATAAAGTAGCAATAAAAATGTATAGCGGTCGCAAATAATAAATATTTGCTTATAAAGTAAACCAAGGCAATTCTCAACATTAAAGTGATACAGTGAAATGACTTCAAATTGAATTCACGTACGGTCTAGATGTAAAATGACCGGTAGGGCTGGCAGGCGTCATGAAAAAACCGGACGTAGCCAGGATTTTGACGTGACGTTAACGTCTTATAATTCGATATGGGGTGCGCGCCCGAAAAACATGACAGTTCATGCGGCGTTACCTCGCCCTGAGGCGTTCCATATAAGGCTTGAAGTGCAAGCGAGAGCGCAGAACGAGCGACAAGGAAGCACAATCCGGCTTTGCGTTCGGCAGCGTTCGATATCCGAGTCTAGTGATAGATAGATAGATAGATCTCTCTCCTAAGTCCTACTTGAGTGCTTGAGTCATGCTTATATTTTTTGTTCGTTCGAAGACCGGCCATAACCTCTTCCATCTTCGGAGTTGAATCAATATTCTAGTAATCTCGTAAAAAACTTCTCGCTATTCAGAAATTTTTGTACGGCCCCCGGTGAGGATCGAACCTGCGACTTTGGTTGGAGTTAGAAGTATCGTCCACCTGCGCCACTGGAGCGATGACGTAAATGTCGCAATTGTCTTTCACTTGCAGCTGCTCCGGGCTGCTTGTTTACTATAATAGTAAGTTGAACTAGCAGTCCAAAGTCCAATGTTTAGACACCCGCAATTTTTTAATATTATATTTTATTGTTATAGCAAAACACTTTTTAGCATTATTTTAACCACTTATTCCAGTTCATATTGTCCACTTTCTTATTTTTCACTCTTATAATTGATGAAATAGTGTGATAATAGGATCTTTTTATTTAAAAGTCCATCCATATGGCAACAATCTTGCTGACAGTGCAAATAAGAATAGTTTATTTTACTCATTATAAATATTTTTAGACAATCATTTGAAAGAAATACATCGAAATAACTTTAGGTGACAGTCGAAAAAGTTTGTTTCTATTTATAGAGATTCGGAAGCGAGGGTTAAGGGGCTAAGGATAGTTGAACGTGACAACGTCATACGTTGTCACGTTCAACTATCGTCAGTAAACCGACTTTACAGACAACCAATTTTTTTGATTGCATGCCCGGCCAAAATAAAAGGAGTCCGGCTTTTGTAGAGCTTTGCAATTTCATTATAAATCTAGACACGCGGTAGCGTGTCAAGCCAAGTTCCAGCATAACAGAATGGCGAGCAGCACCGTGTGTAATATTACACGAACCATTTGCAGGTACTTTTGACCCTCTCATAATTCCGAAAGTATTTGACATAAACGTTTCAAATTTGGCTCTTATAATGAGACTTGCGAGATAACTACATGCTCTAAATTTCATAAGCACAGCTCAAACGGTTATTAAGATATTAACGTCCGAAAATCTACATTTTTATCACTGACTGACTGACTGACTGACCTATAGATCAAAATTCTAACCCACTTCCAGATGACCTAGAAGGCTGAAATTTGGAATCCAGCTCGGCAATTGTGTGAAAGCGTGAGGAAAAATCAGAAAACAAAAAAAAATCGGTCAAGTGCGAGTCGGACAGAGCCAAACTAGGCAAAAATTGTGTTTTTTGTATGGAATTAAATAATAATCCCTTAAATATTTATTTTATTTTACTTTTATTATAAATTATGAAAATAAAAATATAATTAAAGATTTTTTGAAATTTTCAAGTATCTACCGGCTGCCATTATTGATTTTGAGCAAAAAAGGCAAAAAAAAATCACATTTATTGTATGGGAGCTCTCCGTAAATATTTATTTGTGAAGTGAAAAAACTTTAGGAAATGAATAGAAGGTGACTTTATGAAGTATGTCTGTCTGTCTGTTACCTCTTCAAGCCCAAATTGCTTGTACCGATTGTTCTTAAATTTGGTATGGAGATATAGTTTGAGTCCCGGGAATAGACATAGAATTCTTTTAATACGTCTGTCCGTCTGTCCGTCCATCTGTCCGTCTGTCCGTCCGTCCGTCCGTCCGTCCGTCCGTCCGTCCGTCTGTCTGTCTGTTAGACAGCTATAATAATAGCTTCTTTACTTCCGCACAATAAGCTGTACCCTATAGTTAATGGTTGGAAATACACTTGTGTTATACCGTATTATTCCAATGCCTCCTGATGGTAGCTGCTTTTTCCATTCGCTTGAATTTTCTTTGTTTTATTCGTCTGATACTCAACAAGGCTTGGGGGCTATTTCCCCACTTCCTGATTAGTTTCAGATAGGCTATCCACAATAATTGTGGATACTTCTACTATATCAGATAAATTATTTATCTGATAGATGAAGTATCTGATGTTCATAATGTTATTTGGTTCCTATACATACATATTTCGATTTTCCATGGAACTTGGCACTCATTTAGATCTCCATCCTTTTTACGGCTAAGTCCATAGACAAGAATAATGTTTGTATGGAACTTGGCTTTCAATTTTTACATATTTTATGTTTTTGGTGGGATAATTACTATACAAAAAAATTGTACCCACAATGCCGAACCATTTACCAGAGTGCTAAATCCTGGATATCAAGGTGCAAATGTACTTGAACTTGGCTGCGCCAGTAAGGTGGTCGTGTTTTCTCTCAGTATGTTTGTATAATTGTTTTGAACGTCTTGCATCCTGACCGGCTTGATGGATTTTAGCTTGAGAAGTGTCGTTAGACTCGTGGTTACTACATTTCGACAGGGCATATCAAAATGCAGTCGCCTTTTGTTGTTTTTGACCGACTTCTTGTGGTATTAAATGCATTTTTTAGCGCGTTTTTTTTAGCGTATTTTAGGGTTCCGTATTTAAGTACCATTTCTCATTCTACTAATTTCCGGCTAATTTTGGGGAGTGAAACTGGCTAGATTTTGGGGATCTGGCAACCCTATACCTGAGAATTGCAAGATTGGCGCGTCACGCTGCACGCGCACCGCGAACTGATTTCCTCACGTTATGGGAAATGAGATGGTGCGTTTTGCCAAATCGCAATTCTTTTGTTACGCTTCTCGATTGTTTTTGAAACTTATACAAAAATAATAAAATAATTATGTAGATTGTTACTCGAACATCGCTCCGCTACGCTCCCGAGTCTCTAGCTAACAAAGTTGTAAGGATGGAACTTCATGGGAATATGTAGCATCTAATTTAATTTACGGTGGCTAGAGTGGAGCTACTCTTAGTTATTACACACGTACCATAAAAAATGCTTCTTACGCTTAATATCGCCAGTAGCCACATCTGCACATGTTTCTATCTACGGAATCTGTCATTGTGTCCCTACAACCTGTCATCATTTCTATTCCTTCTCTTTTTCATCAGCAGACTACCGATGACGTCACAATCACGGCTGACGTTTGTTTACATAAGCAATAATTTCTCTCAAACAATACGGTCTGTAATTAGCCGGGCAAAGGTCGCGGGCCGCGGAGGTGTCTAATAAGAGTGAATCAATTTCTCCGGCCTCGGGCGAGTGCGGCCTTCACGACCACATTATGTAACATATAGTGCCCGTATAGATAATGGTCGGAGAGCAACCATAGATATAGAGAATGGTCGGAGCACTCCCGTAGACGTAGCGGTGGAACAGAACGCTCCCGCGATTGTAGAGAATAAACAGTGAGCGACCATGGATATAAAGAACGGATTAAAAGTCCCCAGGGATATCTAGAGAACAGACAGTGCACTTCATAGATTATAGAGATGGCTACTGCTGCTCATAGTCAAACGAGTAGAGAACAGATTAAATGACTCTATAGAGAACAGTTTGAACACACCCAGAAAAACAGACATTGCGCCCCCACAAAAGATAGAGCAGCAAAAGAAACATATCTATATATAGATTCTAAAATAAGATTTACCGATACATATTTTAATAAGCCTGTAGTTTTGAAGAAAAACTTATTGGATAACTATTTTCAGGAAGGGATACAAAGAGTTTTGGCCGACCTACTGTCCGCCATTGTGTTTTTTCGCGTTCATGAATATTTTTTTCAAAAATGGATAGCTAATATCAATACAAACAAAAATAATCTTAGACAAAACCGCGTAAAGTGTCACATTTCGAAGATATGAGCTGCCAAAGTTTTACCAATTTAAGATATTGCAACTTTGGCAGTTTTGTCTAAGATTATTTTTTGTTTGTATTGATGTGAGCTATCCATTTTTGAAAAAAATATTCGTGAACGCGGAAAAACACAATGGCGGCCAGTAGGTCGGCCAGGCCCCATATAAAAATCTTAATACCCCTTTCTGATTCTTACTGTTAAAAAAAGATGAATGAAAAAAACCTTGGCTTGCCGCCAGAAATATTCATTCATAAGAGTCGTAACATTCCTGTGGTTGACTGTACTAGAATTAGGTGCGAACAGACATAATTATACATTTGATGAGTTGCATTTATGTATGTTAATATATTGAGCGTAGTTGTGTGTAACATAATTACAGTATTGACAATCGCACAATTTATTGTGCATAAATTATAAACAATATTGCACATGCAATTGTAAATTATCGCGTCATAATATTATGATGGATGTGAGGTTAATTATAGTAATTATCTCAGAAACATATTTTGCTTATTCAAAATTAATAAGATGGGATATAAATTGATTGAAATTGATTGTAGTTGATTCACTCAGTAGTCAAAGCTCAAGTTCTTAGTTTGCTCCGATCTGTATGTAAGTACTGTACAATGTACTGTATACAGACGTTATTCCGTTGTACAGAACATTTTTGTCATTATCTGACGTTACAAAAGTTGCTTGACGATCGGTCTCCAAGTATAAAAACTTGAGGGCTTTAAGTATAAAAACATGATAATTGAATTTTCATATAACCTGTTAATGCTGATTGAATTTAACTAGACTATAAAATATTATTATTTATGTAATGACTATATTCATAATTCAGAGGAAGCGCAGATATGATTATAGAAAAACTTTTACTTTTCTACGGCTGTGAATTTCATTTTCTATATTTCGATTATTGTGAGAGTGAGCGCGTTGGTAGCTCAAGCCGTAGGTCGCGGGTTCGAGTCCCGCCGACGGAACAAAAAGTTTATTAAATTCCTGGGTCATGGATGTGTATTAAATATGTGTATCATATAATAAAAATCTTAAATATATGTATAGTATAAAAGTATTAAATATATTTCCGTTGTCTGGTACCCGTAACACAAGTCCTTCAGGTACTTAGCACGGGGCCAGACTGACGTGGTGTGAAGCGTCTATAGATATTATTATTATTATTATTTCTATATTAAGTTAATATTCGCTAATGACCATTTCTATTTAATTACAACTCGTTTTATATTTTTGGATCCACTTGTTGCTATAAAATTCTATTTTAAAAAGAACCAGCATAAATTTTTTTTTGTTCAACATTACCATAACACGTTCTATTTTTCTACGTTTACACGATTTTTATAAATTTTTCGCGACAGTTTTTTTTCAAAACTTTCCTATTTATATGAATTTTAAGAAATAATATTCTACGGAACCCATGATTTAAAATTGATAGCGGCAATCAACTTAATTTGACGAGGTGTCCTTAATTGGTGCCAACTAAGATAAACATATTTTAATTATGTGCATCTAAAAGGCTACACGTAAATCGAGCCTTTATGTAACTTCCTTTGAGCTATAAAGTGTCGATTATGTTATACAAAATATGTATGGTAAAACAATAATGATAACTAATTCCATACTATCCAATTATCCATCCATATATCCATCCATCCTTCCATACTTCCATACTATACATATAAATGTGAAAGTGTGTCTGTCTGTCCGTATGTCTGCCTGTTACGTCTTCACGCCTAAACCACTGAACCGATTTTGCTGAAATTTGGTATGGAGTTACTTTGAGTCCCGGGAAAGGACACAGGGTTTTATCATGGAAAAATGTACGGATCCTATTATTTATTCCCAATTTCCCACGCGATAAACTAATTCTGGCGCAACGGAGTTGCGGGCATCATCTAGTTAAAAATGAATGATGAATTCTAAAGGCCCTCATATAAGGATGGATTCGATCAGACTGATCGCAGGCCGACCACACAGACGTCAGACGGGGTTGAACAAAATGAGAGTCAGTTCGATCGGCCTACCCTCATATGAGAAACTTCATAGTTTGTTTGCATCGAGAAGAAAGTGGATGGTGGTAAATATTGAGGTCATTATAAACTATCAAAACATCCCGAATCCAGTCAGAGACAACAAAACTATTCAGAACGTTGTGATAGGAAAAAAGTACAAGGCACTTTAAGTAAGTATAGTGAGTTGCCTAGAAATACGCAGGTATTGTAAAAGATCATGATCCAGGGGAGCAGTGGGACAGCATAGGCTAACAAAATAAAAATAACAATAAGATCTTCAATGATATCTAATCTACAACGTACGTAATATTAGGAATGTAGTTTATACAGTACACGAAACTAGATAAGTATCTGCATTTTAAAATCCAAAGTTCTCATGTTTCATAACACAACGTCACGAAATTCTCAGCGTTATCCTTGAATCAAGTCCGAGTTACAATGCGACGTGACGTGACGTGGTCGTCGTGATCCCACCCGACGGCTCTCACCGGGGACAATGAGGCTAAAGGTCCCGTTATCGTTATCAGAAGCAGTACAATTCGATCTGCGAATCTATTGATTGATTAGAAGTTGCCCGCAATTTCGCTAAGCAGAAATTCATATTTTGTGCGGGAATTATATTGATGAAAACTCGTCCCGTGTGTCTTGTCACATAATATCTGTTTGTCATTGCTATCCTGGAACTTTAAGTTCTAATACAACATTCCATCAAAATCGAGGCAGTGCGCACATTTTTAGCGGCAAAAGCTTTTCGACGTTATTTTGCGACAAGCATCTCCATTTCTTTTTAAGCGACTTCCAAAAAACGAGGAGGTTATATGTTCGGCTGTGGATATTATTTTTTTTTGTATGTTCAACGATTACTCCGCCGTTTGTGAACCGATTTTCGAAATTTTTGTTTTGTTGTGTTAGGTTTCATTCCAATTTGGTACCATGTTCACAAAAGTGGTGACCTGATGATGAGGTCCATGAGTAATCGAGGAAACTCCTCGAAATTTATATGGAAATATATGGTGATTTTGGTTTTATGAGAAGCATCCTATGCTACCAAAACGCAAGATTTTGCACCGAGGTATACTATGGTTCCGAAGCTACTAAGAGAACTCCGGATTCCTTATAGATACAAGTTTGAGAGTTTAGGCGATGTTTTAAGAACTGAAAGCATATGCTACTATGAAAATTACATTCATCATCATCATCATCATCATCATCATCATCATTACCACGTCAGGGTCACCAATATCACCAAATTCAAACTTATCTCCAGAGCATAAGGCACACATTTGGCATTACTCCTGAGAAGTTAAAGTTGCTTCGATAATTCTGGAAAACAACCTAATTTCAACCTTTTGCATTGCGTTTAGCGTTCATAGTATAATAACGCATCGCATCGCATATCTACCAGGGCTGTCAAGCAAGCGGCGCGGCGGCGCGGGCGCGGGCCGGGTACTATGCACAGAATACAAATTACTCACGGAGGTACTATGTGCGCTGCGTGTGCGACAAGTCGAGCGAGTGCCAACTGCCAGCCTATTGAAACTAGTCCGGTGACCGGCTACTTAGCACGTCACACGTGTTCACTTCGATTTTTTTTAAATGTATTGTTTAAAATTATCTGCAGGCTGCAGCTGATATTACAATATTTTGTAAGTGTGACTGTAATAAGATACGTAGAATAATATACAGGTGTATTATTCTACGTATAGTACGCGATTGCTTACTAGGTATTACTAAAAAGAGTGAAATTATTATTTTTAACAAAAAATTAAAACCGACTTCCAAGGTAAAACAATAATAACATCCTTATAATATGAACTAAAAAGTATTAAATAATTATTCCTATCTAATAGTGCCTTTTTCCGAATTCGGCTAAAACTCAACTATATCTGTATTCAATCTTCATAATTTTGAAGTCGGTGCCAGTTCCAAAAGTTTCAAATATTCTGTCAGAGAACAGAAGATTCATCTGGTACCGACTTCAAAATGATGAAGATTGAGTACAGAAATAGTTGAGTTTTAGCCGAATTCGGAAAAAGGCACTATTAGATAGGAATAATTATTTAATACTTTTTATTTCATATTATAAGGATGTTATTATTGTTTTACCTTGGAAGTCGGTTTTAATTTTTTGTTAAAAATAATAATTATCAAAATCTGTTCAGCGGCACAAAATATATATTATATAATATTAGTTGTCAGTGGCTTAAATGTGAAGAGGTAATATACAGACATACTTTCGAATCTACAATATAAGTTAGGAAGTATAAATAACTGAAACAGAGTTTATATTGAACTCTATCGAAGTATAGTTATTTAACTTGCGGCTTCGCTCGCAGTTAGTTCTATGGAACTTATGGTTAGAGAAAACTCTTTGATGGTCACCCTCTATATAGTTTTATTAAAGAGATTTCCCACTCAGATTATAAGTAACAAACAATATAGTATTTGATTTAATGATTTACTATCTAAAACTAAAATTGGGATCTTATTACGTGCGAAAGTACTACTAATTACTAAAATGACGAGGCAATACTGTGCAAAACAGTATAAGTATTAGCAAATTGCCAAACTTCATTATTAATATCGTCATTTATTTGTACTAGAGCTTCTGGTGTTAATTAAACAGACACTATAATGGAAATGGAGCCAAAGGATGAATAGGGTTGTCACAAACATACATTTAAAATTAACATAATCTGCATATTGTGTGCATATGCATATTTTCCTCTATTTCTTCGCTCCTATTAGTCTTAGCGTGATAAAATATGGCCTATAGCCTTCCTCGATAAATGGGCTATCCAACAGTAAAATAATTTTTCAAATCGGACCAGTAGTTCCTGAGATTAGCGCGTTCGAACAAACAAACAAACAAACTCTTCCCAATTATAATATTAGTGTAGATTATTATTATTTTATATACGCCCGAGAAGATAATATAACAACAAACGTGAACCCAGAATTATATTTTGCTTTAGGGCTACATCGATCGTTCTGGGTCTACTCTCCCTCCGGCTTACGAATTTTTATAAGGTCGTACGTGCATGTCACCACTAAATAAATTGTTAAATTCTATATACTATTTAATTATATCCTATCCATACTAATATTATAAATGCAAAAGTGTGTCTGTCTGTCTGTCTGTTACCTCTTCACGCTCAAACCGCTGAACCGATTTTGCTAAAATTTGGCATGCAGATATTTTGCCGTTTTCTGTCTCGAGATAGGACATAGGATAGTTTTTATCCCGGATAAATGTACGGTTCCCGCGCGATAAACGAATTTTGGCGCAACGAAGTTGCGGGCGTCATCTAGTATCCTATATTACTACTAGTACTACTAATATGATGCCTCAGCGACCCAAAGTGGATCTTGGCCTCCGACACAAGTTTGCGCCACTTGTCGTGGTCCTGCGCAGTTTCTTCCCACTCTGTGACTTGAAGATCGCGCAGGTCCAACTTCACGACCTATCCTATATTATAATAAAAATTTCGAGGCACAGAATGAAGTAAGTGACCGTCCTTAGGATTAGAAACTGGACAAGTAGAGCGTCCATTCTCTATCGTTTAGTCTTCTTCGTGTTGTACTCTCGCTTTCTATACACTATTATAATGTATCGGTGAAATGATATTGATAAACATTGTTTATCGATTGTCCGTCTGTATGTCACGGACAATCTAAATATGGTTATGATCGATAGATAGTTTTTGAATGGACAATATGATTCACGAGAGATATCAATTTAACAAAGCGAGCTTTCTTAAAAATATTTTTAATAAAAAATAAGTGGGTGGTTGGGGCCTCTATAATAGCTCCATGGTTGGGGCATATAATATGGAAACTATAGCAGCTTTTTAAAGTGTTATAAGATAAGTATTTATTATTATAATACACACTTATCGCAAAAACTTAATAAATAATTATTATAAATTATAGAACTTACATAATGTACAAAATTATAAAGTTGTTCTAATAATTACTATAAAATATATTACTAAAATATAAAACAGAGAGAGAATAATAAAAAAAAAAGAAAGACTATATATAAAAAACTAAATCTAAGTCGGAGGCTTGTATCTATCTCTATGTACCCAAGAGGCTGGCAGCATTACCAGCAAAGTTCTACTTTTAAAAAGGAATAGTCATTATTTAGTAGCGCCTTATTGTCACATCCACTTAGCTATATTACTGCATCCACTTAATAATAGTTTGCTTGCCAATTTAGCAAATAGTATTGCCAAGTCCAAAAGTGTCGGTACGGTAGTTACGATATAACGAAGTTTTAGATCCCGGTTTAAAGTTTCAAATAAAACCGCTGCACGCCCGTTAGTAGATATAGATGTCGGGAGAAGAAAAAACTGTTGAGATAAAGTTGATTCGATTCTCGGTTGCGTCGGGAGTACGGCCCTTACTAAATATCGCTTGCTATTGCATCGCAATGTGAACTCACCCTTAGTTGTAACTAATTTAACGTCGGTATAACATTACGTAGGTACTCCTCCGATTTTCTTCTGATTAATTTCGTTGCGGGTAAGACAGCTTCAGCGTGTTCCTCGGGCTCCCTGAGATCATATCAAAGGGTTGAATACCGCTGTCGGTCTTTGCAACAAAGGAGATACAGAAACAATGTATGGTAGGCTTTAGCCCGTTTAAAAAAACATTAGCTACATTCTTCAAATTGTAAAGTTTTAAGTGACAGTGTCCAATTGTTCTGTTAGTGGTTTGATCAATTTGTGTGTATTGTTGTCTTTGTGTGGGCGATGTTCGGACATTTCGATGGCACTTTTACTTGTGAGAGCATTCGGACCTCCAGGCTAATAGGTACACAAAAGATGTTTAGAAGTAAACGTCAATATCTATTCGCGATGGATGTTAAGGTGAGTCATTAGCGTGATGCCAGAATTGGTTGAAAATATAAGCTATATCCATACATACTAATATTATAAATGCGAAAGTGTGTCTGTCTGTCTGTTACCTCTTCATGCCCAAACCGCTGAACCGATTTTGCTGAAGTTTGGCATGAAGATACCTTGAGTCCCGGGAGAGGACATAGGATATTTTTTATCATAAAAATGTACAGTTCCCGCGCGATAAACTAATGTTGGTGCAACGGAGTTGCGGGCATCATCTAGTTGACTATATTTTCAACCAATTGTGATGTTAAATTAAAGACCTACAACAAAATTTGCTACCAGTATCTACATTTTACAGTCTACACGCATAGTCCGATTTTAAGGCAATCATTACCTATGTTATACGCAAAAAAAGGTGAAACCAGCTACCTTCAGTCGTCAGCTAATTCTGTGCTTGTTAGAAACAAGTACCACAAACTCAAGTTCATACAACTATTCAAAGCTCTTAGCAAACTTTTCCCATGACTGCAGCTCCATAGATCATAACAGATAAACATAGTATAGATTTATGACGTTAAAATCTTTCATCAAATAAACCGCCGTGCGCCCGCGCATTGCAAAAATTCGCAAACCGTGTTCTCCCATGCAATATTTCGCGTCCGTCTAATTAGTACTTGTCAAATCCGTCCATAAATGGGCCGGTCAGTGTGGGACTTACGTTTATAGAGAGAAAGTTGTGTCAAAGGTATCGCTTTCTTCTAAACTAATGGTGCCATTGCGTCATCGCCGGGGGAAGCGAAAAAAGGTTTTGGTATGGAAAACATCATTAAAGGTGTTTTAAACTTTAGAAGCTCAATTTTCTTACACCCTACCCATTGCTGGAAAATTGTATAGATTGTATAGACAACATAATTAAGTAGGTGCTATTGTACATCACGTGTTTAAATTGTAGCTTCTTACAATTTGTATACGCTTTTAAAACCATGCCATAGGTAGGTACCTACTCAATTTCATGTTTTACATAGAATTTGTTGACTATATTCAATTATTGTAATCACCACCCAATATAATTACAAAATTAATTACCCAATGTCTGGCTTTACAATTCAGGGCGTATAATCACCTCATATTAATTCATATCCATGTCGCAAAACTGTCAAACGAACCAGTAGCGTGCTGATAATGATGCTGACTGTCATTTCGAAGTAAATTAATGTCATCCTGCTATTAAACACACCTACAATTTGTATAACAATTACGTATTGTTTCTCAAACTGTAGGAAACCAAAGTCACGACCGTTTAGGTCCAAGGTAGTGTGACAACATAGCTTAGTGAACAAAGGGCCAGGGACGCGGGTTAGTATCAACATTAATATTTTCAGGTAGTGCCATGTTTCACTAGCACGATGCCGGTAAGGCTTAAGCTAGAAACAAACTATCGAACGCATCCATTAAGCTAGAAACAAATTATCGGAAGCATCCATAAGTCGCGGCTAATGGATGCGGCTTAACAATGTGCACGGTTCATCCGAGACCTAACCTATATGTCAATGACAGACGTCCGCAGATGCAAAAACATCTCGCTAGCCAGATTCTTTTCAGACGTCCGAACGCTCAAGGTCGCGTCCGCTACTTATGTCAGACAATGTGCAAAGTCTGGCTGCGTTGCACCAGAGGCGTGGTTAAAGTTAAATATGGCGTCCAAACACCCCATATGCTCATACGACATCTGTCAATTTTTCCGGTTAAAGTTAAAGTTAAAGTCAAAGTTATTTCGTGCAACCCACTCATAAATACGATACCATGCGCATTCGCATTTCGCAGTATTGGTCCATTTAGCCGAATTGAGGCCATTTAGCCGAAACTTTTTCGTTTTCGCTTCGTTATAAAATCGCCGATGAAAATGTATGGAATTGACATAAGACGAGTCGAACGTCAACGTCATATTAACGAACTGTTTTGCAGCACCCTCTGTGTAAGTTTTTAAAAAAAAACCATAAGTTCACCCTAAACTAATTTATTTTCCCAAAATTAAAATTAGTTACACTTTGCTACAAGTTACGACTTCCCACACCTTACTAGCCCGGCTTCCAGATTCTAACTGTTCGATAAATTGAATTAAAATGAATGCTAAACGAAAACTGCAACGCAAACGGAAAAATATAGTAGAATATAGAAATGCTTACTAAACGTAATGTACTAAGTAACTAGGGATGTAACAGCTCCCCCCTTTTGACGAAGCTTTATCTTTTTAAGATAAGCGAAGTTAAAAAGATAGAGACATAAAGTGTGCGAAGTCTACAGAACATAGAAATATAAAACATTGAAACACAAATGAAATAGTAAGTTAATACTTAACTAAAAATAAAACATCATAGACATTAAAACATTGACAATATAAAACACCAAAGATTTCATAAAAATATTGAAAAATCGTAGACTTCGTAAAATATAGAAATTGATTCATTAATATAAAATAGAACAAAATTATCAAATTAAAAATTTAAATTTCTATTCGAAGAAAATTGACTTTTGTCAAAAGTATTTGCTCGATGTTGCAATGGCAAGGATTTGACTGATTGTCTTTCTTCATCTGAAGAAGAAAGAGTCATCTCAATAGAATTTGAAATTTTAGATTTATGTCGAATATTTTTCTTATTATTACATTGATTAAAAATTTTAATGCAACATCCTGACTCATTCATAGAATTTTTATTTTTAAAGCATCTGAAAATCTTATAGACAATATACAAAAATAGACACACAATTAAAATATAAGTAAATGTAGAATAATAATGGCCATATTTAATAAAATGAGATTCTTTCTCTAAATTGTTAATTTCATTTTCTAAATTATCCTTTTGATGAGAAGCATATTTTAAAGAATCTAAATTTATTTTACTTAAGGAAATAGGAGATAAATGTGGTAAACTTTTATTAAATATGTCCTTTTTACAACAATCGTCTTCGGTAATATCAAAACTTATATCTAAAGGAGATTTAATCATAAAAGAATAAGAATTAGAAGGTAACAATTGTACAGTTTTAGAATAGCCGACACAATCAGCTGTTAATTTAACAAGACCAGTACCCTGGATAGAAAAATCATTAATTTCATCATCACAACGAATAGTTAATTTATTTGGCTTTGACTGTACAAAAATCCATTTATTATTTTGCAACTTTTGCCATATATCGATATTACCGTATAGAATTTTAGAATTACATTCGGAGGGCAACGAAAGTGTGACCTCGGTTAAGATTTTTGATTCACAATTTGGATTAC
This sequence comes from Lysandra bellargus, assembly GCA_905333045.1. Classification (NCBI taxonomy): domain Eukaryota; kingdom Metazoa; phylum Arthropoda; class Insecta; order Lepidoptera; family Lycaenidae; genus Lysandra; species Lysandra bellargus. Next base: position 3,342,489 of record HG995336.1, on the reverse strand, counting down.
TTATACAAGAGTAAATATTGAACAATTCACAAATAGAATAATTACTAGTTATTAATTTACAATCATTTAAAGAGCTCAGCATAGCATAATGCAGTCTGTCGTCGCTCAAGGCGATATATGAGTCAGAGGGTTGAATTAACGCGAAAGTATTATGAGCATCATCATGAGGCGTTGGCGAAGGAATATTTTTATACACCATAAATTTTTCAGGTGTGACTAAAGGAATTTGCAAAATAAAAATAATTTTATTATTTAAGAAGTAGGAACTAAGTTTAGAAATATCGATTAAAGTATGTATATTTTCTATACTAAGAGAAATTGGAAACTCCAATTTTTTACTTATTTGATTGCTATGCTTAATTAACTCATTATAGAGACTTATAGGACTAATTACACTAGGATGTAAAACATTCACTTTAGAAAATAAGATAGAATTTAAGGTAGTATCTAGTAAATTAGAAATAGTAAGCAAAGAACCTTCGATAATATTAAGTAAATTATTTAATTTAGAATTGTATAATAATAGATTATCTGTATCCGTAATATTAGAAAGAATATTATTCATATTATTAATTTGCGTATTTAATTTCATTTCATTTTGATTGAGCTTGTAAATAGTAGTATTAAAATTATTAATTGTAGACTTTATAACGTGTATATTATCACGCATTAAATGAAACATTTCGGATTCGCTTTTCTTGCAAGACTCAATTGCAGCATCATATTTTCTAGCATCGTCAGCATCTAACGTGCCGAAGAAAAACTTTAAAATTTCGCCACCAAACTCTAGTGACCGTTTGACTTTACTAGTCTTATGATCGGAAATAATATGAGACAAAGATTGTAATTTAATACTGTTACTATGAACTAAGACCTCGATAGGGTTAGATATGTCTTTACAAAAATTTAAATCTTGCGATTGAATCTTGTTACAAATATCAATTGTATTAGATAAAAGATTTTGTATTTTGTTTAAATAAGGTTCAATAGAAAATAAATCGATATGCGTAACAACTTTCCAGTAATCATTATAAAAATTAACATAAGTAATAGGTTCAAAGTAAATTCCTGGACTATGCGATATAGGAATGATATTTGACTCCGCGTCGCTGCGGCAAAAGCCATGACAGCATAATATTCTGAAAAGAAAGAGACGAAATATGTTTTTATAACATAGAGATAGAAATTTAAGAAGTGGCAGGCTTAATTTCATTAGTATGATGTTTGACATTTTTGCGACCTATTTGTAGAGTCACATTATGTTTGTTATGAACCTTCAGAATTTTATATGGGCCTTTCCATATAGGTGATAAGGCTTTTCTTAATCTATGATGGTGTTTTAAATACACCATATCGCCTGACTTATAAGAAATTTCGCGAGATTTAGAATCATAATATTGTTTTGACCTTTCTTTACTACTAATAAGGTTCTGAATTGCTTTTTCGCGACTAAAGCGCATTCTATATTGTAAAGCACGAATATATTCATTATAAGTGGTATTATTATTACTCTCGTATAAAGAACTAGGAATAGAAGGTTTATATCCGAACAATAGTTCATGTGGCGTAAAATTAGTAGAAGAATGCGGCGTCGTATTATAAGCTAAGATTGCAGTAAATAAATAGCAATGCCAATCGTTTTGGTTTTCATTGACAAAAGATTTTAAATATTCTTTTAAAGTTGCATGAGAGCGTTCTAGTGCGCCATTTGTTTGAGGATGATAAGGAGTAGTAAATAATGCTTTTACTTTCAAAATTTCAGTTAATTGTTTAAATAAATCAGACGTAAAGGGCGTACCTAAGTCTGTTAAAATAGTTTTAGGAAATCCGAAAAGAGACATAAAATGAACAAGATTTCGAGCTATTTCGTCACTTGTCGACGAAACCATAGGATAAGCGCTAATGAATTTAGTAAGATCATCTTGTAACGTTAAGATGAATTTAAAATTTTGGAAACCCGCGTCGGGCAGAGGGCCCACAATATCCAGAGCTAATCTCTCAAATGGCCTTGTAGAAGTAGAAGTTATCTCCATTGGAGCTTTATTAGATTTACGTAAAGGCTTGTTGATTTGGCAAAGTTTGCATTTTTTAACGTAATGCTCAATATCAGAGCGCATTCCTTTCCAGTAATAACTGGCTTTAATTCTTTTATACATTCTTTGAGAACCTGGATGACCCGCAATAGGCGAATCATGATTTTCTTTTAAAATTTTAGGAACTTCTACCGGAGTAGGATAAATTAATTGATTTTTGTAAATATAAATTTTAATATTAGTATTATGAAAAATATAGGAAATCATGTTATAAATTTTAGTATATGATAACTTAGAAGATGGATCTGAAAAATCTGAAATAGCAAGATCCGTAATATTTTGGCAATCGACTAAAATATTTCTTAATTTAATTAATAGATTAAAAACATCTTTATAATGAGTTTCATCAAAATGATGAACTTTAGTAAAAAGGAAATAGTAATTTTTATCTTTTAAATTATAATGTTTAATTGTGAACGGCTCACGTTCAGAATTTAGTAATTCGTCAGCATTTTCTAGCTGCGATAAAATTTCTTCGCAATGCGGAATAGAATTGTCGAAATCTAGAGAAACTGGACACGCAATATTATTTAATTTAGATAAATGTAAACCTTGTGTACATTCTTCAATAATAGTATTAGAAATAGGAAGTTGATTAGTAAATTGACTTTTAAAGTATTTTTCATAGGTTAAATTATTTAAGTTGTTTATATTAAGTGCATTGACCGGACACCTAGACAGAGCGTCGGCATTAGAATTGAGACGACCTTGTTTATAAACAATCTCGTAATCATACTCCTCGAGTTTCAAGCGCCAGCGAATGAGTCTGCTACCTGGATCTTTTACATTAAATAACCATACAAGTGGTCTATGATCCGTGACGATTTTGAATTTATTGCCATATAAATATGGTCTAAAAGTTTTGACGGCAAATAAAATTGCTAAGAGTTCCTTTTCTGTCGTGGAATAATTGCCTTCAGGCTTATTTAAAGTTCGCGAGGCGTATGCTATAGGTTTGTCCTTGCCTATAGGACCTTGAGAAAGAATTGCGCCTACAGCATAATTACTAGCATCTGTAGTAACATTAAATGGTTGAGAAAAATCGGGATACTGGAGAAGAGGAGCAGAGATTAATTTTTCTTTTAAAAATTCGAATGTTTGTTGCTGTTTCGCATTCCAGTGGAATACGGCATCTTTTCTTAAGAGACACGTAAGAGGCTTAGTAAGCTTTGCAAAATTATCAATGAAACGGCGATAATAGCCTATTAGACCTAAGAAGGATTTGATGTCTTTAGGATTTTTGGGAACTGGAAAATAGGAAACGGCCTTGACCTTATCAGGATTCGGAGTGACACCTTTATCGGTGATGACATGACCAAGATAAGCGACTTCATGTCGAAGAAATTCGCATTTATCTGGTTGAAGCTTTAAATTACTTTGACGAAGTTTGTCGAAAACGCGCTTTAATTTTTCAATGTGATCTTGTAAATTTTGGCTAAAAATAACGATATCATCAAGATATATAAAGCAATCTAGACCTTGTAGGCCTGACAATACGGTATTCATTAACCGCTGGAACGTGGCTGGGGCATTTTTCAACCCAAAAGGCATTCTGGTGAACTCATAATGTCCAGACATGCTTGAATTAGTGCTAATTGTAAAACCCGTTTTTGGGGCGTCCTTGGGACTCATTTTTAATTGATGGAACCCACTTGCTAAGTCTAAGGTACTGAAATATTTTGAATGACCTAGTTGATCTAGGATGTCTGTAATAAGAGGCAGTGGATAAGACTCTGAAACAGTGGCGTCGTTAAGGCGACGATAGTCTATGACGATTCTCCACTTTTGTTTGCCAGAAGCGTCTATCTTTTTCGGGACTACCCAAACTGGGGCGCTCCAAGGCGAAGAAGAAGGCCGGATTATTTTCTGATCTAGCATTTTACGGATTTGGGAATCGACCTCTTCTTTGTGACACTCAGGAAAACGATAGGATTTAACATGGATAGGAGGAGTGTCACCCGTATTAATACTGTGTTCAAGGACACTAGTACAAGTTAAAGGCTCGCCATCTAAATGGAAAATATCAGTGTAAGACGAGACGCAGTTTAAGAGAGCTTTTCTTTCTTCATTATTTAAATGAGAACATCGAATTGAATTTAGTACTTGACTTGCGCGATTAGATTTGGAACTAGAAATAGAATTTATACTAATACAATTTTTTGAATTATTAAGACATTCATTTTCGAATGGTGTTAATTTTACGTGATAATCTTTGACCTCAATATCGGACTCAGTGGTATTTAAAATAGTAAGGTTCACTTTTCCATTAGGTTTGACCTTTACTATGCAATTAGCGACATAAACGCCTTGACTTAAGGTATGATCTAGAACTAGAGCTTCATTGTTATGATAAAGCTCGGGCGAGAAATTTGATACAGTACACTCAATACAGGCTTCCGCACGAGCCGGAATGATATACGTTGGCTGAGTGTAAACAATAGGAACAGAATGATTATTTATAGTCATAGATTTAGAAGAATAATCAATGTTAGACTTAAAGAAATTGCAAAAATCACTACCGATAATACCATCGTAATTAGTTAAATTTATGTCATCGTTTGTCACATGAAACTTGTAATTAAATTTTTCGAAAGATATAGAAAATTCTAGTTGAAAAGTCCCTAATGTCTCGACAGGATTTTCGGAACTGTTAATGCCTTTTAGCTTAACGATTTCATGTGAAAGATCTGGAATTTGTGTTAGACAGGATCCCTTGATAATACTGATGGCTGATCCCGTATCAACTAGAAAACATAGCATACCCGATCCCGGTGCATGCTTACAATGCAAATAAGTATGAGGCAATGACACCTTCTTAGTATAATTATTAATTTCGTATATAAATTTAGAACTAGAACTAGGATTTATGTTAGATTTTAGTGACTTATTTTTAATATTAGAATTAGTATTTTGGACAATTTCGTCCTTAAAATTAATTTGACTCGGTTCATCTGTCCGAGATGTAGATTTAGGATTATTTAAGTTAGAATTAGTAGAAATTAATTTATTAGATTGAGACGATTTAGGCGATTGAGACGATTGAGACAAATTAGTATTAATTGAGTTAGAAAATGAGACATGTTTTGATTTAGAAATATTTTTACATTTTTGGCAATTATTTTGGCCATTAAAATTTAAATGACTCTGCTCTTTTGACAGAGATGTATTATTTATTTGACTCGACTCTTTTGATCGAGATGAAGATTTAGTAGGACCCAAATTTTGGGATGAATGATGACTCAACGTTTTATTTTGTTGAGATGGACTCAGCATCCTTGGCTGAGATGTAAATTTAGAATTTGATTGACTCAACATGTTTGGCTGAGATGTAATATTAGAAAAATTTGTTTGACTCGGCGTTTTTCGTCGAGATGGACTCAGCATCTGTGGCTGAGATGGACTCAGTGACTGGGACTGAGATGTAGATTTAGAAAAATTAGAAAAGTTAGTTTGACTCAACGTTTTTCGTTGAGGTGGACTCAGCATCTTTGGCTGAGATGGACTCAGCATCTGTGGCTGAGATGTAGATTTAGAAAAATTAGAAGATTTAGAATGACTCAATATTTTTTGTTGAGACGGACTCAGTAACTTTGACTGAGATGGACTCAGCATCTGTGGCTGAGATGTAGAATTAGGAAAATTAGAATAAGATTTAGAATATATCGTGTCCTTATGATTTACGTTGGATTTTGGCAGACACGGAACCAAAATCCTTTTTAATTTAAATCATCGTGCTTGGATTGAGTCTGATGATCATTATTAGCATTATATTCAAAGTCACATGTATGTGAAGGAATATGACCGTCGTCACGTTGTGCGTTGCCAGCGTTTATGCGGCGTTTCATATTAAATTGACGCTTACGACATTCCATGATCGTGTGACCGACGTTTTTACAATAATTACACGATTTAGCATAAAAATTAGAATTATTATTTGACATAGAAATAGAATTATTTTTAGGATAAGAGTTAGAATTAAAATTAGAATTTGAGTTAGAATTAAAATTATGTTGAGGATTTACGTGATAAGATTTCTGAAAATTAGGCTTTCTATTTTGAAAACATTCAGAAGAGCCATGTCCGAATTTATGACAGATAGAGCACTGTTTTTGAGCCCTAGTGCTATTTTTAGATAAATTGAATAATTTCTCCTCATCAGTGGCATATTGAATTGCATCACTGAGGGTTTTAGGATTTTTACACCTAACAATAGTAGAAATAGAAGAATTTAAGCCCAATAAAAATGTATTTAAGGCGAGTTCTTCCATAGCCGCAATACGGCCGGGAAGTTCTTTTTCGTCTATGCAACTATAATGGATATCAGATTGAATTCGAGTTAAAATTTGTTCAATTCTTAGTGAATATTTTACAACATCCTCAGTATACATTTGTTTGCAATTTTGAAGATCGGAAAGTAAATGAGTTGCGTGTTTCTTTTCGCCGAAAGTTGAGCGTAAAAATGTTTTTAATTCCGCCCAATTTGAAAATGTTTTTAAACTACAGGCGACTTGTGCTTTGCCTTCTAATTGGGATATAATAAATTTGCATAAAATTAATTGTTGTTCTGGGCTGGCTAATAGCATAGCATTTTCACAGTTTGTGAGAAATGCAGGAAGTGACTCTCTGTCACCAGAATAAGGTTTAATAAATTTAGTTAAAAATGAAAGTGTTAATTTTTCGGACATTTTGTCTTTAGATGACTCTCCTTTGACTGACATTATGAATTATGTTATGCTGAACTTGTATAAAAATTAGAAATAATACAGCAAAAATTTAGAAATTAAAAATAGAATAAACTAGGATTTAGAATTATTTTAGATTTAAGAGTTTGTAAATTTTAGATTTAGAATTCACTTCACGATTTAGAACACTTTAGATTTAGCACTTTTGATTTAGCACAATTTCTTGGATTTAGTAGAAACAGAGGATTTAGAAAAATTAGAAAACACTCACAGGAACACGACGATAACCTGCATGCCGTTGTCGTGGAGACTGGAGTGGAGCCGGAGTCGCGTGCAGAGGCTACGCTTTACCCGGAGCTGGGGGCCGATGATGTGGCCCTGGCGAGTTAGACTGGAGCGGCTCAGACAGCACAGCACCGCTGTTGAAACTGCTGGGGCAGACCGAAGTCCTCGTGGGGTTGTAGCTGGAGCGGGCTCAGGCTAGGGCCTGAGGCTGACCGTCGTCCGAGTGTGTGAACCGATTGGAGCAGGCTCGCGCAGAGGTGCGGAGGCTTACTGTCGTCCAAAAACGTGGTGCGGGCTCGCGCCTTCGGTGGCGGAGTCTTACCGTCGACCAAAAACTTTAAACACGGCGCACGGGTGCCACGGGTTCGTGATCCCTAGGTCTAAAACGTTAGACTTTTTTTTCGGGATCAAATTACATCCCACTTCTGACACCAATTTGTTTTGCAGCACCCTCTGTGTAAGTTTTTTAAAAAAAACCATAAGTTCACCCTAAACTAATTTATTTTCCCAAAATTAAAATTAGTTACACTTTGCTACAAGTTACGACTTCCCACACCTTACTAGCCCGGCTTCCAGATTCTAACTGTTCGATAAATTGAATTAAAATGAATGCTAAACGAAAACTGCAACGCAAACGGAAAAATATAGTAGAATATAGAAATGCTTACTAAACGTAATGTACTAAGTAACTAGGGATGTAACAGAACGCTTATGTCGATTCCATACATTTTCATCGGCGATTCTATAACGAAGCGAAAACGAAAACATTTTGGCACACCCCCCTTGAGTCCTAAGTTACAAATACGTGGTTGCCTATAACGAATGCCTCTGCTGGACCTCTACTGCTCGATTTATCCGCCCAAAGTCCGAACTCGCGGCGCGCCACTATTTAAATATCAAATCAAATCATTTAGTTCGGGCATCAGAGGAGACTTACAATAATTATTGATTGTAATTTTGTGGTGTAGCGGCCAAAACGGGCGCTCTCAACGCAATACAGCCTAAGCCTACAAAATATACAAACGGTACTCGTATCAAGTGGAATCACAGTGCATTGTTATCGTAGGTCGCAAGTAGGTAACTTTCTACGGCAGATAACTGACTGCTTCCTCAAGGTGTTGCCGTAGAAACTTTACATTAGCACCTGGGTATGTTCATTTTGATAAGTACTTTTTCGCGTCATTTTAATCTCCATACCTTAAAACCTTCGGGAGTTTAAAATATGGACATAAATAAATTAACAGATTGATGAAAAATTTACAGACGCATTAGGAAACGAATTTTCCACGATAAAAGTGTTACAGTTTGAAATTTTTGGTTGTTAAAAATATGGGTGAATCTTCCGTTTGCGATGTAATTTTTACAACCTGCTAGTATGCAAAAAAAATAGTTTTAAATGTTTCTGACCACGTTGAATCATAATGAATAACAATGATTGCCGTAACTTTGCAAAATCGACGTAGATCATGGAATTATAGACGATTAATGCCGCTCTAAAGTTTTGTAATTAATATTTGTCCATCGTGGGCCAATTTCAACTCTGTGGTTTTTGTAAAACATCTCGTCTTGTCAATTGTAAAACACAATTATCCATGCCCATCCGATGAATGAAACCGTTTATCAAATGAAAGCGCTCTACGTGATCATAGCGACTCCCAAGTATCAAGACACCTCAAATACTTGCAATTTGAACTTTATTGCGTCGGCATAAGATGGACGCTATAGAGCCTATAGATCTTGTCTTGTCCTCGATAAAACGTTTGACAAAAAATGTGGGAAATGATAAATTGAAAACATTTTTGACCTCTATATAATGGAGTTGTTTTAAAGTACACTTTTAGAATAGTTCGAGGCTTCGCAATCGCAATTGCTGTTATCTGAATACCAAAGTGTTTGTTCTAACAGTGCTCTCGTCTCTACACCTTCGTATGAGACGATACCGGCATGAAAGCGCAATATTATCTTTGGATATAGTAGAAATATAAAGTTTCGCTTAAGGGGAAGACAGCTACCAATTCGACATCTTTGTGCAGTTTTCTAGACGTATGTATTTCATTGATTGACACAAAAAAAAATATACTTATGTGATTTTTGATTACATTTGGAAAAGCTAAATCGAATTTAAATAATAAAATAATGTACTCCTACTGGATGAAATAAAATACCAAAATCACATCTTTCAGGAACTTTAAACACTTCTAAATAAAGTAATAATACAATCTATGTTTTAAAAATTTGTTTATTTGATACCTTTTACAAAAATCCAAAGATTGCCGGATTTAATTTTCGGTTCTGACATCTAGATTTCCCATAATATTTATTTTTTCCTCTAACAAACGAAAAATGTATCCACGCTACCGAGTGAACACTTCACATCTCTGTCTCTCTGGCATGAAAATCGACACAGGTGCGAGAGTGATGCGAGATCAAGGTCATTGGCAGCTGTTGTCAGCGTCTTAAGGTCTACATAGCTAGGACGATAGAAATATAGAGATATAGCAGCGCCGAAAGAGTAAGTTTTTTTTTTTGTATTTGTATGTAGGTAATTGCGTTGAGGTATATTCTGATTGAAACATAGAAGTCAAAAGTAACTTTTTAGTCTCTCTAAACAACAAATGACAAGGGTGATGGAACACATATCATCACTTCTTTATGTATTTACATCCTGTACAAGTTTCTAGTTTTGCCCTTTTTGCATCGAAATGTTCAGGTTAGAAACTCTCTGAACAAGCTTATCCTATTCACAAATTCTTGGAAGTTAAAACGAAATTCGATGATCAAATTATCATATAATAGATATAAAACACTAAACAGGCTGAATGAAATGATAAATACCGTGTACCGCCCATGTAGCAGACAATTACCGTGTTGTAACCGCAAACGTGGCGCCTGGCAGATGATTTAGTAGACAGCTTCACACCACCTTCAGTTTTTAACGTGGGTACGACGTCCAAAATATTATATTTCAAACGTACAATTAATCACTGAACACGTTACTAATTGCCGTGGGATTTACTGCATCGATGGGAATTAACGGCTCTGGATTTTGCCTCTGACCTGATTTAAAAAGTAATGTACTTTAAATTACATTCGAATTTCTGATCAACTACGATAACATGGCGCGCCCCTCCAAAATTCAAAACTTTTGAAGTGCTTTGTCATAACGTTTGAAGTGCGTTGTCTTGCGCGGTAGGCTAGTTATGATTAGTTGACCAACAAATCTTGGTAATAAGTGACATTAACAGAAGTATTACGTGTACTGTGATTGGTTGAATACTTACTACATACAAACTCTTTCATAAGGATGTGACTACACACATTGAAACAGTCATTTGGAGGGGCGCGCCATATTATCGTAGTTGATCTCTAACGTGAATATAAAATCCGTCAAACACGAGCCTTCGCAATGCTACTGTGATCCCATGAGAATATTATGTACTTTATCCAACATTGACATCAAATCTAGTTGTGCTTGTTTAGGTTCTGTGCAAGGTTAGCCGTACAATAAACAGCTAAAAATATAATATGATTGTAGTAGAGGACTCCGAACCAACACCGTTAAAAACGCGATCGAATGTGATCCTTAAAAAATGCCAGACCATTTTAATGACATAAGGTTCTATATTTAGACAAAACAGGTACCCGTTTGAGCTCCCAAAAGTCTGCGCCAATTAATGTTTTTGGTGCATTCCTTCGCGCTGAGTGGATCGGTGAGAAAGATCATTCTCTTTTTATTTGGAACGAGAATAGCTTGTTTAAGACATAAGTTACTTTTTAGCGAGCCCAAGAATTCAGCGCTTAAACAAGTTTGATGATATCGAGCCTTGAGACTTTATAACTTTTAAACTAAACGCATAAATAAGTTCAAAGGCCATTATTCTCTAAATCGCCATAGATCAACAGCCTGCAATGTTTTAATATAGAACTTAGAACTAGTTAGTACAATTCACGCTATGGTACTAACTACTACTTAGCAAACAGGGGTACTGACTGCTGAAGGATTACAATACTTAGTTTCCAAAGTCGTAAATTAAAGGTTTGCAAGTGAAAAGTTGGCGTGCACGGCAATTAGAACGTCTAATGAATTTCTAGGTAACATCCCTTGACTAGCACCGCCTATGGCTTGTAATAGAAAATGTGTTTGAATTATAATTTGATAGTCTAGCTAAGCTGTTGTTAAATGGGCGAGCTTTTGTCTATCGTGATTCATTTTCAGAATTAGATCCTTGGTTCTTCGTCTAGAACTCTAGAGTAGTGATTGTACAAAACTTGAGTTAATAGTACTGCAATTTTTAATTTTAGTTTAATCATAAAAATAATTAGTAGCCTAAGTTATAATAAAAATTTTATTCAGTGGGTTTTTCGAAGAAAACTATACAAAAACAAATCTATAGAACTTGAAAATTTACATTTATTACATTACTAAGATGAAAGATCTTAAATACTTAATACCTTGCTTACGTTAGTCTCTTCTGTGTATAGAATTTTTCTTCATTCCATTTCCTTTTCGTTCAAAAACCTCCAGCAGTTTAAATAGCTTCTAAAATCCCTCACGTCTCAGCGTCTATTTCTGAACGGAAGCAATTATTTCAATAACAGTGGAACATCGATCTCATAATCTCCTAATTTATTAACTTACCTATAAATAATGAGGATATACTACCAAATTTGATGGAAACACAAATTTTGGTTTACTATAAATAGAGATGAAAAGGAACTCCGAAAATAATTTCCTAAGTTTCTTTTACTGAAGAAATGAGACTAGTAGTAATAAGTTTAAAAACCCTTCTACGGTCTTAGGGATTGCAATCCCGCAATCCCACGGGATCCCGCGCCATGTTTTAATTTGCTGGATCCCGCACCTACAAAACGCGGATCCGCGGATCCCGCGTGGTCCATTTGCATAATTTCTCGGGGAGCCCATATGATGGAATGGAAGATTTGATAGCAGCGCTTTGTGCCAAACCCAATCAAAGGCCTTCGCAATGTCCAAACTAACAGCAAATGCCTCTCCCTTCGACACAATCGCCTGATCCCAACGATGAGTTAGACGTTAGGTACGCCCAGAGATCACCAGCCGAGCGACCCTTACGGAACCCGTACTGTTTGTGCAAGTATCGAAGAAGCTGACTATTGATAATAATAATTGATTCCATTATATTATAAATTGGTTATTACTTATTAATTTATTATACATATTATAGGGATTGGTTTGTAATTGGAAGGATTTGAGCGGTCACCCTTTTTTGGATCGGGTACGCCAAGTCTTCCAGGAAGCCGGTACAATGCCAGAAGAACAATGAAAACAGGTCAGAACCAATACTGGGGCACACTTTTTTAACACAATAGGAGGGATTCCATCAGGCCCATTCGACTTTTATTGGATATCAAGGGAACAGAGGGCTATTTGCATTGAACGCTGATGAAACTAAATATCCGACATGACGCTCGTGCGCCGCGGTTTCTGTTCCCCGTTATCTCGGCTCAAGCTTGACGCAAAGAACTTACACAGAAGATCGGCTTTGTCTTTTACGTCATGGGACGACGATCCATTTTCGACGTGTAGGTATGGTAGGGTTGGCTTGCAGAAATTCCCTTCAATAACTTTAGCCAGAGACCAGAATACACGGGTTCTCGAAGGGCGGCGCTCGAGTCTCTCACCAATTCTATTGAGGTGCTGTTTCTTTGCCCGAGTGATCTCTTTCTTGAGTATTTCATTTTATATGTGCATGTGGATTTAAATCCCGAGCAGACACTGCATTGGCCCAGAATTGATAAGCCTTCTGCTTCCGGCGAGAAGCTTTGGAGGATGAATCGAACTACGGACGAAATCTGCCGCAAGTTGGCACTACAGAGGACGGAATGAAAAGCTTCATCTCTTGCATCACCACATTGGCAATGGAGTTCGCAGTGTTGTCGGGATCATCCGGCAAGAAGCACAAGTGCCCCCAACTGATAGGATGCAAAAAAGTTAGTCTGCTAACTTGTAGAGCCACACACGACGGTATTTAACAACGCGTTGTAGCAATGCCGTCATAAGTGGCAAGGCAATGGTCCGATGAACCAAGTGGTGCGGTCATGGATGTTTGGTAGCCATCAGGATTTGAAGTCAGCAAAAGGTCCAACAGGGAAGGATTCTAACCGTCTACATCTGGGATTCGTGAAGGCGTAGCAACTAGTTGTATTAAGTCGTTCGCAAGAGAAAAGTCGCAGACGGATCTGACGGTGGAATTGAGCCAGTCGGCGCGATGGGCGTTAAAGTCGCCAAGTAGTTAGTCTCTGCGGAAGGGATCTGCTGCTGCACTAAATCTGAAACTGTTTGCAGGTGTTCAAAGAGTCAGTCCGTCTCGGGGTCACCAGTATGAGATCTATAATATAGGCGCGCAAAAACGCGAGGGTGGTCGTCGCAATCAATGCGGAGCCATAGTTGAGAGATCCCTGACTTCAAGATTGCTGAGGCATTAAAAGCATTTTAATTTTAAGATCTAATAAGACTAGAGTGATCATACGAATTCATTGTTATTTTGTTACAAAACAAATATTTTTGTGGCATAATATGAGACATTTTCTATTACTAAAGTTGATTTTTAATAAAACGTAAGCCTATAGTTTCAATTTATTCAATTTTTAAACATAAATTCAAACATGCGGGATCCCGCGGGATCCCGCGGGATTGGCCAATCCCGCAAATCAATCCCGCGGGATTGGATAAGGTGCGGGATTGCAATCCCTATACGGTCTACCACCTGCGCGGCGGCATCATTTTTTTATCTATTCACACCTCATTTGCTAAAATTAAGTCATTAATTTAGCTGCTACGATGACAAATGCATACATAGCACACTTACACGTGGGAGAGCCATGCTTCGGCACGAATGGGCCGGCTCGACCGGAGAAATACCACGTTCTCACAGAAAACCGGCGTGAAACAGCGCTTGCGCTGTGTTTCGCCGAGTGAGTGAGTTTACCGGAGGCCCAATCCCCTACCCTATTCCCTTCCCTATCCTCCCCTATTCCCTTCCCTTCCCATCCCTACCTCCCCTATTACCCTATTCCCTCTTAAAAGGCCGGCAACGCACCTGCAGCTCTTCTGATGCTGCGAGTGTCCATGGGCGACGGAAGTTACTCGTTTGCCCTCTTATTTCATAAAAAAAACAGACTATCAAAATCATTAGCCTTCCTTTTAGCTTAGCAGTAGTTGGGCAACGAAAGTAATAAGACAAGCTTAATCCCTGTAGAAATATGACTAAAGCTATCTTCGAATCCTAAAGGTGTCGACTTTTCGATCCTCTTATTTTATTGGAATTTTTGTCGGCCCCGATCGCTTGCCGCGAGGATCGGAGAGCTACCTAAGATCTAAAAACATAACCTCCAAATAGAAGTATTCAAATTAAAACCTAATTACGTAAATCGCATCACCATCTGTTGATACCGCGTCAATAAGCCGGCCGCCCTTGGTCTGTAATGAGCACATCTTATGCAACCGCCGTGCAAATCTTGACCTCAAAATGTACAAATTAATTGTCCTTTGACAGGGGCACTTTTATTAGATGATTATATGACTCATAGTCATCATCATCATCATGATCGTTTTTTTTATATAAGCAGGAACGTATGCGTTTGTAACGTTTCAACTTAGAGTTGTTCCTTTAAATTTAGGAAAATCAAGCGTTGTTTTACCATTATTTCGGGTATGAAAGTAGGTGATGGCTGATTCTTAATCCTACCCTAGACAAGCACACAAAATTTCATCAAAAGCAGTTCAGCTGTTTCGGAGGATTTTCGTGACATGAGAATTATTTGCACATTATCAAACATATTATTTGTCTGACGTGTGTCTAAATTTTATACATGCATGATGGAGGTGCTGGGGGGCTAAATAGAATTCTTAATTATTTTTTATTATTATACCTAGATTATACAAAACCTAGAACTTTTAGAAGCAAATTTGTGTTTAAATGAGAGCTTAAGGTAACTCCCAAAGCTGTACTTGAGCTAACTGCCGCAATGCAGTATTAAGTTACGTTTAGTTGAAGGATTAATTCTAACTTACGAGGTTTAACCCTGAACATACTAAACTGCTTGACAGACAAGGACGAATCGTTGTATAACATTTGTATACTCAGTTTAGATATTTTTTGTTTGCAAGGGGTTACATTTTTATTGCTAAAGTTAAGATAAATTTAAGCACGTGCGAGTTATATGTTGACTATCTATGTATATGGCGCCCTGTTCATTGCGCCAAAATTCGGTTATTGCGCGGGGACCTTACATTTTCATTTTTATTTAATTTCATTTTAGTGGATGTTCAGACTTATTAATGGCCTAGACATTTAATGAGCCAGCTAATGCAACTAAATAGCTGCGACATAACAACAATCAGGTGCGCCTTGTGCCCACGTGTGCGCGCATCCTCGACCGAGTGCCATTCGGCGCGTTTGTCGCCCACCACCAATCAAATGCTAATTATACAAACGTTTGTACTACTGTTGCCGACGAATATTATGAATTCGATAGTTGTCTGTCTGTTTCACGCTTTTTGACGATGGATATAGATTATAGAGATACTTTGAGTATTTGAAAAGGACATAGGATGTTTCGTAACCAACCACAGTTCATACGCGATAAACGA
The DNA here is from genome assembly GCA_905333045.1 of Lysandra bellargus. NCBI lineage: Eukaryota > Metazoa > Arthropoda > Insecta > Lepidoptera > Lycaenidae > Lysandra > Lysandra bellargus. The sequence goes on along the minus strand of HG995336.1, from coordinate 3,326,797 downwards.
ATTTCAGTGCAAAGAGTTGCCTACAGCAAGACAAAATTAACTCTTTAAGTGCCCCTTTACAGTAAAGTGTAAGTTTGTATGGACACATTCATATTACATACCCTAAAGTATTATCACCTTGTTCTGTTACACCTTGTATATATACGCATGTTATAGATATTGATATCATTAGTTCAGACACGACATCATCTACACGGGATTGGACACATATCTCAATGTCGTCACGACATATCGTCGTCATTAATCCCACGATTAGGAAGGTAGTACAGTATACTATCTATTACATAATTAGAAAATTATATTAAGCATCTTTCATATCAATATTATGAATTCGATAGTGTATCCTTTAGGCCGCGCCAAAGATTCTTGAAGTCCCCGTAAAAGACAATGAATAGTTTTTATCCCGAAAAAATGTTAGGTTTCCATGCGATAAACGAATTTTGGTGTTACGTCCAACGGAGTTGCGAGGGTCATCTAGCCATTACTTATTATAATCTTCTTTGATTTTTGTTATAAAATTCTTTGTAAGTACCTAAGACACTTTGTATTTTATTATTAAATTTTAAATTCAATCAATCAGCCTTTGTGTGAAAGATTAACAATAAATTATTGTCATTTTAAAAGGTCAATTCAACTATGTTTGCAGAGTTGCAGATTGTACTTCATAGTTATCATGAATATGTATTGCATAGAGAGCGACTCATATTCCGCTCCTCGAGTTTACAGCACAGCCAGGACAAAGCAATAGCGCCATTATTTTGATTGTGACACCAAATTTGGAATGTGTCCAGAACTATAAACCTGCCAAGTGCACATTGAGCAATGCTTTTAGAGTTCCGTAGCTGCAAATTTTCTGTTCGGTAATAGAATTCAAAAAAAATATTTTTGGTATAAATAGTACTAGATAGGTAATATATTTTTATATTAAAACTCAATACATTTTTTGAGTCTTTCAAATTTTCAAATTCAAATTATCTTTTTATCTGTTATCTAATTTACTATAATATTTTAAACTTAGCCAGTAAATGACATTGATCATTGTGGATCATATAACATAATATTGTGGGAATTTAATTTAAATGAACTACAAATTAAAAAAGCAAGTCATATAAAAAAATACCTCGATAGTAAGACAAGCTATTGTTATCAATAGTTTCTTAAAAGCCTGAAGCACACTAAGGCGCCGAGGCTGAAAAGCTCAAATTTAGGTTACCCAACGTAAAGAGTCCCTTGTCAACTCTTCGTTATGCTCGCCATAACGCGGAAATTGTTATACAGCTGTATTCTGAATTTAAAAATTCAATTTTAAAAATATGCTTCTGCCAGTAGCAAAAAGTTTGAATCGTTTTTTTTAAATGGCACTCTGTAGTTTGCTAAAGTATTCTTTGTACAATTTTATACAGAATTTTTAGGCAATAGTCATGACCTATTAAAGTTTCGACGAAATGTTTCATTGTTCCTTAACTCACGTAATCTTACTTTAGATTTTAAGTATGCCTCTCACAAAACATAAGACGATTCCGAAAATCTAGTGATTTCGTAACTGCACGCCGTTGTGTGTACTAATGCGTTTGACGTATTTGGACAAAATGCGGCATCTTTGGGTCTTTCATCTTTGGCCATAAGTTCTTATAAGATTTGGTAATTCTATCTAAAAAGACATTTCTTACGCGATTCATATACGATCCACACAACAAAAGGAAGTAAATAAAACCTTTTTTTAGCAAAAAATTCTTTCAAATGTTTCAGCTCCGCAAAGTTCGTCCTTTAATTCCTTTGCCCACAATTTTAAAATACTAACTTTAAACTACCCCTGTAAGGCATGCGCTATCTACAGTAGGTACATTCTAAGTCATGTTACCTCATCCACCATCTTTATCACAAGAACATAAGGGTCAATTCATAGAATGTTGAAGGTAATATACTAGATGCAGTATCTTGCGGAGTTGGCTGTCGTCCAAGGGACTGCATTGTGGGCACAATTTACGAGTTTCCCAATTCCCTGATCTCGGCGAATTCACAATGATAACTGGCGAATATTCATTGTGTATTTGGCAGTTACACTTTACAAAATAATTGATTTGAAGATCATCTAATACCGCTATCCCCAACCCGCGGCCCGCCGGGACTTTATTTGTGGCCCGCGTGATGTAAAAAAAATTTGAAATTCACGCCCACCAGCAAAATAACGTAAAGTCTACGTGATAGTCGTTAAATTTTTTTCACTTTTCACACCGCATGGCGCGTGCCATCAGACTGTATGTAAGCCGCAGACTCGATGACACAAAAAGTGTGACGTCTGCGATCTCCCTAAAATCGTTAATTTCGAGAATGTTATTTTTTAATCCTAAAAAATTTTTGTTGCGACCCGCGACACCAAGACCAAAACATGTTTGTGGCCCGCATGAAAAAAAGGTTGGGGACCACTGATCTAATATCTCTAGTCCCCTTATGAACTTTTATATCCTTTACTCAACAATAAAATATCTTGCTTTGTATAGTCTTCTTAAATTATTTACTTAAATTTATATTAAATAATATTTTTTTTTATCTTCCATGATAGTAGAACTCTACTCTGTATTTTTAATTTCTGCATCATTCTAAGTAGCTGAAATTGCCTTAAAGCATTTAGCCAGATTTATTAAATTGTTGCATAGATGTTTTAAATAAAATATATATTATGTAATATTGCGGTCAAATTATTTTATGTTAGTCGGTAGAAGATTAACTACGATAACATGGCGCGCCCCTCCAAATGACTGTTTCAATGTGTGTAGTCACATCCTTATGAAGGAGTTTGTATGTAGTAAGTATTCAACCATTATCTGTGTATTCAACCAATCACAGTACACGAAATATTTCAGTTAATGTCACTTATTACCAAGATTTGTTGGTCAACTAATCATAACTAGCCTACCGCGCAAGACAACGCACTTCTAACGTTTTGCATTTTGGAGGGGCGCGCCATGTTATCGTAGTTGAATTCTATCTTAGATAATTCAAATGCCAAACAGATAATATCTATTAGCGGATGAATTAATTTAAAACAAAACAAATATGTGTACAATAACTCACACGGCCGTCGAGATTACTTAATTTAAATTAATTATAACTACGACCATTGGAAATGCTAATGGAGGTCATTATTTAAATTAATTGTTCGTATCTGATATCGTCGGTTCAATAAATAAAATCGTGAATGCACACCACCCACTATTTGAAAATATTAGAATTTATGCAAATGTTATACGAACCGAGAAATCATTCTCACTGTTGATAACTGAATTTTATTGGGAGATCTAAGAGATTTGCTGTTTATCTATTCAGGATTGCACTTAGGTTTACTGTGTATTCAAATAGAAATTTCAGGGTCCCAAACAAAAAAGTACCTGGAAGCTAGAGGTTGAAGTGGTTAATTGTTAAAAAAAATACCAAGGATACGTGTATGTGTTTTCCTCATGAAATAAATAAATATGAAATCCCCTAAACAACCTTAAAAAAATATACTTACAGCCTTTGCCTCAAAACCGAATGTAAACATACAAAATTGTCTCGTCTAAAGTATTTCACGTTCATTTTATACTAAATATAACTTTATATTGTTTCAGGTGACATAGAAGACTGTATCGTAACTCCAGCATATCAGGGGCAGTTCACCCCCTTACCTGAAGCACTATGCGACTGTATCATGGACCTCACGTCACAGGTAAGTAGACTTATAGATTAGCTGATGATGATTATGATGATAATGATGATGGTGATGGTGATAATGCTTTTAGAAGAGTAGGTATAAAGCAGCACAATCGTCCAAACAAGTCCAATTGTTCAAAAGCTATAAGATAAAGATCAGAGAAAAACTTAGGACAAAATCATATCTATTGACCATAAAAAATGCCAAATGACTTTCATCCTACCACACAAAGATAGTGAATTTGCATAATTGTGAAGTAAATTTTATGAATATTAAGGCTTCTTAATATTTCGCTGACCCTGAGGAAGTGAATCACCATTAACGGTAAAGCAATTTTTTTGGAAATCTGTGTACGTAAATATTATTGAGCACAATGACCATATCTTGAAATTAGGGCACATTTTTGAGTAAGCTTTAAGAGCACGTACCAGAATGATGGCTCTTGGCCGTGAAGTATAAATACCGTACCGGTTTCGTGCCAACCGCGATGCATGTCCTAAGTTATTCCGAGAATCGCCCAATTTAACCCTTTAGCCGCCAAGGTCGGAATAATCCGACAAATATTTTCGTGCCCATTTCGCCAAGGTCGGATATTTACGACCAGTACCACTACTCGGTTAATCTGCCTGTTTTGTTTGATAGCACTGTATTATATTAAAATAATGTTTATACTTGGTAAATAGTTAACGAAGTAATCATTTACAATTGATTACACTTCAGTCTCTTAATTAGAAGACCTAAAAATAATGTCTAAAGTTAAATAAATTACCGAAAATATTCTTAGAAAAGTGTATTGATGTCCAACGCCCGAGTCGGAAAAATCCGACAGTAGGGACGGGACATAATCAATGATTTACTGATACAAAAATCCACATAAATAAAAACATTTCTGTTTTTACTAACCAATTTATTATAAAACAAATAAAGCAATGGTTACTGAACAAATAAACGTGTTTGTTTTACTTAATTTATAATAAATATAGTATAAAAATGTCAGTGATTGAATTGACGATTCCCATCCTTAGCCTGCATGTTTAGAAACGAATGTTTTCAGCACACCCTGCGCCACGGTCGGAAAAAGGCGACCGCTTCTGACGTCATAAGCGAGTGCGGCCTTCTAGAATTTTCCACTAGTGTTGTGCTTATGATGATGATGTTTTCGATAAATGTGATTGTAGTGAATACTTAAATTAGAAATAAAATTACAATAAATTACAAAGTAACGCTTTCCTATCTGTCTGTCTGCTACGACATTTAGATGAAATTGTATGCGTGTAAAGGGGATGGGATATTGATCTACTATTGAAAATCTATATTTGTAGTAGGTTATATATTTAAAAAACTCAATTATTTAATCCGTGGAAACTATGAAATTAATATTATTTGAAATGTAATAACAAATATCGGGAATTATGTCACTTCACTATTCAAGCTGTTTTTATCTAATGTTTTTGCCAGCGCTGTATAATTTACTAACAGCATTATGGATTCAAAAACTAGATATTCATATCAGTTTATACTTTATATAAATTAAGAAATAAATTATCGACATCGAAAAAGATAAGTATTGCACATCACTATTTGTTGTAGGTATAAATTTTTCGATTTATGGTGCCGGCGCTAGAGGCACGACAATTGATTTTAAGCTCGGCGGTTAAAGGGTTAATAAACTTGGGAGGTTGGATGCCAAAAGTTAAGTCCTTAGATTGAGAGGACTTGTTAGCTTTTTGAGTAGAGAATCGTACGCCAAAAGTTGCTAAGGTCTCTACATTAAAATACTCTTTAGCTTTTTAAAATTGTAAGGTTATCTCAGTTGTAAGATTGTAGAGCCAAAAGCTGCTAAGGTATAATTGGAAAATAATCATGCGTTAGAAATTTAGCTTCCCTATTATATATTTTGTAATGGTTGATACTGTCAGCAATTATTGATAAGAAATTAATGCAAGTTACGTGGATGTTTGCCGTTTTGGAGTTTGTAATTACAATATTTAGTCAGCGCTCAACTCACCTACTAGAATCCTAGAAACTTTCTAAGAGTATCTATCTATATTTGAACGTTCGCTAAAATTTAATTTATTCATATAAACGTTGCATGTGGGTGTTCTGCAGGTGTAATACATCATACACTTTGACACGTATCACTTGTGTCACTGAACTGGATCTTGGGAACAAGAACCGGACACGGTTCCGCGTGAGGTCGCGAACTCTTTTTTTCGCGCCTAGTCAACTAGCACGAGAATGTGCTCAAATCCGCTTCGCAAGGGCGCGGAGACGGAAACAGATTCAAATCAGCGATCTAGTATCTAGAGATTCTCATGAGAACGAAGAAATTGTTAGACATGAAAGGAATCTTCGAGAAGCAAATATTAAGAATGTTAATGATAAATTAGATAAATATACTCTTGAATTTAAGTAGGAATCTGATGTCAGTTCAAACAAAGGTCATTATTTTCTGGTTAGACACGAAGAAAATGTTTTTGAAGCAAATATTATAAATGGTAATAGTAAAAGTTTAAAATATACTGTAGATTGAAGAGACTAGAGTGTAGACTGTAAGCAGGAATATGATTTTAACTCAAACATGGGACTTTATATTCTGAACACTCAACATAGACAATGTTACAATATTCATAATTTTAGAGCACTATTGCTTGTAAATGCATCAGCCCAAAATGAAATTAGCAAGTCAATAGAGCATTCCATTGGTATCGTGAATTTGTCACCTAATTTCGTAACCTCGTGATCGTTACAATAGAATAATCCTGTTACACTTAAATACCAGACGTGGGCTGAAATGGCATTAAAAAGGTATTTTGGTTACGAAACTTTTTCTGATACATTTTTATTGATCGCTTTTCGCATCAATGCAAATGACGTAATTTATGACAAAGTTGGTGCATATTTTTGCCCGACAAGTGACAACATTCTGTGTAGATTTATTATATAGGTAGAGCTGCGCAGAGCTTTAATTAAATTTCCATGCAAACGAATACTACTATAAACAATAAAACTGTGCTAAATAATAATTAATCGGCCAAGTTATATTATTCTATGACAGCCATACGTATTTGTTCATTTTGTTTGATATATCTTTTCATTAATAGTAGGAACCTTCTACAAATCTATTAATATCCTTCAAATCTTAGCTCCTTACATTGGCACTAGCTTATTGCAGCTACATTCTTACAACACATGAAACAGGTGTTGACTAACTCACAATTTTAGCCTGTCACATCACTATTTGACAATCGATTTAGTCCAATACTAATTTATCGTTAGTGGTCCGATGCAAATCGGAACCGGTCGAACTATGGATCGCGTTCACTAATGCAATCTGTATGCGCCTATCTACGCACCTTTCCCTGAAATTCCTGAGACAATGTTGCCTTTATCGCTCATTTCGATTTTATCCGGTACAAGTGACAATAGTTAAAATTACGGTGCACCGATAATGAATAAGTTTTCTTTATCGTCATCATTAGCTTAGATCTCTATTAATAGGAAAGCGAGATATGGCTTCAAGTATATTTATTCAGTTCCATATTTGCACGCAGCGTTTCGGGTTGCTTTATATCTATTCATGCCCATACATTTTCTACTTGGGCGAGCTAATGTCTGTTATCGATCCTTGCATCTTAATTTATGTCTTAAGTTACAGTAAATTGCTCGCTCCATGTAAGGTGGTATTAGTCATTCTATTGATTTTTAGCATCTATCTCAGGGACAAGGCCACCTGTCTAAGAGCATGTTGTATTAGGAAACCCATAATTGCAGGAAGCAATCAATACAAATAAACACATTGTTACAAGTCTATGATTAAACAAGTACATAATTCAAATGATGACACAAATCGGAGACCTTCGCGTGTCGCACAAGGAGAACGAGATAAGTTTACGTCGATAAGTTTGAGTCTACTAGCTGTTGCCCGCGACTTCGTCCGCGTTAGCATAGTAGATCAAATGACGCATCCCAAGTATTATTTATTGTACAAAAATATTAAATATACAGAATTGACATTCCTACGATTTTATTATATATAGATGTTCCGCGCGGCTTCGCTTGCGTAATTTAGGAATTTCACGCAACCGTATATTTTTCCGCAAAAAATAGCCTGTCTCTTCACGTGATCTATTCTTCATGTTTGCCAAATAACATAAAAATTGCTCCAGCAATTCTTAAGATAATAAGCAATTTCATATAATTTCCCCCGTCTTTTCCACATGTTTCTCTATTTCTTCGCTCCAATTAGTTTTAGCGTGATAAAATATAGCTTATAGCCTTTCTCAATAAATGGGCTATCTAATACTGAAAGAATTCTTCATATCGGACCAGTAGTTCCTGAGATTAGCGCGTTCAAATAAGCCCTTTCACATAATTTCCCCCGTTTTTTCCACATTTTTCTATATTTCTTCGCTCTTATAAGTTTTAGCGTGATAAAATATAGCCTATAGCCTTCCTCGATAAATGGGATATCTAACACTGAAATAATTTTTCAAATCGGACCAGTAGTTCCTGAGATTAGCGCGTTCAAATAAGCCCTTTCATATAATTTCCCTCGTTTTTTCCACATTTTCCTCTACTTCTTCGCTCCTGTTAGTCTTAGCGTAATAAAATATAGCCTATAGCCTTCCTCGATAAACGGGCTATCCAACAGTAAAAGAATTTTTCAAATCGGACCAGTAGTTCCTGAGATTAGCGCGTTCTAACAAACAAACAAACAAACAAACTCTTCCCAATTATAATATTAGTATAGATACGATTCAAATACCTGAGTATAAGATTATCAACACAAACATGACAATGAGACAAGACCTTTTAAAATTGTAAATAAATATAACTGAGACATAAGCCCTTAAATTAAAATAAATACTAGGTTTAGATTTTATAAATTATTAAGTTACATCAGTTTAGTTTTCAGCGGGTTTATATTATTGTGTCCAAACCATGGACTACTATGAACAGTCAGTAACAAAATTTAACATTTTAAAAGTGCCTAATCATTACCGCCAGAAGGTGTTTACTACTTTTTTTTATAAACTATAAGAATACACCAAAAACTTAATCTAATACAGTGTAACATAAACCATTATTGGTTTTTCCGCATACTGCCATTCGTCTTTTAAAAAAATAATACTAACCTGTTTAAACTTTAATCTAATAAGACTATTTATGATACTAATTACCTAAATAATATATAGTCGCTTGTTAAGCATTAGTGCCCCAATCCACAATTTTTGTTGTTAATTTTTGAATGCAGCCTTGTTCTAAATCATCTAATAGAACATAATTGCATTGATAACTCAATACGTAAATTTTTGTGACTAGCTCAGAATATTCAAAAGACAAAATATATGTATTTCCTTACAGGGTCAATCCGCGACATTGGAGAGCATACGCACCTCCCTGTCCGCCAAGTTTCCGTCCATGCAGACCCCGTCGGGCGAGGTGGTGTACGACACTCTCGCTCAGCTGATGCAGGAGCGGAAGATCTACCAGACCTCACGGGGATTCTTTATCGTCACACCTGAGTGAGTATCTTGTTTAGCCCCCGACGAATAAGGGTGAACCGTGAAGCCAAACGAGCGCAATTTGTGAGTTGTGACTTGCGAGTCGCAGAATTACGGTCGCGTAAATATCTTTTTAATCGTATAAATCTTCACAAAATTACGCTCATGTGAATCAAACAGGACTTTTGCATGAAACTAAATGCAGCAGAATTTCCGCCAGCCGAAATTCTGCGACTCACAACTCACAAATTACGCTCGTTTGGCTTCACCCTAAAGAGGGGTGCAATAAGTTTTACGTTTAAAAAAAAAAAATTGTTTTATTTCTGAATAGATTTTAAAAAAAATACTTTCAGAACGTTGATACTACTGGTGCCTACCACCGGTTCGGGAACTAACCCGGCGAGAAGAACCGGCGTAAGAAACTCGCACGGGGTCCCACTTTTTATTTATTTATTTATTTTATTTATTCTTCATGCAAGTTACAAAAATACATTAAAAAAAAGTTTTAAATAATGCATCGGCGTACTTATCTCTTAAAAGAGATCTCTTCCAGCAAACCTTATAATTTTGTGGATGTATTGTAATAGAGGGGGCATGTACACAAAGAGACAAAAAAAGAAATCAAACAATCATAAGCCTATACTAACTTATACTAACTAAAAACTAAATCTAAATTAAAATATAGATAAAAATATACTAATAATAATAATTACTTACACAAATACGTAAAATACATAATAAACTAATACAATACACATACAAACAATAATAATTATTAACAACGTATAATATAATATATAAATATAATAAAATAATACATAGATATAATTTTACCAAAAAAGTGAGAAAAAAATTAATCTTTTTAAAATAAAATTTACAAAATTTGTAACTTAAAAATATACAATGTCAATTAATAATTAAATTACATAATTATTGTAAGTCATATAATAATGTAGAAGTAGCCTTACAAGCAGCCATCCTACTCCCAAGATGTGCCATCGTTTATGAAATCATTGACCTTATAATAGGCTTTGGCACACAAACGCTCTTTGACTACTTTCTTAAATTTATTAATGGAAAGATTTTGAACGTTTTCTGGGATTTTATTGAAAAGGCGTATACATTGACCTTTAAAAGATTTACTGACTTTATTAAGTCTGATCACTGGCAAATCTAGCTTGTCCTTATTCATGGTGTTTCTACAATGAATGTCACCTTTGGCTTTAAATTTACATATATTTTTTCTAATATATAATACATTATCCAAAATGTATTGAGAATCTACTGTCATAATACCAATTTCTTTAAACTTTTCCCTCAAAGATTCAAATGCAGACATTTTGTAAATCGAACGTATAGCTCGCTTCTGCAGCAGAAAAATAGTATTTATATCGGCAGCGTTTCCCCATAATAGGATACCATATGCCATTCTACTGTGAAAATAGCTAAAATATAATAATAATATAATATAATAATAATAATAATATAATAATAATAGAAATTAATCGTGCAGTGTCTTCGTCAGAAATTTCCCTAATCATTCTGATTGCATATGCTGCAGAACTGAGTCTATCTGCGAGTTTAGCAATATGAGGACCCCACTGTAATTTACTATCTAGTGTAATACCTAAAAACACAGTAGTGTCCACCAAATTCATTTTCTCATCATTTAATAGTACATTGATTTGAGCTTGCCGTACATTGGGCAAAGTAAACTTTAAACATTTAGTTTTAGTAGAATTCAAAAGTAAATTATTAACATTAAACCAATGTACTATTTTTGAAAGAGTACTGTTTACCTCGTCGTAATTAGACTGTTGTCTCTTCACTTTAAAAATAAGTGAAGTGTCATCAGCAAAAAGTATTTCATTATCATTGTCCTTAACTAGATAAGGTAGGTCATTTATGTAGATGAGAAAAAGAAATGGGCCCAAAATAGATCCCTGTGGGACATCTAATCCTATTTTGGTTCCATTAGATCTCTTATTATTAATTTCAACCCTTTGAGTCCTATTTTTGAGATAAGATGTCAAAAGGTTGAGTGCTGAGTCTCTTATGCCATAGTGGTGCAATTTCCTGATTAATGTAGCGTGTTCGACACAGTCGAAGGCCTTAGAGAGGTCACAGAAGACACCTAAGGCATCCTGCGATTCCTCCCAAGCTTCAAATATACTACATAGAAGACCTATACCAGCATCCGTTGTGGAACGACCCTTAGTAAAACCGTATTGATTTCCGTGTAATAAATTATTTGAATTAAAATGTACCAATAGCTGTTTTAAAATAATCTTTTCAAATATTTTGCTAAGAGTCGATAAAATAGATATAGGTCTGTAATTTGTCGGATCAGACTTAATTCCCGCTTTAAATAAAGGTATAACCTTGCTGTGCTTCATTAAGTCAGGAAAAACACCATTCTCTATACAGTTATTAAAAATCATTGCTAGATGAGGAGCTATGATGTCAATTATTGATTTAATAATTTTTGTAGACATGCCCCAAAGATCAGTGGTGTTCTTAGTGTTTAATAATTTAAAAGTATCGATAATGTCTTTGGGGTCAATCTCTTTAAACTTAAAATTGACATTACATTTCCTTTACGTGTCTGTGTATATGTTACGCTCAAAGACCGAAATCGCTCAGTGAGCGAAAAAATAGCTCACAACGCGTTGTGGTCACAGTGAAACAGCCACGACGCGAAATTCGCGTCGTGGCTCTAATGAAAACGGCCACGACGCATTCTGGCAATCACAAAAAGGCCATAACGCGAAATTAGTGTCGTGGCTGATATGCTATTCGTTTTTCTTGATTTTTTTCTTGATTGTTTAATCATCCATAGGTACGGAAGATTATATTTGAATTACCACGCGTACCTACTACAAAATATTTTGTCTTTTACTGAATCACTGCATAACGTGCTTGTCATTATATTATTTATAAAATATCCATAGTTCCATACTATCCATATTAATATTATCTGTCTGTCTATCTGGCGCAACGTGTTGTTGTTTTTTTTTTAAATATATGTATAAGTAAAGTAATCTAATCTCAATAAATAATAAAAATATAGTTTTATTTTAATTAATATAATTTAAATACATATAATACCACTAGTTGATATCCGCTACACCGTTGCGCCAGACAGACAGAGAGACAGACATTAATAATAATTATTAGTACGGATAGTATAAAAAATATGGATATTTTATAAATAATAATGATAAACACGTTATGCAGTGATTCCGTAAAAGAAAAAATATTTTGTAGTATGCGTGGTAATTCAAATATAATCTTCCATACCTATGGATGATTAATCAATTAAGAACAAATCAAGAAAAGCGAATAGCATATCAGCCACGACACGAATCTCGCGTTATGGCCTTTTTGTGATTGCCAGAACGCGTCGTGGCTGTTTGACTGTGACCACAACGCGTTGTGAGCTATTTTTTCGCTCACTGAGCGATTTTGGTCTTTGAGCGTAACATATACTTATATAATAATATATATGTATCTGCAAAAAAATCCAAACAGGTGGGCTGATTTTGATCTTGTTTATTGTTTGGTATTATCGAAAATGTTCTTAGCCATTGTTCATCAGCATCTAGCTTGAACCGATGAAAAATTTAGGGGATTTGGTAATAACTAATAACCTAATTTTATTTTATCAAACTGTTTACGTAGTACCCCAACGTTGCTAAAAGAAAAATTTAAATTCTTAAAATAAAACGTAACAGGAACAAGACACGTAAGTGTAAAAACACTTATAAAAAGGGACATTAAAATTCGGATCACTAAAGATACCGACAGACTTCTGAGTAAACAGAGCAGGTTTACTTCCATGAATCAAATTTGCAGTGCTCAACAAACCGGTAAGGACTTGGAATACTAAATTAAGTAAGTAGACTTGTCAAGACTCCAACATTACGTTCCAGAAGAATAATAAAGTTAGCTTCCACACCACTTTTACCACACGTGTTGGCTTTTAGTAGGCTAGGTAGGTAATTATAGAACTTCAAAAACTATCCCATCGGTAATATTTAACTTCTAATTTGTTCGTCTCACCAGTAACTGATAAAAAATCGAAAGCAATATTTTTGACTCGTTTTTACAGCAGTTTTATCTTAGCTTGTAGAGAAATTTAGAGAGAGCTGATATGACACAAAGATAACGTACTTAATTAAAAGGATAAGACTTTTTCGAATGCCTTTGACATATTATTACGAGAATCGAACTCGTACTGAAAATAAATTGTGTTTTATTAAAATAAATAATATAAACATTTTTATACAATTATTGATTGTAAGTGAGGTAGTTTAGTTTATATGGCTGCTGGCTGGAGCCTGGGACTCTCTACCTGGGACATAAAAATCGTACCAAAGTTTTAATTACTATACTTCGTAAGACTGACAAAAACAAGCATTGTTTAACAACACCCGAAGCTGAGTCACAAGTCACACTCCATTTTAAGATGTCACCTAATTCGGATGCATTACGTAAATCGGAACGCACTGTGCGTACAGATGAGCGCGCCATTTTTGGTGTCAAACTTGACATTGCTCCCAAAATGGCGGCTTTCGTTCTAATTAAAATTTTATGTTAATTTTTAGCGCTCATATTAATTAAGTTAAAGCTTTTAAATACCTATTAATATACTTTTCATATCCTTGCTTTTAATAACATTAACGCAGAGATAAGAAAGAATTTTGCTACACTAATTTACATACGTGATTTCGACAGCATCGCTCCTAATTTTAAAATTAAAATAAATCTTGCTCTTAATTTACTCACATTGGATTGTGTAAAGTGTGTGGTTGTCTGCAATAGTATTTTACATTGACGATCTATCATGCAAGTATTGGGATAAAATATGTCTTACAAAGACGATTAAGAATTACGATAACATACACCATTAATTGTTACACTTACTATGAATAATCATTTCGTTGGTATAATAGACTGGTTTGAAGTGTTTTGCAATGAGTCTTTTCGTCATCTTTTCTACACCTCCTCTAGAATTGAAGAAAAATCTCTAGAAATCTAGCTAGATGTCAACCATTTTAATATGTCTCATATTATGCATTTTTTTAATTATTTCATAATGATCTTGAAGAAAATATATAACATGAAGAAATAACAACGCCCAATTAGCTGCCATTGATATGCAATTATTAAAAGATATGATTTATTATATTCGTACAACTTCAATTAATTATGTGGTTATTTTTGTTAAGGTAGTTGGAAGCTGGAGCCACAGGATTTTGTTAATGAAAACTTTATTCTAGAAAGTGCAACTAATGCATTGAAACTTGACCTATATTCAATTTCATGGAACAAATGCATATTTCTAGTAGAACTTGGCCTAGGAAACCGTATTTCACCCTTATCATTAAATAAAAGCTTATGATTGATTAATAAAGTCGATTTGAAAATATGATAATATGAAAATAGGATTTGTACTGACGAAAACGCTTTTGCTGTACTTCCGATTTGGATGTGACGTCATCCTCATAGTAATATAATATCTTTTATTTATCGCGCTCGTTATATGTAAGTTTATCTGTACATAAAGAATAAGCCTAGAAAGATTTGTAAAATATATTTTATTGAATAATTCGCATAAAACATCAGTTTTATATATTATCTCTATTTATTGTAGACGGGAATTGAAATGGCAAAAACTTTTCTCCAAAAGTTTTCAACATTACAAATGATTTCTAATTTCTTTTAATTCTTTTATAATTTTTGGGCACTTTTAGACTCGTACATTTAGCACATAAAAAATATTCAATAAAGAGAGTTTAAAATACAAAGCGTATGACGTCACACTATGGCGGACAGTGTTTTCGGCGCCATTTAAGAGGCGTATTTTTCAATCAACATTTTTATGGGTTTCTACAGTTTAAAATATTAAAATATTAGTTTTTTTGGTGAAAATGAATGATTAAGAAGCCAATAGAATGAAGAAAAAAATAGGTCAAGTAGCCTATTCTATGGCGTAGCCTTTTTATAGCAAACACATTTTATATTTCCTGCATAAGAGATAGGTGTTATTAATGTGAAAGCAGTTATATGTTGCTACAATTAATGTCGCGAATCCTACTTCTCATAAGAAGATTTTGGACTTCTTAATAAATAGTCGTTCTTTTGAAATTTTTATTTATTATTCAGTGTTTATTATTATGATCTTGTTTTAATTAATTCCCTTCGAATATAAATGTATATTGCGTACAATATTTATAACTATTAAACCATACATAAATTACCTTAAATTTATGTATAAATCTCTTGATGTTAAGTCGATTACACAGAAGGCTTCATTACTCATGGTATAAGAATGCCCACAGCGTACTTACTCAAAATATTAATTACATAAAAATATTATTACCGAGTGTAATTGATACGTAATTATTATAATTATATTATTGATCAATGTCCACAAAACCTGAAAATCGGCTATGATAATGAACTCAACATACAAGTTTTTTGCAACATCCCATGTGTCTTTTATTCACCTAAAGGCTATTAATTATTCTTTAATAAATTTTCTCATTATTGTTATTGTTTTTAATTCTTAATCAAATTCAAGGCAAGAAATATCATAAGCCTAAAAACACCTTCATAAAAATAATATTGATTGAGACTCAAGCGAAATTACCCCGTGTATAATTACAAAGTATCCATGGAATACGCAAATATTTTCTGATATTTTCTATCAGCCTGATTCTATAAAAAATTTTTATTAAAAATGGTGTAGGTATGTGATCTAATTTTAATGATGTCGTCTACATAAATACCTTTTATGAACCTCTCAAGCTACTAAACTCCGATTATTCCCACAGACGTCGTCGCTCCCGATCCCGCTCATCTTCCCGGCACCACTCCGCGGAGGAGGAGTGTGGGTCCCGCACCATCCTCATGTCGGACCAGGAGGCGCTGCACCAGCTGTACGGCGAGATCACCACCGTGCGAGACGGCGCCGTCACCCACCAGTGCGTGCAGACCAACCTCGCCGACGTCATCTGCGGCGGTGAGTACACCAGTATGAGCAGAATAGTAATGCAAAAGATTTTGCAGCCTTCCTGTAGAAAAAAAACCTTTTATTGTAATACCCTACCATCCCTCTACCATCGTCATGTCGGACTAGAGGGGGTCACACAAAATTGACCATCATTATGCATTCCGTTATCTAAAACTATTTAGGAGTTCTGCTTTAAAATAACTTTATAGCATAGATTCGATGGCAACAGAATATGCCAAATATAGATATTAAAATTTGATTGTTTACACCGATGCGATGGGCCGAAGACTTCTGCAATATATTCTGATCCAATTATCCAGTAAACTATTAGTGAAATATTTGCCGGATGAAGGCCCAGCTAGGTCACGAAACTGAAAACGTTTTCATTGGCCAAATCCAAATCCGCCAATCTCAAAACTGCAGCGCTATTGAAAAGCGCTTATGCTAAATAGAGATAAAGGCTAAAATTCCTTGCGTTTGGATCAGCGCTGAATGTGGGGCAGCCTGCAGTGGCCTGATTCCATGTCGCATTGCACTGTCCTCGGTTCCTTGATTTATTATTGATCTGTTGATCCGCTTAATTAATTGACCAAAATAAGAATGAACTTGACCTGACGGCGTTTTCACTGGAAATGGTGTTCGCTGTGGTGTTCGCAAAATGTATGCAAATTAAGGGCTCATTAAAATCTGACACGTAAAGTTAATGGACGATTAATTAATCATATGCAGTTACATTCTTTTGTAACTACCGCTTATGGTTAACATAAACATTGTAGCCTTATAGTAAACAAAAATAAGAATTTTAAATCCACAGAACAATAAAAATCATCTGAAAAACTAATCAAGTCTTCATTACAGACGTTGGCGAACGAAAAGAGAATAAAAAAAAGCACACGAGAATGCATTCCATTGTCCTTGACTTCTCAAAGCTTATCTACGGATTTATTGGAATGAAAACTGTTTAGTCTGCTCGCAGCTAGCTATTAGATAGACATCTTTCATTTGGCACAACTCCAAAACGGAACTATACCAGTTTCAATGTTTTTAAGTTATTGAACTCGTGTTCCTTGTGATGACGGAACTATTGGCTGACAGGCTACAATAAGTTTGTGAATTACTGCCGTTGTAATAAAACAAGTGGTTAATTTTAAAGTAAAAAAATAATCCAAAGTTGCGGATACCAGTCGCCGCTGGAACACTTACAGGGCCATAACTTTTAGTCCTCAGGCAATAGAAGGAGTATTCGCTCGACGTCGGTCAATAACAACTTGCCAATTAGGGTATGTGGAGTGCACCACCGTTAGCCCATCCTTTTATAGGAGAAGCCCTGACTCTGTATCTTTAGGCTTATCAGCGACTAGATAAATAGCCGTTTTGATGTTTCCCACCGATTCTCTAATAATTGGAGATGATGCTATCTGAGTTTCTCGTCCTACTTCGGTCTGTTACATTTGCATAGATCCTATATAGAATATTTATTGCATTCGTACGTATCTGTTGTAGTTATCAGCAACCTTAACGTTGGGGTTAAGTAACCAAATAAGTGGTTAACACTTGAACATCCAATTTTCAATTGCATAATTCGATTATATTGTTTTCCTGCACATGTAACAAAACATTTCCAATCGATTTATAATTGCTTTTGAATATTTATCGTCTATCTTCTTGTTTATGCCCAATCTCGTGGGAGAGCTGGCCACTGTCCAAGTAGTTAACTATAATTAAGTTATAAATGACATTATAGATTTACAGCAATGGCCACTTCTAAAACACTTGTTTTGACATTTTCAACGAAAGGCGCAATATATAAAATATCAGTAAAGCATGTTTAACCTTTTGGCATTGCAATAATCGTAAATTTGCCCACGGCCACGCCCACGCTATATCAATTTCAATATTTTATATCCTTGTGCGATTCTTATTAAAACTTAATAAAAGGTTGCTAGGTCATGGTCAAAAATTCCCAAATTGGAACTTAGTATTTATTGACAGCTTAGACTTTAGAGTAATGGTGTCAATTTTTTGTGGGTCCAAATTGCCACATAGTACCAGTTAAGGCTCTTTTCGTAAAGCTTTGCAAGTTTCAAAATATACAACCCAATTAATAATAGCTGGTATTAAAACAGTTATTAGTTTTGTCGCTTAAAACAGTTATAATAACAGTGTCGTTATTTTTGTGTACACCGTTACGATCCCACCGCTGCCACCAGATATTCCTTTGTTCAGAATTGATCTGTGACATCGGCGCGGGCGCAGGTATCAAAGGTCCCGCCGGTCGCACGGGTTCGTGACTTCGCCAATTTAGCCGGTAACTGTATACAAACTACAAAGCACAATAAAACAAACGTTTAGATCCGTTATAATATTGAGATTGTTGGCCAGCTATAATTGATATTAGATCCGCCCGCTTTCTTATTGCATGATTTTCCATTGAAGGATAGGAAAATTCGCAGTACTTTTAACAACTCATTTCAATTTATTGCCTGGTTATATAGTAGGTCGGGAGATCGAATATTACATGGTGAAAATGAGACAATATTTTAGAAGTTTTTGTCTGAATAATTTTTAGATATTTACATATTTGTAATGATATCTAAGTAAAATTACATATTCTAACAGTGACTTCGTATCTAAAGCAATCAAATAATTATTATTTAAATAATCCAAGGCCACACAATATGGTAAACATAAAGAAAACATTTTCTAAACTACACCTTAACCACCAGCAATAAAGTCCCACAAAATCAAAAACAGATCAGTAGAAACTGGAAAAGCGGTTGTTCTAATCAATCTTGAGCATACATCTCGACAAGGCATTATCGTCTTTAATCACCGGTAATAGGTGTTATGACATTGATTAATGGTCAGTAGCAGAATACTGCTTTACGAGATACGAAGAAAAACTTGTTAGGGCAAAAACAATAACCTCATAGGGCTGTACATGGGCTGTACTATCTCGACACTGTATCATTCAGTGTACCTAATGAATGATGCAGTGATAGCACTGAGTTATTATCATTGCAGGATAGTCTATGGCCCATTGACTAGTTTGTAGTTTACCGCTCTTTTCATAGGAGTTACATTTGTGGTACCTACTAATAATTTTTTACGAGGTCAATCAGCGGATCTAAATACTTTGATGTTTTTCTCATTAATTACTTGGGAACACGTTTAAGAATGTTTGTAGCCTGTAGGTTTCCAAGCTCTGATACTTAAAAATGTGTTGTTGCATTTCGATGTGCACACTGAGAGCAATTACATTCCGTCGGGTTGGTGCAAAGATATATAATAATTTCATTAAATAGAGCACTATAATAGTATACCACTTTTTTCAATGGTGCATGGTTCATACAATGGTGCCAGCAGTACTTATGCAATTCCTCGCAGTAAATCTATACATATAATAAAACTGTAGAAATGGAGATTCTGTACATTAAATATATTCAAAAAATAATAAGCGGAAGGTGTCACTACATCGCTATAGAAGCCAAAAATGGTCAGTTTTTTTGTCTGTCTGTCTGTCTGTCTGTCTGTCTGTCTGTCTGTCTGTCTGTTTGTTCCACTATCACACGAAAACTACTGATCCGATTGGAATGCGGTTTTCGCAGATATATTTGTCTTCTTCCAACTTAACATCTGGTGTATAAAAAATTTCCCCCCACCCCTCTAAAGGGACGAAAGAGGGGGTCAGATTTTGTATAAGACTTTTACTTTAACACGAAAACTACTGATCCGATTTGAATGCGGTTTTCGCAGATATGTTTGTCTTCTTCCAATTCAACATCTGGTGCATAAAAATTACCCCCCCCCTCTCCCCTCTAAGGGGACCAAAGAGGGGGCTAGATTTTGTATCAAACTTATTTCTTTAACGGACTTACTTCATATTATTAACTGTTTTTCCAACTTAACATCTGGTGTATAAAATTTGTTCGCGCCAAACTCTAGCGCGGCGTTGGCAGCACTGCAGCGCGTGAGTCTGCACTCTGCGCTGTCAACTGTCATACGCGACACTGTGAAGTGACACATTCCGCTTTGAACTGTTACCGGCGCGCGTTCGTTAAACATACGAAAATCTCCTCTCGGTTAGCCGATTGGCCCAAACTTCGCGATTAATCCAATAATTATCAATTATACAAAATTTTCCCCCCACCCCTCTTAGGGGACAAAAGAGGTGGCAAGATTTTGTATCAACTGATGATGTAGGAGTTCCTTAAATGGCTAAACAACGTTTGCCGGGACAGCTAGTTAACAATAAATATAATCAAATCTTATAAAGATAGTCACCGTTGATTCTAAAGATGTCAATGATGTTGATATTGATAAGAATTTATCTAATCAAGACGTAGGTACTTCATTCAGAATCGTAAATCGATGCAGTAAATTGAGTGCGTGCAAATTCCAGGGCATAACTAAATATGGCGCGGCGCCAGACCCAGTCCTCAGAAATGTAATATATTCAAAACATACGAGCATGTTTATTGTTAAAGAATTACTATGCCATAAGAAACAGGATAAATGACTTTATTAATATAGAAATAAGGACAGGCGTGATCATATTTGCAATCTAATTTAGATAGAAAAGATTAGACATAACTATTACAATGTGGTAAATAAATATAAATATATCTTTAAGCGTCGTTAATTGCATAATATGACTCCACTGTACTCAGTGAATATAAATGGCGTTTGTCAAAATAGCAATAGAAAAAGTTTTCAAACTTATCTTTAAAGAAAAAAAATAGTGAATAATAAGTGAATAAAAGTACTTATTTTATAGCCACTGAAAAAATGATTAAAAACGATAGCCTATGATCCTTCACGTGGTCTGTTTCTTAATATATCTGTGCCAAATAACATAAAAATTGCTCCAGTAGTTCGCGAGATAACCCCGTTCAAATAATTTGCCCCGTTTTTCCAGATTCTCCTATTAGTCTTAGCGTGGTAAAATACCTATATAGCCTATAGCCTTCCTCGATAAATGGTCATGGATAAATATTTTTTCAAATCGGACCAGTAGTTCATGAGATTAGCACGTTCAAATAATTTTCCCCGTTTTTTCCACATTTTCCTCTATTTCTCCGCTACCATTAGTCTTAGCGTGATAAAATAACACTGAAAGAATCATTATAATCAGTTGCGTAGTTTTAAAGATTAAAGGGACATGAGGGGAAAAAAGCGACTTTGTTTTATAATATGTAGTATGTACTAGCGACCCGCCCCGGCGTCGCACGAATATAAAATATATAGCTACTGAAAAAAATATTATTAAAATTGATAGCCTATGATCCTTCACATGGTCTACACTCTACTTTTTATCTGTGCCAAATAAGTAACATAAAAATTGCCCCAGTATAGTTCGCGAGATAAGCCTTTTCAAGTAATTTCCCCCGTTTTATCCACATTCTCCTATTAGTCTTAGCATGATAAAATATAACCTTCCTCAATAAATGGGCTATCTAACACTGAAATAATTTTTCAAATCAGACCAGTAGTTCCTGAGATTAGCGCGTTCAAGTTAGTCCGTCCAAATAATTTTCCCCGTTTTTCTACATTTTCCTCTATTTTTTCGTTCCTATTAGTCTTAGCGTGATAAAATATCGATGGCCCCAACGAATAAACGTGCAAGAGCTCTTACCCAAAAAAAAATTTTTTTGATTTTTAGTTTGCATGGACTATGATACACCTATGTAATTTTGATAAAAATTTTTTGACTTAAAATAACGATTTTATAGCAATGTAAATCTTTATTGTACGGAAAAAATAATAACATAATATATCACATTAATAATAAATCATGCGCTTATTGCAGATTATTTCTTTATTTGAGTTCACCAGAATAAACGTGTTAAAACTATCTGGCGCTCGTGTCTATCTTTTCCTTTGGGTTATAACTCTTGCACGATTATTCGTGTAAAAATGCAAGGGATTTCTATCACTAATGCCTCATTGCAGATGGCGAAACTTTGAATATAATAATCACAGCTATTCTATTATCTTTTGCTAACTTCTCCTGTCTTTTTTGCTTTTGTAAAGGTTATTCGAAGAGCTATTGTAAAGTTTATCACAAAAGCTGCTGGTGAGTTGCCGGTCTTTTTAAGAGGGAATATGCTCTCTCCTTGAAGGTTTGCAGGTCGTATAGGTCCGGAAATATTGCTGGTGACAGTTCATTCCAAATTTTACAGTGCGTGGCAGAAAGTTACGCGAAAAAAGCACGGCGGAAGACTGCCACTCATCAAGGTTATGAGGATGGTATATTTTTAACGTGGAACGATGGCGAAATGTTGCAGGAGGTATGATTCCGAACAATTCCTCCGAGCACTCCCCGTGATGCAACCGATTGAGGATGCAGAGTGAAGCTATTTACATCTCGGCGTAATTCCAGGAGGTCCAGCCTGTTTGAAACATAATTCGAGCGGCCCTTTGATTGGATACGATCCAAAGGGATTTGTTGGTATTTTGCCCTGCCCAGATATGAGAACAGTATTCCACATGAGTTTGAACCTGCACCTTGTAGAGTTGCAGGCATTGGTTCAGACTGAAATACTGTCTCGTCCTGTTAAGAACAGAATCAGAAAAGTATCGTCTACCCCATTCAGAGACTTTCTCCTGTGAATTTTTTATTTTAGACATAAGTTCGTTTCGACTCTCGATGACATTTAGCCGAGAAATATGGTGGAAGCCGGTAGATAGGGCATCACCTGTACTATCATCCGCATAGTAATAAATGCCATTGGAATGTAACATGTCATTGATCTGCCAAAAAAACTTGTGACCTATTTGCATAAATTCTCGGGAAGCCCATATGGGCATCCCGAGAATTTTATTTTAAAAAACTACTATCAAAGCTTCCATCATAATATTATTATGATGGAAGCTTTGATAGTAGCGCTTTGAGCCAAGCTCGATCAAAGGCCTTCGCAATGTCCAAACTAACAGCCAATGCCTCTCCTTTCCACACAATTACCTGAGCCCAACGATGAGTTTGGTACGCCAAGAGATAACCAGCCAAGCGACCCGTACTGTTTGTCGTGTTTGTCGCTTTGTAATGTCTGGCCGCACAAGTATCGAAAGAGCTGAAAATGGATTCCATTATCTTCGAGAGGACGGAGGTTTTAGCAATTGGTCTGTAGTTGGAAGGATTTGAGCGATCACTTTTTTTGGGGATCAAGTACACTAAGGCTGTCTTCTAAGAAACCGGGACAATACCAGAAGAATAGGAGAACCAAAAACGACGCGTTAAGACCGGAGCCAACTCTGGAGCATACTTTTGCAAAACAATAGGAGGGATTCCGTCAGACCCACTCGACTTTTGGATATCAAGGGCACGCAGGGCTATTCACACTGAGCGCTGATGTAATCTAATATCCGACATGATGCCCCTGCTTCGTGGTATGGTCGGCGGTTTTATCTCAAGGTCATCAAGGGTCGAGTTTGACGCAAAGAGCTTACCCTTCTGGGTAAACGATCTTCTGATCGTCTTTGTATTTTGCGTCGTGGGCCAACGATCCATTTCCTACTTGTAGGGATGGTAGGATGGCTTTAAAAAATACCCTTCAATAGCTTAGGCTAGAGACCAGAATTCACGGGTTCCCAAAGGAAGGCACTGAGTCTTTCACTAATACTATTAACGTGCTGTTTCTTTGCCCGATTGATCTCTCTCTTGTAGGATCTATAGACAAGGTTGTACTCCATTTTATACTATGTATGTGTCCACGCATAGACGCGAGGAAGGTCAATATTTATAAACAACAACAATAGGTAAACAATATTTTTTACTGAACCGTCAACAAGAAACTATTAACTAACTAGACGTTCCACGCGGCCTCGCCCGCATAAATGAGAAATTTTACGGAAACCGTACATTTTCCCGCAAAAAATAGCCTATGTTCTTTCACATCATGGTCTACTCTACATTTGTGCCAAATAACTTAAAAATTCATCCAGTTGTTCGCGAGGTAAGCGCCCTCCAATAATTTTCCCGATTTTTTCTACATTTTCCTATGTTTCTTTGCTTCTATTCGTCTTAGAGTGATGATTTATAGTTTGTAGCCTTCCTCGATAAATTAACCATCTAACAACGAAAGATTTTTTCAAATCGGACCAGTAGTTCCTGAGATTGGCGCGGTCAAACAAACAAACTCTTCTACTTTATAATATTAGTATAGATTTACATTTTATACCATACACTAACAAGGTTCTATTACATAAATAATGATTCAACTTCTTAACACTAATATACGGGCTTATTATCTTTACAAACAAGTAAAAGCAACAAAATATACAAGAATAAGCGTGTAAATGACCAGAGCATGGCTCAGGAGGAAAAAAATATACGTGGAATAACCATGCAACATTTCACTGCACTTGTTAAAACTTCATTTATGACACGAATAAACGTGCATTGATACAATAGTGTTAACAAGTCACATATTATTCACTAGAATAATAATTTAATATGGTTTTTCCTAAATATGTAGTAAACTATTAACATTTGATTTTTAATAAATATCGTCCCCATAGAGCTAAAATTCACCAGATAGCTTTTTCATCATTTTGAGATACGAGCGTTTAAAGTTTTTAAATTTTCAAAAAATTCCTGCAGATTTCTGTTATGAGATATAAACTTTTTCTTTTTGCTATTGCTTGGATGGTATACCAAAGTTATTTGTACATTCATTTTTAATGAATTTAAATGTATTTTTGTAATGAATATTCAATAAAAACTACTTTAGTTACTTTTCGCCCTCAATGTTTCTTTCGTTAGTGTAATTTTATTGCTTGTTAAGTGCATTTAGTGAGTTTTTGCATAAAAACTGAAGAAATAAAAAGGGTTATAAGTATGTTTGGTTAATTTTCAACTAAATAAAAATCAATAATGCTCTCTTAGTGAAAAATTGGAATTTTCGTTTATTAATAAAAACATAGCAATTTAATCAGTGCTTAATCGTTTTAAAATTCACAGCATGAAAACGAAACAAATTGTTATTATTTTGTAACATTCATAATTACAGTTTGCATTTAAATGAAAAATTATCGAAAAACACCAAACATTATCTGAATGAACATACGCCGGGTTTCTGAGCTCTGCTTATCGATAGTAATTTATCTCTTCGTTTGTGACAAATTGAAAAAATTGGACAAATCAAAAACTCTCGATAAAAGAGCTCAGAAACTGGGCCTAAATTATCATAGCAAAAAAATATACTCCTTTGCAGTGGTATAGCGGCCATTGGGAACTGTCGAAAAAGTGTGGCAAGGTGATTTTCGTCTTCGCTGTCCTCGGTTGCTCACTTGAAAGCCTGGAGATGGCCCTAGTTAATAAAAATATCTTTATCTTCTCCGATAGTCAAGCTGCACTTAAAGCACTTACTGCCGCAAAAGTATCGTAAATTGGTTTTGGAATGCATTGAGAGTTGAGACGATAAACATGGTGGGAACAAACAACAGCATCCGCCTAGTATGTGTCCCGTGCCACAGTAACGTCCCCGGCAATGAAGCCGCTGACGAACTGGCTAGGCTTGGGGCCGAAAGTTTCATATATGGCAGTCTGTGGTATAACTCCCAGTACCGCAAAGCAAGTGCTCAAATAATGGGGTCACAGACTAAGCAGGAAGCAATGGGCTGAGTCCCCTGGCCTTGAACACTCCAAGGCACTAATTCCTGACTTCAACAAGAAACTATCATAATTAGTGCTCACCTTGGGTTATAGGAACCAATTAAGAATCCTTACCAGAAGCCTAACTGGGCACTGCAAGCTCAACAAACACATAAGCAGAATGGGTATTTGTAGCATAACCACTTGCAGATTCTGTGAGGAGGAGGATGAGACACCTATTCACCTTCTCCTCGACTATCCTGCTCTACTACAGAGCAGGAACAGGCATCTTGGTCGCCACGAATACTCATCCACAGAGGAAATACGTGACACCAACCCTAACCATATCGTTCAATTTATGAGCAGCATTGGGTTGGGGATGATACTCTAGTGCGAAGGAGTCACAATAGATCCTCTATGGGTCGCAGTGACGTCAGGGCTACAACGACCTGCCTTTTCTCACAAAAAGGTGATTGTTGAACTGTTTTATTAACCCCCGACCAAAAAGAGGGGTGTTATAAGTTTGATGTGTCTGTCTGTCTGTCTGTGTATCTGTCCGTGGCATCGTAGCAGCCAAACGGGTGGACCGATTTTGATCAAGTTTTTTTTGTTTGAAAGCTGACATGATCGAAAATGTTCTTAGCTATAGTTCATAATCATCAGAGTGCTCATTACTAGAAAATCACGGTTTATATGGTTCGTAATAGGCCGATTAGCAACTTGCAGTCGTTTGATGGGTTTTATATTTTGCACACTGGTCCGTGACACTTATGAATATAATATACACATTAATGGAAAGTTCACCTGGTACTGCAGCACCACCTGGTAATCTATAGGATACCCAACTCCTCACCAACTTAGAGCAGAGCATAGAGGTTTCGTATTTGGGCTCATTTTAATTGCGACAGCCGACAACCAGTATGACGCAGATAAACAGTACATATTTGCATGCTGCTGCTGCAGCATCACATGGATTCTATAATAGTAGAGCTCCGTATGAACCCAAAGTGGAGGTTTCATGTTTGGGCTCATATTGACGGCCTCATCCAAGAGAACATTTATAGATAGTATTTATTCATTGGGATAATTCTGTTGGTAGGAATTATTCTGCACTAAAAAATATAACTAACACAAGTTTCAAAAGCATAACATTAAATTAAATTAAGAAAATAAAACACCGCCAAAAATGTAGATGTTTGATTTCACATAATATTATAGTTTAAGGGTCAATTCTCAGCAAACCAAATCGAGACAATCAGCGACTATTATGGCGATTGGCGATTAAAAATGCCAAAGTCGCTGTTGACGCATTTTTCTTGGCGGTCCCGTTCTCGCGATTAGGTCGCCACCGGTATGTAGTAGCGCTATGACCATCATTTTCCTTTTTGCCTCTACGTAATTAGACCCCTGAAGAACCCCTAATATTTTGTGTCACCATCTCCCGCCGGTCTAACAGCAATAAATATTATGCATTTGAAGTAGCAGACAATAGTCACTAAGTCTTGTTAGATGAACACATAATTCGCATTTGCAGTATTTAAAAGTATAAAACTCATTAAAATGGTTTAGTTGAAGAATTTTTACAATATATTTATGCTAAAAGTAACTAAACATGACATAGTGAATTTATACGCATACCAAACACAAACGCTAAACGCGTAAATTATTAGATCGAAAATTCACTAAGTAGACTTAGTTTCATTTAACATTTTTCAATGCAAACATTTAGAGAGTTGTGACTAAATCAATGTAGTGAATTTTCGATTTACTTAAATTATTTGAAATATGATTTTTTCTTAGGACGAAAAGTACCTAAATCAATTTAGTTACGTAAAAATGCGCTCCATTAGTAGTTATAATAAATTAAGTCCATTAAGTGTTTTTTCGCTATCGTAGTCCTTAAAAAAACAGGAAGTTAGTGAGTTTTTACACAAATTATCTCTGAAACTACGCATCGTATCGATAAACTGGTAACACAGAAAAATAGAAAAAAAAAATCACACATCTCAATGGCATCGTTAACTCAATTTTGGCCATTTTGCTATCTGGTGAGTTTTAGCTCTACGGGGACGATATATGAGCTGAAAGATATTTTTTTGACCTTTAATTTGATCATACATTATATTTGTCTATTTATTATGTAGTCAAAGTTATGTGGTTCCAAACGTTTTTTTGTCTTCCTGAAAAGTTGTCTTTTTTCGATTGCACGTTTATTCGTTGGGGCCATCGATATAGCCTATACTCTATAGCCTTCCTCGATAAATGAGCTATCTAACACTGAAAGAATCATCAAAATCAGTTGCGTAGTTTTTAAGATTAAAGGGAACAAAGGGACATGAGGGAAAAAAAGCGACTTTGTTTTATAATATGTATAGATAGATAAACATAACCATACCGATTATTATTAACTTGATTGTCAATTGAAGACACACATTTAGATCAAAAAGCAATGGAAAGTGGAAAGTAAGAGGAAATCATACGAAAATAATTTGTAGCGATGACTTAGTACAATAAATGTGGAACACCTTCGAGGAATGCGAATTCGATAAACAATTTAGTTGCTAAGTCAAAATGCCGTACTAAATGTGATTACCTCGTTAGAGCAGCCACGCGAACGATTCCGCTATTGTTTTTTACCTAACTGCGTTTGAGAGGTTATGATTTCGAGTGTATGTAAGTATTGAATATTTTTTGGTGCTCTAGCCTAAACGGCCTTTAGTATTAGAACTTGAGATGTATTAGATCGAAGGGAAACTACCCTAGTCCTACGAGTTACTCCGTTAAACTAGCAGGTAGTTACATAATTTAATTCATGAGGTTGCGACGGCCTTCGAAAATTTTTTTGCTGACATTCCGGTCTCAACTACGAAAAATTTAAACTCCTCACCTGCAGCTGCTGAAAAACTACTCGGAGACAATGTAAAGGAATGTAATGTCAATTTTAGGTTTAGAGAGATTGTCCCCAAAGATATCATTGATACTTTTAAATTAATAAATATTAAAGATACTACTGATCTCTGGGGCATGTCTACTAAAATTATCAAATCGATAATTGACATCATAGCTCCTCATCTATCAATGATTTTTAATGACTGCATAAAGAGTGGTGTTTTTCATGACTTAATGAAGAACAGTAAGGTTGTACCTTTACTTAAAGCGGGACTTAAATCTGTTCCCACAAATTATAGGCCTATATCGATTCTACCGACTCTAAGTAAAATATTTGAAAAAATAATTTTAAATCAGTTACTATTACATTTTAACTTAAATAATTAATTACACAATAATCAATATGGTTTTACTAACGACCCACAACGGATGCTGGTATAGGTCTTCTTTATAGTATATTTGAAGCATGGGAGGACTCGCAGGATGCTCTAGGGGTTTTTTGCGACCTCTCCAAGGCTTTTCACTGTGTTGAGCATGCTACATTGATCAGGAAATTGCACCACTATGGCATTAGGGACTCAGAACTCAACCTTTTGACATCTTACCTCAAAAATAGAACTCAAAGGGTTGACATTAATAGTAAACGGTCCGATGGGACCAAAATAGAATTAAGCGTCCCGCAGGGATACATTTTAGGTCCATTCCTTTTTCTCATCTACATAAACGACTTACCTTATCTTGTTAAGGATAATGATAATGGGATAGTACTTTTTGCTGATGATACTTCACTTATTTTTAAAGTGAAGCGACAACAGTCAAATTACGACGAGGTAAATAGTGCTCTCTCAAAAATAGTGCATTGGTTTAACGTTAATAACTTACTTCTAAATTCTAAGAAAACTAAATGTTTAAAATTTACTTTGCCCAATGTTAGGCAAGTTAAAACCAATATACTATTAAATGATGAGAAGACGGATTTGGTGGACACCACTGTATTCTTAGGCATTACACTAGATAGTAAACTACAGTGGGGTCCTCATATTGCTAATCTTGCAGATAGGCTCAGTTCTGCAGCATACGCAGTCAGAAAAATACGGGAAATTGCTGACGAAGACACAGCAAGACTAGTTTACTTCAGTTATTTTCATAGTAGAATGTCGTATGGCATCCTCTTATGGGGAAACGCTGCCGACATTAATACGATTTTTGTGCTGCAGAAGCGAGCTATACGTTCAATTTATAAAATGTCAGCTTTTGAATCTCTGGGAGAAAAGTTTAAGGAAATTGGTATTCTAACTGTTGCTTCTCAATACATTTTGGATAATGTATTATATGTTAGAAAGAATCTTAGTAAATTTACAACCAAAAGTGACAGTCATGGAAGAAACACTAGAAATAAGTGCAAACTAGAAATACTGGTGATCAGACTTAGTAAAGTTAGTAAATCTTTTAAAGGTCAATGTATACGCCTTTACAATAAAATCCCAGAAAACGTTCAAAATATTTCCATTAATAAATTTAAAAAAGTAGTCAAAGAGCGTTTGTGTGCTAAAGCCTATTTATTATAAGGTCAATGATTTCATAAACGATGGCACATCTTGGGAGTAGGATGGCTGCTTGCAAGGCTGCTTCTACATTATTTTAGGACTTACAATTATATATGTATGTTGATATTGTATAATTTTAAGTTACAGCATTGTAAACATTATTTTAAAAGATTAATTTTTTTCTCACTTTTTTTGGTAAATAAAGTGGGCCCCCTGCGGGTTTCTTACGCCGGTTCTTCTCGCCGGGTTAGTTCCCGAACCGGTGTTAGGCACCATGTAGACTTTCAGAAAATATTTGCAAAAATTTATTCTGAATAAAAATTTTTGAGTTTGAATTTGAGTTAATGCCAGTTATAAGAATACGTTTTTAAGCTGCCTCCTTGCAAATTAATTCTCACATCTTTTATAGCCTTCTAATTTGCAATTTTCTGCAAAATCTTACTTGCCCATACATGGGTTTCCTTAGAAAGTTCCTCACATTTAACTGATT
The DNA here is from genome assembly GCA_905333045.1 of Lysandra bellargus. Taxonomy (NCBI): domain Eukaryota; kingdom Metazoa; phylum Arthropoda; class Insecta; order Lepidoptera; family Lycaenidae; genus Lysandra; species Lysandra bellargus. The sequence continues at coordinate 3,296,060 of HG995336.1, read as the reverse complement.
TAGCTTCTTATTCGGAATGCGAGCCTTTATCTAAATCCCCGGTCACGCGAACCGCATGCTTTACTTTACTTTATTATTTGAACTAATCGTAAGTCGTCATGATGGGACGACATTCTTGCACTGAAATGTACTGTTTATTGGCGCCAGGAGCTAATTTATTGGCGGCAGAATAAATAACATACAAATGGAGTAACAACTGCTATTGTTCGTATATCTTTCATGATATCTCCGATCTGTCTTGCGATCGGGGTTTGAAACGATCTATTAGTTCAGGTTCCGATATCCGGGGAATATTTTGCAATTTATTAGATTAGCAAATTTTTGCAAGTAGCATCGTAATGGAAAGCTTTTCCATATTATCATCATTCTTTTTAAGAATAGCTATCAGAACGTTTTACGAGTACATAAGCGGTATTATTGACAAGTCACATTATTTTTCAATTGGTCTCAAACACTAAACATTTTTTATATTGTAGAAACTAATGGCTAAAGGCTACATTTCGTAACTCTTTTAAATGTTTTTCGTACACTTGTATCATTAATTTACGATGATTCACTTTAAATTAAAAACAAGGACGAGTAATGTAAGCGTAAGTAAGTCATTAATAATGTTCGCTCTCTTATTTGGAATACTCTGAATCACGGCCGAAAATACCCTTGAGTCAGTGCAGTGAAGTAAAAATAGAATCGATCGGAAAGAGATTTATTGCGGGAGAAGTGCTCTTATTGCCACTTACTTTCATGCTTTATTACATTATAAGCAATAAAGTGTTTGCTTTATTACATTATAAACATGTAAAAATGTTAAAAGTGTAAGAGTTAATATTGTAAATTGTTAAGGAATAAATGAGGCTTTATTATTATTATTATTATTATTAAAGTGTTGATAATCGTCTACTGCGGCGTCTCACGGCCTCACGCATTGAACCAATTCAAGCGTTCGTCTCTACATTTTCGCATAATATGCCCATGGTCAATGTCGATTGTGCATATTATGGAAAGCATGACATGACAATCATGGTTATCATGTCTCATGTAGGAACTAGCTCAATTTTGGTTCATTGCGACAAAATAGTTTTCAGTCCTATTGTCACCTTGGTAAATAAATCATGGAGCTCTCTATAATAGCTCCATGAAATATATAACAAAAGAGTGAATTATAAAATACATTATTATCAACTACCTGGCTAGCTGTAGGCTGTAGGTCAGCAATACCTTATTTAAACGTAAAATAATAAGACTTTAATTAAATATGCACTACTTAGTTAAAAGTAGAGCAAATACACTCCAGTTTTTATTCGCCGCTGTCCAAGTATGTGCATTGTGCAATACTACCGCATTTTTGGTCTCCATTTTGTTAGACGTTATTTAAGAGGAAACTTTAGGACTTTTATTGCGTGTTACATAATATTACAATGAAATTTAGTGGCCTTTTTTGTACATTTTTATTCTGCAATTCGTAAAAGTTACTTGGCACTAAAATGCCACCCAGAAAAAATATAAAGTTAGTTTTACAGCCATGTAAAGTAATGCGGTTTTTGGAGCTATAAAGCAAGTTTATAGCTTTATTCCGGGATCAAAGGACAGGAACACTTTAATTTAATATCCTGGCTGGATAGGTCTGCTCATTATAACGACAAAATTAACTCGTTCCAAATTCAAAATTTAAAAATTATGTTTAGGTTGAAGTGACAGAAAAAGTTATTACTTATTAGGTATACACGCGGGATGAAATTATGCTTATTTTAATTAAGATTTGTGGTCAGGATGCGTGAAGAAAAATTATTATTGACCTCATTATTATTTTCTTGTCCAATTTTTATGTCTGGAGAGTAACGATTCTTTTAATTTGATTCTAACACACACTGTATAATTTAACAGATGTTGAAGCTGATTCTACAGAACTGAACGTTTCTACACCGTGGTCTAGTCTTCCTCCGTCTTATGAATTTTCAACCAGGTCACGTCTCCTGACATGAGTTTTACATTTTTAGCCATGACAAATGCACAACGCTGACCGTAGAATTTTCACTTCAAATAATATAGATCTACCAGAATCTCATGGCAAATTTGGATGGGAGATTTTCAAAAAATATCTTTAATCATTGGATATTTTTTTACATTTGCATGTATCACACACAGAATCAGCCGCTATAAAGAAAAAAAATATTATCAAACGTCAGTATTGGTAGCTTCAATTTCTTTTTTCCATTTTTTGCCATCAGATTCGACTGCTAGACCTATAGGTGATTGTGGAAATTCAATCTAACGAAATTCCTTTGTTTTTTATAAAGATAAGGTAATATAATTATTATTATGAAAACTCATACATACTACATTTTAATAAGTTTCCTGCGTTCCCTAATGAAATTAATATGAGATAGAAAAGCAGCAAATCACGGCATCTGCCATAATGATGGGTCATTACTGTCAAATCCGACGCTAGGAAAGTGAAGCCATACTTTCCATGGCGGGAAAACTCACGACTGTTTTAATAATATCGATATTAGTAGCGGCGTAAATAGGGCATGAAAGCTTTGTTAGTCCTACGTTTAGAGTTTGAGTATACAAAAGATATTTGGCAACTATTGTATGGGGAAAGACCCAATCTATGCCGATTCTACATCGGTTCAGCGGTTTAGCCCTGATGAAGTAAAAGATAGACACAGATACTTTTCTATTTTTGGTATTAGTAAGATATAGTAATGGTAATGCCTTAAAATATAATGTCATTCTCATTTGTAATGGATTATATTAGTTACTAGCGACCCGCCCCGGCGTCGCACGGATATAAATATATAGCCACTGAAAAAATGATTAAAATAGACAGCCTATGATCCTTCACGTGGTCTATAACAAAAATTGCTCCAGTAGTTCGCGACATAAGCCCTTTCAAATAATTTCCCCCGTTTTTTCCACATTCTCCAATTAATCTTTTATCTTGACGTGATAAATAATAGCCTATAGCCTTCCTCAATAAATGGGCTATCTAATACTGAAAGAATTTTTCAAATCGGACCTGTAGTTCCTGAGATTAACGCGTTCAAGTTAGCCCTTTCAAATAATTTTCCCCGTTTTTCCACATTTTCCTCTATTTCTTCGCTCCTATTAGTCTTAGCGTGATAAAATATAGCCTATAGCACTATTTGCCAAAGTGTGGGTCGCGGGTAGATTTTGGGTGGGCCCTGAAACTATGTAGGACAATTGTCGTACTCGTTCGATTTTCATTTTACTCGTTCGTTCGTCGTCTAGTTCGTATCTATAGCTTTTCTCGATAAATGGGCTATCTAACACTGAAAGAATTATCAAAATCCGTTGCGTAGTTTTAAAGAATAAAGGGAACAAAAGGACATGAGGGAAAAAAAGCGACTTTGTTTTATAATATGTACAGATAATAATTTTTTTCTATGAACTCTACCTAACCTACTTAGCACTAATTAAGTCAATAATTATTATTAATTTCGGCAGGTTGATAGATAACATATTTAAAAGTAATTAAAAGACGTTTAATATGTTGAATAGAAAGTGCTAATGAGTACGAAATGCGAATTGTGATCGTATTTAAAACGGAGAATGTAGAACGGAACTGCGGGCGCCATGTTTGACGAGCTTTGCCAGTTTTGCTAATTCCACTTAAACCTAGCTGTCAAACTAAGCCTTCAAGTATCAATTAATTTTCATTATTCATATTTTAATGTAACTAAATATACTAGTAACTATAACTCTCAGCGCCGACGTAAACTTTTCTGGTCCATATTCTTAATCTACTTAAAGCTATAAACTCCAAAAAATCAGTTGTCTGTAAAGTCGGTTTACTGACGATAGTTGAACGTGACAACGTATGACATTGTCACGTTCAACTATCCTTAACCCCTTAACCCTCGCTTCCGAATCTCTATAAATAGAAACAAACTTTTTCGACTGTAACCTATTTCGATGTATTTCTTTCAAATCGACCTATGCAAAGAACAAAGTTCTATATGAATATATCACCAAAGTACTTTTATTGTATTTTTTACTGCTATCGGACCTCTACATTTTATAAAAAAAATAAAAATTTTATAAAAATGTTACGCAAAAACAATAGCAATTACTACAAGTGTCACCTCACTACCAACTTCGAGTAGCAATATCACAGCGCCAAGTTCCAGGTTCGCGTCCACGCGGCGGCAATACTAAACATTTCGCTTTCTTTAAAATATAAGCATCGCTCACTCAAGTAGGACTTAGGAGAGAGACGGATGTCGAACGCTGCCGAACGCAAAGGCCGATTGTGCTTCCTTGTCGCTCGTTCCGCGCTCTCGCTTGCACTTCAAGCCTTATATGGAACGCCTCAGAGCGAGGTAACGACGCATGAACTGTCATGTTTTTCGGGCGCGCACCCCATATCGAATTATAAGACGTTGTCACGTCAAAAAAAATATGAACTAATTAGAATGTGAAAGTGCTAAAGAGACCACTTTTTAAAGCGACATGTGGAAAAAATATAAGCCCTACGTCTTAATTAGTGCAATAATTGAGTTGCCACGCTCGACGCTACGAACACGAAAATTATACACATAAAGGTAACGCGATAAAAACTGTCATTCCTTAGTGCGGGTGTTCCCAAAGTGTGCGTCGTTTGAAGTGTTATAGGGGATCGCAATGAAACACTATTTGAAAGCAACACTCAGTCTCAGTTGAGTTTTAAAAACAAGACAAAGCCAATTTATTTATACTTCCAAATTTCAACACAATTTTTGCACGACTATATTATGAGATACCTGTCACTAGTTCGGGAACTATTCCGGCGAAAAGAACCAGCAAATTATGGCATGGCATGTTCTGTGCATAGCACGGATTTAGATTTCGATATTATTAAACCGGTTTCTTGGTGTGCGGATAATTATTTTTGTATCTCTAACTATAACTACTATATTTAATATTATATTAAAAAATAGCAAGCCCCGACGCAAAAATCACTAAACTTTGAAACAACATGATAAAGATTGGAAACCCCTGCTTCAGTGGATTTATTTCTGTAATGTGAGCAATTCCACGAGAAAATACGTGAGAGGTTGTTTGAGTTAGCGTTATGAAATGGTGATTTTATGTGTTCGATGTTTGTTATTCAAGCATAAGGCGTTGGCTTATTGCGTGTTTGCGCTTAAGATTGTTCACCCCCAGGAATTCCATTGGCATGCCAGGAACAATGACATTTGGCGTGCCAATTGAAACTGCATTCCTGGAACATAGTAGCTTCCGAGCTCTTAGAAAAAAATCTCTACTGATTGTTTTTTTATGTTTTTCATACTCTACAGAGGATTTGGGGGTGATTTATTTCATCTGGATGCATTTTAAATTGAAACAACGGGTGCACTAAAACATAATTTGTTCTCAAAGTGGGCAGAAGACAAAATAAGTTTGGGAACCTCTGTTCTACCACAAACTGAGATATTCCTTGATTGTAGTTTTGGGATACTTGATACTTAAATATATTTTTTTTTGAGAATTAGCTAATTTTAGCACTGAACATAAAGTAGATACTGTATCCAAGACGCATTCTAAGATATCGGTTACTAATTTACCTCGGTATTATAGCCTATAGGTTAGCACTTTTGCCTCATGTTACTTTTATCGCCTGATTTAAATACCTTCTAGCTATCAGCAAACGCAGTAGTTAAATGAGATAGTAAGTGGGACGGACGTTTCAAGTCTAGAAATCTTAATAAGATGAGAGAAAACATGTCAATTAAAATGCGTAGAGAAAAACTTGATGTGTCATTCAAATTCACCACAATGTCACTTTTACTAGGGTAAGATGGAATGGGGGATTTTATGCTTAGGGCCGACTACACTACGATGGAAATTTTTAATATTGAAATAGAGTAGGTACTCAATACTAGTGCACAAATAATTTGCCTCTTTGCATCCACTATCATTGCATTACCTTCTCTAATGGCACATAACTTATGACTCGGATGTGTATCAGGGGCATAATAAATGCAAGGCGTAACATTAATGGTTTATTTTATTGTCGGCGCTAACTCGTTGCAATCGAAAAGTCACGATTCCGCAACATTGTCTTAGGGAAGTTCGATCAAAACACTCCGCTGTCGAGAATGCTTTGTATGAAAGCGGTGAATGCGACTGGAAAGTGCGGTAGCTATCGGGAAACAGCTATTATCGCTGTGACGTCATATTGCGAGGGTTCGAAAATGGAACACAATGTTTTTACCGCGTTTCTGGCGTGTGATAAAAAAAATAGCTCGAGTGTAGTTGCAGAAAGTGCAAAAGAGGCCTTAACCTTTAACCTTATTTTAAAGTTTTCCCGCGGGAAAAGTTTAGCTATCAAAATTAGGTTGCCTCTACATTTATTGCTTTAAAAGAGAGTGAAATATGGTAACGTTTAACTGTTATCGTAGTTTTTACGTAAATTAAGGGCCTCTTGGTAACTTTTTGCACTGAAAAGTTGAAAGCTTGTGCTTAATTTTAACTATTTTTTTTATCCAGCATCACGGAAATATTTAGCTATGAGTTGTGACAAATGTGTGCCCCAGATTATTCCAGCAGGTATGCCGAGCCTATGCCAGAGGTGCGTACCTCGAGTCTAGATCAAATGTGACACATTCCGTTGCAGCTTCCTAGGGTTATCAAATAGTTGCTATTCTTCAGGGGAGAATCCTGGAAACCAATTACCCCATCAAAACCACACCACACTGTATAGGAACCACCGGTTTTAAAAAGCATCACAAAGTTCATAATAATCTTAGCTATAGAGCTGCTTGTGGCGAGAGTTCTTGTAACTCCATACTTATCAGATAGATATCATCCTAATCCTTGTTTATTATGCAATGTATTGGCTAGTTTCATCCCTGAACAGGAACCAGCGTTTGTTACTGATCATACTTCTAAAATACAGAATCATTAATCTAAGCAATTACAAAAATATTTTAGGGACTATAAAAATGCTTTCAGAAATTTTAATTATTTTGTGTACGTTTTCGGTGAGAACTGGGAGCCCTGACATATTCCTGTTTATTTCTAAAGTGTCCACCTCTCGGCATCTTAATGGGCAGATTCCAGCGATGTGACGACTCGTGTAGTGTTTAGTTTGTTAATGTGCAATTTGTTTGGACACTAATTATGTAAATATGAGAAAATGACCGACAGAAGGAATGCATAGATTAATATTATGTTGTAAAAAATTCTTGCGTATTAATTTTTCTTAAAGATTCTAGAATATATTTTTTTAAGTATAAACTTAATTGGTAATAATACTAGAATGTAAACGAAGGCTTAATTAAAAGATTTGAGCATATTTTGAAGACAAAATGATTAAAATGAGAGCGCTCTGGAGTTGAACTTGCTGGCAGTTGATTTACGCATCTGCCTCAGATCTTTGTGCGTCACCTCTGTTCTTGGTTCAATCCATAAATCGTGTGTTATCATCGCCGATAACCATCACACTTTCGCTTTTGCGGTGAAAGATGAAAAAGCGAATCATGATACAGTCGTTAATATTTTTATTTAGAGCTGCGTTTCAACTTGTTTGCAAATGCGACTAAAAGCATTGAATTTGGTTCTGACTTAGACTGCATTTTAAAATTAATGATCATTTCTAGAAAACAACGAAAAGAAATAAATTGGCAATTGGCATTTTTCTCAATCCTGCTCGAAGGACCATTGCCTTACAAATTGCAATCTAAATATACATTTAACTTTTGAATATGTTTTAATAAGATACTTCTCTTTCCAGGCAACCCAAACGACAAGATCCTGTACAGCCGGCCGAGCAAGCGACGCAGCGCGTCCTTCCCCGCCCCAAGGTCACTGGACCGGCGTCATTCCTTGAGGATCTTCGGTTCATCCAGCAAATACCTGCAGCGGTGTGCCTCAAGCCGCAGCTTGCATAAGCACGCGAACACTACTGACAGCTCCTCGTCTACTGACTACCCGCCCAGCGTGGAATCTGCGTCGCCTAGTAAGTTCGACTATGATTTTACCACGTAAATTAGTAATTTTTATGGTTGGGAACAAAGACTTCTCAGTACGAAACGATGGATGAATATCCGCACATAAAGAGCATTTCAAAATATTTAATTACAATGTTAGAAGTTTAAGCTGTTTATGTATGAATTACGTATAGTGGATTCCTTGGGTTGGGTATTTCAAAATTATTTTCTCATCTGCTTCTATCTACATCTTAGACAATTTTCTAAGTCTTTGAATAGTGTACCTATTGAGTACTGAGCAGAAACCACACTTATTTATTTTACTTCTCATATTTTTCTTACAGGATTTCGGTGGCGTCTGACTTATAAAGCCAGCCGAGATAAAACGTTGGGATGTCTTGCGAATCACAATAAGGCTGTCTTGAAAATAGCTGACGCCTTCATATTCCCAAGTGCTCTTAGTTCACACTATACGACGAGCTTTTCAATGCCTAACCTTCCGAGTACGCAAAAAGATTGAATGACTTCTGAATTTTTAACTAGTGAAGACTTCGCGAGAATTTTTGCTGAAATTGTTTTATGTTTTAAGGTCGTTTACTTTTACAAAATGCCTAGGGGCTGTAATCACATAGCAGCTATAAAGAGTAGACTTGGATGTGACTTTTCAGTTATGAGTTACAAGTCAGGTACAACGCATCGGGTATGAGTTATGACTGCATGAAAGAAAAAAAATAGAAAGCATACCGTAACCGTTGAACCTAGTATAATTTCTGATGTGCCGATTTTCTAACTTCATCTCTCATTCTTATTACTTTTTTCTCCTCTTTCAGAGAAAGTGTCGTTGCTCTCCCGCTTATTCAGACGAAGCGGCCGCAGCAAGCGCGCCATGAGCACATTCTCCGCGCAGTTCCCGCCCACCGAGTGGTTCAACTCCAAGGCGGTGCACCTCCACTGCGTCGCCACGCAGACCGACTCTAAGGTGAGGTACATTCGTTGTATGTTACGTGTGCCAGAGTGTTTCATTGGGACTAATAACATTTTCTTAATCATAAACATTTTTAAGCAGCCCACTAAACTGAATGACAGTTTGTTAGTGGGAAATCATTCATTAAATCATCAACAAACTTCCTCAGGTTCTCAGGTTGTTTCCTCAAGTTGACCAATTTACTAATTTGAGGTAGCGGATTCATACACTGCACCATTTACCTAATGCACAATACCATTTATACCATTTTCGTCACGCAAAAACTATTTGAGTAACTCTTTTTTTTTTGTACAGTGTATAGTCTGTCAAGAAAGTGAAGAAATTAAAAAGTGGCAACATCGTAGTGTTATCCCTTTTTTCTTAGATTGATTTGAAAGGGATGACACTACGATGTTGCCACTTTTTAATTTCTTCACTTTCTTGACGGACTATATAGTCCGTCAAGAAAGTCACGACAGGCGGGAAAATTTTCCAAACGTAATCAAATCACGCTTATTAAGGTGCATTTTTTTCTTTGTATTTTCACAGAGAACGCTTATTACATTTTAAATATTGCCACCTTGCACATTTTTATCTCGTATTTAATAAAGTTCTCATATTTTTTATTTCATTTAAAAATTTTCCCGCCTGTCATGACTTTCTTGACAGACTATACTAGATACGGTTAGGGCTTCACGCGAGAGCGAGATTTTTCTCGTCTTGTTTTGGAAAATATTCTCGGCAATACCGAGACCACATACAGGGCAACCCGAGAGTCTCGTTTCGGGTCTCGTTAATTTTTTTTAATGGAGATTTATTCGAAAAATCAGAAAAGGTCTACTTAAAAAACAATATATTTTACAAAATATAAGATCTGGTAACCATCCAAACTGCATTTTATCATATAAATACATTAGTCATAAAATATTCCTTATTCTCTGTTTTATATTATAGAAATAAATCATTATTTACAACTAAGCGAGACGAGACGAGACAACTGGTAACGAGACGAGACCGAGACTGGAACGAGACTCAATTTTTTGAGGATTGACGAGACCGAGACGAGATTTTCGTTACTCTCGCTTACTCTCGTCTCGTGTGAAGCCCTCTAGATATGGTTTAACTTAGGGAATACTGCAAGTTTCATCAAAATCGTTTCAGTAGTTTTCGAGATAGGGAATTTTAATTATTCTCAATTACATACAATTTTGAAGTCAGTTTTAACTTTTTAAAATACTATTTTCATTTTAATACGATTTTTAAATAGCTAAGTAACTAGCTGACCGGGTGAACTTTTTAAACCTTCCCTGGAGTTCAAGGATTATTTTAAGACTAAAATTAGCAGAATCGGTTCAGCCGTTATCGAGTTATAGTGTTACTAAGTACTAACACAATTGGAAATCCATTTTTATATAGATTTAAACCTTTAAAGTTTAACCAATCAACAGTTTATACCTACAGTTTGTAAAACGAAATGTCTATAATATATATTTCCAAAGTGACTGAAAGACGTGTGTTTAATATTTATTTACGTCTGTTTCAGGAGTCGCTGCAGAGTCAAGCGTCATTCATCTCTTCCTACTATGACGGCTCCGAGATCAGCAACCGGTCGTCGACGCTGCCAAGACGACACAAGCGTCACCTGTCCACGGAGTCGGGCATCGCAGGCTCCGTACAGTACGACCATTCACCTGTTCGACAATCCAGCCCCAGCTCTGGTAGTCTGCCTCGATCATCCCTGAGCAGGAGCTCAACCAACAAAACGATACTAGATCACTTCGGGTCACCGCAAAGGAGCTGCGACTACAAATCACGAGAGAGCCCCAACGGCAGCATGAAGAGAGTCGACTATTCGGACATCATGTCCACCAGCGGCCCCTCGAGCTTAGAGAGTACAAACGTCCATAGGACTCCGCGGAAAGACTTGAAAAGCAGTCAAACCGAAGTCATATCGCCGATAAAGAAGAACTACTTCACGAGTAGCAGCGGTCACTCTAGTTTAGAATCGCACATATCAGATCGCACACTGAAACCTTCGCCTAGTCATAGTAACGGTACGTCGGGTCTTAGTAGAGCGCAGTCGCTCGTTAAAGTACAAAGTTTGCAGAGCTCGCCTAAGAGCTTACATAAATACCGAACGAAGCCGCCGATCGTCGGCGGGGAGACTGTAAAAAATGGGAAAACGTCTCCACCTCGAACTTCGCCAAAAAACTGTCCGGCCACGCCCAAAAAAACCGCTACACCTTTGCACAACAAGGCTCTTGGCGCGAAAGCAGAGAATCCCACAACTGCCATGCTAGCTAATTCCAACTCGAACAATTCGATTACATTGAAAGTGACCACCAATACGTCGCTACAGAACGGCGGGACTAACACCAAAGTTTACGTTCAAAACTCTCCCGTCCGCTCGGTCATAACTTTCGAGAACGGAAAAGTAACGGAATCCAGCAACAACGGAAGCAATATCTACATCATTAACGACGACAGGCAGGTAGTATCGGTATCGCAGAACGGCGTGGCCAATCAGACTCCAAAAAACTCGAAAGAAACCTCGTTCGATGTGTGTGTTGAGAACAAGAAGCAGATGTTTCCAGAGGGCGAATCAATGAAGGAAAACAAGTTCAATAAAAATTCAATAAACGACACCGGAATGAATAATAACAGGAAGTTGTCGTTGCAAATCGGTGGAGCGACCAACAACAACAGTTTCATCTACAAAAACCAGCTCAACAACACAAACGAGGTAGCATCGAATCCGTCATCGCCCGCCATTCACAACAACATCAACAGTCTGGAAACGACGGCCAACAGCAACCCATCGACACCGACGAAAAGCTTCGACAACATTATCGGGTCACTAGGTAATTTACGATATCAAAAAAACTCTCTTACTTCGACTAATACGGGTATACAAACGAATTTGAATTCGAACAGCGAACTGAAGAGTGTTGATCTTTTGAAGAAAGCGGCGGCCCTGCAAATGCTGAACGGTCTTCCGAACGTTCACAATAGAATGAGTTCGGAGTCGTTAGCCAACTTGCTATCGAAAGGAATCGATCAGAAACCGACAGTGCTCGGCTCCGAACCGAACCTGGCCCTGAAGAACCAGGAGCTCATAAAAGATATCAACATGTCGAACGAAAAAATAAACTGTCTAGAAAATAAGCAGAAAAGATATAGTCTAAGCCAGGAAGGTAAGAAGGATCATCCGGATTTTTACAACTTCCCGAGCCTCAGCGATTTGAGCTACAACTTCACGAGTTTGGCGGCCCAGAAGATATTGAAAGGGGTCAGCATAAACAGCGTCGATACACTGGTCGAGCTGAACATGGCCGCCAACAACGCTGAGAAGCAAAACAATCGTGAGGTAGCCGCCGTCTGCACGGACTTTGGCCTTGTATAGTAACTAAAATTAATCGTAACATGTACAATAGTAGTTTTACACGAACACAACTTAGCTGTAACCTAATTTTAAACTTTGTATAACTACCTTACCTAATTTACATGTATATTAAAATAACATTTAGTTGGAACCTCTGTACTCAAACATTTTGACTATTTATTGGCTTTTAAATTTATCCTTAGCGAACTTATGTATCCTCATACTTCTCTACTAACCATCAAAGATGTCATTAGAGTTTATGTATCCCAGTATTCACTCGATGTAATGTTATAATTCTTAGTTCATAGCTGTAATGCATTAATATATTAAGACAATAAGACTACTTCCTATGAAAAATGTGGCCTAAACTGACCCATCCAAGAATGAATTAGTGCCTAATACGAGTATAGGAATAAAACAGGTTATCCTTCTATATTGTCTATAGTCCTTCACCGATAGCTTTTAGCACAGATATAAATATAATTTTAATTATGTTACTCCTCAATACATCTGCACTTCTGTTTGTGCCATTCAATTTTCCAGTGTTAATATTGAGTACAAACTACAATTCCTATCAGCAAATCATCTAGGGATGGGAAACATAGTAGTGTAAAATGTATGTCATGTAATAAGTGCCATAAGTAATCAAACAATGTGAGATTCAAACATTTTGTTTGTAATTCAACGATTGGTGACCATTATTTTAATTTGTGTGATGTACTCAAAGTACAGAAAAAACAAAGGGTTATATTTATTCATTAGGTATTATAATCGGAAAACAATGCATTTTACTTTTAAGTGTTCAGTAACGCCATTTGTAAAAAAAAAATGTGTTAACAAATATAAGTTGATGCTTATTATTGACTGTCTCATTTCCCATTCTCCTATATAGAATTTAATAAAAAACTTGATTAGAGAATTACAAAAATAAAAATTTATTTAACTATCATAGTGGTTCATTTATAAGTATTAAAATAAAATATTATAAGCATTTAATAGTGCTATGTTCCATCACATCTGTAGCTTGTGACGGTTCAGTCTCAGTCTGATTCTTTATTGAGTTTAGCCATTCATCTGTAGGATCTATCTTTTTTGATTCAGCTTCTGAACACTCGCTATTTTCTTCTTCTATAAGTGCTTCTGTAGATTTGTCTTTACTCTCTGAAAGTGAGTTATCTTTGCTGCTACACGGCGAGTCAGCATTTGCAGGAATACAGTTGGTATCGCGAAACTTTTTCGACACTTCATCACTTTGAATGTTCACAGTACACACACAGTCACGCGTATCGGTTATCTGCTTCAGTGCAGCCTCTTCGATAGCTGCCAAGTTTTCGTCGTTGTCTATAGTTAAATCTTCAATAGTTTTGTAGCAGTACATGTGATCATCATTTGGACTTACATACTCTTCAATCAGAAAAGTACTGTTGTCAAAACTTAGTTTCTCAAAGTCTATCTCACCAAATCTGTTTATATTTTCTAACAGTATACTTTTGTTTTCGTAGGAAATACTTACATTTTTAATACAATTTCTCTGCAAGTCTTTGTTATCTTGGCATTGTTTACGTATCGCGTCTAGTTGCCGTAGGGTTTTGAGTTCTCTTGCTTTTAATGATGAATATATATGGGCGAAAGATTTCTTCACGGATTCCTTTAGCTGAAAGACAAATAACATTTATATTATAATTTAATTGTTGGCAAGCAATGCAATCATTTATCAACTGTTAATTTTTCTTACATTTTCAATATTTTGTTCCAAATCGTCACTATCGGCAGCCATATTTGTTTACAATACTAAAGTCAAGTCACTGCCAACTGTCAAGTGTCAAGTGTCATTGTCAAACACTTTTCTTAATCCGTATCGTTCTTTATCGGCTGTAGACTACAAAAGGTAGCTGTTTAAAAAACACAAGTTTCCTTAAATAATTTATTATTATTCGGAAGTCATTACTGTATAGTTAATCATTATTTATTCCAGGGCTTCATAACGTTATCGAATAACAGAAAAAATATCGTTACGTACCGTTATTTTCATAATGGCAGATAACGTTATTTTTTTATCGATATTTAGTAAAATAACGTTATATTTACCGTTATTATTATAACGATATTTTTTCGATAAGTATAAACGAAAAAATATCGTTATGATAATAACGGTAAATATAACGTTATTTTCTGGTATCAGGTATGCGATCGTGCACGGTACACTAAATCTCACTCGCAGCCCACTTTTTTTGCGAGATTTGTGTGAAAATACAAAGAAAAAATACACCTTATAAGCGTGATTACGTTTAGAAAATTTTCCCGCTTGTCATGACTTTCTTGACGGACTATAACGTTATCAAAGAACATATATTTACCGTTATAAATCCTATATAACGTTATAACATTAACCGCTATTAATATCAATTTTTAACGTTATTTTTAATATCGGTTAAATTTTCATAACGTTATCTATGCCCTTGAAGCAGTAACATTATGAAAAAATAACGTTATTTGAAGCCCTGCCGCGTAGGCGAGTTTGACAGCTGTCAAACTCGTATGCAGCTACTTCACTTCGTGTGAATTTGACAGTTTTGACGGTTCGCAGCAAACCGTCAAATTTGACACGTGGGCTTAGTGCTGCCAATTTAACAAATATCTGCCATTTTGCCTTATAAATTATAATATAAGGAAAAATA